>JAMRYI010000010.1:0-730998 GCA_029231635.1 Ditylenchus weischeri
AAAAAAATCGCAGTTTAGCCGCGGTTGTGCGGTTTTTATGTTTTTATTTACAAAAAAGTGCGGCACATAAAGATACGTACAGCAAAAAATACTCCAGATATTCTTTGATTCAAACATTAAAACAGTTCAATACGAGAAGTTAACCTCAAAATACCTAATAAAAGAGACAGCCGAGTTTGATGACCGAATATCCGTTGTGAAAGAAAGTGAATCGCATTTGTCCATCTTTGCCTTGATCCACATTGACAACCGCTTGGTATGCTCGAGGAAGCACGATATCAAGTAATGACGACGACCCTTAGGCTTCTCGTTGGAATTCATGCTGCCGAAGAAGATGAAGGAGCGGCTTTCGATGGAATTGAACGAGATGCAGTTCTCCGCAACGTAATTGATGACCTTCTTATCGAGAGCAAATAAACAACCTAAAGAAGTCTGTTATATATATTCAAACCTAAAGAAAAGACCAAAACTGACGGACGCACAACAAAATGATCAAAACAACGGCCTCACTCGATCTGTGTTCCAACTTTTCGAACTTCTGCTTGTACTCTTCATGTTGCTTCATATGCACCCCGAGATTCTTCACGCTTCTGTCGACAATTTTGCATAAAAATTAAAAGCATAATTCAATGAAAAACCGTCAACCAGTGAAAAATAGGGGCATTGACAAGTCGTCATCAACAAGGCACAAAATGCGGTTAAACCGCGGTTTTACAAAATGAGTGCGTGCAGTTTTCAAAAATTTGCGGTGCGGTTTTGCGGTTTTAATCGCGGTTTAATCGCACCGCACTCCAACATAATATTAGAGAAAGTATGATAGTACATTGCGATGGATTGATGTTTTAGTTCATGAACCTGTCGCATTCTTTTTACACACTTGTTATTTTCAGATAATGATCTGCTAGTCTTCTCCTCGCATCGCAACATTTTCACGCTCGCCAAGTCAGAGGATCTAGTGCGTAACGGCACGTTCAAGCACAGTCCGCAAGAAACATATCAAGTCTACCGCCTATTTGCTTTCATGAAAGGGATGCACTCAGTGTTCAATCGATTCACCCATTTTTATCGAACCCATGTTAAATATCTCACCGGAACCCTCGATAACAACATCTTGTCTTTCTTTAAAGCACAAACACGTATAATAGAAGTTGCTTCTAAAAAAATCTTTGTCCTCCAAATTGGAGACGGATTTTAGCTTGGATTTAGGGTGGATTTAAGTGCTAAAGCCCGATTTCTTACTATTTTTGCAAGCCTATGAAATTTTTTTACTAGAACTTTCAACTACAATATATTAGCTTCCTTTCGAGCACAAAATCGTTAAAATAATGGTGGTTCTAATAAAAGTTTGGGTTTACCCATGAGTGGTATACCCAGGAGGACGGTACCCAGGAGGGTGCACAAGGAGGATACCCATAAGGGTGTACCCAGGAGGAAGGTAACCAGGAGGGTGGTTTGGAGGAGGGTACCCAGGAGAAGGGTAACCAGGAGGGAGTACTCAGAAGGAGGTAGGAAGGAGTGAGCCAAAGGGAAGCTACCCAGGAAAAAAGTAGGAGGAGGGCTGCCAGGAAAGCGTAGCCAAAGAGTTGGCCAGGAGAAGGGCACCCAGGAGCAGGGTAGGCAGGACGGGGTGTGCGGAAGATAGGATATCTAGCAAGGGGTGATCAAGGAGATATGTGATGAAAATACGATGGCGCCGATAGGCGTCTGTTGTCCCTAGTATAGCTTAGTTGGACAAATTATTATTGGAAACAATAAATCAAACACTGCGGAGATTTATGAAAAATTGGAAATAGGCAGGGCAAGGGCTTACGTACACCAATTTTTTAAAAATGGTTCAGTAATTTTGTGTCTCCCTGTAGTCAATTTATCTTGTAGCTAAGAGACAGGGCTATGTTTTTGCAGAGATCTTTTCTCGACTTACCCATGTCGAGGAGAGCCTGGTGGAGTGTGCAAGGACAAGGGATGGTTGGCTCTAAGTCCATGGCGTAGTTCACCCTCTTTCCATCATAGTCAAACCAGTCTTGGCAGAGCTCAAGAGCCCAGTCTTTTCCATACTCGTACTCCCACACATCCCTGTAATTCATTCAGCTTACATCGTCATACAAGCACCAAACCCCTCAATCTAATAGGTTACCTGAAATACCACCCAAACGGCGTCATTTTACTCCAGAACACTCTAAATAAATTTTTATATTTTCATTTGAGACAATATTCCTAGTGTGTTACCCCGTGTTTTCTTCTTGATTAGCTAGTGAAACCCTAATCATTCCAAAACTGAATCTTCGCCAGGAGTCAAAGAGCATGTTAGTCCTGGCCAGTGTTCGGGGATCAAATTCAAAAAGACCGTCATTTGGTGTGCTTAGGGCAATAGTTCCTATAGTAACCATTGTTGAATTACTTAAATCACTAGAACAAAGTAATAATTGAAAAATTACAACGTCTTCAAAAATGTGGTCTGAAAATAAAACATTGAATAACAAGAAAATTCGGTGAAAATAAGTTGGACCATCAGTATCTTCCCAATAACCATATAGTTTTATATCGACCATTGAGTTGATATCCATTGTCAAATTGTTGGGTGCCCATTCAAGTCTTAGGCGGGTAGCATTGTGTGACCGCCAGTTATTGTAAAACTCTCGAGGGTTATCAATCTGAAAAAATGCTTCGAAATTGAATCTGAATTACAGTCATGCGTTCGGGCATTCGACGCAGAATCGTCAATTTAGTCTGTGGGAAAAATTTTAAAAGTTACGGTTTGCCACACTAAAAAGTTAAAACCTTCCAAAAACCACAGGGAGCAAAACATTTTGGAGTTTATTTAGTTTCACTAGGGGACCAAGAATGTTTTCTAAGGGTCATACGGGGTACGAATTCTTGTGGTGGCAAATATAATTTTGTTGACTGAAAATCGTAAAACCTATAAACCCCCACAGTTAACTATTCAATTTGTTTGGTTGTTTATAAACGTGACCACTCATTTTGTAGATCTTTCCAAACTCTACAAAATGAGTGGTCGCAATGTTTTAAAATAAACAATGTTGGGGTTAAACAAACAAATTTGAAAATAGTTAACTGAAGCGTTTATAGGGTTTTACGTTACGCGTTCTTATGGCAATATGAAGGTAGCGTAGGTGCCGTATGGCGATGAGAACATGCGTCCTTCGGGTTTAAAGTAAAAAAAACAACATTAGCTATCACAATAATTCGAACCAGAACTTTTCGATTAACTAGATCGACAGCCTAATATATAACCAAACAAGACTACAGACCAATTTGACTTGGGGCTGGCCAGAGACAGTTGCACTAAAATTAATTTGAAATGTTAAATTGGGATGGATTTAAACATTTGGTTTACATAAATAGAAAGTGCCAACATATGGATAGGACTGGCCACCATCACGCGAAAACTTAGTGTTGACCTGACCGGTCTTGAACATCCTGTTGACTGGCAGCACGCACTGAGCTCTGATCATGTTCAACTGCAAAATTAAACTTACTTGCACCGCAAACCTGTATCATTAAAGACTAGCTTACTCTGACACAGTCCACCTGGTGAAATGGAGAATTGAAATTGAAGATTGAGAAATAAAAATACCTGGTATTCATCAAATATGACTTTGACTACATCACCTGCTCTCAAGCTATAACATTTTTAACTCAATTAAAAGTGATTTAATAGACTGTTTACCATGGTCCAGACACATTCACTAATATACCGCCGATCATAGAAGCTGCAATAGGTGCTGTGGTCATGAAACCTAGAATAAAATAGACGGTTTTAAAATAAAGTGAATGGTTTTTAAAACAAGTCCACTTACCTATGCTCTCGTTGCTACAACCTAAAACATAAATTTTAAAATTATTGTGGATGGATCATAGCCAACCTCCATTGATAATCTGCTCGTCCACCCTGTAGAGCCACCGGCCTGGTACTCCCACATTGGAAAACTCCTGCAATTTGAGCACCCTGCCCTCTCCAGAGTATGGCAAGGAAGTCCAGCCCGTGCCGTTGCCAGCGTTGAATCCCGCCTAAATAAGAGATGTCTTTGTTTTCAAAAAGTGTTGAAAAACAAACCATAGCAGACTGGAGTCCACCACGTCCCTGTAGGGCTCCGGCTGTATTGGAACTTGTCCAGTTGATGTGCGCGTACTAGATAAGAACATATTTTGCTTTTAAAAAATTTGCAAATTGCAGTAACGCGCTCACGTTAAAAATGACATAAGAACGAATTTCATCGGTAGCCAGCACCACCTGGTAAGTGTTAGTCCACCGTTTAGCCTCTTCATACCGATTCACCTACAAGTAGTTGGAAAGATATCAAAAGTTATCTGATTTGACAGCGTAATTTGGCAGAAACATGGGCCAATTTTGATCATTCTGATGTCTGTGTTTTTATAAGATCGTCCCAGGATTTAACAAAGAAATTCCAGAAAGGATCACTTCCGGAAGCTGGAATTCCAAAGTGATCCAAATCCCATTCAAAATGGATCACATTTGGGTATGCAACATAACTCCTCTTCCTTTGCACCTTCGCTGATGAGGCTTTGACTGAAATTGGGAATCTTCGTTCGCTGAAGCAAGCGGACAGCAATAATGCATCGCATACCAAGCCTGGAGAGGACTTGGCAGAGCTCCAGAATCAGGTTCGAGCACAGGCAAATGTGGAAGAGAACTTAGCTGAGGCTATACAGCTACTCAATGAGCTTCAGAGAGAGGTTTGAACTAAGGCGAAGGTAGAAGATGACTTGGCTAAGGCAATGCAGCAACGAGATGAACTTCATAGGCAGATCCAGACGCTGAACGACACTCATGAAGATTTAGCTAAGATCACGCAGGAACGCAATAAGCTCCAAAAATATATCCGCCTTTCTCAGACCGAATTGAATCGTGAACAGTCGAAGCTTTCAACCCTTCAGAAGCTGCACAGCATAAGCTTTCTATGGTTTCGGTGAACAACAACGTCAAAGAAGATATAGATGCCTCATAAAAAACCTGATTCAATGCAAGGTTCGCTTGTAATTATCAATCGTTCAGTCCTGTTCGAATTCATTGTTTTAGATGGCATAAATGAAGAACCAGCTGTTAAATGTTTCTTCACTCGTTCTCGGCTCGTTTTTCATGGTAAAAGGACAGTTGGCGGCAAAACTGATTGGCGGCCCCCACTCGGCGGCCATCCCAACTGGCGGCTCCCATTTGCCGGCCATACTTATTGCTGACTTCAAATCTTGCAATTCAAAATACTTTCAAACTTCATCTTTATTGTTTAAGCACTTTAATAATATTCCCGTTGTTTTTCTTCCGCAATCGGCTGGCGATTGTTGTAGTCATTGAGATAGCCGATGTTAATAATAAAAGCAAGCAGTATGGCGTCAATATTTCTGTCATCTATCTTATTCATCGAAACTCTTTCAAATTCTTGGACAACAAATAGATCTCCTTAACAAGAAAGGTAAAGATTGGGTTGTCGAATATTCGAGTCCAGACGATATTTGAAATTTTTCGAATCAAATATTTGAAAAAAATGTAAGTGTGAGTAATATACCAAAATAAAGCCCTGAATCTGATCTACAAAATTTTAGCATGCACTTAACACGACAAGGCTGTCAAAATTTGCTTTTTTTAAATTGAGTTTTGAGACATGGCCTCTTTAAAATTGGGGCCCGAGGGACCCTTATTTTTGGGATTCCTAACATATTCTTAATTTATTCTTTGCTTCTTTTGTTATCAAACTCATAATATTGAAAAAAGCAACGACAAAGTTAAAAAACAAATTAAAATCGAAATGAAAATAGCGCCGCAGGCTAGGGCCATGTTAAAAAACCAGAACACATCTAAAAAACTCTTCAAAAAGTGGCCCTTATTTTTCCAATTTTGAAAAAAAAAATTCGGGACCGGACACCGGGACGGGAATCCCAGACCAAGCGAAATCCCGGAAGGGACAATGATTTTCGGTCAAGACACAAACAGGAAATTTGACAACAAGAATCTGGCAAGCCTGTTTTATTTCATGAAACGCCAAACAAATAAAATTAAAGCAACACTTTGTTCAAATACATTAACATCTCCGCCTTCTTTGGGTCCAAATTTGTCCTTTTGTAGTCGTAGATGTAGCGTGCCAGAGAGAAGATCGACTCACTTGCTACGCTCGTTGCTGGTGCAGACATGTACTTTTTTGCAAACTTGGTCAATATGGGGAACTTATTCTCGTTTTCCTAAACATACAATGACTTTATTTAAGAAGTACACACTGAAAATATTTATTCGAGATTACCTGCCAGAATTTCAGTGGATGGACGAGTGAATCCTTTTCATCTTTGCGTAGGCCACAATCTCCGCCTCGGTGCCGGTCATTTTGGAGGCCCTTACTCCTTGAACTCCGTCATCAAAATCATCGTCGAAGAAGGTCTTCTCCTTTCTGATCATCTTTGGCGCCGGGGATGAAAGATCTTGTTCGGGATCGTGTTCTTGTTCTTCATCTTGTTCAGGTTCGCGAGCTTCTTTAAGTATCCACTTCGTCGCCTTCTGGTTAAAGTTGAACGCGTTCACCGAGTGGTAGTCCTTGAAGCGTGGGTCGAGAAAGGTCGCCAATACATGAACCTAAAAAATTTATTTTGAGCCGATAAAAATACACTCAATAGATTTGATCCTAGTTTTACGTTACAGACAAAATCTAGATATTGTTGGAGTATATTCTCATTTGACAACCTAAAATATTTTCTCAAAATTTGGCGGAGTTTCAAATGACAATAAAAACTAGGCTAAGAATTTTTCATTTACTAGGATTTTCGAATTCTGGAGACGGGACAGATTTTCAAATGTCAAAATTGAAAATTTGGTTTTAAAATCAAAATGCACCTTTTTGGGCAATTTGAAAGGCCGTGGTACCCGTGCGTTATTTGGAAATAACCTGAAAAATAATGGTGACCCGCAATGGCTTTTATCGCGAAATTTGAAGTCAGCAATAAGGATGGCCAGCAAATGGGAGCCGCCAATTGGGATGGCCACCTAGTGGGGCCGCCGCCGCCAATCACTTTGGCTGCCAACTGGGGTCGTTCGTTTTTCATGTTCTGTTGACTCTTTTTTTAGTTTGTGATTTTGGGACTGGTAATGTGTCCGATAAAGATAGTGAGCTATTCGTTCGTGATCTCATTCTTGTCTGGTTTCTGTCGCTGTGAAGCTTTTCGCTTAAATAGCGCTTTCTGCCTGCTAAGCAGGAAAACGTAGCGACCAGGGTAGGATTTACCATGACTTTATTCAACACGGTTATTAAATTGGGATGCCTCAACTGGCATCGTTGTGCACATATCCTATTTCTATTTTGTGTTGTCTGCTTGCTTGTTGTGGAAGAATCTGTCCATGATAATTTTTATAGTCAATAATTAAGCAACCTGAGTGATTTTGGGAGCACCGCCATAAGCCATTCTAAATCATAGTAGAATAGTAACGAAATCATTGTAACACCCCCTACCTCTCCCAAGTGACAATCACAGCATAGTCAGCCCTGAACCCATTGGCACCAATAATGCCCTCTCTAATGGTCATAGTGATATTATCGAGGAGGTAAGGGTCTTCCACTCTACCCCATTGGTGCTTTTTGTATCTGTCCCTAGGAGTCCGGAACATGTCGCCAAACTCATCTGTGGGATTCATCAACGGGTTACCTTTAATATGGCAACTATTTTATTAAAATTGAAAATGTCCTTTTCCCACCCCATTCATCGATGGTCTCAAAGGCTCTGGGTCGGAAGACAAGCCTATACCACACATTGGAAATACCCCTCTCTCCTATGTACTGGAATGTCTGCTCTGCGTAGAACGCTAAGAAAACAATAGTAATAATGAAAAAAGTTGTTTTAAATTTCTACGTGCTATGAAGCTTGCATCCCGCTGTTCTGGCCATCTCGGGTTTGGGAAAGTGCTAAAGAAATGTTCATTTATTTAACTCAATCACTAAATTTTTAAGCAAAAAAGGCTTACTATGGAGGTTGAATAAATTCTGGATCAGAGAATGCCAATAACCCTGCAAAAAAAGTTGGATGCATACCACCGTATTTCCTCTAATAAGACGACATGCTCTGACCTATATCTTAGCCCAGATGTTTTTTTGCAAATCTGTTTTTGCGTTTTCTTAAATTCCAATTATACTTTTTGCATTTTGCTTAAGCACCTAAAATCTTGAGATCGACCTCAAAATTTTCCGATTTCTTGGGGTTTGAAAAACAGCCGACTTGTCGGATTATTGGAGGAAGCCGGTAAATCTTTGATTGAAGGCATTAGTGACTAAAGTATTATAATAATTGGCTAATTAGCTAATAGTCCGGCTTAGTCAGCAACCCTAGTTTTGAGATACAGTCGTTTGAGATTAGTTCATAATTTTGAAGAAATGTTGAATTTGTATCCCAAGTTTGGACTCCGAGCAAAACAGCATGGTGACTTTGTCAAGATCGAATACAGTCTAGTCTCGTTTATCCGACACCTGATTTTTAAAAAGAGGTATCAGATAAACGAGAGACGCGGGTTTTTATGGCTACGTAAAAGGATTTGGGAAAAACGATCGGCAAAATCAGAATCCTTGCGATATTTCGGACTAAAACAACCAAAGACAACTGGAAAAACATTTTAAAAATTGGCTTAAAAAAGTGTCTGACCCTAGGTGGGAACGAACTTGAGGGGGTGTCGGATAAACGAGACTAGACTGTATATTTCATCTCTATATTTTTTACTGATTTTTTTATAATGGTGATGTCAGTCATATACATACCTCCAGGGTAAATCTAAACAAAGAGATTATTATTTAATACAAAAATTCAAAGATTCACCATGGTGTAATTGAATCGAAAGCCGTAGAAGGGAAAGTCAAAATCAAAGTCTATTTGTCTGGAAAAGTATATCATTCAAATTAGCTAAAAGTTCAGTAAATACCTGTCATGGTTTGGCTTGATCAGCAAGTTAGCATCACTATAAAGTGGTCCATAAGGGAATAGATGCCACCAGCCTATAAAGCATATGTCACACAAACCAACTGTATTGAATAACCCACCCTCTTCCTCCCTTAAGTCAGTATGCTGTTGTATTTGGTCTAGTCGATCCACATCTACATGTCCGGGATTGGGCATGTAGTTAAAAATCGGATTTTTGTTTCCAAACAGATCTATTGTCGACTAAAACAATTATGTTATCAACAATAAAATACATGTACTGATTAGGGAAGATTCGGCATAAATGAGATTTAACAAGCGAGATTGGCGCTACCGGAGTATACACCCACCGCCCCCAAATGAATTTTTGAACTTTTTCAAAACACCATTTTAACCATTTTTAAGCATTTCCTACACGCTGAGCACGATAAAAAAGGTGTTTTCACCTACTTTTTTCTATAAAAAGTCGATTTTTAAAATCTTGAATTTCGGTATTTTTAGTTGATTTCTGTTTATTATAACTTAGTAAACCCTGGTAAAACTCTGGTATGCATACATTTTTATGCATCCAAAGTCGATTTTGGTCTGATATGGTGTGTGGCATCACCCCAAAAAATTTCATTTCGGGGGGCAGGTTAGAGATCGCGCACTCACTTTTAGACATAATTCAGACTTGATCAAAAATGCATTTAGAGGCTCTTTTGCCCAGCTGTAAAAAGCCAAATGGTCGAAATTTCAAAATGCCCAAAACTCAAAATTGACAGAACACAAAAATAGTCAACTTCTGAGGTGATTTTAGGTTGATATAGGGTGTTTGGAAACACTTTTAAAAAAATTTAGTGGGGGTAGTCGAGATTTTAAACCCTCTTCAGACTCCCGTGAGACAAAAGTCGCGAAAAAACTTTAATCGATCTGTAATAAGATTTTTGGGACTTTCAGACATTGTGTACTCAAAATGCTCAGCAAAATCTAGCAAGAATTTCGATATTAAAATTTTACAAAAATGTTTGGAAAAAGCTTGTCATTGAAGCTAGTCTCGTGACTTTGTGAGGTGTCTCGTGACTTTGACTGGCAAGACACAACGACTAGGAAAACCTGGCAATCACGAAATTCGCCAAACGTATGTTTTGACAAAACGAAATTCGCCAAACGTAGCTCTTGCCTGAAAGTAGCTATTAAGCATTAAGCAGAACTTTGGCACTTGTGTCATATACCACCTCTTTCCCCAAAGCTAGTGTCATATAAGCCCTCCGTTATGTAGGGCATCCCTTGTATAAAATGCCTAAAAAAGTATTTTTTAGTAACGCGTTAGTTTCGCCGCCGCAAGATTTGAATCTTGCATATCTGAGACAATTTTTAATACGCAATTTTTGGAATTTTAAGCCATCCGTCCGTTATATAGAGCTTTTATCAAATTTTTGTCCGTTATATATAGCGTCCCTTTCAGTCAATTTTAATAAAAACCAAACCAAACCAAATTTATTGTCCATTGTATGGAAGTCCGTTACAGTCAAACCTCGTTTATCCGGCACCCCCAAAAGTTCGTTCCCGCCTCGTATCCGACACTTTTTTAGCTCAATTTTCGAAGTCTTTTGCCAAATGTGATTCGCCAGTCTAGTCTGAAATATTGCAAGGATTCTGATTTTGCCGGTCGTTTTTCCAAAGTCTTTCAATTTCGCCATAAAGACCCGCGGACCTCGGTTATCCGGCACATGATTTTCGAAAGAAGTGCCGGATAACTGAGGTCCGCTGGTCTTTATGGCAAAATTGAAAAAACCACCGACATAATCAGAATCCTTGCGATATTTCAGACTAGACTGGCGAATCACATTTGGCAAAAAACTTATAAAATTGAGCTAAAAAAGTGTCGGACTCAAGGCGGGAACGAACTTTTGAGGGTGCCGGATAAACGAGGTTTGACTGTATATCCACCGTCGACTTTTTAATAATGTGCTACTTATTGCTCTGATTTATCAAAAAATTTTGAGAAAGAAAGAAGGAACGACAATAGAAAGATCTTTTCGAAATCTCTAAAAAGGCCATGGTAGTATCATGGTTGTTTATGTAAGATTTCATTTCTAATTCAAATTTTTAATTCGAAGCAAAAACGACCAACTTCATCGTTCTTAAAGTGCAATTTTCTGCCATTAGAGGTGTGATAATGGAGGACGTCTTCCTTCGGCATTAAAAACGCATAAATAACCATGATACTGTCAGAATTTCACACTATAAGAATGATGGGGGCCGATCGTTCTCGCTTCAAACTATAAATGTAACTATAAGTAGAAACGCAATTTCTCATAAAGAACCCTGATACCAGGTTTTTTTTAAGATTTGGGAGGATCGTTTTACTTAATACCCTCCAAAATTGAAAATAAATCAGAACTATAAGCAGTGCATTCTTATACCATGCTCTATAAGAAATATGCAAAAAATTAGTAAAAGACGATAAAAATCAAGGAAAAAAGTGTCGGACCTAGACAGGAAGCAACCTGAGGTGGGGGACGTTAAGTCGAAGTTTGACTATAAAGGTACGTTCACATAAAAGTGTCGATCTAAGCGTCTTTTTAACGCGGGAAAAGCTGTAAATTTTTTTCCTTCACTGAAAAAGAATTCTGTTAGTACCATCTTGTAGCTAAGATTGAGGGCTTCGAAATGAGCTATTGATAATCCACCTCTGATCAAAAAATTTTGGTTAAAAAGGCTTAGGTCCGCACTCAGGTCGACACTCGGGTCGACACTCGACTGAGTGTGGGACTGAGTGTCGACCTAAGTGCGGACCTAAGCATTTTTAACCAAAAAAATTTTTAATAAGTTGTGTTTTGTTGATAGCAATCCCGCTATTTTTTTTAATACACTTCATGAATATACCTGTTCTCTATAGGTCTGTTGATTTTCTACAGTAGTTAAGCTAATAAAAACAATAAATATAGCCGGAAATATATAAGCTTGAGAAAGAGGCCACATATGCCCCATTTCTTCTACAAATTTTACAAAAATAAACTTTTTATTAATAAATAATATAAAGAACAAGTATTTTTTCTGCCTTGTTCTGGCTGAAAAGTGCCTCGTTTCGGCTGAAAAGTGTCTTCTTTCATTTAGAAAGTACCTTGTTTTGGCTTTTACGTGCCTTCTTATATCGAAAGGTGCATTCTTTTGCCTGAAATCTTCCTTTTTAGGTTAAACGTACCTTGTTTTCTTGAAATTCGGCTTAATATTCCAGTATTTGTTTTGTTTGGGTAATTGTTATTATGACTCGCAATTGGAAAAACCTATTAATGAGATAGAATTTCAAAAGTGGAAACAAACTCGAATGGGTGGAATTGCTGGCGATAGTAAGTTTGTTACCCTCTCAATCAATTTAAGGTACTCCTTCGGAATGGTCATCCCCTACTTTTTTCGATTTTTTTCGAAAATTTTTTTGAATTTTTTTATTTAAAAAAACACAAATCTAAAACCAGGGTATTGATCGAAAAAAGTAGCCATCCCGGGGACATGAATTTGAGGGTAATTTTACCAATCTTTCGGAGCTCAAAATAATTTTTTCGGTCTCCTCTCAATTTCCTGGTTTTAGATTTGTGGTTTTTTAAATAATTTATTAATGAAAGAAGGCACTTTTTAGCCAAAACAAGGCACTTTTCAACAGATCAAGGCACTTTTCAGCCCAAACAAGGCACGTAAAAGCCAAAGCCAGAACAAGGCAGAAAAAATAATTGTCCTTATATAAATCGATATATGTCATGAGAAAAGACGGCAAACAGGTAGATAAATTATTACGAATGAAGTGTTAGGGCTGAATGTGTGCTTGGCTCTATTTTTAGCTTTATTGTTGCTTCTGTGAGGTGTGTTCCTTTTTGTTCTGAGAGGTGCAGCTGCTGCTAGCCATTGGTCACTAGTAGTGCCAATGAGGGTGGTCAATTATTAAATGTAGTGAAGAGACCAGTCTCGACCTTGAAACTATGGTAACTATCCTCGATGACCACCAACAACAAAAATATATAAATGGAAATAAATAGATAGTGCAAAAGTACCGGCCCTATGTGACAATGGGGGTTTTTTGCCTTGGTACCCCGTGATATTTTTTATTGTGATTTTTCAGGCTTTAGGCTTAGGCAAGGGTTGGCCAGCGTATGTTAGGACGGACTCAAACATATCTTAGCATATGCTGGCCTACCTTTGCTTAAGCCTAAAAAGTCCTGAAAAACAACAAGGGGGATTAAGGTAAAACCACCCCCCCATTGTCGTATAGGGCCAAAGTATCACTAACAAATAAGCTAAGATTAATTACCTGTATAAGGACACCCTATCTAAAAAACTCATTTTGACGATTTTTTTCTTGAAATACCCAAAATTCTGACATCGAATTCGTGTTCGGCATGGTCGATTTCATTATAAAACTTGATTTACGACCCACTGCTACGCGTGAAAATTTCGCGGTAAAATTTGAAATTGAGCTAGAAACTCAGAAAAAACTTTTTCTTGGACAGTTTTTTCTGCATATTCAAAAAAGACATATTTAACAACAAATTTTTAAATTAAAAAAAGCGCTGGGATCTTTTCGATATTCGTGCTCTGTGCAGAGATACAGCCTCTCAAAGTTTCAATTTTTTTCAATGTTTTAAATTTTCCCCCATGCAGAGTGCTCGGATGGAGGAGATAACCTCATATTCGTGTTTTTCGACTCCAATTTATGAGAAAACCGGCTGTATTTTTAATTCTGAGCAAAAAAAATTTTTGATTTACAGGGGGGTAATCATGGGTTTTTTTAAATTGTGTAGAGGAATGATTCTCCTACACTTATTTACGAAAAAAAATATTTATGAAAAACAATAAATTTAACGATTTAGAACTTTATGAATTGTACCCGAAAAACCCAAAAACTTAAAAACCCAAACTTCAACAAAAAAACTTTATACGGCAACCAAACAATAGGGTAACGCATCAAATGAAACAACAACAAATTTTAGGCCTGATTCGCCCCACCGTCTAAAGCCATCTCGGCTGCCGATTTTCGAGGAGACTTGCGATGATCATCAGGTCTCATAGCCGGGAAGAACAACACCTTCTAAGAAGTAATATTCAAATAAATCAAAGCAAACCATGCGCAGAAAATCGAACCTTGACGTAATTGTGGTCATTAAAACTGAACATTTGAAAAAGAGGTAAAAATAAGCCTAGGAAAGTTTTTGTAAATAAAAATGTAGGTAAAATAATAAATTTGAAACCCATATGAAAATGTCTACAACCATCTATAAGCACCCGCGAACTTGCGGACCAACCCAATACCAGCGCACATTAACGGGTCAGTTCGTAATAGGTGATGGCAAATTTTTAGAGTCAGAATTCCATGAGGAATAAAATATTAGGTTGTCCCATAAGTTTTGCAAAAAACATTTAGATTTTTTTCGAAAAGCAATTTTCATAAAAACTTGGCAAAATGACACTTTCTAGAACCAGAATTTCATCCTGAGCATGAATCCGGCCTCAGAAATGCTTTTTTATTTGACAGAAATGGATAAAATCAAGTTTTTAGATCGTCCGATGCCGAAAGAGCAAAACACGTCTGAACATCTGCGCCATTGCCTGTGGTTACTTTGAATAAAATATTGTTATGATGACGAGTTATGGTATTTCTGACACCAGATTCGTGCTCAGGATGAAATTCTGGTTCTAGAAAGTGTCACAAGTTCGCCAAGTTTTTATGAAAATTGCTTTTCGAAAAAAGTCTAAAGGTTTTTCGCAAAACTTATGGGACAACCTAATAGAAATATTTTCATATAAAAATTCATTCCCCTCCGTTAAGCTCATTTTGTGATGAAACGCTTGAAAATAACTAAAATAGTGGGAATCCTAACAGAGTTGTTCCTTTTTCGACAATGGGTTCAGACTGGGGTTTAAATATGATGAGAGACATAGGAGGATCTTATCTTGCCTTATTCTTTCCGGAAAAAATATTGGTAGCGGAATAAAAGCAAAAGTTCCGGAATAAAAGCAAACTTCGATGAGTGGTGCTGCACCACCTTTAAGAATTCCAAACGATTTTCTGTTTGATATCCCTGCACCAGAGCTTTGAGGTTAGCATCACGCTTCACGGACGACAAGCTTGACGAAGAGCCTCGGATGGATTCACGCGAGCTCTAAAACAGAACTAGTATGCAGCTAACCAAAAGACAACAACAAAACCCTTTACATAACTGGCAACCATTTGACGAGTCTTCTCTTCCTCGGCTTTCAAGCGCAGGATGAACTGACTCAGCGCCATATGTGCTTTGCCAAAACGCTCGTTGAATCCCTTATGCCAGCCTTCCAAGTTTTTGTTAGCAAAGAAAACATAACCAACCAACCAACCTGAACTGGAGCTTGCTGAACATTTTCTTGGTTTCCAACGACATCGAGCACATTTGCTAGCCAATTCATATCCACGCCAAAATCCATCTCTATTCTATAAGTGAAATCAAAATGAATTCCGTAGAAAACAGCGTGAAGAACAGACTAAAATGATTAGCAATTAAATCCGGGGGTAACACTACAAAATCCCCCCCAGCCTGCGCAAAATTTACTTATACCGAAGGGGGAGGGACCCGTCTCATAATGATTCTCGTGCTCTGAAACAGCACGGAAACACTGTGGTTTCTAAAAAATCGAAAAAAAAGTTTTCGGTTTGCTTTGGTCCCCCAAAGTGATGAAACTAGAAAAATTCCAAAAAAATTGTTTTTTAAATTCTCGCCAAAACATTTTTAAAGGGACTAAGGGCTGTATTGGGAGGGGAAGGGAATAAAAAGGGGCCACTTTCATGGCAAAACGATAAAAAAGTGATTTTAAGACTATTTAGACTGTCTAACCATGTTTTTCAACATGGGCCGTGGCAAAAAGAGACTCTATATGCATTTTTTGATCAAGAGTCTTTCTCGGAATCATGTACAGGGTAAGTGAGTGCGCGCATCCAAACTCTCAAGCCCTCAGGGGGCTTGGGGCCTTGGAGTTGGGATGCGCACACCCACATACCTTAGACACAAATCACTCAAAAAATACTCTGGATGCATGAAAAATGCATGCATACCAGAGTTTCAGTATGCTCCAGTATTCAAAACTATGTTCAACTTCTTTTTGATAGTGATTGTTTATAGATAACCACTTGATATAAAAGATGTCCCCTTTTATTCCCTCCCCCTCCCCACACAGCCCTTAATCCCTTTAAAAATGTTTTGGCGGGAATTAAAAAAAACATTTTTTTTAATTTTGCTAAATTTTTTACCTTGGGGGAACCAAGGCAAACCAAAAAATTTTTTTTTCGATTTTTCAGAAATTAAAGTGTTTCCAAAAATGGTTTAGATAAATTTTCAAAATATTGGAAAAATTCGGCCGACAAATTCCGAAAATAATGGAAAAAATCCGCCGACAAATTCCAAAAATAATGGAAATTGTTTGGCAGCCAGCTGAACCACAATCTCAGTTTCCGCAAAAAAGATCACTTACCGGCAGGCATGTAGAAAAGAGTGCGTAGATTCAGATTTATCTCATCATGATCGAAAGCATTCATCTTGAGATTTCCAGACCCTACAGACTCCCATCACATTTCTCGCAAGGAATTGACCTCAGCACCATCTGACAGCAATTCATGCCAGAGCTTCATTGGATTTGCAGAAAATTTTTCAACGAGCTCGATTAGGATAGACGCTTGATAAATGGAAACGGAATTCCTCAAAGAGCCAACACCAATAGCAAAAATTTGTTCAGGAGCCTGACCACCAAGAATCATGCAAAGCTCATCGTACAGGTCTTTTCTGAAAATTAATCGAAAATATAGAATTAATAAATCGAAAATAGCTTACAGGTTATTTTTGTGATTCTCACGCATATGTTTGCGAGGAGCTTCGATATCTTTTAAAATATACTGGTCGGACATTTTCTAAAACAGTCAAAATAAGATTCACCGAAATTTTAGTGACATAGGACAGTTTCTTTTTGACAGTTTCTGCCAATTCCTCGAAAAAAACGCAACTAAAATGCAAAAAAAAACTCCGTTTTGGAGGGCAGCAGTAATAGTCGCGACCATCACGAAGTTCTTGAAAGGCTTGGATGATTTTTTGCTTCAGGTCCTCGAGATCGGCCGAAACTTGGTCCTTTATCCAACCCCACAAAAAGAAGTCGCATGGCGTCAGATCAGGTGAATACGGTGGCCAACGATACGGAGCAGGACGATTAGCAGAAGAGCGAACCATCCAACGATTCGGAAATTTCCTGTAAAGCCAATTGAAGACGTCCAGGTGATAATGAGGCGGCGCCTGACCAGCATTCTGCGGCCATTGTTGCACGATCGGAAGAAGTTGATGGCGAAGAAGATCGAAATACGTTTCATGATTCACGTTACCTTCAATGAAGATCGGACCGACAATTCCTCTCATTCCTATTGCTGCCCATACTGTAACCCGAGGAGAATGCAATGGTGCTTCTCGATACAGGTGCGGATTTTGATCTGACCGAAAGCGGAAATTGTGATGATTCATGTCGCCATGAAGATGGAAGTGCGATTCGTCTGAGAACATTATGCGACTGAAGAAGCTGTTGTCTTGTTCCTGTAGCTGAAGCTGCGCTGTTGCATGATCAATTCGTATCTGGTGAACATTTGGCTTGATTTCTTGGCGTAGCATCATCTTGAACGTATGGAACTTCCTTTCTTTCAAAATTCTTCGGATTGATGTTCGCGACGGCATTCCTTCTTGCTTTGCTGCTTTTCCTGGCAAAAGATGAGCGTTTACTCGAAACTTGGCTAGCACCGCTTCTTCTGTCAAATCGGTTCGGACCCATCTGAAACAAAGCTTTAGCACAACAAACAAAACACTTGCTTACCTTGTCTTTGTCTTGCTTCTGCGGTTGACACTTCCAGTTTCGAAGATCTTAGCCCACCACTGATAAATGCTTTTATTGTCCGGCGCTCTGGCGTTTCTTCCGTATTTCCGGCGATACTCGATTTGCACTTTCTCCGGCGACCCATGCATTCCATACCAAATGACTGTCCATACTTTCTGCGCGATTAAGTATTCTTTTGAGCTAAAAATCAAACATAAGTTTAACAGGTCAGCACATCATGAAAATATGATTGACGAATGACAAATGAGGTGTCATTCTGTTGCTTAGAGTCTAGTTGGACTGATGTTGGACTGAAGTTGGACTGATGCAAGAGGCTGAGAACTGGAGAATCTCGGATGCTGATATGGAGCCTGCTACCCGTACCCTTGGATAGAACCGAAGTTGCCAAATCTTGAAGCTGGAGATGCTATTGGACGTGACAGCCTGGAAATCTCGGATGAGTTGGAACCACTAGCCTCGGGGGAGCTGTCTGATGTCTCTGCCTGAAAATGGTAAAGCATTAGATCGGTTTTGAGACTGGTTGAAGTCTGTTCGGAGTTAGCTCTAATCGATTGATCAAGTCATCCGCCAACATGACGTCAGCGGATGACTGATACTTTCTTATGTATGCATCCCATTTGGGATTTTCTTCCATAAGGTTGAAATCCCCAATCACCACCATGCCGTGCATGGCGCGTGACAGTGCAACCATGGCCTCTTCAGAATCAAACATAAACTCTTTTTCCTTCTCCGTTAACTCCCTGACTGCCGACTTGGTTAGAACTAAAATTATAATTGCTTCCTCCTGGCCTTGAAATGCGTCGACAGTGGAGCAGCGCATGTCAGGGTTCGCCTTTTGTATTTGGTCAATTTGCGCATTGAAATAACACAATGTTACTATTTTTTATGAGGACACCGAGGTGCGCGCAGCGCATTGAAAAGTTGGACAGCCACCGGAGTGTGGAGGTTGTTCGCAGCTGAGGATTTGTAGTCAAACTCCACCTGTCCTACCGTATGAACGAGAAGGCAGTCCTTATTTTTGAGGAAAAAGTTGCACCGGGGAGTAGTTAACCCCACAGATTCCATGCTTTGATTGATTTACGACCCCCCTGACAACTACCCAAAACACTTTGATCTTTGCCGACATGCGGGAAAATTTTGCGGTAAAATTTTTTCCTGAATTTTTTCCTCGAATTTTTCAAATTTTTTGAATTTTTCGATTTTTCGAATTTTTTAAGTTTTCGAATTTTCGAATTTTTTAATTTTTTAATTTTTCGAATTTTTTGAATTTTTAAAATTTTTCGAATTTTTTAAATTTTTCGAATTTCTTTAATTTTTCGAATTTTTTTTTTAATTTTTCGATTTTTTTTAATTTTTTGAATTTTTCATATTTTTCGAATTTCTTTAATTTTTTAATTTTTCGAATTTTTTTAATTTTTCAAATTTTTTGAATTTTTCGAATTTTTCGAATTTCTTTAATTTTTCGAATTTCTTTAATTATTCGAATTTTTTTTTAATTTTTCGATTTTTTTTAATTTTTTGAAAACTGAGAAAATAAGACATAGCCTAAGAGGGATTGAACCCTCAATCTCAATCTCACAGTATTTTAAATTTAAACTTTTTTAAAATTATTTGTTTCATTTTTGAAATATATGACCTAAATGTTATACATTGTTGTTACAATGTTTTCACCCTTTTTCGGTTAATCTGATTTGGAAAAACTTTCTTAAATCAAATGACTAATTTGACGAATTTGAATTCGAGTGCGATCATCTAACTTTTATTTCAATATTATTTCCAATTATTTTTGTTTGCAAAAACGAAAATTCAGAACAATCGCTTAATCGAACCCAAAATAGCTTGACCTTGACAGATCGTATTGTTTGTGCAATTTATGTCGCTCCACAGCTTCGTTTAGCAAGTTGACGTTTCAAATCGACTACTAAAAAAATTCAAATTTAAAATTTATTGATGACAAAATCAGACTGGTCTCGCATTTCACAAACTGTTGTGGTCATCAACTTTCGTAGTCGTTCAAGTGAAAGTGTCTATCACCATTCAGTTGTATAGGTTAGTTGATTAAAAGGATTGAGTAGTGGGTGTATATCACAATTTGGCCTTCAGAAGGTTCTACTATAGTCAAAATGACTAAAACAAAGCGAGGCTGGTTCGACTATCAATCAAACCAGTTGCCAGCCATGTTTAAGTTCATCCCTAAGTACTCTGGCCAACTAAAACTCTATATACAAAACAAAAAAAAGGTTACTGAGTCATCGGCAGTTGTTTTTTTTGTACAAAAACCTCAATACCTCTAAAATTTTGCTAACATCTTAATTTTGTGGTTATAACCTTTTATAAAAAGTTACTATAACTTATTGTAAAACCTTGTTTGATGTCAGTTTATTTAAAAAGATATCAACATTGAAAACGGATAGTTTTCACAAGAGAATTTCACATTCTAATGCCCTTCAGTAGCCAAATGTTTTTTTGCAAATACGAATTACAAAACAGAATTTTAAAAAGATGGTCAAATTTTTTAGGATCAATAGACAACAAACAAGACATCGTTATAACCTCGAAGCAAACTTCATTATGACTAGTTCCTCTTCCAGACATCAAAAAAACTTCTTGCTTTCATACAGTTATTCTATTCAATTCATAATGTTTTATCTAGCTCGTTTTCTTTTTTCAACCACTTTGAACGAGCGCTAATCGTATAAACTAAATATGTATTTAGTTCAAAAATGGTTGTATATTTAAATTAAAAACAAATATAAAATTTGAAATTTAGATTGCTACAGATAACCGACAGGAGATTTGGTAATTTGTGAACAAAAGCTAACTATAGATCTTGGTTTTACAAAGACCTACAACGGTTTATGCTTGATTAGCATCAATTCCGAATCGATACGCACTTACTTTAGGTAAGTCAAAATCCTGAAATTTGGCGATCAGGGAGTATGCCAGAAACATTTCAGATGGAAAAAACGAATGAAAATTGCTCGACAGCACTATTAAATTACTTCAGTCGATCTTTTTAACTCCTCTTGTCATTCATTCACGGCACAAAGGGCTACTGAAGTCATTACGAGGGACTCACCATTTTCAGGCAAAACCATTAATGAAATTACAGAACTTTAAAGCTGCGGCAGAAATTTTAGACGTTTGGTCAGAAATGGTAATTTTTGTATAAAATTTAACCTGCAATATTTGAAAATACGTCTAGACAATCAATGGCCACCAAGTTTTTGCACAGTACATCGAAAAAGATTCCGCGGAATTGCCATCTCTTCCTGGAGAACATTGGCTCACAGAGCATGTCCATAAAGTCTTTACACACTGCAGATCCGAAAATGCGGAGAAGACTGGTGCTGTGGAGGTTACCGATGTGTAAAACTTCCAAATTTCCTACCATCATTTCTCCTGCGCCTATCCCATGTGTTTTTGACGCAAGAGGACCAAGAGTAGCTGAAGAGGGTGATGAAATACCTGAATTTGGAGATTTGGCAGACAGACTCACTCAGCAGCTGCTTTTCTGAACCCATTTGCTTTGATCAGTACTGCCCAACTATGAAAGACAAGTACGAGAAATGATGTGTAAGCATTGTCGGCTTTACATGTCTAGCGTCAAACGGAAAAATGCACATGAAAAGGCTTGCCAAGAATTTGAAATGGATTTCATGGATTTCCAGGATCCTGAAGAAACCGTCATTGAAGACGAAGTAGATTTGGCTGAGGAAATGAGGCAAGTGCGAGCCCTTCAAGAAAACTATCAAGAATTAGAAATGGAAAACTTAAAATATGAGCCATAATAAAATATGGACTATATGTTTTAATCTTATTTTGCAATAAATACATTTATTTTTTATATGACGTGCAAAACAGATAAACAAATACACAAAAAATTAGGTCAAAATTTTCAAAACTGATTTAAACTATTCAAGAAAATTTTCTGTGAAATCTGACATTCCTGTCAGAAAAAAGACCATTTACCCCCCAACCCCCTCTGTCAGATTTTGTCAGATCGGGCTGGGAACCCCCCCCCCTGTCAGCGTGACATAATTTATGGACGTTCCCTAATACCAATATTTTTTCCAAGAAAATTTTTATTTTTTTCCTCATGGAATTCTGACTCTAAAAATTTGCCATCACCTATTACGAACTGACCCGTTAATGTGCGCTGGTATTGGGTTGGTCCGCAAGTTCGCGGGTGCTTATAGATGGTTGTAGACATTTTCATATGGGTTTCAAATTTATTATTTTACCTACATTTTTATTTACAAAAACTTTCCTAGGCTTATTTTTACCTCTTTTTCAAATGTTCAGTTTTAATGACCACAATTACGTCAAGGTTCGATTTTCTGCGCATGGTTTGCTTTGATTTATTTGAATATTACTTCTTAGAAGGTGTTGTTCTTCCCGGCTATGAGACCTGATGATCATCGCAAGTCTCCTCGAAAATCGGCAGCCGAGATGGCTTTAGACGGTGGGGCGAATCAGGCCTAAAATTTGTTGTTGTTTCATTTGATGCGTTACCCTATTGTTTGGTTGCCGTATAAAGTTTTTTTGTTGAAGTTTGGGTTTTTAAGTTTTTGGGTTTTTCGGGTACAATTCATAAAGTTCTAAATCGTTAAATTTATTGTTTTTCATAAATATTTTTTTTCGTAAATAAGTGTAGGAGAATCATTCCTCTACACAATTTAAAAAAACCCATGATTACCCCCCTGTAGATCAAAAAATTTTTTTTGCTCAGAATTAAAAATACAGCCGGTTTTCTCATAAATTGGAGTCGAAAAACACGAATATGAGGTTATCTCCTCCATCCGAGCACTCTGCATGGGGGAAAATTTAAAACATTGAAAAAAATTGAAACTTTGAGAGGCTGTATCTCTGCACAGAGCACGAATATCGAGAAGATCCCAGCGCTTTTTTTAATTTAAAAATTTGTTGTTAAATATGTCTTTTTTGAATATGCAGAAAAAACTGTCCAAGAAAAAGTTTTTTCTGAGTCTCTAGCTCAATTTCAATCTCAATTTCACGCATAGCAGTGGGTCGTAAATCAATCAAAGCATGGAATCTGTGGAATTTACTATTATAGTTCTCGTTATAACGTTTTTTTAAAGGGCCAACCAAACCCAGGACGTTATGACTATAAGCGTTACATCAAGAGTCTTTTTAACAGAAGTTGTCTTCCAAATACTTACTGACCGGCCGTTATACCGAGAGTCGACTGTAAAATGTTTGTCAAGTCAGTAAAGTGACAAAGCTTGAGCGAACAAAGACACTGAGCGTGCACACAAGCATTGAAAGAGCCCTCTTTATCGCACAGAATAGGTTTAGTTACCCAGAAAGAAAAGTTGAATTGCTAGCACAGTTCTATTAATTTCGGGCTTGCTAAAACTTTTATGATATGGTTTATAAGTTCTACAGATATCCCGCGTAACTTCTCAGAGTTGGAAATTTAAAAATATTTTTAAAAAAGAATTGTTCACATTAAGACAAAATTTATTCAAATTTTACTCGAAATTTGAATAAAACTTTGGTCAAAACTTTTGTTTTTCAACTGCAGAACAACGTTTGAAATATCTTAAAATGTTGCTGATATTATGGCTTTCAAATTAATGCTGTTTCATAACTAAAAACCGAAAAATGAAAAATGACCGGTTTTGGAAAACGTTGATTTTTGAAAGTATTTGATGTCTAACTTTTTTTGTGCATAAACATTGCCATTTATATTGCAGATTTAGAAAGAGCAATTAAAATGGCACACAATGGTCTATTCATTTATAAAAACAGTCAGCAAATTAATGAGAAATTTGGCTTAAGAAATATGAATACATTCAAGTAAATAAACTTTTTGACGTAAAACTTTTTTTCGCTGCCATATAACCCAAATTTTACATCCTCTAAATGACAATCCGCATTTGTCGCGCCGCAAACGTTGCGTTTGCAATTGAACAGCTGAAAATGTTGTTTCCCAAAAGTCGGGCAACTAATTTTGGTCAGCAAAATCATGAGCCCGCAAACGACCAGGCGCAAATGTTGCCTCGCCATTGCATGCCATAAGAGATCTTTTGCTGAAAGTGTCTATTTGTGCTTTGTTTGATTTGTTTTCTCAGTCCGGCTATTGTTGCGCATAATTATTGGGTTTAAACTTTAAAGTGAAAGATTTTAACTTGATTTTTATGTCTCTATTTCTTATAATTGTATATAATTGTAATTGTATATAATTTTATTTAAATCAATAAATAATGCACATCGAATTTTCGGGCGAATCATAAAAAATAAAGACAATATTCAGCACAACAATAGACTCAACAGAATTTTCTACAAAAAATAGTAATAAACAATGGGCAATGATTAAATCATCAGGCAAAAACACAGAAAGCATGTTTCAATTAACAGGACAAATATAAATATGCCAATAGGAGGAGGAGAGTATAATGACTGTGTTACCACTACTATTACAGTCGACTCTCGAAACCCGTCACCCCTCAAGTTCGTTCCCGTCTCGGGT
Source organism: Ditylenchus weischeri (assembly GCA_029231635.1). Lineage (NCBI taxonomy): Eukaryota > Metazoa > Nematoda > Chromadorea > Rhabditida > Anguinidae > Ditylenchus > Ditylenchus weischeri. The sequence goes on from JAMRYI010000010.1 coordinate 24,287, forward strand.
CTGACACTTTTTTTACCTCAATTTTTGAAAAATTTTCCCGAATATGATTCGTCAGCCTGATGCGAAATATCGCAAGGATTCCGATTTTGCCAGTTTTTTTTAATGTTTAAAATTTCGCCACTAAGACCCGCGCTTCTCGATAACCCGCCACCCTACTTTTAAAATAGGGTGGCGGGTTATCGAGTGGCAAAAGTTTTAACATTTAAGTTTTAACATATCAACAAATTGAATTGTAGCACCCAAATTTGTGAAATACAGCACCGTATTAAAAATGATCGGCAAAATCAAAATCCTTGCAATATTTGCCCTAGACTGGCGAATCATATTCGGCAAAAATTTTCAAAAATTGGCGGGTGGCGAGTTATTGAGAGTGGACTGTATTACTGAAAGACTCAAACAAACAAGAGGCATCACTTGCACAAACTCTTCTGGCACTTGCCTCTTATGGCCCACACCAATTGGGTCAGATCTGTTTTGGCCCAGGTCTCGGAAAGTGTGGCATAGCCATTAACTTTTTCACAAATTTGAACTTCCTCCTCATTTTCGGTCAGCGTGATCATTCTGCCTCTGCAACAAATAATTTAGAATATGTATTAGGTTTTGCCATAGCAGATAAATTTTAGAATTTTTTGGATCAAATTGAATTGTAGCACCCAAATTTGTGAAATACAGCACCGTATTCCCTACTTTTGCTTAAGACAAAGAGACATAACTTTGTTCGACTTTTTCATACAAATACAAAGTAAGGTGAAAAAAAACCAACAAAATAGCTTAAATTTGTAATTTTACGTACAAAATTGGGCTAGAAAAATTTGGTTTTTGGTGTAATTTTTTTCGGGAAAACGAACTTTTTTTATTGCAGAATTTCTTTTGAACATTTGTGAATCAGTGAATAAATTTCTCATTACTATTATTTTTAATTAGGGTAGCATACGGCCGGTTTATGTATAAGTTCAATTGACCGTGATGGATAGTTCAATTAACAAACTTTTAGTACTATCACATGTGTATGCATATCTTATACATCACAAAAGACGAATTAGGGTCAAAAGTCAGTTGAAAAATACAATAAACATCCAAACACACCCTGAATTTGCGCCCAGTTAACCGGATGAGTTTCTAGTCTTTTTTGGTTTTTTTTACGCTTAATTGCACGCCACCCAAAAAACTGCGCCAGCGCCGGCCATTTTTCAAAATTAGCGCCAGCGCGGGGAATTTCTAAAAATCGTTGCCAGCTCCAGAAAAAGCGAAGAGCGCCTAGCGCTAAAAAAATCGCCGGGAGTCGAGTGCCGGCGCCACAGCTAAAAAACAAAGAGCCAGCGCCGGCGCTGTGCAAGTATGGATATGGTAATCAAAATTCCTTGCTTATTTGATGATACTAAAGACTTATTTAAACGCTTCAAAAACCGGCCGTGCTCCACTCTAATTAAAATGTAAAATTGATTGCCAACTAACTGACAAGAAATAAAAGTTTGGATAACTTCAACCTACCTAGCACCACTTCTCTCCGCTGTTCTGTTAGATTCAAAGCAATATTCGGGCATTCCTCTGCGACCATGTGAAGAATAGGTCAATTGCATGTCCAAAGCTATTTGATGCAAGGCATACAACCCCAGGGGGTCTGAAATGTTGAATTTGGCCTGATTGTTGCTGTTAATATCCGTGACTTTGGTGGGTTTGGATGACTCTTCGGTGGATGGAATAATTCTAAAAAAATAAATACAAAAAAAGTCTAGAAGATATTTGAGTCCCCTTTCAATATCATTTTTTAAAGTTTTATATGCCATGCAGTGAAGATTGACATTTTTTAAGCTAAAAGTTTTTGGAAAGCCAATTATTTTCCAAAATCTCTTCCTGAATATAAACCAGCTGAGATCAAGTTAGAATAAAAACAATGAGCTGATATATTGTGGTTTTGAGTGGACCACCCAGCAAATTTGCACCACTCATTTATTTTTAAGGATACCTCTAAAAATAATTTTATATCTTCTCATAGTTATTTTGAACTAATCTCAATGCATTCAAAAAAAAATTTGTACGAGAGAGGTTACTTTCCGAAAAACAATGTTTAATCAAAAGTTCCAAAAGTTAGGGCCAAAATAGTCGCTAATCAGAAGTCGGAAATGGGACACGGTCTTTTCCCCGAAATGATCTTTTCCCCGAATGACTCTTTTCCCCGAAAAGTTCTTTTCCCCGAAATGATCTTTTCCCCGAATGACTCTTTTCCCCGGAAAGTTCTTTTCCCCGAAATGATCTTTTCCCCGAATGACTCTTTTCCCCGAAAGTTCTTTTCCCGAAATGATCTTTTCCCCGAATGACTCTTTTCCCCGAAAAGTTCTTTTCCCCGAAATGATCTTTTCCCCGAATGACTCTTTTCCCCGAAAAAATATTTTTACTGTTAAAATAAATGTCAAAATGATGAAAAAGCGTTTGAATTTGCGCCAAAAGATGCTTTCATTCTTTGCTGTTGCTATTCTATGGTTGAATTCAGTCTTGTCTTCGCGTCTGAGCAACGAATTTCGCTCTCGCGTAATTTATTTGCAATGTTCAGTTGCAATTTAGTTGTTTGTCGCAGAACTTCTAACATTGTGTGTATTGTATATTCAAGTATATTTTTAGATGGAAGAAGTCGCTCGTATGCTTAATGGTTCAGTTGATTGGGAAGTTGTTCGTCGTGCTATTCTTTTCGTTCAGAATGCAGATGCCGAAGCTCAGCCGGAAGCGAACATTGAAGATCAACAGGAAGCAGTCATCGAAGATCAACCGGAAGAAGTCGTTATAGTATGTTAAAAGTCAAAATTTAATTTCTATTTACTGTTTTAGAGCACTGTCGTTTCGAATCGCGGAAAAGAAGTTATGACGCACGATGGGCATCAATACTGGCAAAATAAAAGCTACAAAGAGAAAACATATTGGGAATGCGCGAATGTCGATGATACGAAATGCAAGGCTCGTCTACACACCGCTCGGGGAACAACAGAAGTGCTAAAGGTCATCAATCAACACAATCATGGCAAATCCGCAGTCGCAATACCGATCAGAAACTTCAAGGAGGACATAAAAGAAAAGGCTAAGGGGATGGAGGTAAATTCTTTTATATGTATTTATTATGTCTTTCTTTTTTAGAAACCAGCTCAGATCTTCAACAGTGCTATAACCGGTCTTTCGCAAGCATTGCAAGCACAGTTGGGAAAGAGCGCAAGCCGTCAGGTCGTTCAGAAGATTCGTCGAAAGCAGAATGGAGCAATGGCTGTAGGAAACGAAAACTTTGTCATACCGGACCAATACAAGTACTACCAATGCGGAGCTAATGAACCAGAATTGTTTTTGCTCGGTGACTCAACGGATGAAAATGGAAAACGGTAATTATTTATTAATGATTAATTTATATATGCATATTTAGAATATTGCTCTTCGGACGCTCAAGCAACAAGGATTGGTCAAAACAAATGAAGGTCATCTTTGTGGATGGGACTTTCAAAATCACTCCTGCGCCATTCTACCAAGTAAGAGTATTTTTCTTTTATTTGTTTTAACTGTTATGTCTTTAGGTCTACGTAATTCTAGCTGAAAGAGGAGGATATGTGTTTCCGGTCTTATATGCTCTGCTGCCCGATAAAACGAAGGAATCGTATTGCCGAATGTTTCAAATGATCCGAGAAATTTGGCCAGATTTTGAACCGACTAGCTGCTCAATGGACTTTGAAATGGGGGCAATACGCGCCGTGCAAATCGTCTTTCCGGAATGCGAAATATGGGCTTGTCTCTTTCATCTTGTTCAAAATATGAAGAAGCAGCTTGCAGAGCACCAATTGAAGCGACTTTATGAAACGGATGCTGACTTTGCTCTTCAGTGTCGTATGTTTTCTTTTTACCTTTGTCTTATTTCTTTGTTTTTAGGGATGATTACTGCTATGGCGTTTGTAAAAGAAGAGGATCTGCTGCCAGTGTTCGATGAATTGTGGGAGTTGCTAGATGATCGCTTGGAGCCTGTGCTGTTGTGGATGCAGCGAAATTACATTGGTAAACACATTTTTAGAAAATACTTTATACTTGTGTTTAGGAAGAAACGAAATGCGTGGCCGCAGAGAAGTCTTTGTTCCGCCGACATTTTCTCACTCGATTTGGAACGTTTATGAAAGAACATTGCAAGGAAAGCATCGAACTAACAACTATGCAGAAGCCGCAAATCACCGGATTCAGTCTGAGCTCGACGTGTGTCATCCAGGTCTGGGAAACTTCATCAATTGTCTCAAAACAGTGCAGCAGGGACGCGACCAGGTCTATCTACAGTGGCAGCAGGGAAAGAAAGCAAAAGGAAAGCGTCAAAAGTACATTCGAGCAGATGAGAATATTTTGCGCGTCGTCGAAGACTATGAGGAAAGAAGTGCATGGGACTACCTCGCCGGCATTGCTCACAGTTACCAAATGGATGATTAAAATGTTATCTTATGTTTTGTCTCACTTTATGTTATGTTTTGTTTCGAATAAACTTTTGTTATGGAACTGTTGTCTTATATGTGTTGTCTTTTGTTTGATATATTTTTTTGTGCTTATATATGAACTTTTAAATGAGGTTAGCATGTATTTTAACAGTAAAAATAATTTTTCGGGGTAAAGAGTCATTCAGGGAAAAGATCATTTCGGGGAAAAGAACTTTTCGGGGAAAAGAGTCATTCGGGGAAAAGATCATTTCGGGGAAAAGAACTTTTCGGGGAAAAGAGTCATTCGGGGAAAAGAACTTTTCGGGGAAAAGAGTCATTCGGGGAAAAGAGTCATTCGGGGAAAAGAACTTTTCGGGGAAAAGAGGTGTACCCTCGGAAATAGCTTAGTGCCAGGCAAATCTTGCTCCGAAAAAAAATATTTGTTCGCCGGCGAGAAGAAAAAGTTTCTGCCACCATGTTTATATCCTGTTTTTAGTTTAGGAAAACTTTTTTCAATGTACTTACCCATCAGCAAATTCACGTGTTTGCTGCTGGTGGTGTTGCGAATCGGAAAGATAGTCCGCTTTAGACCCTTCTGGTGGACCCCCATTTGTTTGAGCCACAGAACTTGGTTCAGTTATTTTGTCGGATTCATTAGTCTTCTCTGTGGATACACCTGTCTTATTTGGATGCTAAAACAAAATTATTTTTGATAAAAATATAAATTCATGCATACTCTTTTAGGTGCATTTTTTGAAAGTAGTGGGGAGGATATGCTGTTGCTGGATGTGCTGGAAGTTATAGGAGCAGGGTGACCAGCAGAGGAGAAACTTTTGGAGTGAGAATTGGTGTGGTTGTTGGCTAGAGAAGCAATGTCTGCAAAATTGGTGGTGGTTGTAGAAGGGAGTGGAGCCAGCTTTTGATCATGTTCTATCGGTAAAGTGGCGGTGATTTGGTGGTTGTTGTTGTTTAGCTTTTCAGACTCCTTTAGCAATTCACTCATAAACGCCATTAAAGTGGCCTGCAAATTGAAAATTTACACTCAAGCTGTAAAATCACGGCTCAGATTTAATTTAGGGAAATATTTAGTGTGAGACGAATAAATTTTATATGATTTTTGCTTGATCTGCCCTCTGGTTTGGGCCATAACTAGGGTCGTAAAATTGTAGATTTTGACCGTTGTTGTTGTGGTGAGAATTTTTTATTTCATAGCTTTTTTGTTTTTTGACATTTTCGCATTCTGTAAAGTACATCTGATACAAGGTATTCAGTGCCTTTTGCAATGAGAATTTGACCAAAGTAAAGTTGAACTTTTAGCGGTCGGAGCTTTTCACCGGTGAAATAATTCTTGGAAAGTTCTTGGAAATCTACCGAAAGTGGATCTCTTGATAGACTACCGTATAACCTCTAATAAAAGCCCATGGGCTTATATTTTTCAACCCCTCAAAAATCCTGAAATTATCAGTTAAATATGACCCTAACTCCGAAATCTTACTCCAAAAAAGGACATGAACTTTATTAGAGAGGAAATAGGCCAGTTAGCGACGCGGCCAGTTCGGGACGGCCAGTTCGCGACATTTTTTGTATGGCCAGTCCGCGACGTCCAATTCACGACCCCTTTTTGAATGAGCATTTCACATTTTTCATTGGAGCAAAAATCTCGTTTTATTAGTGTATAAGCATGTTTTAGACGCTAAAAATGATAGAAAAGACAAAAATAAAAGTTGGAAAACTCTCTTAAAGGGAGGGGAAACTTTATATACGCCTCACTTAGGTCACAGGTCCGACTACCACTGGGTGCAAACCTTTTTTTATCTCCTTTTATTTAAAAGTTTGGTGTCGAAATGATCCTCACACTCTTGGCCATCCAACAAGATCATCAGCGCTGGATGTCACATCTACAGTAGCTGATTTAAAATACGCTTAATTTCCGAAAATCGATCGTTTTCGGGGGTTTTCTTTGACTGGTTCGATTGAAATTTTTGACTTTGATCTGCAAGTCACACGTTTCATATACTAAAATGTAGCCGAGTTTCGAGACTTTCATTTGAGCTATCATACAGACGAAAAAGGCATATATTTAGTCAGAGCTGGAGTTTAAAAAACATTCAACGATGTCCAATTCCATGCCATCCTACACAGGGCTGTCATTTAAGTTGAATCCCAAAATTAGGGCATTTGCTGACAGTAAAGAGGTGATGGAAATAGTTGCAATCGATTGATCGATGTTTTTTGACCTTAGAAGTCAGTGAAGGTACTGAAAAGTAGATTAAAAAAGATAGGGTGTGCGCCCAGGGGGATTTGAACCGTCGACCCTAGACGATATAGGCTTCGGATCGAAAAATTCCAAAAATCAGACAGAAATTTTCAAAAATCAGATTTACGGTCTAAAAATCTTCCTTTTTTAAAATTAGAGTTAAAAAAACTAATTCAAGCAATTTTATAGAGGCATGCTCACCTGTTTCACAATTTTTCTGCGAATTTTTCAGCTTGGTTTCTAACAAGACAAGGCCTAGAATTTAATTTTAGGTATAGTTTTGTTAGAAATCAAGTAGAAAAATCCGGATAGAAGTTCAATGGTTAGGAAAAAATTTGAATTGGCGGGGACAAATTTTGAACAGGTGAGCATGCCCCTTTAAGAAAGAAACTGCGATTTTAAGGGAATATACGTGTTACCCGTAGTCAATTTAATGAATAAAATGTCATCAGAAAAATATAATTGCTAAAAAAATTAGGAATTTTGCATCAATTCCTTTAAAAGTTGGTTTTTAGATTTTCAATTCCTTTAAAAGTTGGTTTTTAGATTTTCAGCAAATAAAAAGGGCAATAAAATATAGAAAATATAAATTTCACGACCCTTTTATTTTTCTGATGGCAATATCTGAAATAAATCTTTGACTTTGAAAAGTCGATTATTAATATTTAAACTTTGGCTGCTAGTGGTTTTATAATTTAATATTTAGTATTTAACTATGCTGCCGAAATACTGCCAACACGAATCTGCTGCCTAATATCTAAATTTCCCACTCCAATATTTAATGTATGCTGCCAGAAATCTGAATTCTGCTGACAAAATCTAATTCTGCAACCGAAATTCAGATCAGCAGCAATTAATGTGGAAGCAAAATTAAGATTTTTGGTAGCAGAATTAAGATTTTGGCAGCAGAGTTCAAGATTTCGGCAGCGAAATTCAAATATTTGGCAGCAAATTTGTTTTAGTAGCAGAATTAAAGATTTTAGAAGCATAATTCAGTAATTTGGCAGCAGAATTAAATATTGGCCTTTTAACCCTCAAGCGACAACCTTATTTTTAAACCATCCTGACCGCCCAGGGTCATTTTGACCCTGTAAATTAATTTTTTTCAAGTATTTGAAATTTAAAAGCATATTACATCAAATGAAAGCTTAGGATCTTAGCTGCATTCTATACAAATTTCTTAGTTTAATTTACAGAAATGTATCTATTTTAATTCAAATAACTCCGATCTATTTCGAACAACTTTCAAACATTTTGTTTAAATGTTCGTAACTATTAGCATTAAAATAGATTCATTTCTGTGAAGTAGAACATGAAACTTTTTTTGCCATTGTGTAGCCAAGCCTAAGTTTTCTTTTGTAGGGTAACATGCTCAAAAGTGCTTTAAAGGCTTAAAAAGCCACCCAAAATCAACCTTTTTCTAATTAATTAATCTTAATCCGAACCCTGGTATATAAAGTTCCCTCCCCTTTTAAGAAAAAATATTTTTGCCTTTGACTTTTTGCCTTGAGGGACCAAGGTAAACCAACCCAAAAAGTTACCCAGATACCCTAAAAAGATAAAACCGCCGTATTTATGGGCATTCTAACCAAGTTTTGGTCACTGCAGCTGGGCAAAAAGATCCTCTGGATGCATTTTGATCAAGAGCCCCTTTATTGCAAAATATCGACCTAAGAATTTTTTGGGTAATCCCAGAATCTGTTAAAAAATTAAGTTGGAAAAGCCGACCATGTCCAGCAGTAATTTTTTGCCCTATTTTTCACAAATTTTCAACGTTTTATTTCAAACAAGAACTAACTGGATCAAGAGCACTCAATAGGTTGGCATCTCCCAAAATAGGGTCGAACACACCCGCAGAATTCAGAAGAAAGGTGGTGGCTGCAGAGTTGTTGTTGGTGTAGCCATTCTGAGGCAAACCTTGAGGATTCTGAGGATGGAGCTGCAAAACCGAGGGGGCGTCCACCTCTGACTTGCACAACATCTCCTCTTTAGACTGGATGTCTGTAGCTGGTGGTGATGTGGTGGTGTTGTAGGAGGATAATTGGTTTGTAGTTGCTTTGGTTTGGAGTTGCACCGCGCCATTTGGATTGTTTGCACCAGGAGATGCTCTACTACGCTTGCGTTTAACGTATGGCTGGGTGGGCGTCTGCAAATTATGTAATGATTAGAATAAAATATTCGGAATGCAAACAATCAATTAGTATTCGCTAGTAGCTGCGAAATTTTGTTAAATTTGCTGAGGTTTTTTTTTAATTGCTTAAAAAGTAACCCAAGCCGGCACGGGCCGCCATGAGGTTCGGCCCTATTCGGGCCGCGCCTAGTACCGAGGTGAGCTCGGTGAAGCCGTAGAAACCCATAAATAACCCCCCCCATAAATAACCCCCCCATAAATAACCCCCCCCATAAATAACCCCCCCATAAATAACCCGGGTTATTTATGGGGGGTTATTTATTATTAATTATGGCAGTTCCATTTGTTACTATATATAGGTTTGAATCCACGTACGAATCAAATACCTTTCTTTACAAAAGTTTGAAAGTGGTGAAAATTTTGACCAAAATTTGACTTTTGCCTTGAGGACCAAGGTAAACCACCTGGATAGGGTACCTGGATACCGTTTCTATTCAAAATTCTCCTGGAGCTCTCACATTTATATAAAGGGACAGCCCTTGGCCCGGACCATGTACCCCAAAGGGGCTTTCTATTGATTAGGTGCCTGCCGAAGGCAGGCAGGTATAGGATATATTGTAGGTATATTGTATTATAGGATATATTGTTTTCCGAGGGTTTGGTCTCTAAGGTATGTGTGTGTGCGCATCTCAACTCCAAGCCCCCTACGCCCCCGGAGGGGAGGCTTGAGATGAATCCGAGCAACGCTCTTGATCAAAAAATGCATCTAGAGACTCTTTTTGCCCAGTCTCAGTAAGAAAAACGAGGTAAAAATCCTCTCCAGGTGGTTTACTTTGGTCCCCAAGGCAAAAAGTCAAATTTTGGTCAGAAATTTTTTTTTCCAAAAATGGCCTTCCGCACTCTAAAAACACGTTTTAAGTATGTTTTAATTGCTCACACATCAAAAAAACACGCTTTAAGCCAGTTTTGGGCTACGCGGTAGTGGCTTTTGTCTATTTAAAAAAAAATTAAGAAAATACAATTGAAATAGTTGGAAGGGTGACCGAACACCACGTAAATTATAAATTTAAAAAAAAGCGTGTTATATGTGGATCTGAACTTTTTTGCACATACTCTAAGTACGTCCACTATGAAGATTCCAAACTTTTGTAAAGAAAGGTATTTGATTCGTACGTGGATTCAAACCTATATATAGTAAATGGAACCGCCATAAATACCCTATAAATAACCCCCCATAAATAACCCGGGTTATTTATGGGGGGGGGTTATTTATGGGGGGTTATTTATGGGGGGGTTATTTATGGGGGGGGTTATTTATGACCCATAGTCAAGAATTTTCATAAAAATGATGTTGAATAAAGTTGTTTGCTGCAGCTAGGGATCGAACTTGAATGCAACCAAACGTTATGAACACAAGGCTTCTACTGAACAATCAGGTTGCAAAGGATGCCTTGGTGCCTGCATTACTGATAGATCCCATGATGTCGTTTTTCACGAAAATTATTTAAAAATCAACATGGAGCCCAGGCACTCTTTGAAACCTGATTATTTAGGAAAACCGGCAGAAATACTTTTCTGGTCATAAATCTACTAATGACCCTATTTGCACAGCCTCAATGGGCTAAAAAGATACCCTTTAGACATTTTTATAGATCACTCAGCAAAACAATCGAAATTTTGGGAGTGTAAATTAAGTGTAGCCATTTCATACCACTTCCAACCATATTTTAAAGGTTCTCATTTTTCTAACAATTGTAAGTCTAAATAAACACCTTTGCCAGTTTATCCTGTGTGGGAACCATAGCAGCATTACCAGCACCAGCAGCAAGAGTAGGTGCATTAGTAGTAATTATAGGAGTAGAAGCTTGGAACGCTTTTTCCACTCCATAACCAACAGGAAAATTTTTAGATACAGGAAGGGGTGGCTGTGTTAATGCAGCAACAGGGACTCGAGGAATATCATTAGCACCCATCATGGGGTTGTACATCATCAGGTTCATCAATTCAGGATGACCCACTAACATGTGCTGGAGGTGGGCAGCTGCTAGCATGGCATCCTGACACCAAACCGGGTTAGCTACTGGTACTTGTGGAGAATTGGACACTCTGGTGGTTGCATTGCTGCTGGAGCATGCCTCCTCCTCATCAGTACTACTTATGCTCACTGGCCCAATAGGTGGCCTAATGATCTCGCCTGTTAACTTTCTTCTTGGCTTTCGCTTCCTTGGAGGTGGACCGTTGGGGTCTTTAGGGTAGATTCTTCTTTTGCGTTTCATCTGGAAGGTCTCCTCTCCTACAGCTTCCTTATGGAATGAGTTTAAGTGACCCCACATTGACTTGGTACTGCTATCGGACCGCTTCATGAACTTCCCGCAGTGGTGACAAGTCACGCTCAGGCCGTTAGCGGCTAATTTGAAGTGGTTCCACACTTCGGACATTTCTGAGGCACCGACGGGTTTTGACGATAGTTGATGACTGTGGGGAATAGTAATTGACTGTAAATGACTGTGAGAGTCAGTAGTTAACTGTGAAGGAAGTTGCAAGCTGAAAGTCAGTAGCTAACTGTAGATGGTTGATAGCGGATGACTGCGATGTTTAATTGTAGATATTGTATAGTAAATTATAAGAATAGGTGGTCAACTGTAGGAATCACACAACAAACTGCAAAACCATTACAAAAACTATCAAATCACAAACAGATAAGCTTTTTTCAACAAAATAAAATTAATGAATGAAGAGGCGCGAGAAGAAAGGAGGGCAATTGGGGTGGGGAGGGTATGTATACTACACCATAAGCAAAGCAGAAGGAGCAGCCTTGCCACCAATAAACAACACCCCTTCCTCCTCCTACACAGAGGGGAGTGGGCCAACCTCCTGGGCCATCCATCCATCTACCCTTGGTTTTATCTCTTGTTGCCTGTTGTTGTGCCTGCATGCACCCAAAGAGTGGTGACAAGGGAGGGGAGGGCAGACTTAAATCCCTAACGCGCATGTCAATTAAAATCATCATGAGCAAATTGTTGTTGGTATCCCCTTGCCCTGAGTAGTGGGGCATGCCGCCTGAGATAGCTGTATGATCATATGTATAGCTTTTCATTGTTGTTGGAAGTAACAGTCCAATCACCAAGTTAAGGGGGGAGACATTACAATAATATAGCCAGCAAAGAGTACAAAAGGATGTAATTATTGGAAGGGTGTGAGTTTGTCCGACTTTTTCCTTACGAAACATCTGATTCGAATATCTGATGTGAATTTAGAATTGCAATTAACAAAATATCTGACTATTTCTTACTAAATATTATTTTGGAGCCAAATTTTATTGAAAAACCGGTGTTGCAATATGAAATAACTTGTGCTAAATTAAAAGCTGGATCGGCAACATCAATATCAATTTGCAAAATTTCTTCGAAAACTGCGTTAAAAATTGAAACGCCATAAAAAATACTTCAACCTTTTTTTTTGAGTTTCTTGTTTTCTAATTTTTAACACATATATATATATGGCTACAGCTTGGATACAACCGCTTAGTTAAAAAAAATTACAGCTAAAATTGCAAGAATCATTTTGCAAAATTTGTAGGAAAATAAGTCAAATTATTTAAACTTTTTTTGAAAAACAGAAAAGCTTTGTAAAGAAATTCCTAACCAATAGCACCAGGACAGGGGCACATATATTCAGGAGGGGTACAAAATGCAAGAACAACAAAGGCCTCAAAGTGGAGAGGGGTGAATGGTGGTGGGGGCCCCCTCCATTCAATTGGGGTAGCAAGGAAGGGAGTAGTGTATTTTGGGATCTCTTCTTCTTCTTCAGGCTCCCTCCCCCACCCAATTGGTGGTAGGGCAATGTTTGGATGGGAAAGGGGGCTAGTTCCTGCTACTGCTGATGCCTCTGGTCTGCTGCAAAGGGGGAATTTACGAGGAGGAGGTGGGTGGCTGGTTCTCCTTTGTCATCATCATCCACTCCCTCGCCCCCCCCCTTCCCCAGCCTCGTTGTCGTGGTTTTATAGGGGTAGTGGTGTTGATGGTGGTAGTAGGGGTGGTTGGGGGGTTATTAAGCGGTGGGCAAGGCCTCCCCCTCTGCTATCATTGCTCTCCTCTCTTATGGTGGAAGGGGGGTTACTGATGGTGCTGCTACTGCTGCATATTTGCTTCCTTTTTTGTTTTGTCTCTTCTCTCTATTATAGAGCAGAAGGAGCATGGACTTGGATTTGGGGAAATAGGGAGAGGGGTGTCTATTTTATGAGGGGCTAGCAGACTTACGATCATGAGATGGTTTTGATTGAGATACATAAATCGATAAAGCCAATGGAACAAATTTGAGGATTTGATACAAGCAAACGATATAACTGGTGATGTGGACTATTGCCTAGTTTTTCAGGAGTTCTACATAACAAAAATGTCTTAAGAGCAAAGCTCCGATCCTATTTGTTTGTAAAACTTTTCTTATTTTTGGAGTCCAAATCTTATTTTTCAGCACCAAAAGAGCAATAAGCGCTAAATAAGAAAGCATAATTTTGCCTTAAAATGTGCTGATTTTGAGCAAATGTCCTTACTTTTGAAATTTTGAGATCGAAGCCTTGGCTAAGAGGTTGGTTAGATGATCTGCCATATATAAATAAAGAAAAGCGTGTGCAAAAGATTTCATAGCTCAGTGGAAAGGCAGTAGCGGATTCGATTCTCACTTGAGGGAACTCTTTTTGGCTATTAATTATGTGAAAAACAGAATAGTGAGATTATTGGTGGTAACAATAGTCGACTGCAGCTGCAACCAACTCAGAGTTTACAAAAGGTTGCTTTTTCTTATAAAATGTGGAACTTTCAACATAAAGGTCGGTAAATCCGCAGCCTAAGCTGCTGATTTAATTCCTGATCGGACCATAAATAAAATTGGGTAATATTTAAATCAGCCCGCTAATCTGAAAAATGGCCGCTAATCTTTAAAATTGCCCGCTAATTTCTGAAAAATGCCCGTTTACTTTTGGAAAAATGTCCGCTAATTTGTTTTTGAAAAAATAGCGGGCATTTTCCAAAAATTAACAGGCATTTTTCAGAAATTAGCGGGCAGAATTAAATACTACCCAATAAAGGTTTACTTTTCACTCCGCCAAAAAAGGGAAAATTAAGGTCCTTTCCAGCAAACATTCTTACTTTATCGCTATAAGCTAGTTGAGTGGAGTAGAAGAGGAATACTTTCCAAGCCTGCCTTCCCAACAACATATTATCCCCTTGCTACCCCCTTTTCAACCACCCCCCTCCCCACTACTACCAACCAGTGCTGCTGCAAAAAGGGCAAGGTGAGAAAGAAGGGTAGGAGGGGGTGGTAAACCATTGGAGAAAGAGGAACTGCTGCCTGCAAGTCGAGAGTTCTCTCTTTGTAAGTGGATAGATGACCAGATGGGTGGGAGGGGGAGTGCACACCCCTGCTCCTCTAATAGCCCCCTACCACTTCTTTTGCTGCACTTTAACACCCCCGCTTTGGAGAGAAAGAGTCAACAGAACAGGAGTTGTCCTCTTTGCCTTTTCGCTGCTGTTACTAGTGCTCTTCGCCCAATAATAAATAATTCACTGCTTTTGGTGCTAGACTATTACACCGCTTTCACCCCTCCAAATTATGTTAGTTTCATTGCCGCACCGCCGCCTGCAGCGCTGTTTTTGAAAAAGTCCGGCGGCGCCGTCAGTCGCCGTCTGCAAAAATTTTGGAGCGGTCGCGGAGCGGAGGCGCCGGCGGCGTTTTTGGTTAAGGTGCAACTATGGTTAGTTTTTTTTCATGGGCGAAACCCGGACATATTGATTCGTCACTCTCGCTAATCCGCCACTTTTGTTCGGATTGGTAAGAGTCGAGTAAACCGAATATTTTACGCTCAAATATTTGCTGTATTACCCAGTGGGAAAATTGATTTTAGAAATTTGTTAAAAATACAATGAAGTCTCAATATAACGGCAGCATCTCAGAGTCCTTCACATTTTCCCGCCGATATTGTGACCTTTCGCCAGTTGTTTTACGTCAGTCTAGTCCAGGGTGGTGGTCTGGTCCCAAAAATCATAAGGATTCTGATTATGCCGATACTATTTGGAAATGGTAACATTTTTGAAATCAAAGCGACACCAAACTTTTTGAAATGGTTGCCGTTATATCGGACTTATCATCAAATCTGTGGCGATTAACAGATACAACTGGCAAAATAAGAATCCTCACTATTTTGGGACCAGACTGACCTAATAAAACTGGCAAAAGATCAAAAAAATCGGGGTTTAAAAAGTTTCAGAACCAGGAGGGAGTGGTCGTACTTAATGGGGTGCCGTAAAAGCGGGACTACACTGCAATATGAACAAGATACTTTCAAGATACCGAATTTCCTCTAATTAACGCGCACCTCTAATGAACGCGCGTTCTTGACTTTGAGGGTTTGTATCTCAGATTTTTTTTTCGATCTGTTCTTTTTTGCATTTTCTTAACTCCTGCGAGCTCTACTGATTTTGCTTTTTAGATTTTAAATTTTTGCCCAAAAATATCGAGATCGACCTCCAATTTTCCCGATTTTCGTGGATCCGAAAAATAAACGAGCCTGCGCGTTAATTAGAGGAAATACGGTACTTTCTCGAAATTTCAAGTATTCTGCCTTTTACTACCGTGTTCGGTGGTCAAGGTTTTAAAACATTCTGCTTTTGATTTCAAATTCCTACGCCTTTTTTATCACACTAAAGTGACTAAAATACATGCAGTCGATTCTCTCAATGGTCTAGGACGTGAGTATGTTTAAAATGTGGGTTGTTGGCTGAGTCGATTTTATCTTGGCATAGTTTTAATGATTTTATTGACTGGTCACCAAGTCCGGTTCCCAGCAACAAAATACCATATTTGACCCAAAAATTGTTTTTATTGCAAAGTGGCTGACCTGTGCTAGTGTTTTTGTAAATTTGTGGTAGACGCCGTCAGTTTCGTGAAACCGTTTGAGATGGGTTTTCAAGTTGTTAGGACTTCGATCATCCCCAGACCAGGAGCAGTGAAGACAATGCACACCACCCACACCATCTGAAGAATTTACAATTTTTTTTGAAATATGTTTTCTTTAAAAAACTAACTAATATCACGAAGATCACTAAAAAACTTCCAGACGGGATGGGATTTTTTCCTGCCAGCACTTCTGGCCCAAAAGTTGCCGGAGGTATTGGTGCCTGAAGCTTCATCTACAGTTGAAGTGGATGCAACAGGGGCGCAAATGGATGGACTTAATATATAAATATATACTAAGTTTTATAATTTAGGGTCGGGAAAAAAGAAAGCAAAAAGACTAACTTAAAATTGTTGAGTAGTAGTAATTCTTCGTCTTCGTGTGCATTGTTGGATGCATCCTCATCATTGGAATCAGTGGAGTCGGAAGATTGGGCGTGGTTGGAAGAAGATATGCAATCCAAAATCTGTTGTTCTTGTATACTGGAATGGGGACTCTGCAATAAACTAATTTTGTGAAAAGGATGGACAAAATATTAGGTTGATCCAAAAGTTCTTGGGCACCTTGAAAAAATTTATTTTCGATTTTTTATTAACGTGTTAATATTTTAGCATGATGTTTATCATTCCAATGTTTGCAGATCTAATTCAGAGGAGATATCACTCGAAGTCACATCAACAAAACAGCTCTCCAAAATCTTTATTCAACAAAATAATCTCCCTCAACATCAACAACATTTTGCCATCTTTCAGGCAACCTCCCAATACCTTTAACAAAGAATCTAATCGGTTTCGAATCAAAATAAACTTGCAGATCTGTTAAAATTAATTCTTCTGTTGCGTATTCGATGAGATGAAACGACGAAAAAGAAGCGAATAAAAAATCGAAAATAAATTTTTTCAAGGTGCCCAAGAACTTTTGGATCAACCTAATAGTTTTAAACAATGTTTTGGTCCTATCTTACACAACAACACCAAAAAATTAAACAATACATATACTCCTCAAGTTAGGATTAGTGTCCAACAATTTTTCACACGTGAATTTTACATCTAAATTTCACATGTGAATCCTACACTATCCCATTACCACTCTTACAACACTACTATATGACTCCTACATACCGTATTTACTCTAATAGAAGCACATGTGAGTCTATTTTTTCGATGCCCGAAAATCTTGAAATTGTCAATGAAAAATGGCCTTAACTCATTTTTCTCAATGGAAAAATTAGTTAACTATTTTTTCAGTGAAAAAGCTGAAAATGAGAATGCCTTTTTGTGGTCTTTTTATGGCAAAATCCTGAAATCTGACCAATATGAGCCCGACCTAACTTATAATTTTACGTCTGGCTCATACTGGTCGGAGTCATACTGGTCATAAAAAACCATAAAAGGCATTCTCATTTTCAGCTTTTTCACTGAAAAAATAGTTAACTTATTTTTTTCAGTGAAAAAATCTTATCATTTTGGAAACATTGCTCAGAACCCCATCTAGAGTGTCCAAAAACCAAAAATAACTGGTTTTTGATGGTTTACTAAAGGGGGTAAACTTTTCGAGAAAAAACGCCTGAGCGGATCAGAATTCCGGTGCGATGGGCGTAATTGCTCAAAATCGTGTGCTTTGGCGTATTTTTAGGTGGTTTAGAAAAGATTAGTGTGAAATTCTGAGCGTTTAAGCCTATCGGACTGAAAGGTATTTAACTGTAAAAACCTTTTTCCCGAAAAATGTCGTGCTAAAATACGAAATTCGGCCAATTCTTAATTCAGGGTATATACCCGGGGGTTAAAGAGTAACTTTTTACCCACCCTCATTCAATACCGAGTATGGATAAATACCCGTGAGTATGGGTAAGGTATGGAGGTCATTTATTTAACACGGTTCGATACGGTCAAAAAGTTACCTTCAGCTGCGGGTAACATTATCGGGTCCTCTGTCTTATCATACCGGCCCAAAAAAATTTCAAAGCTCTGTTTTAACATCCTATTTTTAACAGCCAAGCCCAAAGTAAAGAAGATCGGAAAAGGTTCGAATTAAAAAAATTTTACAAATGCCTCAATTATTAAAAAATATCACAATAGTCAGGTACAATAGTCTGATTTGGAAATCTTCGCCATTTTTTCTTTAAGAAAGTCAGTTTATGACCAAAAAATCTAAAATAAAAAACCCTGATACATTGTGACCACATATTGACTTCGATCTCGACCATTATTTCGATTTCGACCTCCTATTGTGACCGCAAGATAAATAGCGAACTTATCGCGTTTCTTGGAAACTACCGATAAAATCATAAAGGCAAATCAGAATACTCTTCGGAACCGGATTGCCAAAAAATTTTTTAAAATAAAAAAATCTCAAAAATTCATGCCAGAATAACTTTATTGAACTGCAATAAACTTAAAAAGAAAAAGTAGATTCACAGAGACAGCAATATAACATGGGTCCAAAAGTGTACCTGGTCCTTTAAAGTGCTGCCGTCAGAAAAACTATGACAATAAAGTACGTACTGTGCCAAATTGCTTCTTATGACGCGATTAAAACTTTTGCCCAGTGCCTTTGATTGCGTTAGTGCAATGATCATCCATTAAAAAGGAGGCCTAATAAATTTCCTGGCAGAAATTTGTGATTTTTTAAATTTGTGATCTTTTGGAGGGTTACCAAGTGCAATAGTTCCAAAAATTTAATCTAGAGACTAGAGAAACATGTAAATTGCCTTGGATTGAAACCCGCAGGTTAGCGCAAGAATCTTCCGACATTTCAAACGACCATATTTTTTCTTACACGATCTCGAAATGATTGAAACAAAATTCCCAATTGAAAAAGTATTTAAAAAAAGTATGAAAGTAAGGATCATTAGGAATTAGTGAATGAAAAATGGTCTTCCCTAGTTTTTAAAGTTTTTGGCAAAGAATTTTTTCCCGCTAAGCAAACCTAAAATTCTACATGAGATGACCAACGTACCTAATTTTCAAAACTACTATTAAAAATAAAAACTGACTGTCATATTTCAAATGCTTTTCGACACAACAAACTTTTAAAGGGGCATACCCAATTGGTGCCCGCCAATTCCAAAAATTTTCCTAATCATTAAACTTCTGTGCGTTTTTTTCTACTTGGTTTCTAACAAAACAAGTGTATATGACACTAGCGCCGATTTTTCATATCTTTTAACGTGGAATTGGCCTTAAATTTTAGTCATAATAAATCTTTCTTATGGTGTAATTTTGCCAAAATACAGGTCTAAAAGTGAGCTTATTTACAGCCACATACCACGCCGATCTGAGGGCAATGCAGAGTGCAAATTAACTTATTATTTTTATCAAAATTTTTTAGCCCTGTGTCTTAGCTATAAAATGATACTAACAGAAAAAAGCAATTGGCCATGAGGCTTAACCGTGTAACCGAATTTCTATCGTCTTAAGATGAATTTGAAATATTGATGCGCGTTATAAATTTTAATAGTTGATTTGTAGGCAATTCGGTAAGTTAGTCAATAATACGATCGAAAATACGATCAAAATATGTTCTTAAAGAGGCATGCCCATGCGGGCGGACCAGCAGTGTTTTTCTTTCTCGCAATTTTTTTCTATGCGTTCTTGTCGATGTTTTCAAAGTTTTCTGCCTAACTTTTAAAATGTAGTATAAGGTCACCAATATTAGATTTGATGCAAAACGAGTGAACAAAAAAATTATGCAGGTCCTCGCCTTAACCTTTCAAAACGCACGGGCATGCCCCTTTAAGTTTGTAGAGCAAAACTTTTTTGTAGCACTAATGAAACTTCAATAATTTCAAACATCCCAGCTAGAGACATAAATATGCCTACTAACAAATTTTTGAGTTCAAATGCGGTAGGCTAACAAAGTTACCTTGGTAAAAAATCCATTTCCAAAGAGTGAGAGCAGAGCGGAAGCAGTGTTGGTATCCAATTGACTAATTTTATCTTCTTCCACGGAACATTGCTGATCAGAGCAAGATTTTTGCTGATCAGTGTTCCCTTTTTCCTGCTCTTGCATGCACACATCCATTACTTGTTTCTGCTGGTCATCTGAAGCATAGGATTCTGGCTCATTGTCATCATTAGCACCATTTGACTTGAACATAGACTGTCGGTGCAGTTCCATTTCTCTGAGCAGTACGTCCATGGCTCAAGGCACTCTAAAAATTGAAATTTATAGCTTTTCGTCAAAATATAAGTTATTCTTAACGAGTTCTCGCAACTGCTTGCAATATTTTCAAAATCAAAAAATCTGGAAGGCTTTGAAATTAAAAAATTAAAAATCTGTAAAGAGAACATGATATATAGTCGAGTTTCGATACACTGGCACATGATCATACTCGCCCGCTACCCAAAAACAGCGCCAGCGCCGGCGATTTCTAAAAATCGACGCCAGCGCCGGGTAGCCGAGCGCCAGCACCACATCTAAAAATCAGAGCCGCGAGCGCCACAAAAGCGACAGCGCTATAGCCTGGGTGGTTAACTTACCACCTTTAGGTCGCATTTGCCACCTTTTGATAACTTTTGCCACCTTTTTGAAAAACGAAAGGTGGCATTTTTGTACGAAATTCGGCGAAGTGTGCAGAACATTTTTCCTTATTTAGTTGTTTGATCTGATGTGCTGGTTTCCTTCCTTTTCCTTATTTAATTTAATTATTGAACACTTAATTTAAAGATGTTCATATTTGTTTGATTTCAATAGGTTAATGGTGATTGTAGCACGAAGTGTGATAGTTTATGAGAAACGCCACCTTTGGTAAAAATTTTGGATATAATGCCACCTTTTGGGGAAATTTTGCCACCTTTTTTGAAACTTGAGTTAACCACCCAGGCTATAGCTTAGAAGACATTTTTTTAAAGTTAACTTTATTGCTTTAAAGGCAAAAAGTATCTGATAAAGCAACTACTTTAAAAACATCAGCGCCAGCGCCGGAAATTTTTTGAAATCGGCGCCAGCGCTGTGCAAGTATGCACATGATGGGAGTGCCACTTGAGGGGGTGCTACTATATCGAGATTCGAGTGTAATCTCGTAGTTTCTACGAGCTAAAGCTTATACAGGGTGGTCTTTTATAATCTCCCTAGTTTGTTTTCGCCATAACTTTTTGAATTCATGGTTTTTCGGCGAGATCTTTTTTTTATTCGAAAGAGCTGCTCTGCGCCGAGCGATTGGTACCAAACATGCTTATAACACTTTATTCGAAACACCAAAAAAATAACCAAAACAAATCAACAACAATTTCAACAAATTTCGGATATTTTCTGAATTTCTAATCTCGGTATTTCTGTTCTGTGCTTCGTCCGTTCACGGCAAGGATGTACTCCAATCGGCGTTCATATGCTCCAATGGCTCTGTCAATCATGTCCCGAGGCAGAAATTTAACAAATCATCAAAAAATCAAAGAAAACCTTGCTTCCAATTCGTTTCTTGTTCTTCAGATCGCCCTCCTTGAATTTTGCGTACCACTTCTTGATTGATTTTGCATCCGGAGCTGTTACTCGATGATCGGCTTGATTGGCTCTCTGTTCACGTCGATATCTCTGCTGAAAGCTGGATACGCTCTTGCCCTCTTCGATAAACCATTCTACGCACTGAGATCGTTGCTGAGGCGAAAAAGACATCTAAAAAGACACATTTTTAAACAAGCCGTAGCTGATCAACAGAATCATGACAAAAATCAAAATTTGGTACCAATCGCTCGGCGCAGAGCAGCTCTTTCGAATACAAAAAAGATCTCGCCAAAAAACCACGAATTCAAAAAGTTATGGCGAAAACAAACTAGGGAGATTATAAAAGACCACCCTGTATTTTCTAGTAAGATTTCAAATAAATGACCTTAGCTTTATCTTCTATCTATCCTATTTTCAAAGATATTGATTCTTCAAAAGTTAAAATGGCATGAATTGGGACGCAATCGACTCGCCAACGCCATAACTCACCAACGCAAAATTTGCCATCGAAAAGATGTAATAAGTTTTTTTTTGTTTTTTTATATTTTTCAATCACATAGGTGTATGCAAATATGTTTCTTTATTTTTAA
This sequence comes from Ditylenchus weischeri, assembly GCA_029231635.1. NCBI lineage: Eukaryota > Metazoa > Nematoda > Chromadorea > Rhabditida > Anguinidae > Ditylenchus > Ditylenchus weischeri. The sequence goes on from JAMRYI010000010.1 coordinate 46,083, forward strand.
ATATACATTTTGCGAAAAAAAATTGTTTGCCTTGATCCCCCTGTGATTTTTGGTCATTTTTTTATTTTTCCGTTTTGGTCACTGGAGCCTTGCAAAAAGAGCTTCTTTATGCATTTTTTTATCATGAGTCTTGCTCGAAAGCATGTCTAAGGTAAGTGAGGTTCTAAATATCAAGCCCTTTTCGCCTCCTTCGGGGCGCCCTTTAGACCTTGAAAAAGCTCATTTTCGGGCTACTCCAAATAGTTTACTTTAACCTTCTTTTTAGGAATTCCAGAAGATCGTGCACGTGGTGTCAGAAAACGACGTGCCAGGTATCCATTTGAAGAATGGAATCTCTTTCAAAGAACACATGACCAGCAAACAACTTTAATGGGTCAAAATGAGTCAAAGATAGTCGGCACTCCACATGTGGGACGTTTGTGGGACTTTATGTTGAGAGTCAAAACAGCATACTTATCGGACTATGATTATGACGATAATGATTGGGTTCATGGAAGAGGCCGCCGACATCGCAAAAGACAAGTAATCAGCAGAACAATAAAGTTCATCGTTACCAGCGGTTTTGCAGAGTAATGGTTTAGTAGTTGCTTTAAGAGGCTAGTGTAATTAATATAGTTTGTTAATGTATTTTTACGTGACACACTTATTCTTGAATAAAATATATATATCCTTACACAAAATAGAAAAATTTAAACGTTCCTAAAAAAAAGTTTCAAAATGTATATTTGTTGGTTTAGTAATGGCAAGGGTACTTGTTGGGTTGGGGCCCCACCCTAAATTTTTTCCAACCTTCTCGAAACACAGATTTTTTATTTATTTTTCATTCACAAACATACATCTCTGATATTTGACACCACAAGTGAAAAAAATATGTCTGGACCATTGAATATTGTTCACCACACAAAATAAGATAAGATTGGAATGGAGAAGCTTTAGATTTTGGAGCCAGGAGATAAATGTCTGATTATCCCAAGTGAGTCTTTCATAGAGATCGGCCAGAGTGAAATTTCGAAGCTCTTCCACTCTTTTTCGTTTTGGTACTTGTTTAAAAATGGCAAAGGAAAACACTATGAAAAACGAAACCGCAAATTTAAAGAAAAAAATCTGTGTTTCGAGAAATTTAGGGTGGGGTCCCCAACCCAACAAGCGCCATTGCAAGTTCTGCGTTGGCGAGTTTTTCGTCGGCCAGTCTTGCTGTTGGCGAGTTGCGCCGTATGGGAGTTTTTGCGTTTGCGAGATTTAACGTTGGCAAGTTGGTTGCGTCCCCATGAATTTATCTGAGGTAATAACAAAATAAACAGAAAACACAAATAAAAAGATAAAATGTTGTAATTTAGCAAGGATTATTGAAAGGGTTGTCAAATCGAAATCAAAAATTTTTTCTTGATATTCGAAATTTGCACCAAAAAGAAATCTTTTTGCACCAGAAAAAATCCATATCCCTTGTTTTTCTACATCGTAGGACTTATAAGTCACAGTTAGAAAAATTGTTAAAATTTTTCAAAACTGATTGGTCCCCTTTGGATCAGCTGCAAAAAAAGATATGCCCAAATAAAAATATCCTAATTAAAACAATTGCAAAAAATTAAAGCAAAATAAGGCAGAATAAAATCAATGTGACGAAATTTTTTTGAAAAATAAACATTTTTATTGCATTTTCAGACAATAAATACACAAAAATAACATTTGGATGCCGAGAAATTTCAAGTGAGAATAAGAAAAAGTGGCTGAAAATAATTAAAGATATTTCATGAAGAATTAAAACAAAGAACTGTGTGACAAAATTAAATGCAGAGGGGGGAGGTGAGTCAAGTTGTGCAAAGTTTGGGCTCGAGAAAAACAAGGCAAAGAATTAAAATGTCTGAGGTTTAAAGTATGCGATTAATAGCACTAATTGTTTGTGTTACACACTTATAGTCCTACCCAGGGTTTTTATGACGGGTGGGGAGGGGAGCTGAATTGTCTAAATAGACTAAAAATCCTGACGGGGAGGGGGTGGTGGGTGTATGGAGAGTCTATAGCCACGCTACCCACTACCTCCTACCACTCCCTAGGAATTTCACACTTGCTTCTTCTTCCCTTGGCAAATCACGGAAATTAAGCTGAAATGTAAATCAATGCTTTAGATCACATGAGAAATGAGGATTTACGAAGAAAAACCTTTTGCGCAGGGTTTGTAACGGTCACTCGAGTTCTTTTTACAAAGAAATCCAACGACATTTGATGCATCACGCGCTTGGACATAGCGGCACTTGAAATGGAAGGATCTAAGAACACAACATTAACTCGTTTAGAGCACGTACTATATCGAAGTCGTCGAAAGCGCATATACGCACCGCAAGTATCAGATAGGAAAAATTAAAGGTGGTCGGGATAACGGAAAAGAACAATTAGTCCCCTTACTATTCCCTTCTCATCCTCATAACAGACCTTTTACCCATTGGAAATTCAAATGAGCGCTAAAAATCCTAGGGTTTTTAACGCAGAACCATAATACAGTCAACTCTCTCTATAACCTTATCGACTGTACCTTTACCTTCTCCATCATGGAACAAATTTTAAAATAAAAAAACGACCGGTTTTCTTACTTAAAGGGGCATTGCCGTCTACGGCCACGGTTGTCCCCCGCCAATTCAAAAAAAATCCTAATCATTCAACTTATGTACGGATTTTTCAACTTGGTTTCTAACATAACTTTACCTAAAATTAAATTCTAGGCCTTGTTTTATTAGAAACCAAGTTAAAAAATCCGTACAGAAGTTCAATGATTAGGCATTTTTTTTGAATTGGAAAACAAAACAGGTGGCAATGGTCCTTTAATAGGGGTCAAAAAGCATGAAAAAGAGTATTTTTAGTCATTTAGTCATATCTGGCTAAAAAAGGGAAAATTCGACCATAGTATAGAATGTCCCATCCCCCTGAAAACTTTTTCTTTTAAAACACTAGTAAAAAGTGCCCAAATATATGTCCTAGACCCCGAAAAAACTGCGTAAGACATTTTTTAGTCCCGGCTAACATTCGCTGGCCTACTCTGAGTCTAAGGCCAAGGCTCAAAAAGGGTAGTTACAGAGGTTTTTATGTGGAAAATATTTATAGGGGGAGTATTCTATACTAGCGCCGAAAATTCTTAGAGTAAGCATTAGTTCTACGAAGTTTCTCAACATATGTTTATTTACCACAGCTCACAATTTCTTAAAATTTTATTAAAAAATATATTTCCAAATACCAATCTAGAATCCACTAATAGAGCAAGCAGACTAAACAAAACACAAAGGAAATAAATAAATTGAATTTCATTGAAGAAGAATATAACTTTTTCTTCTTCACATCAAGAAATTCTCATTTTGACTCGAGGGGGGGGTGAGAATAACGACAAGAAGGAATCGCTGAAAAAATCACACTCCAATCCAAAATATAAATCTTCCTCTGCTCATATCGCCCAATTTTTTCGAGCATCGCCGCCATCAAAATTGAGAGCACAAAAAATGGGTGGGAGAGGATGGGAGCGGTGGTCGTCGGCCGGCAGCAGCCGTTCCCCACCCCAGTTTGGTGGTTTGGGAGAACAGGGAAGAGGAAGCAATTTAAAAAATAGACAAAATTTATTATTGCTGCTCCTCTTAATCCAGGTCAAAAAATTACATGGCTGGTTGATGGGTGGTGGAGGATGGTGGCGACAACACCAAACAATCCACCACTATCCCCTTCTTGCCTACCACTTCTTTCTTTATTCTTGTGCTAGTGTCGTGACACATTTTTGCGTGTGTGTTTGTCGAAAAAATTAAATGATTTTTTTTTGTTGTCGAGCGATCAGCGAGAATATTGAACAAAGTGGTCAGCTGAGATATAACAATACAGGTACATATTTTCTGGTATGGATCCTTGCCTACTTGGAGGTTCAGATGGTGCTTGGTTGAATCACAGGGGAACTTAGGAAAAATTGTGTTTTTTCAATATTATATTAGAATACCGTATTATCTGTAATAAGCGCCCCGGGGCGCTTATTTTTCAACTCTCCGAAAATCGGAAAAATTTTGGGTCGATCTCGAGATTTTTGGGTGCACAACCAAAATCTAAAAAATGGAATCGGTAGAGCTCGTGGGAGTTAAGAAAAACAGCTTTGCAAAATATTTGCTCTGCCCCGAGATACAGACCCTCAAAGTAGAGGGGGCGCTTATTAGAGATAATACGGTATCTGTAAAAATAAAATTTCAAAATCGCATCAAGACAAAAGGTTGGATGATAGGAATTAATGGGTCACTCTCTATATATCGTATAGTCTCTATTAATCTCATTCTCCAAATGTGACAAAATGTACCAAAAATAACTTAATTTTCCAATTTTCACTTTATCCAACATTTTATTCCATTTCGTTTTTAGCCTCAGTGTTGCTGCCGCACTTCCGTGCATATAAAACTTCTTGCAGCCTGATGTGGCTTGCCGGACTGCACAATTCTTACTCTTCCAACTTCTTGATGTTTTTTATAATCTAGAGACGTCATTGGACCTCAGTTTTTTCTTCTTGTTATTATTGTTATATTCTTGGCTTCTTCGCTCCTAATTTTCGACCATTGATTGCGTTATGTTCTTTCGAAGATTTTCGGCTTCTTCTCGAAAAATTGTATAGATACATTTTGTCTTTTTTTGAGAAGGGCACTGATGCAGAAAATATGGTACACAGGCAACATCCCCTCAAGTTAGATCTTTTAGGGAATATATCAATTTTTTAGAACTTCAATTTTTTTATTCAAATCGACTTTAAATTGAGAAAAAAAAATGCCAAGAAAACAAGAAAAAAGTTTCTTTATTTAAACTTTAGCAATGAAAAGAGTTGGAATAGATTAGACCAGAAGTTGTGGTGTTGTAAAACAATATGAGCAGTAGAAGGAGAGCTTAAATTTTTGTGTCCTTTTTTCATTTTTTTATCTTTGCTGGAGAAGGAGGGAAGTTTGTATTTTTTGTCGTATACCCCCATTCCCATGTCTGTCCTCTCTCTCTATTTCCCCGCCTTGCGCCTAGCACAATAATATTTTAAAGACCTTCAAAAAAAATGCTGCACTCCTCCAATGGTAGTCGTAGACAAGGCAGGCAGTGGACCAGGCCTTTTTTCGAAATACAGCAAACAGCACATTATTGATTAAAATATAAATTTCATGGGTTCTTGGACAAACAAAGTTAATACACTTGAGGAAAAATTTTTGAAATTTACAAATTAAATATATATCACCCATTAGAGTCTGCGCAGACCCAAATTTTCGAGCAACCCATTTTAGTATATATTTCTCATAATTTTAAAAAAATTCAGAGATTTTTTGGCTTCAAAACACTTGTCGTTTTTTTTCAAAATTCACGATTTTGACCGTAGAGAAGCAAAGCTTAATTTTTAACAATTTTAGGTACTTTTTACGCTTAGGCTTTTCCAACTTCACAATTTTTTCCTTGATCCTCTCTGTTATTTTTTTAGATTTTTTTAAATTATTTTGTTTAGGCCAAAGTAGGCCACTTTGCGTTAGAACGGTCTCAATCATGTTTTTAAAAAAGTAACACGAGTGAAAAAAGCGGCAGCGGCACTGAAGCAAATATTAACGGAGGAAGTAACCATATTTATTATCACGAAAATAACAATAATGTGAAACGGTAAATGCCTAAACAAAATGCAATCTAGTTGAAAAGTCGTCCAAAAAGTCTTCGGACTTTTTTAAATCAAAAAATTAAGTTCTAAAAAATGGTTCCAGAAAAAAGGGTTTGCAGCCCTGTTGTTCGTCTTCTTTCAACTTAAAAAATTGGAAATTTAAGAGATGAATTAAAAAAGTCAAAATTTATAGCGCAGGAAACATTTTTAAAAAACTAGGTTAGATATGAAAAAAGCGCGAGAAAAAGAAAAGAAATATAAGAAAGGAGCACAGATTGATTGGTCCCTGTCCAACCATTCAATAGTAGTGACCAGCACACCCACATTCTGTGCCTCTTCTTATTTTTTGGCTATGCATGGGTCAAAGAGCGAGGGGATGGTCCATCTGTTCTTTAGCCAAAATTATGAGTATGTGTAAAGAACTGCTGCTACATTGCCTTAGCCAGTTCATTGAGTAATAGATGCGTACAAAACGACTTTTTCTGTAAGGATTAACGAAAATCTTTGTAAGGATAAAAAAAAGCTATATAAAAAGGTAAACTTACGTTTAGAAAACAAGCAAACAATTATTTTGTTAAAAGACAAAAGTAAATTTAATGATTAAAATGTGCAGCCAATTAAACAGATAAGTATACTAATTAATTTAGATGTAATATATAAAATATAATAAGGTCAACATTCTGAAAAAATCAGCGGCTGATACCAGTTAACACACTGACCAAAAGTTTAAAATTTAAAAATAGGCAAATAAAATTTAAGGTTAATCTTTTTTTTCTGTAGCAAATATAGTTTTTTTGTGGCAAAAAAATGTTTTTTTCTGTGGCAAATTTAATTTTTTTTTGTACAGTCGAACCTCGATATAACGACACCCTATTTTCGAAAAGGGGTGTCGTTATATCGAGGTTTTGCTTTTTTAGAGGCAAAATTATTTAACTTTTAAAAAATTGGAATCCTTTCGATATTTGGGACCGGACTGTCAAAACAGATCTGGCAAAAGCCTTCAAAAATTGAGGTAAAAAAAAGTGTCGGACCTGGGGCGGAAACGAACTTGAGGGGGGTGTCGTTATATCGAGGTTCGACTGTTACAAATTTGATTTTCGCCTGTAGCCATTCTAAATGAGGTGGTATGCCTTTTTACTTATTTTAACTTCTAAAAACTTGATTAATATATGATAACTATGAGATGTACGGTGTTCTGAGTCTATCAGAGACTTAGGCTGCATGATTGACAGTTGGATTTATTGCAGGTAATGTTGCTTGGGTCTTGATGATTTTTTAACTTCAATCTAACACATCCAATTTGATAAACCTGACACTTTTCCAATCAAGGGCGTAGGCAGGGGGGAAGGCTGAGAGGGCTATAGCCCAAAACCCACCAATTAATCAAAATTGCCGAGTACAAGTGTTGCCACAAAAAAATTAAATTTGCCATAGAAAAAAATTCAAAAAAACTTAGAAATATTCGAAAACGTAAAACTTGTTTCTCTTTCAACAAACTTGCAATTTAGGCGCCAGATTCGTGTTCAGCATGGTCGATTTGCGTACAAAACAAGAGTCTATAAGAGTTATCTTCAAAATTCAAATTCCTCTCGAGACATTAGTTATTCAAAAATCGAATTTTCCCCAAGTTTAAACATTTGTTGTCTCAAGAGGAATTTGAATTTTGACGATGACTTATAAGCAGAGTCATGTTCAAAATTTTTCAGCCTCCGAAAACCGCCTCCGCCTCCGACTCAAAAAAAGTTAGTCTTCGACTTCAGCCTCCTTGGAGGTTCTCGGCCTCCCTCCGAGCCTCCCTCCGGCATCCGCCTCCATCCTCTTTTTAGCCCCCTTTTAGCCTCCAAAAAGGAGGCTAAAATAACCTCCTTTAGCCTCCTTTAGCCCCGTTCAGCCCACTATAGTCCTCTTTTATAGTCCTCAAACCATCAACAACCGACAAAAAAAGAGTGACCAATATCTACGGAGATTAATTAATGTTTGATTGAATGAAAGCAGCACCTTCCTCTTCACCAACTTCGGCCCAGAATTGTACTTATGTAGACTTGTTGACAGCGTTGGTCGAGAAAAGAGGATTTATCTGAAGTTTAAAAACAATTTTTCGAAAGCGCGCCATTTTGAGTAATAAAGGAGGCTGAAGGGAGGCTAAAAAGAGACTACGGTGGCCTCCGCCTCTGCTTCCTTTGGGATTTTCGGCCTCCCTACTAGCCTCCCTCCCTTGAAATTTTAAAAATCAGCCTCTCTCCTAGCCTCCCCCGAGGAGGCTGGAGGCTCAGCCTCCATTCCAGGAGGATCCTCCTGATGGCTGGCATAACTCTGCTTTTAAGTTTTAAAAGCAGTTTTATATGCAAATCGACCATGCTGAACACTTTGGCGTCTAAATTGCAGTTTCGTCAAGGGAGAAACAAGTTTTACGTTTTCAAAAATTTCTAAGTTTTTTTTTGAAAGGGTCCCTGAACACTGTGAAGACTTTATTTAGTTTTACTTTAAAGCATTGTTTGGTGCAGTTTTGTTAGCCCTTTTAGATGGTATATGGGGTTTGCTGAACAGACGGTTCTGTCACACACTATTTTGCATATTTAAGTAAAAAAGGCTTTTTGAAAAGGTGACACAGTTGTTTCTTTAAAAATTATAGTTTATTTAATACTTACTTACTTAATACTTACCGTATTTCCTCTAATAGAAGGGCACCTCCTAATAGAAGGCCCCCTCGACTTTGTGGGTCTGTATCTCAGAGCAGAGTTAATATTCTGGGAAACTGTTTTTGCGTTTTCTTAACTCCAACAAGCCTTACCGATTTCACTTTTTGGATCTTAATCGAGCACCCGAAAATCTCGAGATCGAACTCAAATTTTGCCGATATAAGGCCCGGGCTATACGCTACGTATAGTGTACGCTACGTATACGCTACTTATGGTGATATACGCTCCTTATAGTGATCATAAACAGTGATAAAATATATCAGCTTAGTCTCTGCACTTTATAACGAGCTAAGGAAGTCATACAATTACATAAAATGTTGAAAAACCACATGATTATATGAAGATACTCGAGTCACATTTGACACCATTCAGAAATCGGTTTGAAACTCGAACCAAATCGAGCCAAACAACCTTTCTTGGAAAATGGTTTTCAGATTCGTATTCTCCGTGAAATTTTGCACCAGAATGAGCCAGTCTTACAGTCAGGGCTTCCTGTGTTAAGAGGCTTTATGTTGGAGCAGCCAGATTATACTCCTATGAGATTTTTAGGGTTCCGCTTTTCGGAACACTTAAAAATTACAAAATCGGCTCTAATTTTTCTGAAAAAACCGCTATGGTGGTACCATGATGACTTGTCTGAAAAATTATGGTATTCCAAAATATTAAAAAAATGTTTAACACAAAGAACAGAAATAATATTCCGAACAAACTGATATTTTACGAAGAAACACCACGAAAAGTCTTACTTATAGCAAAAAATTTATTTTTGTGAATAAGTCAAACTAATGAACTTGTAGATTGTGTAAATATTATTTTGCAACACAGCGTTGATTTTTCACGGAATTTCTTTCTTGACCAAAGATAAATAAGTTGAAACAGTTTTCTTTGACTAATGAAAAATAGTTTCTTACAATTGGATTGCTCGGCGTTGGCTGCTTACTTAGTTGACTCTTGCCTGTTTCTCATACATTTTTTTCTCTATTGGTCATTGAAACAGACATCGGAGCTTTTTTTTTTGAGCTAATAAAATGATTGGGCTGAGGTATGGGTATTTGATGGTTCGCGGACAGTGGCAGGTTGAGAGCCTTTTTGGGTATCACCTAAATACTTGAAAAAATTAGAATTTCAAATGCCTGCAATTAATATAAACAATGCCGGTTCAATATTAAAAAAGCGGTAGTCCACTTTTTGATGACTTGAATTAGTCTCTTGATAAGCATTTGAAGTCCAATTTCTCACATATCCAGAAGATTCAGGATGGGAAAGCATACGAGCAGTATTTGATTTGCAGTGCATTGTGTAACTAGACTGGTGACCAGTTGTTTTGTTTTCTGCTGATCTGATTATTTCTGATTTACTACCTAGACTACTACTCTCATTTTGTCGCTTTCGATCAGCGTAATCTGAAATAGCCAGAGTATAAGATAAAAAGTTTAAAAAAGCATATCATATTCCATCTTACGGTCAGAGGAATGTTTGCTACGATAATTTTTTCGTCTTCGAGTATTTTTACTATATTCCTCGGTAATGTCGTTTGAAACACCATTTTCCAAAACTTGCACTTCTGTATCAGATTGAATTTTCACCGGTTTTTTGTTGTCATAATCATCTTTGCGTAACAGCAGAGCGGGGGTCGAATCAAAACACCTTAATTTGACCCACTTGAGTATATAGCCATAAAAAGCTAGTGTTTTTTCTGTCCTCTAGCATCCAACATAATGCACGGTGGGCTATTCACGGGCCCTCAAAATTCAAAAAACGTGATCACTAAACGATCTTTGCGCCAAATACAAAAATTTGAAATTTGGCTAAAATTTTAATACAATGGATCCAGACGGCGTTAAGCGAATTGATCAACAACCGAATTGATTAACACCTAATTGATTAACATTGAATTCAAATTATTATTTTTTGTCTTGTGAAGAGCTCCTATCATTTAAAATTTCTCTATAATCCAATCTCAATTCTTCTGGGTAATCCATGCGCCAATCAAACCAAGTGGTCGTCCATTAAATCCAGTCCACTTAACGAATTGAATTAACGTCCAATGCAAGGCGTTAAGCGAATTGATCAACAACCGATTTGATCAACACATTTTTTTACTTATAATTTTGAGCTGATGTGTGTTGATCTTCTGCTGCATCGCAATGAACTTACTTTTTCTTGGAACTTTTTTTATTGTGTTAAGATACTTTCTAGCATTCTATAAACTTGTATTTGTTCAAAGTGAGCTTGAATTTCGAGCTGCTTATATCTAAGAAGAACAAGCCGATGCTTAAAGTTTCCGACAACTGCTTGGAAAATCATTCCAAGAGGAAAGCGAACCTAGACTTTAACTGGTATTTCATGTAAAAAGCGGAAAGCGCAAGAGTCTACAAAAAAAGGCGGACAAAATATCGAGGAAAGAGTTGCTTTCATAACGCTAGATGATACGATTGGTAAGCTTTGGAAATGATTTATTTAAAACAATTAACCTTTTTTATATGATATATTTAATAAACTACCTAAAAACTTGTTTTGTCTTAAGCAGAATTCTCAACTTAATATATTGGAGTTATGGTTTATCGCACGGCTTTTTTTAATGTCCGAAATCGCCAAGCAAAACATTACCTGCTTAACACAGTTTTAAGTTTTCAGCTTAGGATATACTTCGCTAATGTTGATGGACAGAAAAATTTCAAGAATTTAAAAAAATCCGGCAACCTAATAGCACCAATTTCCAACGCACGGGCATGCCCCTTTAAACCCGAACTTTTTTCTGGCCCTGTTTGGCGTCGTTGTTTTTACTCATAATCTTTTCAACTACTATGAATGTTTGACTTACATATAATATGATAAAACAAGTTTATTAAAATAAACAAATATTGAAGGGGGAGCGAACTTCATATCAGGGATGAGAATATGGTCCTAGTTGTCTTTAAAGAGTCTTAATAGTATTATGGTCCTATTTTAGGACTATGATCCTATTCAGGACTAAAGTTCTATTTAAAACTGTAGTCCTATTTTAGGACTTTAATCCTGTTAGGACATTTATCATTTTTGATGGCTTCTTAGTCATTTATATGCAAGACTGTTGGATTACACGTCGGATTCGCTTCTAAAAACGCTGTTTTAGTGGGCAGGAGCAGCTTGCGACATTTCAAATTGCGACAAATTCAAATTGCGACAAATCAAATTGCGACAATTCAAATTGCGACAATTCAAATTGCGACAAATTCAAATTGCGACAAATCAAATTGCGACAATTCAAATTGAGACAATTTCAAATTGAGACAATTCAAATTGCGACAAATCCAAATTGCGACAATTTTAATTGCGACGAATTTTAAAAAATCTCTCAATGAGGTCTTTCAACAAAAACACTACTTGAGGTTCCCTGGTCAGTCTATTTTCCTCAAGGGACTGTGAATCCTTTGATCCCAAGAGGTTTTTCCATGTCGGAATTGACGAGCGATGGCTTTAAATATACTGTTATGTTTTGAAAGCTTACAAATTTTTGTTGAGTTGGTTTTCATTGAAATTGATTAACTAATTGGCTCTGAGGTCAGGTTAGTGTTGTTATGCTGTTCGTTAGTATGTATAAGACTTCTGCTCGACTCTTCTATCTCGATCCCTCTGCTACATATATCAAATTTTTAACACCACCAAAAGACCATTTCAACTTTTAGGGAACGTCCATAAATTATGTCACGCTGACAGGGGGGGTGGGGGGGTCCCAGCCCAATCTGACAAAATCTGACAGAGGGGGTGGGGTAAATGGTCTTTTCTGACAGGAATGTCAGATTTCACAGAAAATTTTCTTGAATAGTTTAAATCAGTTTTGAAAATTTTGACCTAATTTTTGTGTATTTGTTTATCTGTTTTGCACGTCATATAAAAAAAATGTATTTATTGCAAAATAAGATTAAAACATATAGTCCATATTTTATTACTAGGGACCACAGGCGCCTATCGGCGCCTCTATAGTAAAGTACAGTACAGTTATTTGTATAGTACAGTTATTTCGAAATTTCAACAAGGGGCTATGACTTCATTCATAAAAATAGGTATATCCCCTACTATCTGATTAACGGAACACCCCTAATCTTTTTTTGTGATATACTACAGACAGACAGATCCAGCGCTATAGTAAACGGGGAGGAGTACCCGCTAGTTACTGGGGCCCCATATACGTGGTTTGGGTACCCGCTGGTGATTTGGGCCGGTATAGGTGGTTCGGGTACCCGCTGGTGGTTCGGGCCCCATATACGTGGTTTGGATACCCGCTGGTGGTTTGGGCCCCATATACGTGGTTTGGGCACCCGCGGGTGGTTTGGGCCCCATATCGTGGTTTGGATACCCGCTGGTGGTTCGTGCCTCGTGGTTTGGGTACCCGGCCCGACATAGGCCGGGTCCCAACTGGTCTCTCCGCCAATCGTGATTTGACACCTCCTCTGGATTACCCGGCAACACGCTCCCGATCAAACTGCGCAACGAATGCTAGAAACAAGTCTTCGTCTCTGCCGCTGTCTCAAGTGGCTACTGGACCGAGGACTCTGGAGAGGAAAGGGACCGACGCTCCGAATGCTCTATCTGGACGATGCATCCGCTTGGACAAGCTCTGGGATCAAGATAGACTCTGGACTGAAGAAGGATCAAGAAGAAGACAATCATCTTATTAAGTTCTCATCGTAATGTGTCTCGCAAGGTGGTGTTTGTGCCCGGGTTTGGGTTTGGAATAAAGAATAAGGTCCCTTTCCCTAGTCTGGTATCAGACATTGGACATGAAGAAGAGGTCGAACCTTTCAATTAGTTTTTTTACTAATTCGCGCGGGACCAACCTTATTTGGTCAAAAATATTTTCAAATTATTTTTTGGGTGCATTTTAAATTTTAATTAAATGTCTTACTGGCGCAGATTCCAATAGAAAGTTGTAGAGCAACGGGAATTGCCAAACTCGTTCGATCTGGCATGCTCGACTAGTGGCTGGTTCAATATTTTGAAGAAATTTTAAATGCTTACAAAAATAATTTAAAAACATTACTGAATAAATTAGGGTGGTCCCCCGCAAATTCAAATTTCGCAAATTGCTGTGCTTATCAAGTTGCATGGTTTTTTAAGAAAACGATTGGTGAAATCAAAATCAGGCTAAAACTGTCACAAAAGAATTGGGCTAAAAAATTGTGTCGGACCCAATGGGGTAACAAACCTAAGGGTTGTCAGTACTTGACTGCTAAATTTAAAATTTTAACTGCAGAAAAAACAGATTGAAACAAAACTGGTTGTTGAAGACGATTGACAAATTGACAATTTTTGTAATAATGCGGATTTAGAGTTTTTAATGTATAGACTAGAGCTGAAAACTGACGCGAGCAGGCACGGCAGCATTAGTCTGTTTAGACTAGAGCTATATAATAACTGTTAAGTTCGGGTAATTGCCAGATTAATGACCCGATTTGAAGTAATTAGCATAAATTAGGACTAATAATTACCCGATTATTACCAGGGTAATCGCACAAATCATAATTTTTCGGGTAAACTCTATTTTAGACTTGAAGAAATTGTCGAGATTAGCCTTACGGGGTTTCGACCTGAAAATGCTTCTTTGTCTAATTGACTAAATTCGAGACCAAGATTTTTTACAAAGATGAAGCGATATCTCTGGCGGAACTTTTAAATCAAATCCCGTTATTGGTGAATTTTTCAGTGCATAGACGTTCCGCCTTTTTTGTATTTTTACATTTTTTTAATTTCGTAGGGCCATTCTGTAAAGCCTATCCGAACTTTGGCTTACCTTGCGGCTAACTTAAGAAAAATTAGAACCTTAGAACAGGGCTCTCAGATTTCTTTCAAAAAACGACATTTAGGTCGAAAAAAGACATTTTGAACATTTTTGAAGGAAAAGGGACATTTTATCTAGTGTTTATTGCCATTTTGAAGCAAAAAAAGATTTTGGCTTATTATTTCAAAAAAAAGATTTTGAGTCCCAAAAAAGGATAAATCTTTTAAAAAAACGTCTGGAAGCTCCGTTCTAAAATATAAAAATCGAAAACATGACACAAAAGGCAGTAAAAGCCGCAAATCTAGTTTTTTTCATGGGTAATATTTTGCCTTCGTGAACCTCACTTTTTCTCTCCTCATACTTCTTTTGTCAAGCCAGTATTTTTTTTGTGAACAGTGGTCAAGCAGTTCAACCATGCCTTCATAATCTGCTTACAAATTTAAAATTTAAAGCCAATATTTTATGTGAATCTGCATTTTTTTTCACATTCATCCACTGTGTATCGTCTACCCCTTTGCACATCCAAATCAGCTCCTATCGGAAGGCAAGCTCTCCAACTGAATATTCGTAGTAGCAAAAAAGCATCAAGTCAATCACCACCACCGTTTGTCTGCCCCTCCTATATCACTCTGCTGCTACTGCCAACACCAAGGAAATAGCCAAGCAAAAGAGGCAGACATTTTCCACACATTCCCTCCTTTCAAAAAAGATACTCCCTTTGCCTGCCCAGTGTGCGTACGCACACACAAGCTCGTAAGTGAGTGACTCTTCCCCCTTCTGCGATCATCATTATTAATTGTTGTTTTTGGTGGGCATTATTGTTAGGTAGTGGGCAGACCAGAAGGTCTGACTTTCCCTTTCGATGCTACAACCACCTTACTATTCCTTGCTACTTTTTTCTTCTTCCTTTCCCCCACTTTTATTTGTGTCTGTTTGGCGGCGGAGGAAGAAGAACTGGGTGATCGGTTATTGTTATTGTCTGCTCAGCAGTTTGCTTGCTTGCTGCTCGCAGTCCCCAACAGCAGCAACCAGTTGTGTGTGTGTGTGTTGGTAATGATGAGCAATTGTGTAGTCTTGTGTGTATGTGCATATAAAATCACCTTATGCAGCCATAGCAGTTGGCATGAACATATTTGTTTTTGTTTGTGTTTTTGTTTGGTAATACTTGGTCACTAATACTGATGAAAACAACAAAATCCCCACATGAGCTTTGATGTGTTGGAACAATTTCGAAAACAATTTTAGCTTCTTTCAAAAAAAATTCAGCTTTTTTGAAAAATTAAAAAAAATGAGAATTACGGCCTATAATGATGAAACTGTTTCAATAACCACTGAGCTATGTATGGGCCAGCGGTACATGCCATATAATATTCTATATTTTTAAGAGTTTCCCGCGCATTCAAATTCTCGCGCTTGAAGAGTATGTTCCTTCACAATCACTCGCTCTTTTTTGTGCTGACATAAGTATTGTATTGACTGGCTATATTTGAAGGAGAGCAAAATCTTCCTTACACCATTAATCGACTTCTGCTAGCAGTAGTATTTTTTTCCCTAGCAACTCTGGCAATCAGCTGATGAGTGTGCTGTTTAGCAACTGGTTTTATTCACACATATCACAAGTGTTAAATAGCTAGTTTTTATAGATTTCTGATGGCTGTCTCATATTTGATGGTCAACAATGTAAAAGCTGCTTCTTTTACATGTTTTTTGTGTCTGTCTTCTGCCCGCCAAAATCACATAGACTGGATAGCAGAAACTTTTTTTTACGAAAATAATACCCCCTGCTTTTCCAACACGTAAGGAAAAATTCCAGCTATCAAAAAGCTGTTTAGGGTGCTGTATGGTTTTTAAAAAAGGATAAGAATTTAATTGAAGAGTTGGGGATGGTTTTTGTTGTTATTTTACGAAAAAAACAACAAGGAGACCGATGAAAAAAACATAGACCAGGTTTTTTTGTCGAAATGAGATAAATGATGACGCGACATTCAAATCTGGTGGGTGGAATATAATCAATCAAAGGTGTGCTGGCAAACTGCTAATTGTATTCAAAGTTGTTTGTTTGGGATTGGGCAATGGTTTATGGTTTGTATTCATAATCTTTTTTTGCTCGTGAAACACTATAATTTAGTGAGAAAAGGATAAACTTTTTGGAGAAAATTTTCTAGGCTTAAAATTTTGTTTTAACCTAAATGTCTTAATCTTTTAATTTGATGTTTTATTTTTTTGTCAAATTTCAATCTTTTTTATTCTGTTAATTCAATAAGATCCCAAAGCTATTTCACACAGGGATGTGTGCAATTTATTACGTCAAATTTCAATAATTTGTTTTTATCAATTATTTTTTCACTTTTTTGTTTAAATTTTTATTTAATTTTTATACCAACATGTAGTACTGCATCTCAGCTTTCTGACGAGATATCAGCTCACATAACGAAATCTTCATATATCGCATAAAAAGGTCTTTGAATGGGCCGAATTTTCGGAAAAATTTGCTTTATTCAAAGACTTTTTTCTACAAGTTCAGGGCTTCGATCTCAAAGTTTTTAAAATAAGTACAATTTAGGGTATTTTTAAATAATTATGCTATTTTACCTAGTGCTTATTACTCTTTTGGTACTAAAAAAATAATATTTTGACGTGAAGTTCTAAAAAAATAAGATTTGGAGTCCCAAAGTACAAATCTTATTAAGAAGTACAGATCGAAGTCCTGTACAAGTTCTTGAAATTTCAATAAGTTAGTTTGTTTGAAATCTGAGATCAAAAGCTACACGCTGGTATAATATTTTTTAATATTTGAGAAAAAACAAATTTCTCAAATTTGATGGGCTCAAATTTGATGGGCTCAAATTTGATAAAACAAATTGAGACTTACTCATGTTTTCATTCGTTTTTTTTTTCGAAATAAAAATAACGCAAATTGTTGGCATTGTGCCACCAATTTTTTGTTGCTGTTTGTTTTTGTTTTGCCAGCAAATATGGTGGATTGATTTTTGATTGTGTGTATGATAATTGTTTTTCCATTTTTAGTCAATTTTTTTGCTAGCTAGCAATAAAAAAAACGCTAGTGATTGTGGTGCAGTATTCACTCGCGTCTTTTTCTTTTTTTCTTATTCCCTTTTGTCGTTGATTGGAATGGCGGGAGTGTTCGACTTGGAGCTTCCGGGCCAAAGGCACCCCAACCGCTTGGATGAGGATGACGATGATTTGTCGGACATGGATGAGGACGAGTATGTAAGTGTCCAGGATGTCAGTTTTATATTTTGCATTTTCAAAATATTTTTTTGTAAAATGTTTTTTTTTCAGGGAGCAATAACAGCACCCCCACCAAGCTCTTCTTACATGTAACAGTTTTGTTTTCTTTTATGAGCATACCTTATAAATTCATTGAATCATACAAATTCACAACTTTATCACCTTCACAAAAGAGACAAAATCGGGGTTGCTAAATTCTCTCGAGAATTCATGAAAAGTTTCTGCGGAGAATTTTTAATTCAGAAATCCTACACAAAATGTACCCAAAATAAATGTAGTTTCAATATCTCTTTATTCAACATTGAATTTTATTTTCGTCTACAACAAATTTTTTGAAGCTGCTTCCGTATTTGTGTGCCATGAAATTGCTTTCAGTTTGATGTAGATATAGAGTAGTCATATCAAATTTAAAAAAAGGAGGACCTTCTAAAGAAAAAGCATCGCACAAATTTTAAGAATAAAACGAAATTATAACAGCAAAAGTCAAAAAGAAAAAACTCTCTTGTCAAGTTTGGCTCAATCTTTTGGGAGTTTTTAAAATGACAAGACCAAGCTCTTTGTATCTGTGAAAAAATCAGAAACGCCAAATAAACCAAGATAAACGGAAAATATTCTAGAAAATTAACTATAAAGCATTCTGCTATTTGGTATGCAAAAAATGAAAAATATAGAGATTTTCAAAAAAATTAACATAATTGCATTTGTTTATAGGGAAGACCCTTCGGTGGAGACTATTGAATTGGGCGAAGAAATTAAGAATATCAATCCGCCTAATACAAGAGTAGGACCTGAAGATTTTCAGTTGTTAAAGGTGCTGGGCAAAGGCGGTTATGGAAAGGTTAGTTTGAATTTTCACCTACCTCAAATCGGTTATATATTGACGGCAAAATAACACTTCCCATATTGAACACTTCGCATCAGACAGTTCCCATTTGGGGACTGTTGACGTCCGTTTTTGAATTTTCGCAGGTGCTTCTGCACTCATTTCCCGCATCCCAACAGCCACATAGCCTTGGCCTCCTTGTCCTCCTCGACTTGGGCACAAGGAGGAGAGGGCATATACTGAGACCAACATTTAGGTTCCTTTCCTAACTTCGTCCAATAGTCTATGGTTTCTTAGTAGGAAAGGCAAAAAAGGGATAAAAAATGCTTTTTTCGAAAAGTTTTATATTCAGGCAACCATCTAAATCATATTGTAATTTTTAGGTCTTTCAAGTACGCAAAACCTCTGGCCAAGACAAAGGCAATATATTCGCAATGAAGGTGCTCAAAAAGGCGACTATCATTCGCAACCAGAAGGACACTGCTCACACCAAAGCTGAGCGTAACATTCTGGAGGCTGTCAAAGTAATACAGCCGATAAGCCAAAACCCTTTTAAGTTTGTTCACTGTTCACCCTGATTTCGACGACTTTTGCCGAATCTAATTTGCCAGTCTAGGTTAGGGTTCGGTTCGGCAAGTCATTTCTGAAAAAAAATCAAAAATTTTGACAATAAGACCCGTTTGTCCCAATAATCCGACATTCTCTGATAAAAAACGGGTTATCGAGACTTTCGGGTCTTTGCGAAAAAAAACTGTTGCCATTCACAAAAACGACAAAAGAAAATAACTATTGCACTTTTCACAACTACACTGCTCAATCAGATCCAACTAAAATCTTAAGAATTGATGGTGACCCAAGGAAGAAACCAAATTGAGGGGGAGTTGGCTTATTAAGAATGTTTCTTATTCTAGCAAAATTAGTGTAGCCTCATGTGTTCAGAGTCCATTTATATGTGATCTTCTTTATGCATTTCAAACCGGAGGCAAACTGTATCTGATCCTGGAATATTTGAGTGGTGGAGAGCTTTTCATGCACTTGGAGAGGGAGGGCATCTTCATGGAGGACACAGTAAATTTACTTTTTTGGAAAATCCACCCAAAAAGGAGTTTAGGCAGCTTTTTATTTGGCGGAAATTGTTGTTTCACTAGAGGTCTGTTTTGTGGACATACTAACCGTCATGTAACCACTGTTTTCAGCATCTTCACCAACAAGGAATTATTTATCGTGATTTAAAGCCAGAAAACATTTTGTTGGATAGCAGAGGTGTGTTTCATGCTAAATTTGGGGGTTTTGTTACTGTATTGTAGGGTTTAGGGCACGTAAAACTTACCGATTTTGGGTTGTGCAAAGAAGCTATTGAAGGTGATCAGAAGACACACACCTTTTGTGGCACCATCGAGTATATGGCACCAGGTAAACTAATTTAAAAAAGTTAGCCTCGATATCACCTTCCTAACCAACTATCAACTAACCTAATGAGATCATGAAAAAACATAGAAAAAAGTCATAGAATTTACCGTATTCTAAACTGATCCCCGTAAAGGATTATTTTTCAAACCTCGTGGGAGTGTGGAGGTTTGTTATAGTGTATTAATAGAGTGTGAACATGGTATTCAACAAGTCAGACTGGATTAAGCACACTTAAAGTACTAGTTGAATAACAACAATAACCCACTTAATAATTGATTGAAAGCAACACAAACGTAAGATCGTCGCTCGTTCACGGACTGCGACTTAGACTGAGACTAAGGAGGTGTTCACGGAGCCAAAATAGTCTCAGTCTTAGTCGCAGTCCTTGTATGAGCTAAAACACCCATACTCATATTTTCAAAAATGATCTACGTGAAATTATGCACTAGAAAAAACAATTGTTCTGGTCAGTCGTGCTCAGATCCCGGCGGTCCTTTTGACATATTGCACTCATAGATGTAGTCGTGAGATGAGTGATGTCTGCGTGTCGGGAGATTTTCTACTTTAATTGAAATGGACGACCATTTCAAACCGGTTATTAGGTCCCTTTATCACATCCCAAATGGCTCATAAAAATAATGCGACTGAGACCTAGGCTGAAACTAAAAGGTGTCCATAGAGCCCTTTAAAATTTAAGAAAAGTATACAGAAAACGTTAGATAAGTATGAAGGATGATCGGTGGAGAAAGAAAACATGCAAAGAAACGTTTTAAAGCTGTTTTCCAACCGTTAAAGACACAAGCACATAAAGAAAAATTGCTTACCGTGTTTCCTTTAATAGAAGCCCTCCCCAAAAATGGTATTTTTGAAAAATTATTCTTCGCCTTTTCGACCGACTTTTTGGTTTTGAGCCCCATGCATGTTTTATAGAAAAATGTAACCCATATCGCCAGCTACATTGTGGTATATAACATGCACGGAGATCAAAACCAAAAATTCGGTCGAAAAGACCAAGAATCATTTTCGAAAATAACATTTTTGGGGAGGGCTTCTATTAGAGGAAATACGGTAAGTCTCAGTCTGTGAACACCTTAGACTGAGACTAAAAAGGTGTTCATGGAGCCAAAAATAGTCTCAGTCTAAGTCTAACTCGCAGTCCGTGAACGAACCGTAAATCTTAAAATTCAAAACCCTAAAATAAAAAGCTGAAAGTTTTCGACTAACCACTTCAACACTCGGCTTGTCAAGCGCGATCTGACGTTCTTTTGACTCAGAATTTCCCGCTGAACGCAATGGTATTTTTGGTTTGAAAAATTTTCGACAACAAAGTGTCGCTGGAGAGCTTTGAAAGTTCGAAATTTTTAAATTTTTGTCTTGGCACAAAAGTACGAAAAATGGTCGTAACTAGACACCGCATCTGACCATCGGGCGGGATTTCGGGACGGAATTTTTCAACCGAAAAAAGTTTGGGATCGGGATTTTGGCGAAAATTTTTCGGGATCCCGTCCAAATTTCGGGATTCTTTCATTTTTCGTTTATCACAAGAAAAAACACACATAAATTGCTTTATGACTACGAATACACTTTGATGGATGTTTTATTTGCCTATTCTTCGCATAATCAGCATTATTCAATAACAATAATTTATCAACGGCAAAGCTTTGTTCAGGAAAATTAACATTTCGGCTTTCTCTCGTTTCAAGTTGCTTCTTCTGTAGTCATAAACATCACCGGCAACCGAAAACACTTGCTCACTTGGCTGACTTGTTGCTGGAGCCGAAAGGAAAATACGCGCAAGTTTGGCTAAGTTTGGATAGAGTAATTGTTTCGCCTAAATTGAATTAAGCCGAAAGGATAACACCACATTGAGAAAAAATAATCATTGGTACCTTCCAATAAAGTAGAGGATCTTCGTCTGAAGTAATGCATCTTAGCCTTGTGTAGGCCTGTACTTCTGTCATCACATCATCCATAGAAAAATGTAGCGCCTTCATCTCGGAGAAATACATGGCATTTGTCTCTAGCAATTCCCCACTTGTTCAGCATCATGTTGACCTTTTCACCAATTGTCTCAAAATTATGGCTCCCATAGAAAGGTTGCACGCACAGAACAAACTTTACTCGATCCCATTCTTTGTTGATCCCATGTGCGGTCAGGCTAAAATATCAATTTTTTCCTACAAATATCGCACAAAATAATAAACATGATAAATGACTCGGTAGGTCCAGTCCAAATGTCAGAAGTAAATGAAAGCACTTGACACTGATTGATGAGCTCAGTTAGTGATGAGCTCAGATCGTAGATCCTTGGAAGCACCCAATTTGAGTAGTGACGGCAACCTACAAAATCATCAGCATGGATCACCACAGTAAACTCGCTAAAATTACCTAGTAGACTCTCACGATCTGATACACCCAGAATTGGCTTGAACGTTGGCTGGTCCACGAGAGCAAAAGAAAGATTGTTGCAAGCTATAAGGTGAACCACCTTCCTGTCCAACGAAGAGAGTTCTCCTAAAAATTCAAAAAATCTTAGAAAAAAAGCAATGCAGCTCCAAACAAACGGTAGTACCTTTTGGCAAAATCTTTACAAATTGGTCCATAGAATTTTTCTGAGCAGCTTGATTTTCTTGCAGATCCTTGAGTTTAGCAGCGAATTCATCGTGTGATTTCGCATGAACAAAAAGCCCCTTTGTGCTGCCATCGGACATCTTGATTGTTTTTCTGCACATTCCGCATTTGGCTTCAGACGCTGACAGTTTCTCGAAAATTCCAATGCTCCAGATAACGCTCATCTCTATAACAATCAAGTAAAAATATAACAGAGAGAGCAAAAAATCGATAAAAAAAAGCGCTAACTAAATTATTTTCTTGATAAATTGCGCCTTCGGGATTTGACAAATTTCGGGATCGGGATCGGGATTTTGGAAAATCATCGGGCGGGATTTCGGGACGGGATTTTTGGCCAAAATCAGGGTGGCGGGACGGGATCCCGGGCGGGATCCCGTCCCGATGTGGTCTCTAGTCATAACTTTTATATACTTAAGATTTTCTGAAGCTGTAAATTGCGACAGTAGCGACAGTCTCGCAAGACCTAGCAGTGCTTTTTAAAATAAAATTGTAGTAATTCTTTACTTTTAGAAATCCTTATGCGTTCTGGCCATGGCAAAGCTGTGGACTGGTGGAGTTTGGGTGCACTCACGTTTGACATGTAATCTGCTTTATACTATTAAAATATAAGAATAAATATAATTCAATTTGCAGGCTCACAGGAGGACCTCCATTTACATCCGACTGTCGGAAGCGAACCATCGACAAAATACTGAAGGGACGTTTGTCAATGCCGCCTTATTTGAGTCCAGAAGCTAGAGATTTGATCAAGAGACTGCTGAAAAGACACACTGAGACAAGGCTGGGTGCTGGTCCTGATGATGCCGATGAAATCAAAGCCCATCTGTTCTTCAGACATCTAGACTGGGAGAAGGTGTACTTGAGAGAGGTAAGCCAATTATTATGTCAAGATATGGAAAAAATTAAAAAAGTTCTAGATGGAGCCTCCGTACAAGCCAAATATCACGAGTGATGATGATGTCAGCTTGTTCGACACTAAATTTACCAAAATGACGCCAGTGGATTCACCTTGTGAACCAACTATGCCAATGTCGGTCAATCCTTTTGAAGGTAAATGCACTTCTATAGACATTGATATTTTTATAAGTTGTATTTTAGGATTTACATATGTCGCTCCTAGTGTTCTAGAGGTTAACTTTAGTGAATTTTCGTAAATATTCTAATATGCCTACCCCGCCCTTCTAATTCAAAATCTTGGTTTGCAGTGTGTTTATTACGTTTTTTAAACTTGTTTCACAAGGAAAGGACCCTGAATGTGACCTGGAGGAACTTCGATGTATTTTTTTTGCGAATTTTTGTAGAGCGTGTCCAAATTCCTTTTGAATCCAGCTCCCTAGCTCCTAACACCGGTAAAATATTAACTGACAACGAATTTGACTGACCACTATCAACTGACCACGATTTTAACTGACCATTATTGACTGAAAACTATTTGACAACTAAACACGTATTTTATTATATTAAACTTATTTTTGTCAGCTGGTTTTAAACAACACATTAGAGTTCAAAGTTAATGTTAAGTTTACAAGCCTGTCGAAGAACTAAAAATGGTGGGAGATAAGTACCCCATTTAAAAAAAAAGATTCCTCATAAAATATTATCTCTATGATTTGCTTTAGATGGCTTATCAAATGAAATTTATGCATTCACAGTGAATTGGCTGTAACAGCTTGCGCAGAAGAATCGTCAAAGTGCTATACTTGGTCAAATCACTGCACCAAGAAGCTAAGAAATGATGGTGTTAAGTTAGCTTACTACGAATGCTGTCGGTGCCGATCATTGCGCGCAAGAGGTCTAGTAGAAAAGAAACGAAAGTTACCAACGAGAAAAGCGGATCTTTCAACAAAAACTTGGATTGACCTTGAGCCGAACAATGAACATTTCTGTCAGCCCAAAAGCATGAGCGAGATATAGTTTCTAAAAATATTTGTCTAGTTATTGATGTCATGAGTCATGACTCTCTGTTGATGTATCTTTGGTGGAAATTCAGGTTAAGAAAGCTGAATTCCTCATTCATGTTGGTCACCAAATGGGTTACAATAGAAACGCATACTGGGAGCAGGAAGAAGATGGTGGAAATCCAGGTTTTAATTTCTTTATTTTATTTAGCCTGTTTTTTCAAATGATTTTACAGAAGAAATGCCAAATGCTGCATCAGAATTAAGTAGCCGTATCTTTGATCAAGGTATGATATTAAATTTAAAAGCCATTGTTTTTTCATTATCGCTTTTCAGTAGTGGAAAGTGATGAAGATAGTTCCTCTGTTTGCCTTTCATTTTTGTTAAACTCTTACTGAAAAAAATATGTTATAGATTAAACCGTTCTTATTATTTAAAGGGTTCTTATCTTTCCTATCCAGGGCTCCTGATCCCTTGATTTCATAATAAAAAGTTTGATCATTTCGCAAATAGTGGTTGGTTAATAGTGGTCAGTTGATACCGTGGTCAGTTGATAGTGGTCAGTCAAATTCGTGGTCAGTCGACCCTCGTCCCCTAAGACCACTCAAATTGTAGCTAGTGAAATGAGCTACAAATTTAGCGGTAACTTTCTTGAGAATGGTTTTTAAAAAGTGGATCAAAACACAATGACGTAATCACTTTTTCGAGCAAAGAGAGACTTGTAAGAGAGTTTACTAAAGGTGAAAATAAAAAGGGCCAGAAATAGGTTTTCGCTATTACATGGCCTCTCAAAATTTGAATTTTAGTGCCTTAGGAGAAATTATCAAAATCTAAATCTAAATTATCAAAAATGTTCAATTTTATACGTTTTTTGTTTCGTGCTTCTGATCTGATTTTTTTTTCGTTTCTAGCTTAACATGCTTATAGCCAAAAAATTCCTCCCATTATGGGCTTTCGAATGAACCACATGTAAAAAACATGTAAAATTTCAAAATTACAAATAATTGCGATAAAAATATTCAAAGATATTTTTTCATTTAGTTGACTTGATTAAAATCCTAGCACAATTTGTTGTCAGATTTTTTTGGAACGCAACTGGAGGCCCTATAGAGGAGAAAATTTGCTGCATTTTAGTACCAAGGAAGTATGTAAAAATGCAAATTTTGGGTGTCTAATGCAAAAGTTAGACAGAAAACGCAAAAAACCCTATTTTTACTCGGAAAAATGGCACTTGTTTGCTGTTGATGGTCTCTCGTTTGTAAAACTCTTGGTTTTAAAAATTCTATTATGGCGATTTGATAGAAGAGATTGTCAGCTTTTTTGGTATATAAAGATGCTCTAGAAATGCAAAATTCGAGGTTTTCAATGTAAATGAAATTTAGAAAAATTTCAGAGCTAAAGATGGTTTCTACTAGAAAGACGTGCCTTAATCAAAAGGGAATTTTTCTGTCCAAAATACGTGCAGATGCAGCCAAGAAAAGATGGCTCAATGAAGAAATAAAGAAGCGGAAGCCAAAGCTCAAGCTGCTGAACAAGCAATTTTTACGCGTAAAGCTCGTTCATGTAAGTCAATTTTCCCTATTTCGACCAGGCGGTTCTGCAATCTTTCTGGTCTCACTTATGATAAACGTTGTCTTTTACTTTAGCAAAAATTTCTGATGAAATGGAAGCGCAGAAAATAAAGAAAGATATGGTAGCTCAATCAGCAGAAGCACTCTCAGCCAAACGGAAGCAAGCAGCTGCAAGTAGGTGGAACAAGTTGGCTGCCAAATAAGATCAAAGAACCAAGGCTGTTGACGAAAGAACTTAGTAGCTTCGTTTAACTTACTGGTCGTTTAACCCTCACTTCGAGTTGAGGGAGTAAAATCCCATTCGGAAAAGCTTTTTTTCTCCTATTCATTCCGTGGACAACCAGCTGAAAAGGTTTGCTCAAGAGCTCAAAATCAATGCATGTAGCAAAAATGACATATGGTATCTTTGGTTGTCGAATATAAAGACTGTGCTTGAATATCGCCTCTTTCGTCTCGATCAAGCAGGAAGGCTTGATTTTGGTAGTAATTTTGAAAACAAAGTCTACCTATCTATCGTTTATTTAATCACAAATTTCCGGATTTTCAGGGATGCCTCATGGTCAAACAAAACGTGCTACTTTGATGCAAAAGGAGGCAACAACAAATAACTATCTGGCGCTTGGAGGACTTTAAATCTTGAAATGGCTGCGATAAAAGTGAAGAGCGCAGAAGAAGCAAAAACGCTGTTGGTTTTCAATTGCCGATATTATTCTTATCCGTATTTAGTTGTCCACATGTCGCTTGACTATGCTGATAACTGCATCAACCACGTGTAGCTTTCTGATTTCCGGTGTACTCTTTCGCTGGAGTTCATTTGAAGCCTGCGCAGCTGTCATTGCTTTGCTTTCAGCGTCTGCTAACACGTGAAATCTTCTTCAGGGATCTTTCTATGGTGTGTCATCCGTCAAGAGGAAGTTCTGGCTCTGGTTTTTTTGTCTAACTGCTGACGGCTCGCCCAAGAAATAGGCTATGTTGAATGGAAGGGGTTGTTCTGCCAGTGTAAATAAATACTCATTTACTCTTTTTTTGCCTTTGTTGTTACTTCCCACTAATTTTGTGGAATTTCGTTTTTGTTGTGTTGTTGTGAAAATGAAGATTCAGTTTTAAGTCTTTCTGCGAGAGTAAAGATGGCTAGAAAGTGTATTGTTTGCATATAAAAGCCTTGAATGGCACATCTTCATAGCTGTGGAAAGAAAGGCAGTAAAGTTTTAGTTTCAAAATTTTTATTTTAACGACGCGTTGGCGTTGTGTTGTTCTTAAAATGCACTAAGATTTGAATTTTCGGTGGCCGTGATTATTCGTTTTTCAAGAAAAATGGTAATTTTATTCATTACTTATTACTATTTTCAAGCAAACAAATTTTGACGTCAAATTTAAAAAATAAAAGAGATTTAGGGTTTGAGAAATGTGCGAAACTTTGAAAAAAAATATTATTTTTTTTGAGAAAAATAATCTCTGAACACTAAGCTGTTTTTTTACTGCATATAT
This sequence comes from Ditylenchus weischeri, assembly GCA_029231635.1. Lineage (NCBI taxonomy): Eukaryota > Metazoa > Nematoda > Chromadorea > Rhabditida > Anguinidae > Ditylenchus > Ditylenchus weischeri. The sequence goes on from JAMRYI010000010.1 coordinate 73,245, forward strand.
CAGGTCATACGGAAAGTATTGACACAAAATTTCAAATCCTTGTATCTCGCTTATTTGTTAACATTTTGTGGCAATCTTTTTTTTGTTTTGTAGCCCTGAGTCTACTCTATGGGAAATAACTGAACTTTATTCAACAATAAACAAATCATTCAACAAAATAGGATCCTTCCGCATCAATAACTTTTTCCCATCTTTCTGGCAATTTTGCAATTCCTCTAGCAAAGAAATTCGCTGGCTTTGACTCAAAGAACGCTTGCAAATCCGCTTTCACTTGTTCAACGTTGTTTCTCTCTGTGATAGTTTTGCATTGACAAGAACAGGTGAAAATCCGAAGGAGCCAAATCTGGAGAATAAGGCGGGTGCGGCAGAATCTCCCATCCAAGATCAGCGATCTTGTCCTTGGTCAGTCGAATTTACAGTTGTTGAAAGACAGTTGTTGAATAAAGTTCAGTTATTTCCCATAGAGTAGACTCAGGGCTACAAAACAAAAAAAAGATTGCCACAAAATGTTAACAAATGAGCGAGATACAAGGATTTGAAATTTTGTGTCAATACTTTCCGTATGACCTGATATTTCAAAAATATTTACAACTCAGTATTTTGCAGGAGATGAGTAGACCAACTCTCATTAGGCCAAGGTCACCCCGTAAAAACTTCCATTCAAGCGGGTTAGTTTCCATATTTTCCCTAGAAATCTTTGATTTATGTATTCTAAATTTAAATTTCAGCCATGTTTCGGGCGCTTACACCCATCATGCTGCTGAGCCAATGGAAGTGGGCATGCGCTACTAACTCGACAACAATTCTACCACAATTGAACCGGTCGCTAAATTCTCGTTCTATCCTAATTTTATTTCTTGTGTCATCTAGGAAGCCACTCGATATATCTGTTAATCGCTTGTTTGCTCCAGAAAAAAAGAATGTTTATTCGGTTTTTTTATCTTCCGACATGTTGTGTATACTAGTTTGAGCAGGAAAGGAAACAAAGTCCGCATGATTACTAATAAACAATCAGGTTCTAAATATGCCTTGGTCCTATCTGTTGTTTTTTTCACGAAAATGCCTCGGTGGTCTTGCTGTTTTTTTTAAAGTTTTAACATATCATTATATGAATGACTTTTTAAGATAAAAAATTGAGAAGAAAAGTCAAAAAATAACAGGGATGACCAAACCATCTTTGTGAGAAAAAACAACGAAGGGGTTAAAGGTCTATTCTAGCACCTGATTGTTTAATAAAGGGTAGAGCAATTTTACGCCGCTATTTGTTTTGCTCATATCTTTTAAATTGAATTTTTCTCCGCGAGATCTTTTTTTGTTCGAAAGAGCAGTGTCCGGGCAATCGAATGACATCAAAGATATGCATATTGAAAATTTATAACAATACTAACAAAAATAACAACGAAATTCAGCAAAACTTATTTCATGTTTCCATATGTTTCTCCATATGAAGGCGGAAACCCTAGTTGTTTTATTTTACAAGACTGCACCATGTCAGAATCAATTTTATGAAAGGCTTGCTTAATTTTACGTTTGAATCCTTCGAGGTCAGGTTGGAAGAATTTTTTAGGCTTAATCTATGATCCATCTCTAAAGAAAGGATTCACACGGAGTTAAGTCAGGAGAGTACGGAAACATAAATATAAAATGATGCATGATATGTCATTCGATTGCCCGAAAACTCGTCTTTCAAACAAAACAAAAAATATCTCGAGACATGATGAATTTAAAAATATATGAGCAAAACAAATAGCGGCGTAAAATTGCCCCACCCTGTAGTATCACACAGCATCCCAAAATTCAAAAGCATCGGACAAGGGTCGATTCGAGACAAATCTGATTCGAGACGGTCGATTCGAGACAGGTACGATTCGGGAACGGACAAATGTTTATAGATAATTCCACTCTAATACCAATATCTCTTTTTGAATCCGTTGTGATCAATTTAAAATAATTAGATGGAATTGAGATATGGCTGTTTTGACCTGACCACCCGAAAAATTCTCACCACTTACAGTCAAACTTTGTTATAACGTACCCCTGATGTAACGTACCCTTCGTTATAACGTACCCCTAGGACCAGTCCCCAGGGGGTACGTTATACCGAAGTTTGACTGTACCTCCTTTAAAAGATATTTCAACTCCCTGTGATTTTTTTGATCTGATCGCACATTCGCATTCAAGAAAATATTTTAGTATTAAGATGGTATTTTCTACAAAAATTTTCTTGAAACATTCCGATTTTTGATCAAAAGTTCCAAATTAAAAAAAATTGTCTCGAATCGACCGTCTCGGATCATACCTATCTCGAATCGACCGTCTCAAATCAGATTTATCTCGGATCGTACTTTTACCAAAACATCGTCACTTTCGACGAAATTTGATTAATATCCAAAAATAATAATTCTAAAAAGTTAGCACGAAAAAAACGCATTTGCTATAAAAACAAATATAAAGAAAAGGAGAAAGGAATTTTTTGCCAGGAGCTATATCAATTTCACAAAATTCAAATAAAAAAAATTGAGCCTGAAAAAGGGTAGTTACAGCGAATTTTATAAGGGTAGATAGCTCTATATGCGTTTGCAGGTGTAGAAAAAAGGCACGGCGAGAGTTCCCCGGGAGACAATGCTGCGGTGGATGACTCCGCGGCGGATAATTCCACGGAATTTTAATTTTGACGTCCCCGCTAGGCAAAAACCAAATTCTGACACCGATTCTGACACATTTACTTTCGTCAAATTTCAACTTTCTTCCGGGACAATAAATCATTTGAAAAAAAATAGGTATCTTAAATTTGACTTGTCCCTTGGGGTGTCGTAACACAAAAAGTGTATTTACATGCTTTTTACGAAATTTGGAAAAAAAGAAAATTTTCCAAAAAAATCAGCTTAAATTTCTTACCAAAAACTTTTTTTGGTAAAAATGAGTAAAAAGTGTAAATAAACACTTTTCGAGACTTTTCGATAATAAATATTTGAAAAAAACAACAACAACCGAGTCATGTTTTTTTTCTAAACCTGCGAACGCATATAGAGCCGGGAAATTTTATAGGGGGAGGTATTGTATACCAGCGCCAAAAATTTTAATAATTTTTTTATGTTTCTTGGTGTTACAGTCGAACCTCGATATAACGACACCCTTGAGCCGGTCCCTTGGGGTGTCGTTGTATCGAGGCTCGACTGTATGTTGTTTTTAAAATGGGGATGTTTTTAAATTCATGGGAACTGTGGTGGCTTATAACGATGAAAACAGCCACTTTCATTTTTTTATTTTAATGCTACAAAAATATTTCCCCAATTCTTTGATCAGCTTATCATATGGCTTATGTTTCTTCTTTCTTCTACTCTTTCATAAAATGAAAAAATCTTCTATAAAAATTGTTTTCGATTGTCTAATCCGCATAGTGATCAAATCACTTGGAGTAGAATTAGAGGGATCGTTTGTTTGTTGTTACCCACGAAATCCTGTCTAATTCTCCTTTTTGTCCAAGCTGCAAATGCAGGCCTTATAGAAAAAGTTTTATTGTGCTCAATTTGTTTGCTTGGTGTTTGGGATTTTGTTGGATTATCTGCATATATATTTTATAAATTACATTGAATTCCTTTCCTGATTTTGAATAACAAGTAACTAGAGGGCTGCCTGGCTACCAGGCTTGTAAATCGGTGTTTTTGCGTTTTTTCGGCACCGCCAACCATATAATTTTCTCAAAATTGTCATAATAAATCTCTGCTACAAAACTGTAGCAGATTTGGCATATAAACCTATTTTAGGCTGTTTTAAGGTCGTCTATAGATGCAATTTCAAATTTTCGTGCCCGGTGCGGCACCGGTGGGGATGCTTTTTTCGGCAGCGGCCGCCAAGCACATCACCTAGTGACGCTAAAAAGGTTTGTTATACACCATTTTGTAGAAGAAGAGTTGTTCTACAAAGCCTACATGCAAATTTTTATGATTTTATGTGTTCATTCGTTCCAATTCAACTGTTCCAATGCATTTTTAAGCATGAAGACTGACGATGGGAGTTCGATCCCAAGTAGTGGTCAACCAATTAGCATATGCCCATCGGATAGCCTCGACCAAAGGGGCCCGGCTAAATAATTAGCATATGCCGGACCAGGGGAAGGGGCGAGATTTTGGATCTATAAAGTAGAGTTGTGTAAATTGAAATTTTTCCGGGCTTTTCTAAAGGGAGGCGTTTTCGTGGCAGGACCAAGTTTGACCAGCCGACTTTTTGTCGAAATTTTGCCGATGGCGAAATTCGCCTGCCTTTCCAAGTCGTGGCACAAGTTTCATACATGAATTAAACCAGCCATGACTGATATTCCAGTACCGTCGTCTGATTTGCAGCCCTTGCCAATGTAAAGCAAAAGGATAAAAACTATTTAAACACTATTTTGGAACACGGCCTCGTTCTTAATTAATTCATTTCAGGTAATCTGACTTTTCAAATTTACAAATTTTCGGTTTCGAAAAACTTCATTTAATATGTTTTATGTTGTTTGGCCTGTACTGTCTTTATTGAAATGACTCTCGCTACGACATGCGTTTCAATAGTCCACCAGTTCACCAAACAGTTTTACCCAGACAAAAAGAACAAACCCAAACTACTTAGCCAGCACCCGAAACTCTTTCGCTGCAATCCCAGTCCCCATCCCCAGTAAACCTAACTCTTCATGAGCTTATCGTTTTGCTACCAGGAGCATCAGTTGAGTTCCATGACCGTTTATTTTCCTTCATTCGGGAGAGGAAACCAGTTTATATACTTCCGTTGAATTCCCTGTTCTCCAAGACCACCTGCAGAATAGGAGGCTGATCCAGAACACTGGTCCAGAAAGTAAGCAGCCAGCACGCGATTACAGAACTATCTGTCCCTTTTTTTATATGAACAATTTTCAGTGTTTGTTTTCACATTTTTTGTAATATGCGGTGGGGGCCACCTACACAGTAGGGGGTAGGTGTAGTGCACCTCTCAGGGGGCTAGAGCCAAGCCTCTAGCCACCCTGAGAGATGCACTAGGCCCGCCCCCTAGGCCACCACCATATACCTATAAAAGGGTGGTTCGAGTCCCAAGCAGAGAGTGTGGATACGGGTAGTGATAGCGGTGGGCCGTCGTCCACCGCTGGCAACTACCCCATAACCGACCGTGTGTGCTTAAGCTCCGAACCGTCCTTCGGTAGACCCTATGTATATAGATGCTCATGTAATCCAATAAACTCTTCTTAATTACTTGTACCTTTTGCCCCCTCTTACCCCCACTACAGTGTTTAAGATGGTATTTTAGAAATATCTGACGGTAAAATGATACTCAAAGTTATGAATGTATATTGCTTGAAGACAATCGAAGAAGCTGAGAAAAAGTTGGCCCGTCTTGTAAGCTATGACGAGGTCAAACTGTCCAATCCTTCTTCAGCCAAGAAGCCACGTCGCTCAGACTCTTTTAAACACAGTATCTTCTATGTAGTGGCTTTGAATTGTAGTAAACCTATCATTTGTTGTCTTCGATAAATTTTTTGCATTGTTTTCCTGAATTATTTTTTTATACAGTCGAGTCTCTATATAGTGCGATTCAAGGGACCGGCAAAAACAGCGCACTACAGTAGCGTCCATAAAAAATGTCCCGCTCGTTTTTTTGAAAACTTTTTTAAAAGAACGCCCTTTTTTCGCCAATTTTTCCTTTTACTTACATAAGTGTCATATACCATTTTGTAGCATTTTCATTGCTCTTTCAAATGGTTATCCTCGTTTCGAAATGTTATCACGGAAAAATAAAATCCACATTTTGCAACATTGTCTATTTTTGGGCAGTCCAAAAAATGTCTCGTTCACCCTTTTGTGTCATTTTGTCATTTTAATTGCGGCTTTTTTGTATTTTTGTATTTATTCCTTTGTTTTTAGTGACTATGAAGAAACAGCTATCGAAAGATTCAAAGGAGGCAATTATCCGTGCCAAAGAAGAGGCGACAAAGACGAAGACATTGCTGCCCAGTTTTTGATCAATTTTAAATTAGCGAAAAATAAAAAAAACCACAAACATTTCTTTACTGAAGTTCTGACAATTCCAAATACAGATTGAGCATAAAAATGGTAAAAATTTAAAAAAAAAAATTGTGATCTTATTTTTTCTAGTATTAAAAAAATGTTAAGGACTTCTTTTCTATAATTATTATTCTTTAGTTTTTAATAAGCTGTCAATTTTGACAGTGTACAGTCAATTTTATTGGCTTTTTTAACATTACTCATTTCGTTTTTTATGTAAAAAAAATTACTCTCCATATTAAGTACTACTTTTTGCAACCAAAACTTACTGCAAAGAGTTTGATTAGTGAGAGCTCTGAGCGCTATTCTCATTTCACACGGTTGCTGACACTGGGGACAGCGGATGGAGTTCATCGAAGTTCAGCTTGCTGATTGGTGGAATTCTTGTTTGCCGAAGCCTCGATGATCTTCTTCTTGACGTCCAGAGAGATGACGCGGCGCTTCTTGTTAGGAGTTTTCATGAGCTGAAACAAGAAAGTTAGACATGCAACAAAAACGCAAGAAGAAATGAAAAATTGTTAATTATGATCACCGGAAAGTGCAAAAATTTCCACTTAAGACAAAGCAAATTTTTTTCAAAATTTTTAAACTCGCACTATAAAGAGACCGGTTTTTTGGTGTTGTGTCAAAATTATAGAGATTCGCACTGTGTAGAACCGCACTATATAGAGACCCAGTTTTCCTTACTTTCTTTGCAGATCAACCAAATCGGATCCATGAGCGCACTATAAAGATGTTTGCACTATGTAGAGACGCACTACATAGAGACTCGACTGTATGCATTTATAAGTATATAAGCAGGTAACTTTCCAAATAGGGTACTTCTTTTTATGACGTACCCTTCTAGGTGACGAATCTCTGAGGTCGGTTTCAAGGAAACAGGCACTAGGATATTTCAGTGCTCGCCTGATAGTTTAAAGCTTTCATATCAGGTGCAAAGTGGGAAAATTTTCATTCGATACCCCTCAGTTGTCTCATCCCAAAAAGCAAGAAGGAAAGCACGATCGATAACTACCATCTAAAAATGTCAAGCTACATTGAAAAGAGAGCTGAGAAAATGGAGAATATTACCAAGAAAATACAATTTGAGTCGCAAATTCTCCTTTTTTTGACTTGACGAAGGAAATAAGCGACGAAATGAGCACACAGTCCACCAGGCGAGGTAACGAGCACCTTAACAATTTTTCGGGTCGATAGATACTAGACATAGTGAAAAAATACCAAGAGAAATGAACTTGATCAAGCACCCTTGGTTTCCAATCTTGTTGCAAAGAAGAAGTCCGTAGGCAACATTTAGCGCTTCCGCAAAATAAAATGATGAGTTTGGAATAGATATGGAACGGATAAATTGAAAACCAAAAAAATTTTTTTCATAAAAAAAGAAAGAAGAAAAAAGGGCCTAATTTGAAATGGGCACAATTTGAATTGGCCCAATTTGAAATGACCCATTTTTCTCCTCCCCGAATGCCTTATCGTTGTGTGTGTGGAGGTGCCCTTCGTATTTTTTCAAGCATCTTTGGTGTAGGTCGGCGTCCTGGTTAATCTCTTTCACTAAACCCGTAATCGTTGCTTTAACTCAATCAAATTTCTAGGCCACCAAACTCGAGTAAAGATTTTTCTTTTCAAATAGGCCTAAAACCAAAAGTGAACTCGTGTTAAATCAGGTGATTGAAGCTTTAACGTTCAGACCGTCTTCCCATTAATCTCTCAAAAAATATACTATCCAAATATCTATTTACGCTAAGTGAATAATAATCTGCTGCTCCATTATGTTGAAAAACAAGTTGGTCTGACTGTTGCAATCCAGGAATAGCACGCTATTCCAGCATGTCTTTGTACCAACAAACATTAATTCCTCGCTCAATGGGGGAGAGCAGCATCATGCTCCTAATAAGGGCGGAGGGGGTTGTATGTTGGTGCGTTCGTTACTATTAGAGGGGCTACAATTAGAGGGGGGCTACTATTAGAGTAAATGCGATAGTTAACAGTGCAAAAGAACTGTTGGGGACAATGATAAATATATGCGACAAAATTTTGGCCGCGGCGAAATTTTGTCCACGACGAAATTTTGGTTGCGACAAAATTATGTCACGTACCGTGTGTTTTTGACCTACTTTTTGATAACTCCTCTTATGAAAGTTACCACTATTTTGTGACCAGTGAGATGAGCTACTACTTACTAGATGAGATGTGATATGAGTTACGCATTCATTAAAAGATAGGTCAAAAACACAATACGAAAAACATGTGATTTGGCTTTTGCTCTCATTGTTCATGGGCTTCAAGAACATACTTGCGCGAGCGGTACCACCTCGCCGGCGGTGAGCGACGCCAAGGGTGACGGCGACGCTCGCGGCGGCTAAAATCTATACTTTCGAGTGGCGCCGCTGACACAGAATTTTCAAAATGACGGCCGCTGCCGGTTGATTTTTTACAATGGCGGCTGCCGCTGCCGCCGCCGCTGCCGGGACTTTTATATGGTGGCCGACGCTGGTGCCGCTGCTTAGCTTTTGTGTGCCGCCGCCGCGATCGCAGCCGCTATCACCGCTGCTATGGTTGCTATTTCACTGCCTTCCTTACAAAAACTTTCGTAAAAAATAAACAAAGACAAAGTATTATTTGTAGTAGAAATTAAAATGCACATTTTTTTTCAAATGTGCACTATGTATTCGTTGAAATTTTCAGCGAAATTATTAACGGCGCCGCTGCCGCGCCGCCGTTAATAACATTAAACCTGTCGCTGCCGCACGGCGCCGCTGTTTTACTGCCGGCGCCGCTGTTTTACTGCCGGCGCCGCTCTAATTTCAATTTCGCCCACCGCTGCCGCTGGTTTTTCGGTCGCGCACAATTATGTTCAAGACTTCACTATAAGAAATTTTACAATCAGAGAATTTTACAATCAGTTTAAAAAAGTCAGTTACAGTTAAAAATGTATATGATTTTTAAGTTTTTAGTTGAAACCGTGCAACCAAATATTTAAAAAATTCATTGCAAGCTTCTTGCAAATAAAAAAAAAATATTTGCGAGACGCGCGATTTTTCGAAGGACCCGCGTGCGCTATTGTGAGGTGAGATTTCAAGATTCGAGATTGCGACAGAAATCGCCATTATTCTCGTAAGCATTCCAGCACTTGATAAAAGGACCCCAAAAATCAGCCGCCTTTAGAATGTTAAAACCCCCCCCCCACAAACATCCCAATCTCGTTTTTATGCAGTTTACAAATAGAACAAACAGTCCAAAGTAACCCGTAACATCAACAACAAAAAACTGAGATCGATTACAAGAGAAACATAATAAATTTGCCACAAATTATTGTTCTAGTCGTCATTGTCATCGATGTCGTCGGTGATATAACCATCTTCCTCTTCTCTGGCTGGCCAACAAATCTTGGAATGCTCTCGGCTTTCAACTTGCGTCACATGGTCTGAATCACCGGTTATGAAGCTCGCCATCCTAAATATATTCGAAGATCTGCAAATGTAATTTTTTTGCTCTAATACGTCTTACAAAAAAACGGCCACAAGAACACTTAATTTTTTTGCAAAAATTGTCAGGCAACATTTTCCTCAACTACAATTGACACTATCCATAAAGACATTATCTCAGTAGGGGTTGAAAAAAAAGGTTTTTGTGAGCCTGAACTAAATTAGAATCTCCATATGTACAGCTTTTTGGTGGGCAACTTCAGAGTACTTGGAATGCGGAAATCGTCGACTGCATTTTAATTTTAAAACAGTTCTATATCCCACAATTAGCTTCCAACAAAGTTACAAAAGAGCCAAAACAAGTTCTAAAATTTTCTTACAACCAAATTTTTTATGAGGAACCTATACCTTAATGACGACTTAAAGAAATACACTTTTAACTATTATAGTTCAAGAAAACTGAGAAAAGTGTTTTACAAAAAGCTGCCCAGCAATTGTTAACACAAAAAAATGTTCAAAAGCCGCAAGAAAGTTACCTGTGCGGATCGTGAAGGTTTTGAACAAGTTTCCTACAAAAGTTTTCACTGACTAAAGTAAATTATTTATTTCAACTACCAGTTGGACTTCGATGGACTGTTGGTGCAAAATTGCCTGAGTTGGTCTAGTTCTGCTTTTGTGTAGACATCAGCTTCTTCAATGTACTCTTGTTCTGTAAGCAGTCTTCTTGGATCTGGACCGTGAATAAACTCTCTGAAATTATTTCACCGTACGGATGACTCTATCATAACCGATGTCTAAAAAGCTCACCTGACAATTTTTCTGATCTGTGTAGCAGCATATCTGGTATTCGTAAACACGTCAAGCCAGAAGCGATAGGTTGCCAAGATTGTGATGAAAGCGACCGCGATAGGCTTGTACTAAAATCGGAAAATTACCTTTGCTGCTCAAGCTTTAAAGCCCATAAATGGTAATCTTACCGGATTTGACCAGTAAATCCCAGCGAAAGAGCACAATTGAAGAAACCACTTCATCAAATTGATCGTTCTTGGATCACTCGGAGGTCCTATCCGGTAGCAGATAGCGAATGACACTAGCATGCAAACACTCTTAATCCAATAGCCTGATGTAATTGCCAGTTGAAGAGGAATGCATAATAAGACTTACAATGTAGGAAAACAAATATGTCGGATAGTTGCGAGCAATGTTTCCGATGTTCTTGTAAGCTTGATAATACATGTAAGCAGATATTGGCCAACCTGAAATTTTCACAGTTATACAAATCACTCAGAAAAATACTAGGTTGATTCTGTAATAATGAGAAATCGCACACCTCCCAAATACCAAACTGGTATAGCTAAGGCCCTCTGAAACAACAATTAATTTTTTAGGGACTAAACTTGAAAAAGAATAATAGCAACCAACCCTAGGTATGAGTTTCTGAAGCATGTAAGCAACGCCTATAAGAGAAGCAAAAATCCCCAGCACAGCACCACCAAAGTAGAAGATTCCAGAGTTGCGGACAATACGATGAGCATTCCAATAAACGAACAATGACGATAGAAATACCAGGAGCGGATACCCAAAGATGGCGGAATCGAGAATAGCTAATTTGTCAACTGCGACAACTTCGTTCATTGCAAATGGAAAAACTTGTTGCTCTGAATATTTGAAAAATTATAATATATTTTTCACGACTAGAATTGAATGAAACAATTGGGTTCAGATCGGAACTATCAATAAGTTGAAGCCACGCTCACTGATTCTATAAGTTTTATTTACTGAAAAATCAACAGAAAAATACAAAAAACAAAGCACTAAAAAGGTTAATTTTTCTTATAGCTGACTCTATTCTCTTTGCATCTAACTTTTCTACTTTTAAAGGGGGGGGGGGCAGGTCTGCACCGGATATCCGGTATCCGATATTCGGCACCTTTTGACATCCGATATCCGAAAAATGGCAAATATCGGATAATTTTTTTTTGAGAAAAAAATTCAACTTTTTTTTTAAATTTTTGCGAAATTATTCGATATCCGGCACTTTTTGATATCCGATATTTTTTTATATCCGGTGCAGCCCTCGGGGGGTCTTTGGTTTACACATCGCGATTCGAGTATTTTGAAAACTCAGGTTCAAACCCTCCTGGGTGCACACCCAATTTTTCGCTTCATTTTTGGTGAGTTTACTCACTTCTATGGGCGAAAAATATCGAGCAATCGATTTGAATCATTTTCAGGCCATGCGTTGCTTTAGTAACTACCTTAATTTTGCGATTTCAAGCAAAGAACCATCAAAATAAAAAAAAATCAGTCAAAATTATATATTTTTTAGGTTTATATCGCCTTGACCTCGAACCATTTTACTGACTTATCACAAGGTGATATTTACTTTTTATAGTTAGAATTTCATAAGGAATCACATGTAAATATTTTCACACCAAAATCAATTCAGAAAATTGGGTAGCTTGCAAAGGTTTGACCCAGCGATAAAAGAGTATGTTTAAAGGGTAGGATGGCATGGAATCGGACATTTTTGAATTTTGCCTCTAACTAAATGTTACCATTTTCTTTCTGTGATAGCCCAAATGAAAGCCTAGAATCCTGGTTACACATTAGTATATAAAACGTGTGCACTTGTAAAGAAAGTAAAAAAATATCAATCAAAGCAATCAAAGAAAAACCCAAGAATGATGGAATTTCGAACAAAAAGCAGATTTCAGGTAGTGTTTTCGCCTGCAACTCAGCCGGGATAGTTGTCCAACCATGCAGTGATGGTGTTTTTGGATAGCCAACAGCCTGAGCATAATTTTGATGCCAAAATTGTACATAAAAGATGTAAAAATGGCGTAAAAATAAGGTTTGCACCCAGAGGGATTTGAACCTGAGAGTTCAATCACAGTTTTTGAAAATTTGATACCATAGTAGGCGCTCGATTTAATTTCCGTCCCAAAAATTAGTTCCAGCCTAAAATACGACACTTTTTGGTTTTGATTATTCTGGTTTGTCAGTCCAGTCAGGGGTGTGCACGGGGCGACCCACGGGCCGTCCCGGCCGACCGGGCCGGGTCGGCCTGAACCCACTTTTTAAATACATTAGTTGGTCCGAAGAATTTAGTCCGGTCCGGGCCGGGCTCGAAAAAATTTAGATACTTTTTAATAATTAGTCAAAATTTTTATTCTATTTTTGAAAATGATGATATACGTTTTGTAGCCTGGAATCTCAGCTACAAGAGTAAATTCCCGCGAGCTGGGCCGTTCACACCCCTGAGTATAGTATGAAAAATCACAAGGATTTCAATTTACCGGTCGTTTCTAAAAAGATACCAGTTTCGATATTTAGAAACGTACTTCTTCAACTTACTTCTTTTTTTGGATCAGGTGTACGTTAAATTAAGCGTTGTGGTACTGAATGGCGAAACTATAGTGTTTCTCAGAGTGTTTCTCATCTCGAATTAAAAAAAAATTAACCAAAAATTTAAGCAAAGTCAGCGACGACCAAATCTTGTAAAATTCTAGAAATTAACCCCTTTCAAAGGCACAAAACATCATTGAACAAAATTACAAGAAAAAATCGGCGTTAGGGCGTTTGCCCAATTTTTTCCCGTTTGGGACAAAAGTGGACAAAAGCTTACGCACCAAAACATCACCGCCAAATTTTACTCGCCAAATTTTTTGCCAAAAAGATTTTTTACCCGTAAAAATAGAAAATGGAACAATGAATGATTAAAGGGGGGCGGGAACATTTTCTGGTCCGAATGGTTCGAATACATACTTTTTTTGACTATTTTTTCTTGGATATTTTCTTATTTTTCATTTAATTCTTCCATAAATTCATTATTATAGTTTTGTTAAATCGACAAAATTTCAGTTAGATCGTAATTCTGCTTTTGAAATTACCGCTGAAGTCCACCACAAAAAGGAATTGAAAAGAAAGGAGACCAGGAAAATGAATAGAGAAAGGAAAGGATTAAAAATTTACAGGTTTTTTGACCATGATCTGATTAAGATAACCCAATTTGTTTTGTATGATGTAAAAACCGATTCATCTCTCATTATCTCTCTTTCTTTTACAATTCGATTACAGTCGAGTCCCGCTAACCCGGCACCCCAATAACCCGGCACTTTTTAAAAATTTGGTTGGCTGGCAAAGAAAATCAACAAAGTTTACCCCCAATAACCCGGCACTCGATAACCCGGCACCCCCAGTAACCCGGCACCCTAAGACTGGTCCCGTCCAATAAAAATTACCCCCAATAAACCGGCATCTATCATAGTTTACAACATTTTTCAATTTGCGTCAATTTTTTCTGTATGCGGTAGGCCCCAGTATTCAAAACTATGCTCAACATCTTCTTGTTAGTGTGACCTTTTCCACTAGTGGCCCTCTTTTTTCCCCTTCCTTTCCCTATACAACTCTTTACCCCTCTTAAAATAGTTGAATAAAGGGTGATTATATAGAGGGTCGATTAAGGCCCGATAAAATAATACCACCGCTAACCCGGCACCCCCGCTAACCCGGCACTTTTTGCCGGTCCCAGTGGTGCCGGGTTAGCTGGACTCGACTGTACCATATTTTAAGGAATATTTTTAGAAACGTAACTAATCAACAATGACAGGCCTATTGGGATTTTCATCACCTCCATTGAAAAAGAGCTGTTTAGATGGTGAATAATTAAATCTTTTACACCTCTTTGCATTCCTGTCCAGATAATTCGACCAAACTTGCTATCGATCTAACTAAAGAAGATATTTTGGGAATGATAGATCTCAAGTCAAAGAAAATCTTACGGGAAAAATGATTGTGAGAATTTCACTGTTAACTATTTGGTAGCCGGGCCGGCCCGACTACCAAATAGCCCGGCCTACCTAAATATAAAAAATACAAAAATAGTATGAGGTAGAAAAATAAAGAAACAAAGAAAAAATAGTCAAAAAAAGGATGTATGCTCGTATTGGTATTCGAACCATTCGTGCCAGAAAATGTTCCCTCCCTTTAAGTTTTTCTCTTAAAAAGAATCGTGTAAACTGTTTTCTTGTCATCGATTCTGCAATTGATAGATGCTGAGCAGCCATTGCTTTGTGGTCTAGCTTCTATAAGTCCTTGGATCTTTTCGGGCAAAACACATTCCAAAGGAGTCTGTAGAGGCTTTATGACTTCCACAACCACTGTGCTTCTTTCTGTTATTGAGCAGAAGAGTTTGTTAAGGTAGTCTTGGCAATCTTAAAATAATTTTCTGCCATGTAAATACAGGGTGACACAAAAAAAGAGTCACATTTTCCAACAAAAAAATGAATCTAATTTTCTGTTTTAAATTCATTTTTAATTGTGTTTATTTGATAAATAGCTGGCTTGCTATAGACAACATGTTTGGGAAAGCGCCTACCAATAGGTTTTTTCGCTATTTTTGCTTGTCCCCCTATGGTTTGAGTCCTAGTCATCCAGAAGACATCTAAAGACCAGGACCATAACCACAGGGAGGACCAAGCAAAAATCGTGTTTTTGACATTATATACAAAAAAATTAGTCGGCGAGAAAAATTTATTGGCAAAAAAACGGGATTTTAAAAATCACTCCACAAAAAAAGTTATGGCAATTTTTAAAAGCTGAAATTTCTTGATACATCCTGTATATGCGATAATAAGCTTACTTAGCTTGCTAGCTACATTTTTGGAACAAGTGTCTTATTTTTGGGGTCAAAATCTTATTTTTTCAAAATTTGTCTTATTTCAAAAATTTTCAACTGGGAGGGCTGTATTTATTCATGTTTTTCTCACTAGAACTTGGCAAAAAGGGCTCTTTGATGCATTTTATGATCAAAAGTCCTTCTCGGAATTACGTCTAAGGTAAGTGAGTGCGCGCATCTCTAACCCATCAAGCCCCCTGCGTCCCCGAAGGGGGCGCAGGGGGGCTTGGTTGCTTGGGGTTGAGATGCGCACACCCACATACCTTCGACGCAAATCACTCGAAAGTGACTCTGGATGCATGAAAAAGGCATGCGGTAGGGCCTAGTTGTCAAAAATATGCTCAAATTCTATCTTTTTTGGTCTTTTCAAGGTATCCACGTACTTTTTTAGGTAAGATTGCCTTGGTCAGGGCAAAAGTCAAAATTTAGTCGAAAACAAACTTTTTTTCCAAAACTGCCGTCCCCCACCTAAAACATGTTTTCTACACGTTTCAGGCACTAAAACACATATAAGTACTTCTAATCCTTTTTTGAGAGGAGTTGGTGTACCGAACTTGAGCCGCTCTATCGATTCCGCTTTTTAGATTTTGGGTTTACACCTAAAAATTTTGAGAGCGAGTTCAATTTCCCCCTGTTTTAGGGGGTTATTTGAGATAAAACAAGATTTTTTTTTACTTACACGTGTCAGGGTCAATGAATATAATCATTTTCACTATATCTATGCCAATAGCTCATGCCTTTCATAAAAAGTTTTATTACATTTTTTGAAATGTGTTATATTTACCTTCTTGGTCGCCTAAAACTTTGCAAATAACGCTTTAAATTTTTTTTTTAAAACTACCTAGAAAGCAAGGTTGTGGAAGTTGGATCAGACAATCTGCTTGCATCTCTCTAAGTTTCGCCTCCGAAAAAGTTGGTCTAGCCCAATAATGCCCTGAATACGCATATCTTTCCACAAATAATTTTCAGTGTGAAGCCATACCAGTCAGGCCTTGAAATATTCGAATAGAAAAACGACGATTGCCAAAGAGTTTAGGATTTTTGATGTGGTCTGATCGCCCATTATCACCATTGACCCTTCTATCGTCACCATTTTCATGAGATTGTAGTTTGGCAGGAGTGTCACAAGTTATTTCTAGCCATCTCTGATCAACTTCCAACAGGGATGTGGATTGCAGTGTGTCCGGGAACCTTGATTGACCACTCTTTTTCGCTACTAAAACTACTTCTATTATATTTGACTTTTTATACAACTACGAAAGAGAGGGTAAAATTACATTCTGCTACCAAAATATTTAATCTTGCTGTCAAATTTGCAGCAAAATTTTTGAGATGTGGTATCAGTAATTTGAATTATGCTGCCAAAATTAAAAATGCTAAAATTTGGCACTTTGTCGGTGGCACTTCTACCATTCAAACTTAACTTTTGACACCAGTATAGCTCATTTGAAGCTAAGAATCTGTGTTTTCCGCACCTCACAAAAAATTGAATCATAGGCCATGCAAAGTGAAAAAAGTCCAGTGTAACACGCACTTCTGCCAAATATCGTATTTCCTGTAATAGGGCTGTCCTCACGGCCCAGACAATCACTGTTCTTTGTGTTTTCTTAAATACCACAAGCTCTACCGATTTTTTTCAGATTTTGGTTGGGCATTCGAAAACCTTGAGATCGACTTCAAATTTTTTCCATCTCGGGAAAGGGGTAGTGTTGAAAAATAAGACCGCCCTATTACAGGAAATACTATGCTACCGTATTTCCTCCATTAGGCCCATCGGTAAATTTATCCTTCAACCCCGCCAAAATCAGAAAAATTTCACGCCGACCTCGACATTTTGGGTCCTTGCCCGAAATCTATAAAGCGGAATCGTAAAAAAAGCACAATATACAACTTTTTAAAATATTTACTGGGGTACAGACCCTTGTGAGTTTATTAGAGTGGGTGGGAAGGGGGATTAGGGGGAATATGGTATGTAAGTTTTAGGATGTAAAAATTGAGTTAACTTTATTATTATTAGGTTTCTATTTTTTGCATTTTGTACAACAGCCGTAAAAACTTGTAAATTAAGTTGCAAACCAGAAAAATAAAAATTCAAAGGTTGCCAATTTTTTGATACTTCCTCTAGGAAATTGTGTAGTAAATATTTTCGAACGGGTTAAATTTCCAGTATTTTAGTGTGTGTGTGGTACGCAGAG
This sequence comes from Ditylenchus weischeri, assembly GCA_029231635.1. Lineage (NCBI taxonomy): Eukaryota > Metazoa > Nematoda > Chromadorea > Rhabditida > Anguinidae > Ditylenchus > Ditylenchus weischeri. The sequence goes on from JAMRYI010000010.1 coordinate 90,577, forward strand.
AATTTATTATTTTATCAAATTAGTGTACTTAAAAAAGCTCACTCAAATCTAATGGAGAGCAATTGGCAGTGAATACAGAAGAAGGGAAATAACATCCTCGATCAGATCCAAGTTGCAATTTCCGAGGATATGCAATAGGGTGAAGTTTCAGAAGGCTAGAGTCTTGCACTTTCTACAATTTTAACCATAAACGTTAGTAGTTACGTTCATTTTGAATCACCATAACATAATTTTTCTAATTATCACCGCTCATCATTACTTTTTAAAAAAGTTTGTACTTTTTTGGAACCGCACTTTTTTTTTTAAAATTTTATGTCAAAATCTTTTTTCGCTTTCAAATGGCAATAATCATTGCAAAAAACGACTTTTTTTTCTCTTCAAAATTAGTCAAAATGTACATTTTCGGAAGATCTACTTTTTCAAAATTTTGAGGTCGCAGCTTTATTTGTCTACGCGTTTAGTGACTTTCTAAAGTCAGAATTTCATGGGGAACCAGATAAAAAATTTTCCACGCCAGTAAGGTAGCTAGTAAGCTAGCAAAGGTTTGACCAGGGAAGACATGAGTATTTTCGAAGGGTAGGATTTCGGTATTATTTTGGAAGTGACGTTTATTGCAATTTTAATTTACATGATCATTTATAAACATATACTGAAAATTACTCCAGGAAGCAGGGCTCTATTTTGAATATAAGACTGTAAATGATCATGTAAATTAAAACTGCAAAAAAAAACGTAATTTCCAAGTATAAATATTGGAGAGTTCTGGGACAGCCCTGGGTAAGAGGGAAAAGAATTGGGCATTGTTGAATATTTTTCGAATTTAACAACTATCAAACGGTAAAAATAGTTTTTCAAACAGTTTAAAAAAACCAGAGGAAATCCAAACTTGCTTTTAGTCCGTGGACAAACCTGGTTCTGCTAATTTTTTATTTGAACATAAAACTCACCTTTTTCAAAATCCTTGACTCTGTTGCAACCTCTTCCAATTCCTCCAGTCTCTCTTTTGCACCACTTGGATCAAAAGTGGCGAGCTGGGAACAAAGTCTGGAATCTATTAATTTCCTAAGATATTCCCTGAAATTTCAAGCAGAGTTTTTAGGCCAGAACTTGTTTTGTCAAAAACCACCTGTAGACTTCCTTGGCAGGACACCAGTATACCCGTTTTCTCTTCTTGTGCATATCGCTTTTGATTTTAAGCCAAAAGTGGCGCTCCAATTCTACCCGTTTACGGCGAGACGTATTGTGACCCAAAGATTGAATGTCTGTTTCCAAGGATCTCGTGGAGGGCTAAAAATTGTGCAGTTGCAATCCTGACTCTATGTACTTACGTCTTTGCTGCCACAAAAAAGTATCCTAATATTTCTTCAGAAGTGAAAATTCAAATTCAAATTACTTCAAAACTACTCACAGGCGCCTAGTTATGATTTCTTGCAATTTTTGTAATACTTTAGTCTTACCCTAACCTTAATCTTACCCTAAGAACATTTTTACTTTTACAAACACACCCCCTCGCAACCAATTATAAAAAAATCGACGAAATATCGGTAGATAAATTTTTGCATGTAAGACTGTTTGGAGTGTCTACATTCAGGTGGAAAAGAGCTTCAGATTGCAAATAGTATTAACCACAGCCTGAATACCTTCACCTGGTTTCCACTACCTGAGCACAATTACCCGGCTTCTACCACATGGATATCACTACCAACGTACCACATTTTTGGTACCACCGTCTGAGTCCCACTGCCAGGGTGCCACTCTCTCGGTAAAAATTCAGGGCTACAATCTCAAATCTACCTGGATACTACCATCTAGATAGCACACCCTGGGTTCCACTAACTTTATAAGACTAAAAATTTATGTTTAAAAAATAATTTTGGCTAAATCCAAATCCAGACCCTTTTAGGGTAGGCACCTGGGAACTTATTTACTTGGGGGGAGGTGCGCATTTTTCACTTATTTGTAAATCATGTTTAAACGACTCCCAAGTAACTTTTGTATGCTAAAAACGATAAGAAAAGTGGTTTCCGTAATTTTTCTACATAAAAAATAGATTTTTTCAAAAAAAAATTTTGACAAAAATTTGACATTTTGCCTTGGGGGACCAAGGTAAACCACCTTATGTAAAGGTATTATACCCCGTTTTGGTCACTGGAGCTGGGCAAAAAGACTCTTTAAATGTATTTTTGATCACGAGTCTCACTCGGAATCATGTCTAAGGTAAGTGAGTGCGCGCATCTCTAACCAACCAAGTCCCCTGCATCCCCGAAGGGGCGCAGGGGGCTTGGTTGCTTGGGGTTGAGATGCGCACACCCACATACCTTAGACACAAATCACTCAAAAGTGACTCTGGATGCGTAAAAAATGTATGCATACCAGAGTTTCTCTATGCGGTAGGCCCCAGTTAACAAAACTATGTTCAAACTCAATCTTTTTGGGTATTCAGGTACCCTTTCCCGAAGGTTTACCTTGGTCCCCCAAGGCAAAATGTCAAATTTTTGTCAAAATTTTTTTTTTGGAAAAATCCATTTTTTATGTAGAAAAATTACGGAAACCACCTTTCTTATCGTTTTTAGCATATAAAAGTTACTTGGGAGTCGTTTAAACATGATTTACAAATAAGTGAAAAATGCGCACCAATCACCAATATTTGAACATGTGACCCCAAAAAAGTTGCCTTGGTCCCCCAAGATAATTTTAAGCTCACCCCAAACAAATGTTAGTTTGGCTAAATTGTGCAGCAATGCATCGTGCGAGAAGCTTAGATGAACAGGCGCCCGACAGCGCCTCTTTTGTTCGTTTTTTGCGAAACATTTCATATTTTCATCGGCTCTACCCATACTTCAAGAAGCATGCTTTTAGAATCATTGAAACTTTTTGCATTCTTTTGCCCATATGTCTAATATATAATTTTTCAGTCAACTGCTCAAAAAGCACCACAAGTTGGCCACCACTACCTGGGTACCTGGTACTTTTCCTATCCATCCGTGGCACTACCCCTTTTTGACTTTTACGTCTACTTTTACTTTGTCAATTTCTGCTATTAACGTCTACTTTTACTGAAAAAATATTCCCCCATTATTTGGCCGGTTAGCAAATTTGACCAATAGCACACACTTTAAAATTTGATAAAAATTCTTCTTAAATTTTGCAACTTTTTCGAAATGTGGTAAAAATTCGTCGAAAAATATGAATTGGATATTTTTGTGATCTTACTTTTTTTCATTAAAAACAAGTAAAAAACTTATACATACATTTGCTTGAAAGTTTTCTTGCATATTTTTAGATTGAGGAGGACTAAGGCATAGTGTTTCGCCGAAATTTGAATATTTGGACAACCCTAGAACGAACTTTTTTGGTGTTCACGTCAATTAGGGGGTTTCAGTTAGTCCCCAATAAATGCAGAGTTGCATCTTAATTTGAATGCAAAATACCTCTAGTAGCACTAGCTCCTGATTCACTTCCATGATCAAATGGCCCTTAAAGACACTTTAAACAACTCAAAAATTAGAAATTTTCGTACCTTGTAAAAGACAGGAAATTCAATTATATGCATTAGATCCGAGATTATGTAGGGGATTTCTTGGCACAAAATAGAGATTATTATTTCACTTGAGTCAATTAATGCAAATGTTTGTAAATTAAAGCCAGGCACTTTTAGTTGAAGAGAGCTTTCCTGGTTCTCTAGATTAATTTCAGCTTTCAAGGCATGTAGTGAGCCATTTTCGATCAGTTTTTTCACCAATAGTAGTTCTAATTTATTTTTCATGCTTGACCATGGGACATTAAAGGGTTCAGATGCATTTGAGGAAGTTTAATCGAAGAGACGCACTTTACGGAAAAATATTATATAGACTGGAATTTATTTTCGAATTTGCCGCCTTAGATTTATAGTGATATGACAAAAAAAATTTGAACGACCGAAAAATTTTCTTCGTTAGCTTAAATGGAATTGTTAAATGGACTAATTTTTGGACAAAACTTTATAACTATTTGATCCGCTTGCAAAAAAGTTACTTGCAAACTTGACTGATACTGCCTTTTCTAACTAACCCTGTGCCTTAATGCACTTTCACAATTATCTAAAATCCCGCACCCATACACACAACCATACCCACAGCTACTACACTCATCTTAACCACGGGGTGTCGAATTGGAAAAAATGGGAAATAGGTTGTGGCGTTTTATATTTTTTCAAGTTGTTTTCGTTTTTGTGACATTATATGCGTTTTTGCGCAATTTTTACTATCCAAACGCGCTCAGTGTATCAAACTGGCGAAAATCGGTAAAAAAGGGTTTTCATGGCAACACCCTAAATTTCAGATATAATTTCAAATATATATAAATTTCAAATATTCGTATAAAAATTAGGCAAAAAAGCATGCGCAAATTTAAACTTTCTTCGTTGTTTCTATAAAATAATTGTTGTGGTATTGCAGCAAATTTGGACTTAATGGAAAGCTGAGATTCTGCGCTACAAACTAAGAAAAAAATTTGAAGTTGATTTATATAACTTTGAAGTTTTAACGCAAAAATTACAATGGCTTAAATTTCCCCTTCTTACAGCTTTTAGTTTTCATTGTGAAATTTTGTAAATTTTGTGCCTTTTTTAAAATTAAATCCAACAACTTTGTAGAGCAAGCTTTAAGCTATATGATATGTGCCCTATATGTGCCCAGAAAATGACCCCAGCTATGGAACTGCCTTATTGCTCATGTTTCATATTTGTATCATTTGTAATTTTGGGCTCAAAAGAAAGCTTAAAGTTCCAGCTTTTGTGCCTTAACCCGTTTCTGCCCGTAAATCAGAAACCCATTTTTTTAATTCTGATCTCGGATTCGTGTTTTCCTACCAACTCAACGTAGAATTTTCAACTACAGTCAAACCTCGATATGACGTACCCCTTGATATAACGTACCCCTTGAAAAATAGTGTGTTATATTTACCAATTTCATACAGTTTTTGCTCTTTTTCTGCTTCTGCAATGTTTTCTGTAGTCATTAAATGTTTCCCTTTTAGTTTCGATGAGTACTCCAAAGCCGAAACGTCAAAAGGTTAGTCTAGAAAGAAAGAAAACGATTATCGAGGCGTCCAAGACTACGCTACGCTACGCACGCTACGAGCTACGCAGAACTGGCAGAAAAATTTTCGATTCCAAAGACGACAATTGCAACCATCGTGCAACCTCTTATTTTCTGTTCGCTACACGTATTTGTCTCTTTCTAGGAGAAGGCGCTGGCGATCGGTGAACAGCTGGGATTGGCAGGCTTCGAAGCAAGTAACGGATGGCTCGACAACTTCAAAGACCGCTATAGCATTCGTTTCAAAGATGTTCAGGGGTATTGTTGAGATTATGAATAAAATCGCTTGAATATTTTATAAACCCTTGATATAACGTACACCTGTCATCTATTTGGTTTCTGCCCTCGATATAACGTACCCTCAATATAACGTACCCTCGATATAACGCACCCTTTACCCGTCCCCCACGGGGTACGTTATATCGAGGTTTGACTGTATAGCCAGTCGGCCACTCAATCGACGCAGAATACTTTTACGGTTCGATTAGTAATAAATGAGTAAGGGGCCAAAACCCTAATGGCACATACCAGCCAAATGCACGAGCATGCGCATATGAGTCCTCACCATTTGTATCTCATTTGGTATATGGTAAAAACTTAGTGAAAAAAATTGCTCCAAAGTTCATGTAGAAAAATCTACTTGTGGGTAAATACGGGTTAAATTATGAATGATACAAATTTAAAATATGAGTAAACTATCAGTTACATAACTGGGGTGATTTTCTGAGCACAAAAATCAGAAAAAACTTCGGCTGCGCGAAATTGTCAATTTTGTTATGACCCAGTCAATTTATAAGCTGCATCATATAGCCCGAAGCTCGTTCTACAAAGTTGTTAGATTTAATTTGAAAAAAGCAAAAAAAATATTAAATTTCACAATGAAATTTAAAAGCTGTAAGAAGGGGTAATTTAAGTCATTGTAATTTTTGCGTTAAAACTTCAAAGTTATATGAATCAGCTCCAATTTTTCTTCTCATTTTGTAGCGCAAAATCTCAGCTTTCTTTAAAGTAGAGACATTGGGACGGGATTCCTATCACGCCTGAGCCGATTTTGAGCCAAAATCCTGTCCCGAAATCGCGCACGATCATTTTCCAAAATTCCGACCCGATCCAGAAGTTTGTCAAATCTCGAACGCCGAATTTATCAATTATTTTAATATTTATTATTCTTTATTTAGCGCTTTTTTAACTGATCTTTTTTCTCTCCATCTGTTATATTTTTATTTGAATTTTTTAGAGATGAGCGTTATATGGAGTATTGAACTTTTCAAGAAACTGTAGGTGTCTGAAGCCAAATGTGGAATGTGCAAAAAGATAATCAAGGTGTCTGATGGCAGCACAAAGAAGCTTTTTGTTCATACGAAATCACATGTTGAATTTGTTGCTAAACTTAGGGACAGTTTTTCCAAAAATAACACTTTGCATTTAACACTTAACACATACCTTTTTTCATATATTTTGTTTTCTTATCTAAGATTTTTAAACAGCAGAATCAGTAGATCTCGTCGGAGTTAAGAAAATGCAATGAACAGCTTTGCAAAATATTGACTTTGCTCCGAGATTCAGACCCTCAAAGTCGAGAGGGGGGGGGGCTCTATTAGAACATTTGCGGTAATCAGTTTTCTAACTGTGGATTACTTGACAAGTGTTCGTTCGTTTAACTTTTTTTCAGCGTCACGACCCTGACTGTGACCTGGGAAAACTTCGATCAAATTTTTTCTGCATATTTTTGTATAGCGCTTCTAAGCTCCTGAGAAATCTGGCTCCTTAGCTCTGAAGATCCACAAAAAGTGGTACAAGGGTCACTCAAAGTTCTGAAAACACCTTCATACCCACCCGTATCATGGTTCTTTATAACTGAGCGATGAACCATGGGTCATTCCTAAAACTTTTGTTGGCTTTCAGAAACAGGGAGCCAAATTCACAAATGATTTGGGTAAGCTCTACAAGAATAAGCAACTCCCCCAGGTCACAGCCAGGGTCCATCTCTTGTGATATGGATAATCAAAGTCTAGGAAGGCATATCAAAAGAGCTCATCTCCAGCTTGTTCAAGGCGTATGGAATCACCAATGCAATATATGGAAGCCAGAACGGTGATGCTTACCTGTTCAAGCCTATTATCCCCGTTTTAAGTGGTCGGGCCAAACTGCAGCAGATTGGCTGATTTATTCTTAGAAAAAAATCGATTTTTAGAAGAAAGTTTCAAGCGTGATAGTGATATTTTGTTAAAATATTAGATTTTTTTCTGATCTAGGCTGGAACTTTGAGGTCTAAAAATAGAACGATAGTCTCTATTAGAACGGCAGGGGTTGAGGGGTGTTGAAAAATAGAACGACATGTCATTCTATTAGAATAAATACTGTATATGAAAAAAAGGTATGCGTTAAGTGTTAAACGCAAATTGTTAAATGTTATTTTCGGAAACACTGCGGGCAGTCAAAGATTGGGCCATTTCAAATTGGGCCACCGTAAATTGGGCCAATTTGAATTGGGCCAATTTAAATTGGGCCAAATCAAATTGGGCCACCGTAAATTGGGCCACGATTTTTACCGTGTTTGCTTTTGAACAGTGTCCATTTTAGTCTGTTTACCTGTTTCACACGTTTCCTACTTTCGTTTTGCTGTCTTAATAGTTTAGAAATGGCAAACTCGTTCAATACGGAGAGGCGCAACGTTCTCAGCTTCTGCAATGGCTACTCAATGAGCTTTGTTACCGTTGTAATCGCCCGTGTCAATTGTCCTCTTAGGACCCTTAGGGCATTGTTTGTCATTCATTGTCAACGCTCATTCATTTGCTTTGTAGTATGTTAAATTACTAGTATAAAGAATGAAGGAAGATGAGAGAGTGTTTGATATATGCAGCATTATGGAAAAACATCGAACATGAAACGTATTCAGGAAAACAATAGACAAAAATTGCAACAATTTTATTAAAATTTTATTAACAATTTTATTAAAAAAACCGTCAAAATCGTGGCCAAATTTGAATTGGCCCAATTCAAATTGGCCCAATTTACGGTGGCTCGATTTGAATTTGGCCCAATTTGCGGTGGCCCAATTTGAAATGGCCCAATCTTTGACTGCCCAACACTGCTCAGGGATTTGCAGGAAAAGCAAGCTGCTCAGAGGAATTTTATGAACCATTTTGTAAAGATTTTGTCGAAAGGTATTATTGTTTGTTAAAAGGTACATTGCCTTTTTTTCTAATATTTTTTGAATTTTTATTAGAACTCTCTTCGTTGAACAGAAAGGTTTTTCACCTTATAACTTGTAACAATCTTCTTTTTGCTCTCGTGGACACAGCGTGTCAGAATGACTAAAATGGCCAAATCGTACCAAGACCACAAATTCACTTATTTCAACCGATTTTTCTGTCTTTGGGTTCATATTTGGTCTTTAATTGAGAGTCTTGACACGGTTTTTTGGCGGTTACATATTTTTGGTGGTTACTTCTCCGTTAGACCATTTTTTCGTCGGACTTTTGCAATAAGTATATTTTCTAGGCAAATCTTTTGCTGTTTGAGTGTGGTCAAATCCTCTTTGAGTGAAGATGCTTTTGGACCGCTGGGCGAGGTTGTGAGTTATCTTTAGCCTCTCTGGCTTGGCGAAGAGCATATTTTTCGCAGCTTTTGAAAGCCCCTTCTTTTGCCTGCCAGTTTTTTAGGATCCGAAATTTCATCACTTGAAGAAGGATCTATTAGTATATCAAAAAATAGTTCAAACTTTATAAGTAATTGGATGCTAGTTTTCATATAAAGGCTAGCCCTGCCTCCTAAAGACTAGATAATGAACTTAATAAATTTTTATGACCAATATATAGCCCTGAAAAGTAGCTATCGAATACACAGGCCTACAATTTTATTAACAGGGAATATGGAAGTTACGACGATTTGAAATGCGCCAGGTAATATCTAAAAGTGGTAATTCAAATAGAAATTACCATATTGGGAAAAATTAAAAAAGGCAAAACAATAAAATAATAAAATAATAATAATAATATAATAATAAAATAATAAAAATATGCAGTTTTAACTCAGCAACTTGCTTAAAAGCATTTGACTTTTCAAGAAACTTTCGGCGTAACAAAAAAGTAAAACAACAAAAATGTGCAGTTTTAACTCAGCTTTCGAATGCCACTAAAATGGTTGCTTCAACATTAGTGTACTTGGTAGAGAAACTTAAAGTACGAAGGGACTAAAATCAAAAAAAATCCTAAGGGTTCTTATCGGTTATCCCCACCCCACCTATTTTTTCCACAAAATAGTCAAGTTACATCATCATCATATTTATTAAACAATACAGACAGATACACAAGATCAAGACTTCTCCTCTAGGTAAATCACGAAAATTTATCTGAATATGCAAAAATATGAAGTACCAGCTTATTTATAAAATTTAGGGAATTAAGCTACCTTCTTTTCTGTCTCTTCCTGTTCAACGCGAGTGCGTTTCAGCCATGAATCCAGATTTCGCTGCACAGCAGAACGCTTCGACATTAGCCCAGATAATGATGATGCTATAGTTTCAAAAGGTTTAAGTGAGAATTCAAAAATTAGATGAAATTCAGAAAATAGGTGCGGTGGGGATAACCGATAAGAACCCCGATTTGTCTTGACAAGTAAACAGAGCATTTGAAAGTTCGATTTTTCGGATTTCGCACCTGACAAGCTGTGTGGATCGGCCAACGTTCAAAGCCGATTCTGGGTGTGTCCGATCGTGAGAGTCTACTATTAATTTGGTGACCATACTGTTGTGATCAATGCTGTTTATGTTGTAGGTTGTCGTCACTACTCTATGTAATTTGTTTTTGAAAAAAAGCAGCCGCATCATAGTGTGCGCATTTAAGGGTTAACCGTTTCGTAAATATTTGGCTGGTTAGGACTCTTTCCACATTGGGTCGTATTAATGAATGACCCTTACTCATAACCTCATACTCTACCCATACACATGTAATTAAAATATATAAGTATGGGGTCACTTAAAAAAAACCACAAATCAGGGGAATGACCACTTTGCGGCGCTCTCCCACACACACGCCTGTCATGACTCCGTCCATTACCTTGGTCACCTGTTAAATTTAGATCTAAGTTAATATTACCTTTTTCTCTGCATGATGACTAAAATGAAAGCCTGGAGTCGTGGCTATATTTTAGTGTATGAAACGTGTAACTTGTTGAAAAAAGTCAAAAAAATTCAATCAAATTACCGTATTTCCTCTATTAACTCCCCTCCCCAAAAGTGGGACTTTTGAATTTTATGGTATTGCCTATCGACCAACTTTTTAAAATAAACTCTTGAGCATGTAACATACCAAAATGTAGCTGAGAATCTGGGATACATTTTAGTATGCTACATGCTCAAAAATCTATTTAAAAAAGTGGGTCGATAGGCAATGACATAAAATACAAAAGTCCCACTTTGGAGTAGGGGAGTTGATAGAGGAGTCGAAAAAATCCTCTAAACAATCGATTTTCAGAAATTGAGCCTGCCTTAGCCTGTAAATAAGCTCCATTAAGTGTGAAACCCTGCGCTGATGATCTTGCTGATTTGCCAAGAGTGTGATGATCATTTCGACACCAAACTTGTAAATTAAAGAAGATAAAAAAGGGTGTGCACACAGAGGGATTTGAACCTGTGACCTAGTCGAGCTGTATATGCATTAAGTTAGGCTATGTTCACTGCGGTCAAAACGGCTATCTGTAGCTATCCAAGCAGAGTTTACTTCGAGTTGAAGTTGAACTGAAGTTGCGCAAGTATCTCGGGAAGTTCGATCAAGTTATTTGACCTGAGGTGAGCTCACTTAACTGTGGTCTGAGTTTTGACAATTAAGTCCGATGAAGTCAAGTCAAGGTCTAAGTGAGGTCAAGTCAACTAGATTTCCACAGAGTATTTATTAGATAAAATCATGAGAAACAGATAATTTTACAAGCATCAAACAAAAATAATGAAATTGGGCTCTCTCTGGCCACGTTATATACTGTGAAAAACACGCACGCACAGGCACGCAGGAAAAGCGACAGCCCTAGCTAGTCGATAGTAGGTTAAGACGCATAACTGTAGCTCTATTCACATTAAGAATTTCGGAAAAAAACTCTCTAGTTAAAATCTAGGGTGGTGGTTACAATTAATTTATGTTACCGCTTTTTGACTTGCCGGTTACGGTTTTTCAGTTTTGTTTCGGTCGGTTAACCGGGGACTTTTTAACTTACTTTTGCGAAGTAACTGTGGCCGGAGTTTTTTTAGCAACTCTTTCCAAAAATAGCTTTTAACTACTTTTTGTGATTTAGGGCGTGAAAAGTGTAAAAAATGTTTTTAAACGGGGTACGGCACTTTTTTAAAATTGGTTTTGACTAAATTCTGATTTTTTGCCTTGGGGGACCAAGATGAAGGGTACTGGAGAGTACATGGATTTCCTTTTTTTAAATTTCAAAAAACATATGCCTACCTGAGTTTCTATACGCGGTAGATCCCAGTTATTAAAACTGTGCTCAAATTTTGTCTTTTTTGGTATTCTAGGTGTATCCAGTAACTCTTTTAGGTTGAATCACCTTGGTACCCCAAGGCAAAAAATTAAAATTAAAACATCTTTTCAAAAACAGGTTTTAACGCGTTTCAGGCCCTGAAACACACAAAAGGCACTTGAAACCTGCTATAATGAACTTCAGCCGTAACTAGGGTTGCTTTTCTTTCCGGACAGAAAAGATTTGGAAAGTTAACCGGAAAGTTTTCCGGCCTTCTATGACGATCTCCAAACCGTGTTCGAAATCGACGACAGACAACGCTTGGACTACCTTCCCTGGCATAGGCGACCACGCAAAAGGTTCATTCTTGAGGAGTGAAACTCATCTGAAAATTAGTGAAATCGTGACACTTGATAAGAAAGGCAACGAAGCGACGATAAAGTCTAGCCCCCTCAATGAGACAAAAAAGACACCATAATTAACGATGTTGAAAATTGGCGCATTTTCGGACAACAGGGGGGACGGACCAAAAACCCCTCGGACCAAGGCAAAAAGTCGATTTTTGGTCGAAAATTTTTTTTCGAGCGTGATACACCACGAAAATTGCCATAAAAAACTGAGTCGATCTGCATTTACAGATTTTCGAAATTCAATCTAGAAAAAAGTTACGGACATTTGAAAGTGGGCATATTTCTTGGGACACCCTGTACAGTCAACTGTACGGTTATCTATAGTTAACTGTTTTAAACTTACAGATTTTCGGTAAGTTATACAAACTGTAGTAGGTTACCGTGGTAACTTACCGTCTGAATAACCCTAGTGAAAACGCATAAAAACGAGGTGTAACACGGGTTCGGCCCACAGAGAGTTTCTCTTCTCCTGTTTTTATTTCTTTCCATTTTTTTGGAAAAATTTCCGCGTTCTTATCTGTCCGGAAAGTTTTCCGAAAAACTTTCCATGCAGCATCCCTGGCCGTAACTATTGCAATAAAGTGATGACACAAGTTTTCCAATCAAAAGTTTTGAATCTGGGTTTATGATTTTAATCTTACTTTAAGTTGGTTTTTACTAGCCCGGGGCATTTTGTTAAATATGATTGACTTTTCAATTAGAAAATTAGAGAAAAAGGGGTACAAAAAGTATATTCAATACATGTATATTCTTCTAAAAAATAAAATATAGGAAAATCCATAAAAAAAACAATTAATCACTGGTCAGCTAGGCCTGAGTACCAGGTAAAAAGTAGTATTGTCAAAGGATCATTGCCATTGATGACAATGGCGATTTCGAGTTTTTGAATTTGCGAAAAAACAGCTGAAAATGCGGAAAATGTTTATTAATTACTTTTTATTTGAATTTAAAATTTGATTTTAATGTAAAATTTAATAAAAAAAAATTCGAAAACTATTTTCAAAATAAAAGAGCTTTCCCCTTGTATTCAAAAACTTGAAATTACCATTGTCATCAACGGCGATGGTTCTTTAAACTATTTTTCAAACAGAATATATTCAGCATCCGATTAAAATTCCACTTATCTCTCCAAATCTTTATCGCCAGGCATTTACACTGAAACTCAAAGGTGTTAAATGGCTGAAAATTCAAGGCACAGATAAGTATGCAGTAGCCTGCGATAGAAATGTGACTAATGACGACTTAAGAACATTCTACAATAATTACCTGCGGAACAGCTGTGAAAGCTGGAACTACTACAAGACTCTTCGAACTGCTTTTGCGTTGTAAAGCCATCTCAAAAATGGTCCAACTTTTACGAGTGTAATTACCGTTTATTTTCCAATCACCTCTGAGGGTGCCCGTTCATTAGAGACTGCCCGACTATTAGAGACTGCCCGCTTATTTTTTCGATCAAAATTCATTCGAAGACAGACAACAAAAAGAGGTAAGCATTCAATAACACAAACATACGAATTCTAACCATCAAATTCAAAATGAAGACTGTCATCGGTAAGGTAGCCACTTTCTTCGTCTTGATCAGCATCAAACAGCAAAACATTTGTATTTTTCCAAAAATTTTAGCTTAAAGAGTAAAGGTGTAGGTAAAATCGTCTTTTAAGGTGCCCGTTTATTGGAGACTGCCCGTTTATTTTCCAATCACCTTCTAGGATGCCCGTTTATTAGAGACTGCCCGACTATTGGAGACTGCCCGCTTATTAGAAGAAATACGGTATATGACTGGCTCTAAAAAGCAACACTGTGTACACAGCGTGTTACTCATGTGTGAAAATAATATTTTGAGTTATCCTCCTGACGCCAGTAACATTGCTATAACAGGAAGGAAAAAGAGTGGCCGTCCTACAAAAATAACATCAGCACTCCAGAAATAAATATTAGAAAAAATGCAAATCAGCTTAAAATATACAGCGACTCTCTTTTCGTTTTTTCAAATAAAATGTACAGAATATATATCGTTTCTCAAAATAAACAATTTAATGAACTTCAAAACCATAATTTAATTAAAAAAAAGAAAAGTTTGTTAAAAAGTGAATTTGTAACAAAAAAGTATTTTCACGGCAAAAAAAAGGTTTCCCGTTAACCTGCCTGTACCCTGTTTTCACTTTATTTTTGCAGTAAATAAAGCGGAATGTCGTTTTTTTGACAATTGTAGCCGTTTTAGCCGATGTTTGGTTCCAGTTAATTGGGTCGAACTCGCTTCATTTCGGTTAAACGACCGTGAAACACCCTGTTATAATCCTTTCTGCTTTTCTTATTATTAATACACCAATTTATTTTAATATATACATCATTTTTTTATTGACTGGAAATTTAAATTCTTTAAAGGCGTCGTTGAAATTGAATATTTTTGCAAATAAAGATGAGACTGGAATAGCAGAGAAAGCCGGGTAAATTAAAAGTGCCACTGGGAGAAATTTTACTTATGATCTTTTTTAAGCTAATCTAAAGTACACAAACAAGATTTTAGAGTTTTAACCACTTCAGTTTCGAGTGAATTAAAAATTCTTGACTCAGCTTGTACTATTTGCCTCTTTCCAGCCATGTTTTATAATTACATAAAACTATTGATAGTTTTCAAATGGTGGGACAATGAATACAGCTTTTTTTTGTTTCTTTTTGTTTCCCGACCTCGATTTCATGAGAAAGCCGGCTGTTTTTTTAATTTTAGCAAAAAAATTCAAACCACAGGGAGTATCATGATTTTTTAGTCAAAATTTGAAATTCAAATTGGCGCTATTTAAATTTTAAAAGGGAATAAGGGCTGTATTGGGAGGGAGAAATAAAAAAAGGGGGCCACTAATTACGCAGGGCCACTAACAAGAAGATGTTAACGTTTTAAAAAATAAACAGTGTTAGGGTTAAAAAACCAAAACAAATTTGAAAATAGTTAACTGTAGGGGGCCCGTTTATTAGAGTATTTACGGTATATCTGTTAATTCAAGACTCATGGTAAAAGTTTCAGCTATAATATTTTTTCGCTCAATTTATAGCTTTTTCAAAAGTTTACATAAAAAATCCCGCTTTTCGAGCTGGAATTTTGGTTGCTATCGGAAATCCCTGTCGCGGTCTTAGCCGAGTCTAAAAATTTTGTCCTGTTATACTGCTCGGTCTACATTTTCCATTTCTACCATTAAGCCATTCAGTCATCCTGTTTTACATCCCTGCTCATCCTCGTGATCACTATTGAAGATGGGATTCGCTAGCCAGTGTTCAACATCAAACTCCGTTCCCCCTCTCTCGCCTTCACATTCACAGGTAATTGCCCTTGAGTGCACATCCTGCGCCAAAGCAGTCAACGACCTAGCAGATTTGGGTAGTAGCTGAAGGGAGGAGGTATAAGAAGAAGAACACAGCTATAGCTGGCTATTACAACCCACCTTTCTTGTTTTTCCTCACATTATAACCCACTGAGAGGCTATCCATTAGTTTTTACTTTCTTCTTTTTCTTTTCTTCAAACAAACATCTATTCTGTGAACGAATTGGCTATCCAAAACTTTTTGGTATGCGAAGTTATATGAGAAAAACTTTTTCACCTCAGTCTAGATAGTTTGCTGGTTAGAGTGATTTACTGGCCAATGTCATTGTTAGCTGGATCGATAAGGACAGCGTGGTGATTTCTTCCTATTTTTATATAAGTGTAATCATTTTACGTCAAACAATTTTTATCCTTGAACACCCTGATAAGCGAAATCTTTTAAGAAATCCAAATTACAAAACAGAATTTTTTTAATTCTTAGCTGTTGAGATATGATAAAAGTTAAAACACTGACATTTTGAAAAGGATTGCTAAAAATGATGTTTTGGCATACGGGTGTATGATCTCTTTTTCCGATTCCGGAAAAGGGGTCAAAAAGCTACGCACCGATTTTTCAGTGATTCACAAATCGTAAAGAATTTCGCGTATTACGGTGTCCCAAAATAAATTTCATATAGAAAGTGTACATATTTTTTACATCAGGTTGTCCGGAAAGTTTATGCGTTCTTTTCAAAATAAATTTATGTGGTATTGTCTTGCTTCTACACATTTATGACTATTTTTTAAAAGTCGACCACTGAAATTCTTAGCTGCATAATGAAATTTTAAAAATGAGTCGTTTAAAATATGGTCATAAATATATATAGAAAAAACACAATGCCACGAAAATTCATTTTGAACAAAAACGCATAGACTTTCTAAGCAGCCTAGTATAAAAGTAGACAAATTTAAGAAAATGTCTTTTTTATCAACATCATTGCTCGCTGGATCGATTTCTGATCCTTTTTTACAGTTGCAATGAGGAATGAAAGCCAAGGTGTCTGGTTATGATGTCTTATGTGTGGCATACTTTTATCACTATATGCTTGAAAAAAGCCAGTTTGTGGTGTTGTTCAACTAGTTTGTGTTTCCCACAACAAACCCGAGTAGCATGACTGTGCCTCTCCTTCTTCTGGTATTAAAACAAAAACATAGACAGAAGATAGATCAGTGTGAACAAATTCCTCTTGTTTTCTAGCCTTTGCTATGAAGTAGTCAAAAAAATCTATTGGGTTGTAACATAAGTCATGGCGGTTTTTTGTTCATACAAGGTTTGTCCGAATGTGAAATATGTCTACCTTAATGTTACATGTCATTTTGTAGACGAGAGTCTCCTCTTTCATGTCTATTTTTTAGCCTTTAAAATTTCACAATAAAATAATGATTTTTAGTCTTCAGGAATAGAGCTTCAAGTTGAAAAAAAGAATCATCTCTGACATTTTTTAAACTGGTCACATGGTCATTTTGGTCAAGCGTTAAGCGCTGCAACAGTGTCAAAAAAAACGAAAACTTGAATTTCATCAATTTTTTGAAGAATTTGTTTTTTAAAAAAAGTCATATCTCAACGCTCTCGCATTCAAAAACTATTGTGTGAAATAGATTTTAAAGCTCTTGATCTGCGCTACAACATAGGGCTGAGACACTGTTGCAGCGCTTATTTCTTGACCAAAATTTTGACCAGTTTAAAAAATGTCAGAGATGATTCTTTTTTTCAACTTGAAGCTCTATTCCTGAAGACTAAAAATCATTGTTTTATTGTGAAATTTTAAAGGCTAAAAAATAGACATGAAAGAGGAGACTCTCGTCTACAAAATGACATGTAACATTAAGGTAGACATATTTCACATTCGGACAAAGCTTGTAAGAACAAAAAACCGCCATGACTTATGTTACAACCCAATACTTTGCCAAAATAAGTATTGACCAGAAAATTCTTAGCATATATTTGCTATTTCGAATCTTTATTCTAACCGACTTGTTACTGTGTTTTATTTCCTTTTTTGCTTTCCGAACAAGTATCAAAATTAAACTCCACTACAGCAAATGTATTTTTTTGTATTAGTGTTAGATTGTTTCAATGGTGCTATAACTCTGCGAATACCCTTTTTGCCCCCGCTTGATTGCTGCTGCTGCTGCTCTTTCCCAAACAACAGCATTGCTGCAAATACCAGCTTAAAGCAACCAGCCAAATACTACTGCTATTACTTACTCATCATGCGGCGGGCTGACCTTTTGTTTTGCCCCTGTGTCTTGGGTGCCCCTTCCCTGCCTTGGGTGCTATGGTTGTGATTATGCTTTTTCACCCCCACCACAATCAACAGTATTGTTCTTGAGAATGCCAAGGGTTGGGGCCTGTGCTTCGGTAGGTGGGTGGGTGTGTGGTTGGGTGGTGGGTGAATGGGGTGAGTGTGTGCTAACTGTATGTGTGTGAATTTATTTTCCTGTGTTTTCATTGCCACCACCACACCAGGAGTCTGGTGTTTTGAGATTTTTTTTCTCATTTCTAGAGTATACTGCAGTAAAATTTTGTGTTTGAATTGTACTGTAAAAGCTCGCTGATTTATATGCATTTTTCATTATAAAACCAGCTGCAACTACCCTTGTTTTTAAGCTTAGGATACGCCAGCGGATGTTAGCCGGGTGGAGAGGCAACCGACCTCTCCGGGGTGGAGAGGTCGGTTGTTTGATGGTCGTAATTTTTACTAATTAGTAAATCATGTTTAAACGACTCCTGGCAATTTTTATATGCTTAAAACAATAAAAAGAGTTATTTTATGACACTTTTCTACACAAAAAATGGATTTTTTTTTAATATTGACCAAAATTTGACTTTTTGCCTTGGTCCCCCAATTCAACTTAAAGGGATACCTAGATACCCCCAAAAAGATGGAATTTGAACATAGTTTTGTTAATTGGGGCCTAACGCATAAAGAAACTCTGGTATGCATACATGTTATGCACCCAGAGTCACTTTCGAGTGACTTGTGTCTAAGGTATGTGGGTGTGCGCATCTCAACCCCAAGCCCGTGCGCCTCCTTAGCCCTCGAAGGGGACGCGCGGGGCTTGAGAGTTTGGGATGCGCGCACTCACTTACCTTAGACATGATTCCGAGAACTACTCTCGATCAAAAATGCAGATAGAGTCTATTTCGCCTAGCTCCAGTGATCGAAATGTGGTAGGATACCTTAATATAAGGTGATTAACAAGTGGTTTAGCTATGCTTTGGGCAACAAACTTACCTTTCTTGGGATTGACCTACTTTAGGTTTAAGATCAATGAGCTTCTACCCACCCTCCAATGCTTAACTAACTCACAGGTAGCCCTAATCGCTATGTGAATTCGAACTTCAATGAGTACACTAAAATTATATATTCACTACGCAAATTTGAACTTTCCTGCAAAGAAAATCATATGTCCACCACCTGGATTGGAACTTTTTTGAAAAATAAATAAATGTCCACAATTTTAATTTGAATTTAAATATATTTAAAATAAGACTGCGATAAATACCCCATAAATAACCCGGGTTAGTTATGGGAGGGGATTATTTATGACCATAGTCATAATATGATATGCTTGTAGTGGGACTCGAACTCGCCACATTTTAAAATGCATTATTGTTGGCAATCAGTTACCAGTGTTGAGCCACAAAATCAGCCCATTTCAACAATCACTACCATTACTACCCAACATTTATCGGCTGAAACCATTACTACTACAACTTTTTAGCTGTTGCTGCTTCTATGTTGTGCTCTGAGTTTTTTACTAGAGGAATGTGCGCTTATCTCGAAGGGTTGGATCAGTGTGTAGATGTTTAACCTTTGGCTTTTCCGTTCCCACCATCATCCAGCCAGTCTAGCCAGGGGAAGTAGTAGCAGTAATAGTACATCAAGGAAAAATAGCCTGCGCTGGGTGGTAATAACGGAAGTTTGGTAGATCAATATCATTAATTACTCATTCACTTTACTTTTATGACTATCGCTCAGAGTTACAGACTGTATGGTCACTTGATTGCTATATTCTCTTTAACTATCCCCATTTTCGGATCTCGAATATTTTCTTGACTTTTTTGGCCCAGGAGTTAAGACAAGGCAGAAACAAACCCTTGACTACTATAGCCACCACCACTTACCTACTCTATTATGCGCCACTATACCTGGGTGGTTGGTGTGTGTAATTGTCCAACTTAAGTCCCCCTCCCAATATTAGGTTGCTGGGGGGACCAACAACCAAAGCTGGCAAAATTACTGCCAGTCCACTAAATCTCTTTACCTCCTGCCACTTCTAGGACCCAAACTTGTAAGCAGCAAAAAGGTAAAATCCAAGCATTGAAGTATAGGGTGTGTTTAACTGCCTGCTCGCTTGACTTTCCAACCACCAATTATTTTTCTTTAATGTAACTTATTTGGTGGTGGGCTAGGATTATCCAAAGGGTACTTTTGACTGTAACAAAAAAAGTTGTTAAGCCGCAGGGTGGAGTCGAACTTGAGCCATATTTACAGGGTGTCCCACAAAAACACTACCATATTTTTAATTTTTTGTGCTGTTTTTTGTCTCGTTTTTCTTTTGATTATTTATTTTCAAATGGCTGAATTCAAGAAGAAAGATCTCCGTGCTGTAATCATATTCTTGTTAAGATTTCTGAAAAAATCGGATACCGACCAGAGAAGGGGCTACATACACAAAATTAAAAAAATGGTAGAGTCTTTATGAGTTTATGTTCTGACGCAGATATGGTGTCCAAAAAATTCTTTGGTACCCGTGCTGAATTTTCTTAAAACTTTACTTGTTGCCTGACCGCCTAAAGGATGTTTGAAAATCTAATTTTTATACGCTAAATTAATAAACTAACAAGTAAACAACATGCCCAATTTCCAAGTAGCAGCATCGATACCAAAACATTTTAATGGTGCCACTTGACTGCTGCTTCTACCACTACTTTACCGTATTCCTTGGCTAATTGGTTGGTTGGCGTGTTGCATTAGCGCCAACTTACACCACCACCACCCATATAAGTGGTGAACACGCAAGTAAGCAATACCTCCTTACGCACCTATTAAGTGACTATTGCTGAACAAACAAGGGGAGTGTGGCTACTGCTAATGGCCATTTACAACTCCTCATTCATTCACTGATCCCTACTCACCTTACAGTCTACACCCGACTTTACAGTTTTTTTATATAGTCAGTGCTTCCAGTAGTGTTGTGATAGCCATGGTGCCTGAGTGGTCGCAGTCTGCATGGTTGAAGCGCGGGAACATAAGACGTAAGTTAGGAGCATCCGCCTTTATTTAATTACTTTTAGAACAGCGTCACCATGTATTTTTGTAATTCAGCTATGAGATACGACCAGTAAGCTGTTAAGCGGTTTTCATCCCCGCTGCATCCTATCTTTCACATTTGATAAATGTAAATTTTATTTCAACCAAGGCTCTCAAAATGTTTAAATATGAATGTTTTATACAGCCGAGTCCCGATAATCCGGCACTCACAAAAGTTCTTTCCTAGTCTAATAGTAGTTCTATTGCTGGAAAAGACTGCCCGATTTCGATTTTAGCTTGAATTTAACAATTAAATTACTTCTTAAAAATATTTTTTTGGGCTTTGGAACTTGTTTGGATATTTAAAAAAAATTTTTCTTCAGCTTACTTTAAATCTGTCGATTTACTGAACCCAATTGGCTAGCCCAATTGCAACAATAACAACAACTACCAAGGACTGAGTGAGTCAAAACAACGAAGATTTCAGTTAAAGCAAGGCGAGATTTATGTGCTAGAGGGAGAGGTAATATGGCTAAGTGCTTCTTGGCCAGAGGTAGTAGTACTAGGAGCCACCTTTAATCCCCCTACTTTTCTCTGCACTTCTAATCAATTCATTCATTTATTTATTACTATATATCTGTTGTACATATCTAACCCAACTCATTGCAAGAGAAGCCTTATGATCAGCCAGCCAACTCATTGCAGACCCAGGTTTCCTTATCCTAGTACCTATTAGTAGCTGGCTCAACCTCTCTTCCCAGAACTATTTTGAAGTCAGTTGGGTGTGTTGTGTTTACCGTTTACTAATCCAGGCAGCCAGTAAGTGGCGGGATGTTTTCTAAAAAGTAAAGTAGCCGTGGTAATGCTTAACTTATGCAAGCACTAATGGATGGCAAGTCTGCCACACACCTGACTTGCCATTTAGCTAAAACCATTTTGATAATTATGCTCAACTTGGTGAGATTCGTTATTAACTTTGCGTGCAGAGCATGGCTGGAGCCGATTTCTGTTTTTGTGATGTCTGGTCTTCTGACTTTTTCGACTTTTGATCTGGTTTAGACTATTTTTTAACTTCTTATTTATGATACTGATTTTTTTCGAAAAAGTTAGCTGCAGCTCTCGTGTAGAGTGCTCCAAAGCTAGACTTATAAATAGAGGCACCTTGGATACAGCCAAACCTCGATTTAACGATTAACGAAAAGCAACAAGAACTGTGGACTGTTTCTGCACTGTCCCCTTTTATTATAATAAAATTACACAAGGAGTGAATTTAGACATATTGGCACAACCACTTTAACCTTTACTTATTTTGTCTCATAATCACCATTTGTTTAAGAAATAATCCACGTTTTAATGATTCTGAGATTTCAGCACTGAAATAATGCGAATTTTTTTGACGGGAATCTTAAAATTTTGTTTTTTTTGGACCACAAGAGAGACGAAGACAAAAACGCAAAAATTTTAATTTTTTTGATGATTTTTTCTTTTCACATACTGCGACTCCGCCTCCGAGTACTCCCGACTCGGGAATCCCGAATATGTGAACACTTCAGCCATCGACTACGATTTCTTGCAACTTTTCACATACTCCGACTCCGACGCCATTGTGAACACACTGTGACTCCGCCTACTTTTTAGTGCTATGTTCACAATGTAGTCGCAGTCAGAAACGGGAGCAGGAGTCACAGTTATGTGAACACCCATTTTTTAACTTTTAGTTTTTTGCACTTTTTTTCCTTTTTACTTGCTTTCTTTGTTTTAATGAATATTTAACAAAATATACCATATAAGAGCCCGTGTTGCCGTATTATAATGAATTATTACAGATTTTGGATCAAATATAAATCGTCAGCTGCTCTACCAGCCTCATATTGCCCAAAAAGATCACGAGTTACTTTTGATCTACTCAACTCGTTTCAGTCACACGAGTATAGTTACAGATCAGGATTTACTCGCAACTCTTTTTATCATCTCAAACTACCCCGAGAAGAATTAATTAAGCCTAAACAGTCTCAACCGCACAAAAACTCCAAACACCCCAAAATACTCTAAAATACGCTACACAACCAAATCTGCTCCAAACTGCCCTGAACCACCCTTAAAGCTTTTAATAACCTTAGAAACACCAAACAACATTAACTAGTTTTTTTTGGTGGTTTAAAGTATTTTAGGGTGGTTCACGTAATTCAAGGGTAGTTAAGGGTAGTTTAAATTTTTTAGGGGATGTTGGGGTGTTTTAATGGCGTTTAGTGTGATTTGAGGTGGTTTATGATGTTTGTAATGCTTTAACGTGGTTTCAGATGGTTTGAGATAATAAATGTTAGACGGTTTGAGATATTTAGATGTTTTATAGTGATTGGAGGTCATTTATTGTGATTTGGGACGTTTGAAACAGTATAAAGTAAAAGTCGGACTCATTTCGAAAATAGCTGAGTTCACTCGTAAAACTTGGAAAAAACTCTGCTTAGCTCAAAAATCGGTTTTCTCACTCTAATTTAGCCTTGGGAACATAAAACTATGCAAAATTTTTTTTAGTACACAAAAAAATCACATAGGTTTGAAAATTGAGTAGCCGGAGGCGTGCCCCCGACTCCGACTACTGCACGCAAGAGTCGGAGGCGAGTATGTGATCACAAGTGTTCACATACTGTATTTCCTCTAATAGCTCCCCCGGGTGAGTTATTTTTTAGATGCCTGAAAATCGGAAAATTTTGAGGTCGATCGCGAGATTTTCGGGTGCTCAACTAAAATCTGAACAGTGGAATCGGTAGAGCTCGCAGGAATTAAGAAAACGCGTAAATAGCTTTGCAAAAAATCGACTCTGGGCTGAGATATAGGTCCTCAAATTTAGGGGGTGGGTATTAGAGCAGGGGGTGCTATTAGAGGTAATACGGTAGATAGTCGGCATAGTGGGGCACATTTTTCAAAATTGGACGGCGTCTCGTCCTCGTCTTTTGAGATTTTCGCCGGCTGTCCACCTGGCCGTCCCATTTTTTTAAATTTTCCCGTCCGTCCTGCTGGCAGTCCAAAAATTTCGCCGGTCGGCCACCATCTATTACATAAATTTTATTTGAATAATAAAGCGGTAATAGACTACAGTTTTTGACAACATTTTTGACCTACTTTTCTAAGAAAATTAGCAGTCGGAGGCGAAGTCACAATATGTGAACACCTGCGCCTCTGTTTCCGACTTTCTTATTCACATAGGTAGTGAGAGTCGCAGTATGTGAACGTAGCTTTAGATTTTTATCAGTAAACCGTCTTCAATATTAAAATTAAAAATTACGCAAAAACTTAAATTAACCGAATTTATTAAACAACCCAATAAATGCAAGATAAAAATGCGACTAAAATGTGGCAATGTCAAATAGCCACACTGTATTAATGTAATTTGTCTGTGCAAACACCTAATCTGGTTTATGACTGTAATAATTTCGCTGAGATATGCTGCTGACTCACTTTTTTCCCTCATTCCCCCAGCCAAATATATACAAATGTAGAAGGGGCTGATTGAACTGCTTGTGGTGGTCACTTGTGGTCACCTTTAGTGGACACCCTTTATTTAGGTCTTGATTACTCAGCTGGATGGCTGAGTAGCGGATGGGTGTGCACACACACCTATGCTAGCTCACTTAGATCAACTTTGGTCAAGCATGGCCAACTAGCTTGGCAGACCGATACAATTCACCATTGTGCTACTTTCTCAATGGTTTGAAATAGGTCTCCTGGCTGTACCTATTTATTGGTAATATATTTTAATATCAAATTTTTTTAGACAAAGCAACAATTTTTGATAAAGTTGGAAACTTTGAAAATAATTTTTTTGGTAAAGTTTATTGCTAGTAATTTGTTCACTCAAAAATGGGTGAAACACCTTTGGCATTAGATGTCGGTTTATTTCAAAAATTTCATATCATTAATTGAAAGCAAGTAGTTTTTAAGAGATTTTTTTTGAGGTACTTTGGTATCTAAAATATCCTAGAGAATACGAACAACAGAATTTCAAAAAGATGGTCAAATTGATGAGAAAAGACACAAACTAGGATGGTCGCGATTTGGATTTAGATTTGGGTAATTTAACTTTGGGTCATATCAGTAGTCCTCTACCACATTTTAAGACATTGTATGGAAAACAGACACACCTTATTAGGCGCCCAGGGGAGGGGTTAGAGACAAAGAAAGATTTTAAATATCATACGCCTGCACTATAGACTATGATAAAAAAATACAATGTCTTAAAATGTGGTAGAGGACTACTCATATCTCAGCAATTTGACCCCGTTTTTTAATTCTGTTGCGTAATTCGTATTTCTAAGAGCATTCTAGCTACTAGGGTGTCTGAAAAAAATCTTAAAAATTATTTGTTTTTTTATTTTGTTTTTTTAATAAAGCAACACGAACTGTCCTAAAGTCCGAAAAACGATTAGTGACATTTATATTCCTTGCTATTTTTTGTAAGATACTTGAAGGTATACAATTTGCTGGTGCTTATCCGGCTAAAACGCTATCCTCTTCAAATCCAAAGTAGCAATTAGACAAAGTGTCAAGACAATCCATTCAAGTTCACTCGCTATTTCTCTTCCGGACACCATTCACTCAAAAGCTGTCTAGTTTTCATACAGTTATTCTATTCAATTCATAAGCTTTTTTCCTTTCTATCAATCGCTTCAAATAAGCACTAATTGTGTATGACCTGTAGGGCTCTTCGATCAATTGCCCTTGCTCCTGACCAGCATTGATAGGGAGGGCTGGGCGATGATAGCAAAGGGCAATAGCAGTTGGTCTGCTATTGCCCTTTGCTGACTAATCGATTGTTGGCGGCAACCCCCAGCTATTCTTCTTATGCTCTCTGTCTGCTTGCAAACACCAAATCGATTCTACAAACTTTTGCCCTTTTTCCGTATTGGATTTTTTCGGAGCAGCAAGTATTTGTGCGGCCATTATGGCGATGGTTTTTTTATATTTTTTAAATCCAAGATTTTTCGATACTTTGAAGAAAAAAAAAGTATTAGTTTTTTGCCAAAAAATTTTTTTAAGACACCCTTTCTTCAAGAATCCTAATCATAAAACAGAATTTTTTTTGCTGAGATATAACAAGCAACATTTTTGAAACAATGACTGTCCAACTTATTGTCATAACTTAGAAAAAAATCTGTTTTATATTTCGCATTCGGTGTCTCAGAATATTTTTTTGGCAAAAAATGGGAACAGTTATATACAAGTACAAAAAAAAACACTGAGAAGTGATTATCTATATTGACTGAGAGTATGGTCTTAACTACTAAGCCAGCCAAATCATTTGAAAAGTTTTTTAAATAGACCGCAGTATATTAACACCACAGGCTTTTGCTTCTTATGTATCTACTATCATGCATTAAATCAATTCTCAGGTCAAAGGTCGGTGCATGGGTCACCTGAGTATCTAATAGATCACTGACTGCAACTTTTTTTGATTCGAATACCTAGACACCAAATTGTTATACCAGCCTTACCCACAGGTCACCCACATCCGCCTCAACTGCTGCTCCAGTTTGCAAACCACTTCAAAATTTTTTGAGTAGCAGCAGCGGCAACAGAAACAAGGTCGAGAGAGTTTTGCCCTCCAGAATAAATGAATGGGTGGTTTTTTAGAGGATGAAGTGGAGACACTTGTTAATGAATGGGGAGGGGCAGCACTTGCCAACCTCTAATTCTTTTTCCACACCAATCCAATACTTATTCATTTTTTGAGGTGCAGAGTCTTTAAAACTGCAACTCATTTTATTGAGGGCTAACGGCCAGTACTGTTGTAGCTGAAAGCCGGCAGTAAATATTGGTGTGTGTGTGTCATGTGGGTGAGCAATTCACTGTGTTTGCTATTCTGGAAAGTAGTATTATTGGGTAAGGGGTGTATGTTTTACCCCTCTTCCCTGCTTTTATGGCTTTACTTGCTGCTCGCCAATACAACAATGTGTGTATATGTGTATTTCACCATATTATTCTTGGGGGTTTGCAGCTCATTGATATATAAATATTGTCGCAGTTCTTCGAGTTTTTGTGCATTAATAATGCTCTTAGGTTCGAATCCGCCTAGGGGTCTGCATCTTTTTTAATTAAGTTTTTTGTAATACTGATTCATGTGGTGATATTATCAATGAATTTTTTTATTCTCAATGAATTCTCGACATTTTTTAAAAATTTTACAATAAACATATTTTTTATTCCTACATTCATACTGTATCTTCTCTATTAATTGCTCTCGAAAAAGTGGTAAAAATGTAGTTTTTTAGAATACCTCAAAGCGAAAAAGAAAGAATAAATCCGATGGCATAGTTGAAGAAGCCAAAGATCGTCCAAAAAGCAATCAATGGTCGAATTTCTCTATCGAATCAGCTACGATATAATAGAAGGCACTGGAATTCCTATGATGACTGTAGACTATAGAAATATTAAGAACTAAAAGAAATTTTATGGCTTAGGCAAGTGCAGCTGTAGCGCAGCGGCAAAAAAAGTTAAAACCCGTGAAATTTCAAATGCACAGCAATTTGCAAAATTCGAATTTGCGCTCCTGGTAATGTCAATCATGTTTTCGAATTATTTTTTGTTTGCATTGAAATTTTTGGGGAGGGTAGTTGTTAGATGAAATACGGTAATAATATTCAAATTAAAAAAAATCAGTTTCTAAGTCAACTTACTCCCTTTTAATGCAGTCTTTTTCAAGCTCTAGCAAGGTTGATTGAGTATTTTTAAGTGAAATTTTTTAGAGAAGTGTCATTTGCACGCAATATTATTGTTATTCAAGGCCTAACAGCAGTGGTAATTGAAGCATGGGTAAAATATATTACTTTAATTCATTTCGTTTCCTTATTTACTCTTTTTTCAACATTTTTTTATTTATCTCATTGTATTTTCTTTTAAAATATGATACCGTTTCCCAGTACTAGTGAGTTAATTGTGTTTGTATGGGCAGAGAAGTGGCTCTCGCGCACTTTGCTACCCAGGTTGTGGTCTGGGGGAATAGAGAACAAAAGCAAAGGATATGATTGGTTAAAAACAATAATTATATAAATGCTGTTGACTAGCTGGATGTTACTACCGCTTTTTAAATTAAATAGGTAATAGTAGTGAAAAAGAATGATAGAAAAAAGTAACCAATCAAATCGCTCAATTTATACATAGGGAAAATTATTTTAGTTATATTTTTAATTTAAAAGCATAAATTATTGTTTGAATTGATAGTCCCCTATGGCTATTTTAAACTTTGTTCTGGCCTTCTCAATTCTGTTTTGATAACTCTTTTCAAATGCATATCAACCGTATTCGCCATGTTACACTCTTCCTTTCCGATGCTGGCTCAAATGAAACAAGAGCAATAATCAAAATTTGTAAAGTCTATGAAGCCGATTAAGAAAACTACCTTCTACAAATTTTGCTTTTTTATTAGCCAGCGTGGATATGGCGAATATGCTTACTGACCATCTGAAAACAGTTATCAACACAGAATTCAGACTGCTAAAACAAAATAACAATAGGATGAATAAGGTGAAATTTTGCAAATATATGAAACAACCTAATTTTTTTTTAAATTTTAGCTCCCTTAACAGCAAAAAAACATGTTTATTATTTTTTCTATTTTTTATATTAAACATTAACTTATTTTGCGAAAAAAAACAAGATTCGATTTAAAAAAGTAGTCCTCTCTGAGTGGTATAGATGTTACAAATTTTTCTTCTAAAAAATCATAAAAAGCCAAGTGTGCTTATAAGCTCTTTTATTTTGTGTAAAAGTGCAAATTATCTACGACACCAACTAAACCAAAAACATTTTCTTGTAATCAGTGGTAATCGAAGTGTTTTAAGCCAACAAGAAATGAGGAAGTGAGTAAATGGAAATAAAAGTGGGAGATAATGCTGATAATGGTAATTTTCGCAGCTCTCCAGGACAACTCCTCCTTACCTCACCAGCACTACTACCCCTTAGAAAAGCTGCTTTATTAAGATTAGATGGTGAGTAGAAGTGCGGAGCATTGTAGCAGACATAGGCATTTCACAGCAGGAACTATAGCTACTTACTCGTCCCTAAACCAATAAGTTATTTTGGCGGCTCACGATAAATTTGCCGGCGAAATACCTTTGATTAGCTAAATTGAAAGCAATGTAGTTGGCTGGTCACATTTTTCCTATTTCCTCAGCCTGACGTAGCCAGTAATCATAAGCCTAGTCCTTGGATTACCCTTTGCTTGGAGTTGCTGCCTACAGTTACATCCCCTGCTGCTGCTCCTTGTTTATTTACTTAAATCGTTTAGTAATATTGAAAATAAGATAATAGTGTTTTTTAAAATAGGCTTTTGTTTAGCTTACTATTTTTGCTATTTTGACTGGAATTGCTTGCATGGTGTTTACTCAAAATCGCTTTAAAATGATGTTACACTACTGCTTTTAGTTGCTGTAACCAATTTTTTTGCGTGTGATATTATAAATTAAACCGTTTACTTGTTAACACTCGGACGGTCGATTGTAACAACAGCCGAAAACTGCAAAAAGAGTAGACTATAAGGGTCAAAATTGTTATTTTATGAAACTGCATGTGCATATTTGCAAGCCTTTATTTCGTCATGCAATAACTTTTAAAAAAAAGTGACCACTCATTTTTAAAAAGCAGGAAATTAGCTATCATATGTGCTTTTCAATTTAGTTCTAGCTTTTGTAAAAATAAAAAAATTTTAAGCGATTAAGAAAAGTTTTTTTTCAAATTTTGACTTCTTACCAAAAGTCGCCTGTAAAATTTTGCACAAGCATGATACGCAAAAACAGTTATATAAGACAAAAGTGGTTCAAACACAGTACTCAACACTTTTGGGTAATAATTAATTCTAGTATCAAATTTCGACTTGTATAGAAAACCTTTTTCTAAAATGAAGTCTTTTTTCGTTGATATCTGAACTTGTAGCCCTGAATCTCAGCTCTCAAACAAGGCCTTAAGCTCATGTAAAAGATTTAAAAAATCGAAAGATTTCAGTGTTTGGATGAAGTAACCTTTTTGACCAATATCCTCTGTTCAAAACCCTGGATCATTAAAAAGATCACTGAAGAAGACATCTTGTTGAGCAGCTGAGATTCAGGACTACATGATAGTTGAAAAAAATTAAAAATATTACTATAAAATCTGAAAAATCTAAAAAGATAAAAGTTAAAAAAAGTAAAAAAATTTGCTACTAGAATTAAGTATTTTGGTACTACCACGCACCCCTTTTTGTATCTCAGTTACACCCTTCTAAATACAGTAATACTGAAAGTTCCACGATGGATTCTCCCCACCATTTTTAATAAATAAATCAGTGCAACCGCAAACTTTCATGTGTGTAAATACCCATCATCACCTCCACTACTACTTGTTTTGCATTCTCTCAATATAATTTTTCTCCTATTGCTGCATTACTGCACACACCTTTGAATGGATGGGATGGGTTTAATGCAGCGGTGAGGAGGAGATGAGTGAGTGGTTTGACTATGTTAATTTGTGTGTCAATTGAGTTAAATGGAGGGCAGCAAGTATTGCTACTACCTCCGCTGCTAAGTACTATTCCCTCACCTAGGAGGATTGTCATGGAGCATGGATTAGTGGCAAGAAGACTACCGCCGGATGGGGAGGCGGACCACTCTCTACAACCCAACAACCATCACCACCTCACCAACTTAGCCTTTTTGCATATTAATGAAGGTAGGTAGTGGTAGGGAGGTGTGGTTGGCAGCAGCAGCATGGATGCATGGCCAACTACGCTTTTAACCACCAAATTACATGTACACAACATTCAAACAACTTTTTTCTTTTGGGTTCACTTTACTTTTTGGGGTAGTGATCAGAGTGCTGGTAATTTAAAGTCTCTAGGCATTATTTTTCAATGCCTTTTGGTTTTTTAAATTAAATGTGTTATTTCAACAAAAAAAAGGTTTTTCATTTATATTTTTTATTTGCTTTAATTTTTCACAATTTTACATATTTTAAGTTTTTTAACTTTACAATATCGAGTTCATAACTTTTTTAATTTCATTTCTTTACCATTGGTATTTGTGTTTCAGCAGGCATACAAGCTCAGCAACAACAGATCACAAAGTATCTTCCTAATACTTGACATTAAAAAATACTTTAAAGCGGAATAAAATAAGGATAAAGCATTATTAAAGTGTTTTCGTTTATCAAATATTTCAAATTTAAATACCGTATCACCTCTAATAGCTCCCCCTGCTCTAATAACTCCCCCCTAACTTTGAGGATCTATATCTCAGCCCAGAGTCAATTTCTTGCAAAGCTGTTTTACGCGTTTTCTTAACTCCCGCGAGTTATACCGATTGCACATTTCATATTTTAGTTCAGCACCCAAAAATCTCGAGATCGAATTCCAAATTTTCCGATTTTTGGGCATCCGAAAAATAACTCCCCCGGGGGAGCTATTAGAGGAAATACGGTATATTTCATTTACCGTATTTCCTTGATTTTTCTTTGCGACAACTCTATAATAAAAAAGAGAACACAGTTTGTAGCGTAACGTTTTTAACTTATATTTTGTTGGTGACTTTAGGGCATATTTTATGCAAAAATATAGCTGAAAGTGTTTTAGTATGTACCGTATAACCAAAAATTATAAGAAATTTTCTGGTAAAATTTTTTTGCCGGTGAACAAAAAAGCTTTATTTTCCTTGATCTGATATTTAATTTTCTTTTTGTCTAAATTAGGGTTCCTCTACTTGTGTTTTCTTTCAAATTTATGTGGCTTACAGGAGCCTCCAACTTCTTGACTTTTTTCATAGACAGTCTTTCTAGCAATCCTAGTTTCTTCGGTTAAATTCTGGGCACATACAGGTAGAGACCTTGGACCATCAATTGCATTTTGCTTTTTGGTATATCCTTGGCTTCTTGAATTTTGCGACCGGCTTTCTTCTTTCTCTTTTGCTTGCGAGGCATGCTAATATAGGCAAATGTTAAAAAATTTGGGGACAGGAATCGAAAATTTCGTGTGTTAACAGCCATCAACATAGCATATATCAAAAATATAATGCCAAAGAACCTTGTATTGAAATTTTAAATTAGTGCAACAAGATACATCGAATACATTTGATATATTTTGAAGGCTTCACTGCTTTTCTTAGGTATAAAACCTTTCTTCAAATCCAACCATTTAAAAAACACAAAAAGCAAATTTTTTTATTGTTGCCTACTCTAAAAGGTGTGTGCCCTAAAAAGTAGAGTAAAGCTAAACTTAAAATTCATGAGATTCATAGGTCTGTCTCCCAACCAATGGATTCTTAATTTCTTCTTCTCCTGCTGCTGCATCAAAAACACACACACAAGTAGCAGTAGAACCTTTCCTAGCACCCCCAACCACCAATACTTTATTCATTGCCAGTTTAACCCTCCCCCTCTATGTAACCAGCAATAATAGCAGCAATAATACCTCCCTACCTCTACTCAACCATCCATATCTTCTTGAAGTGGGGGAAGAAGTCAACCCGGCACATCCACCGCCACTTTTTTGGCTTACGCGAAGGTCAACCGAAACTTTTTGCTTTTAGCCATTATTATTATTGAGGCCGGGGAAGGTCAAAACAAATAGAAGGGTATTGCTGCTTACCTGTCTACCCCTTGTGTTATATCTGTTTTTGGGAGGGTGGCTGGAAGTTTGGTCAGAGAAAAAGAAAAGCTGGTGGAAGATTACTTTTTTGTTGTGTGGGGAACTGTAGTGGTGGGAGCATGAATCAGGTGGTCTGGTGGGTGGATGTATATCCAGTTAGAGTTGAAGCACTCCATAAAGTTGGGAAGAGAAAAATGCTCAGGGCTAATCCCTTATGCGTTTTGGGGAGAAGAGTTGATTGGTTTAGGCTGGTGGTTGTTTTGTCGCTACAGGTTTTCCTTACCTCTTTTTGCTTTGGGATATTACTACTACAGTAAATAATCTAGGGCTGCATATTTAGTAGCGGGAAAATTTTAACTGTGAGAGGTGAATAAAACAAAATCCAACGCAGGTTCGATTCCGCCTAGAGTTCGACTTCTTTTTTGCATAAAGTTATACAGTCGACTCTCGTTATAACGTACCGCCCAGCGACCGACCTTAGTGGTCCGTTATATTGAGAGTTTGTATCGAGAGTCGGTTAACCAGCAAGGACCTGCTTTTCGGTATATTTTTGTAAAAAATTTAACAGAGTCATACTTTACCCGGTTTTCGGTTCTGATTTATTTTCCCATTTTTTCGGTTAACAAATTGGATCCTACCCTAATTTCCATCGTTTTTATAAGCCTTAACAAATATTTATATTCCTGAAAAATTATATTTAGTCGGATTTATTATTTGTGTGTTATCTAGATGAAAGTATCTGTAAAAAGCTCAACTTTCCCCATCTATTTTTTTGGCATAAAACTCATGGGAGTTTAATTCCATTTTTATTTGGCCTGCCTTCGCTTTTTGAGTTGAGGCCAAGTTGGAAGAGGATTATTGGTGGAAGGAGGGGTAGTGGTTGAAGAGCTTATATATATATGCTTATCATGCCATAACTTGGGGTGCTGGTTTGATGGCCAAGGATGTGTGTCAACTTGCCTCAAATTGGAGCCTTCAGAGATGATTTTTTGGCACTTTATTTATACTTATCTTTCTACTAAGTGTCCCTCGAGCAATCTTTCTATCTCTTTTTGACTTCGAAAGCTTTTTTATATATTTTTCAGAAATTTTATTATTTTAGTCAAATCAAAATTATTCTTGTATTTTTTTAGAATCGAAATCTTTACGATTTTTTAGATTAGACTTCTTGACTATTTTTTCAAAATTTTTTTATATTTGGTTAATGGAAGTACCCATTCGTGAGTCAATTTTAATGCCCTTTAGTAGCTCAAATATATTCAAGAATTTGAATCACAAAGCAGAATTTCAAGAAGGTGCTTCATTGCCGAGACATGACCTAAAATTGGATTATCAAGATTTCAAATCACGATCATCCTAGTTAATCATATCTTGGCAACTAAGCACTTTTTGCATTTTTATTAGGATTCCCGAGAATATTTCAGCTACTAGAGGCATCAGAAAAAAATTAAAATCTTCAGATGGGTCCTTAAATCAAGACTCGACTGCAGCCCCAGGCAGAATAGAGAATTACAACTGTTTTTACTTTTCAAAAAATTTTGCCCCAAATTTAAACTTTTTTACAACACGATACTTCTAAAACCAGGTTCAATACCCAGTCTTCAGTGAATATTAACACACACCAATTGACGATAGGTCATTTTGTGTCAGTGGGTATAGTGAGTAAAGGAGAAGAAGAGTTGGTTACACACACATACATTCCTCCCATGTGCCAGGATGTACATGGGAAGAAAGGGTGGACAAATCAACCGTACTACCCACCCACTTCCTTCTCTTCCCCTACAAACAGGGAAGAGAAGGTACACCTAGTACTACAACTAGCTCTATTACAACTACTACTAAATAGGTACCCCACCTTAGTTTGACTGAGTGAGTGGTGCAGACCAGCAGCTCATTGGCTGTGGTAGTAGCTGTCATTTACCCGCAGTACAGGTTTTGATGGTTTAGAGACTACTCATCGTCATCACTAATACATCTCTCTTTTTGTTATTGCTGGTGACCACCACCGCCGCCGCCACTGGCAGTGATTGTTTATATATGCCTGTTGCTTTGACTGACTATTAAACCCATATTCAGCGGTGGAGACTGGCCAGGAGACTAACCCAAATTTTGGGGCTGAGGGGACTAACTAACTCACAGACTTTTGATAATAAACAAAGTAGTAGTGGTAGGGCTGGCTCTAGCAGTATATTCACTTGCCTGTGTTAACCCTTACTTGTTTATAATTTAGGACAAATACATAATTTCGGGTTAGCATTATTGCAATTATTATATAAGGCTGATACCGTATTTCCTCTAAAAGGCTCCTTGACTTTGAAAAAAGGCTCCTTGACTTTGAAAAAAGGCTCCTTGACTTTGAAAAAAGGCTCCTTGAACGTGTATCTCAGTCAAGAGCCAAAAATTTTTTGCGTTTCCTTAACTACCACCAGCTCTACCGATTCCGCTTTTTAGATTTTGATTTTTAACCAAAAATCTCAAAATCGTATCTCTAATAGTAGGCCCCCTCTAATAGAAGGCCCCCTCAACTTTGAGGGTTTATATCTCAAAGCAAAGTCAATATTTTGGAAAGCTGTTCATTGAATTTTCTTAACTCCCATGAGCTCTACCGACTTCACTTTTTAGATTTTGATTGAGCATGCAAAAATATCGATATCGAATTCAAAATTATCGGATTTTCGGGGGTTTGAAAAATAGAAGGCCGTGGCCTATCTAATACGGTAGGATACTGTTATATTGAAATACTCGCGTATTTACTATAAAGTTATTAAGTTCAAAAAACGGTCGGCAATATTGGAACTCTTGCAATTTCAGGGGCTAAACATGAGGGGATATGCTTACATCGAGAGTCATTTAAAAATTTTTTTTAAACAAAATCAGTTTGGGAAACCAAGGCAAAATTCCTTTAATTTTTTTTTACAGAAAAAACATTTTTGCTTCGAAAATGTGAATAACGTGTAAATAAATGGTTTTTCAGGCTATCGAAATAATTTTTTTTGGAAGAGGGGTTGTGAAGTCATATTTTTCCGGCATTGGCACAAACAGATACAGTCAAACCTGTATTCAAGAACACTCTATACAAGAACAACCTCTATATAAGGACAGCTGTTTTTTAGGTCTTTTGGACTTGGTTTCTTAGTTTTCTGTGTAATTAAACCTCTATATAGAGACACTTAAATATAAGGACAGGGTTCGGCCGGTCCCTTGCGTGTCTTTCTTTCGTGTCCTTCCTTAAATACAGGTTAGACTGTATAGATTCCAAGATTCTATTTTTAAATTATTAGAAAAACATTTTTTTTATCAAAACAACTGCAAAAATTAAAATCTGGATTTTTTAATTTTTTTTGGTCAAAGATAGGGCAAAATTGGGAGAATTCACTGAAGGCGAACCTTTAATTTTAGGCTTTTAACAATGATAGAGTCTAGTCAAATTGTGCTTCATTTACTGAAAATTAAGACTACGAAAGACAGAAATAAGTCAACATTATGTAGCTAAGCCATACATGTTACTTGAGTGTTGCTGCACACCCCATTATCAGCAACTTATTTGCCTGGGTTTATTTCTTGCCCCTGCCCTGGTTTACCCTTCCTGTTTACTCAACCGATTCACACACCCTTTTCTTACTTTGATAGACATCATCATCATCCTCTTGTGTGCATGCTCACCCACAATACTGCTACGGTTTTATTTGTCCTCTTCTTGAGTTAATGTTTTACTTTGTATTTTTATGACAAATGAAGGGAAATTTCATAGTACTTGACTTACCGTACACCTTTTTTATTCACCTTCTTAAAAATGAATAAATGTAGATATTTTAGAATGCCTCGAAATTTTAGAATGCCTCGAAATATCAGAAGAAAGCTGGTCGCCAGAAGCCAAAGATCTTCCGAATAGCACCAGGCAATCAATGGTCGGAAATCTTTATAGAATCAAATGGGCGTTAAAAAGATAATACAAAAAGTCGTATGGAATGTATATGAAAACTGTAGACTATAGAAACATCAACAAGTTGGAAGAGTAAAGAAAGCAAAGAGGAAGTCAAAGATGAAATCAGTTCCATGAGCACGACCGTATGGTACCAGCGCAGCGGCAAACAAATTAAATGTAGACTATAATGTGAAACTGCAAATGAATAGAGTAAAAGAAAGAAACTGAAAAAAAATTCCAGTTGTAAGACAGTGGAAAAATGATAATAGACTACCGACTTTCTACCTACGTTTTGGGAGATCCTTTGCCCCAAAAGCTGTCTTAGTTTCCCAAGCTGGTTTATTTTAAAGAAATACCCAAAAACATTTTTTCTGATCACTCTTACAACATACGAAAAACGGTGAAAATTGTGTTTTCACTCAATTCATATCTGGACACACTATTTTATTTATTTTTGTTGAATAGTCTCAGTTTTCGAAGTTGTGCCGAAATTAGAGCAATTTGTGGAGGGTTGTTGTTGAGCCTTAATTAAGTGATCCTTTCCTTTCTTTTCTCACCAACAATACTACTGGTGGTTGTGCTGTAACCAGTCAAGGCCAACATCCTTTGTCCTTTTGTTTACTTAGGGATGGGGCTGGCTGTGGTGGGTAATCTTAGCCAATTGGATGGCTGCATACTGTACAACTGAGGGGGATTAACTTACTTATGGATTGTGGTGGGGGTGATGGTTAGGCGTGAAATGTATGGCTGTAATTGTTTAGACTGCTCACTAGTGGTATTATTAGTAGTAATTGTTGTTGTCTGTTGCAGGCAAACTTGGTTTATTTAGTATTATTACTGCTTAGCTAATAGTCGGCACTACTATTGCCACTGGTTTAATGAGTGTGGCAGCGACGGCACAGCCGATGTCCAGTAACGCCAATGGCAGTGGCCCTCCTGACACCAAAAAATTCAGATTTTCTCTGCCCACTCAAGTAGGTTTATTGGCTCTTACCAGGTTTTGCTATTTTGTAAGAATGACAGATGAGAGATGTGATAAATCTCATAGAAGTAAACCAGGAAATAGGTATCGTAAAACCTCAAATTATTGCACCTCGAATCCCCCACCCCAATTCAAAAATTGTAATTTTGGCATTATGCTGTTAACTCCATTTTTGAAAAGATAAGTAGGCGAATGAGTAACTATTTTGTTGCTAATTTTACTGGCTACAAAATGAGGGGTAGCTTGCTTTACAGCAGTCTTCAAAAGTTATCTCAAAACATAATGCAAGGCGAGGGCGGCAAGGGGACATAACAACTAGAGGTTTTACCATAGCTTGATTTTTCTCACCATTTTTGATTTATCCGAACCCTCCCATTTTTAAGCCAACTTTAAATTTTCTGAAAAATCATTTTATAAACTTGATGATAACCTAATCAGGTAGTGGTCCAGCAACCTTTGTTCAATCTGCACGGCCACAACTCACCAGATGCTGCCGAGCCAAAGATCCCAAGCCATGGAGAAGAGCATATTTTTTCGGACCAGTCTTTAATGGATAAGCCTAGGTCATGTACCAACAGCAATAACGTAGACATAAACAGCCCGGACCATGAGGTAGAGGTCAAACCAGAGATTGAAGACCATCGTGAATCCAGCAGCTCTCCCACCTTCAATGACACACCCACATGCACAAATAGCTTTGAGGACGAGAATGAGTCATGTGGCACCAAAAGTGAACATAACACATTTCCCGGTGCTGAGGACATGTTTAAAATACTGGACATCAAACCCCCTTCCCTGAACCCGTTGTTCATGTCTGGAGTACCTGGTCTCCAGATGCTCAATGGCCAACCTCCAGCGATAGACTTCTTCGCCATTCTCCAGCAGCAGGCTAATAGTCTGTTTGCTAAGGTTGGTATCTTCGTGAAATTTTATATATATTTTCGCAGAAAAAAGCAGTGAAAACATTTTTAGATATTGAAATTCTGCAGAAGGATTTCTGCATACTGTATTTATTGTAATATAGTGTTCCCTAACACTAGGTACACAATTATCTGTTTTTCATCCGCACCCGCACCACAGCCGCATTTTGGTGTTCACAATGCATCCA
This sequence comes from Ditylenchus weischeri, assembly GCA_029231635.1. Taxonomy (NCBI): domain Eukaryota; kingdom Metazoa; phylum Nematoda; class Chromadorea; order Rhabditida; family Anguinidae; genus Ditylenchus; species Ditylenchus weischeri. Next base: position 128,767 of record JAMRYI010000010.1, read on the forward strand.
AAATGCGGTCCGTAGCAGATGCGGAAGTGTGTTCATGATAGAAAAAAAATTTTCTCGTGTGGACGCATAGTTTTTGAACTTAAGATACTCTTTCTGACCTTCTTGTCCCAAATTATTGTTTGTTAAGACTTGAACTCGGCAATAAAGACTATTGAAAAAGTGTTTAACCGTGTCATCTCAACTTTATATTGGATAAATCAAAAAGCTCCCCGTTTCCCTCTAACGAGAATTTGGATACGGGTATCCGCAGCTCTGATATACCAAATTCATAATAATTTTTTCTTATTTACTCGGTTTTAAGGCCTAATACCAGCATAATTCCGCTTTTTTGCATGTTTTGTTTTGGTGGGTATCATGGGTTTTTTTATCATTTTACTCAAAAGTCAAATTTTTTGAATTTTTAATAAAAAGTCAGCGAATGTGATGCTAGATTCAAATTTATCGTCAAATTTTGGCCCTAATTGTCATTTGTTTATCTGGTTTGGAAAATATATTTTTTAATAGTAATAGGTCAGCCAAATTTTTTTCATGCACGGGATGTATCCTGGCAAAAGGGGATAATTTGATAGTTAATAAAGACAGTTTTTATAGAAAAGAACAATAGGATCATTAATGAAAAGTATTTGTAAAAGTATGCATCAGAAAAGTATAATTAGTATTAGTTTGTCTCAAAAGTCTTGCAACCGATATTTTTGATATTTTTTCATTGAGTTTTCACATTTTTATATGCATGTGATATACCATTTTATAGCCCAATTCTATAGCTACAAAATGAGTAGTCGATCATAATTATTGCTTGCATTTATGAATTATTTAAACATGAAAGAACCATTTGAGAGCATTTTCAAAGAAGGAAATTTAATCAGTTTTAATGATATCGAGGCGAACCTGAAGCTCTACTTCAACTCAAATTCTTCGTCAAAAGGATTGCGCGCCTTCAAAAGAGATGGGAGAAGGTTGTTCAGTTCGAGGGTGACTTTGTTGTTGATTGATTTGAGTTAAATGGTGTTGCAATAAATAAAAATTTCAAATTCCCTTGTTCGAAATCTTATGAAAAATAGTTGATTTAATCTTACCTCTTTTCATTTCACGGCAAAAAATTATGATTGACCACTAATTTTGTAGCTATGAAACTGAGCTACAAAATGGTATATTACATGCTTATAAAAGTGTGAAAACTCAATGCAAAAATTTTAAAAATATTTTTGATTTTTGAGACAACCTAATACCATCAAGACATGTCTAGTGCGGATGCATTGTGAACACCAAAAAAAGGTGCGGGTGAGGATGCGGAAATCGGTGCGGGGCGGATGCGGTGAAAGTGCGCAAAGGCAAAAAAACCAATTTCTTTGCATCCGCACCCGCCTGTGTATGCAGTGCGGATGCGGATTCATTGTGTACGTGCTACAAGAGGGACAAAATTTACCTAATGTGTGTTTTTCCAAATATTGTTTTGGAGCCATATTTTATAGGCTTAAGCTTAGGTAGCGTTAAAATGTCGGGCAGGAGTAGTGTCAGTCAAATCACTTTGGGACAATTCAAATTGGGCCGAAATCAACTTGGGCCAAAATGAATTTGGGTCAAATCACTTTGGGACAATTCAATTTGGGCCAAAATCAATTCGGGCCAAAATCAAGTTGCGACAATTCACTTTGCGCCAAAATCAAATTGGGCCAAATCACTTTGCGCCACTATTTCTAATGATTTTAATGGTTATTATTACTCCCCAGTGATTAAGTAAATGTTGGTGTAGTGCCTTTCATATATATGCTTTTTTGCTTGTTTCCTGCTGTTCTTACGCGTTTTCATCGTTTAGCAATGGCCAACGAATATCGTACTGTAAAAGGCAAAATTATGTGTTTCTGCAATGGCTACGCAATGAGCTTTCGTAGTGTGCGCCAGCATGATGGAAGGTGGACATGGCGGTGCACGAAAAGAAGCTATGAAGGAACTGCAAATGGAGAAGATCTGATTGAAGAGCATGTTCATCATGGGAATTTGCCGGACGATGAGTTAGTCGAAGTAAGCTCTGTGCCTTGAATTTGCGTAATGTCATTGATATCCATTTCAGGTTAGAAAGCGAATCTCGGATCCCGTTTCAGCAGCAGAAAGCAATCGCGACACGCCGGGTAGAAGCATATTCGATGGAGCCTTCGAAAGACTTTCGGGAGAATTTCTTTCGCCATCCAAATGGGAATGACTCTTTTTATCCACTTTCGTTGTGGAAAATGCACAATCGCACCATAAATGACCTGCCGCGAACAAACAACGGTGTTGAAAATTGTAATGGTCAATTCAACAACTACTTCCAGCACCGTGATCCTGCGCTAGCCGACGTAATATTAAAGTTGCAGGTCGATGAAAAGAAGACACGGCAGAACATATAAACGTAATCTACCTTTCATTTTCACTTTATATTCCTCTGAAAAAATTTTTTCTTTAGTCGAACCCGCAATCCAGTGTCTAGAATAACTGGTATGATAAGATCTCAGAGAGCAATTTTCTCAGGCAATCAAATTCGACAGCTGGTGGAAAACTATCGTAATGGAACAGGTCTGCCCCGAATGGAATTTCTGGTCTCAATCGCCGCTCATTTTGAAAAGTACTAGGGTCATTGAAGGTAGAGTGTTAGATCTCTTTGTTGCAACATTGTAGTTATTTGTCATTGGAATTTGAATAAAGAAAATGTGTTATACATGTGGTTATTGTCGCTTTACGCTTGGTTACTTTTGGTGTAAGATCGCTGTGGGATTGATTTAAAAAAGAAACTATGTGTTGCACAATAGTAATTACTTATGAATCTGTTGTCATTTTACGTCAAAATTTTTATTTTTAGTGCTCACAGTGCTTTCAGTGCAAATCCATAATTTTTTCTTTCACAGTACGATATTCGTTGGCATTGCTAAACGATGAAAACGCGTAAGAACAGCAGGAAACAAGCAAAAAAGCAATATGAAAGGCACTACACCAACATTTACTTAATCAGTGGGCAATAATAATAACCATCAAAATCATTAGAAATAGTGGCGCAAAGTGATTTGGCCCAAATAAAAATTGTCCCAAAGTGATTTGACTCATACTACTCCTGTCCGACATTTTAACGCTAGGTTGCCTATAAAATATGGCTCCAAAACAATATTTGGAAAAACACACATTAGGTATATTTCGTCCCTCTTGTAGCACGTACACAATGATTTCGGCCCAAATTGAATTGCCCCAAAGTGATTTGGCCCACACTACTCCTGCCCAAAATGTCATACAAACTCGTGCAAAATTGAAATTGGGATTAGCAACATCAATATATCAATGTCTATATTTTTTCACAAATGGTCTGAAAATTGAGGTTTTATCGGGATACTTCAGTTTTTTCGAGTGTCTTGTTTTCTGAAGAACCTTAAATTTTAGAACTTTTTTGAATACATTTTGCAATTCTGGTATTGATAATTCCAATTTAACTTTAAATTTTGCACAAGTTTGTCCAACATCGCAACATTGGGTTGCACACAAAATATGGCTCCATAATGCTATTTAAAAATACATGTAAGGTAGATTTTGTCACTCTTGTAAAAAACCAACATTTTTTAGAACCTAAACAACGCTCTGAAACCAGCCAGCAATAACCACAATAAAAACTTCTCGTCCAACAGAAGCACACCCAGTCGTCTATCCTCGAGCACCCCCATCCAACAGGCAACCACCTCACCTGCCCCTCCTGTCATTCCAGGTTGGCTTTGGAAAAGTTGGACTTTGAAAATTGTTTTTTTTAATTTTTTACTCAAATTAGACGTTGTAGGTGCATTAGCAGTAGCCGCGTCGCCAGCTGCCCAACTATTTCCGGAAGATGACTGGTCCTGGCACCGCAACCCACAGGCGTCCATTCGATCTGGAGGTACCAACAAGCAAACCCCTGTGTGGAAATACTTTGTCTACAACAAGACTGAAAACTTGAGCAGGTTAGTTATGTGAAAATTAAAAGAAGAGACGACTCAATATGCTGCTTTTTTTCTTTTTGGACAGCTAGAAGTGAAGTTTTCCTGGCTCGAAAAAAATCTCAAGTTTTTCGATTTCTCAAGACTTCAAAAACGAATCGATTTTTGAAAGCCTTAAGACTAGGGTTGTCGAGGTGAGGCCTCGATTTCGAAGATTCCCCTCGAAAACTCGAAAAATTTCAAAGATCGAGGTTCGAGGCGAGGACTCGAAAATTTCGAGGATCGAAAAATTCAAAGGTTTCGGGTTTTCGAGGCCTCGTTTTCGAAGATTCGAAAACCCGAAAAAGAAGTTCGAGGTGATGGCTCAAAAATTTCGAGGCGCGTTCGAGGAATCGAGGCCTCGCCTCGAAAAATCCGAAGCTTCGACAACCCTACTTAAGACCAAAGTTCACAAAAACCGGGAATTTGGCTACCAAGGGTAGAGGGGGAAGGGGTAAGGCACGGATCAATGGTCCAAGAGACTGCGGGATTCAGTGGAGATATATGTAACCAGGACAGTGTTTTTTCAACTTAACTACCTCAACTTTTTTAACATTGCCTATAAATACTACTTTCGATTTCTTTTTGGAAGTCTGTTTTTTACGTTTTGTTCAGCATCAGCAATTTTAAAATCATATGATTTATGTGTCTATACCATTTAGTAGCCCTTAATCTCCTCTTTGAAAGGATATATAAAATTTAGCTGGATTAATTTAGATAAGTCACCATTCGGCATTAAACACCGGTGAGGTCATTTTGAGAAGTTGACAAGCATTTTCATCACTTTGACTGATCAGAAGTTTTATTGAATTTCAAGCGTTACGACAACATATTATCAACATGTTTCCAGAAAGCCATATCTCAATACTCAGTACTTAAAATCTTCTAAATTATCTCAATACTTAAAAAACTATTCTGTGAAATCAAATTTGTAGCTCTCGAGCTGCGCTACAACATGGTGACAAGATGTTGTCGTGACGTTTGAAATTCAATAAAACATTTGACCAATCAAAGTGATGAAAACGCTTCTCAACTTTTTTAAATACCCTCACAAGTGTTTGGAGCCAAATGATGACTTATACAAAATTATCAAGCTAAGTTCAATATGCTATTCGAAAGAAGAGATGCAGCGCTACAAAATGGTATTTGAGATAAGAAATATAATCTCAAAAAACTCTCCGGACAGAAAAGAACGCGGAATGTTTTCCAAAAAAATGGAAAGAAATAAAAAAAGGAGAACAGAAACTCTCTGTGGGCCGAACCCGTGTTACACCTCGTTTTTATGCGTTTTCACTAGGGTTATTTAGACGGTAAGTTACCACGGTAACCTACTACAGTTTGTATAACTTACCGAAAATCTGTAAGTTTAAAACAGTTAACTACAGATAACTGTACAGTTAACTGTACAGTTGACTGTACATTTAACTTTATACTACTACTACCACCAGTACAATCCCTTGTTATTTCTGTCCGATTTCTCACCGCCAACCGGAGTTTTCCGGCTAACTATCCAAATCTTTTCAGTCCGGAAAGAAAATCAACCCTAATATAGACACATAAAAGATAAGGATTCAATGAAGGCTCTGAAATCCGCCACAAACTTTTGACTCACCAGTTAAAAGTTGAGGATAGGGGGTAAAGAAAAAAATCGATAAAAAATTGTCTGAAGTTTAGTTGGTTCAGTTTTGGATTGTGAATTTTCAACTTCAGGCAATTTTTTATCGATTCTTTTTTGACGTAAAACGGGTCTGAACTTTTTCTCTATCCCCTATCCTTAACTTTAAACGCTGAACAAAACGTGAAAAACAGATTTGAAAAAAAATCGAAAGTAGTATTTGTTGTATCGCCTGTTTAAATCTGTTACTGTTATGCCACGACTGAGATTCGTGGTCAAGACCGTTGATGTTCCGTCTGTTAGGAAATCATTATTGTTCTGTGCTGCAAATAAAGCTATCGTTTATTTCTCTCTGCTCAATTCCTTACCGCACAAGGACACAACATTGGCGCAGTCGGTAGAATTCGAACCTGCGCGGGCAAAGCCCAATTGATTTCGAATGTTGTGTTCTTGACAAAACATTGGCGCAGTCGCTATGAATATGGATCATCTCAAACAAATATTAGAAGCCCAATCCGCTGCTACAATGGCTCAAATGATGGCTCTTTTTCAGCAAACCGTGGTGGTGGTGACAATGCTCTGCTTGCTCCGAATGCTCCGCCTGCTCCGTCCGAACGCTCCGATCTCAACGTTGCCTCAATTGCTGGACATAGAAGTCTTCTCAGCTGATGACAGTGATCCATGCAAGTTCCAAAACTGGATGGACCGCTTCAAATTCTCTCTTGACTGCACAGCTCCGAACATGGTGGAAGCCGCAAAAGTCAAACTCCTGATGACAAAGCTCTCTGCCGAAGTCTATGCCAAGTACCGAAAGAACTGCCTGCCAAGAAATGTGGTTAACTTCACTCTGGAAGAATCGGTTAGTACTCTTTCCAAACTTGTCGCTCGTTCTCGCTCTCTAGTGGTGGATCGCTTCGAGTGCCTCCGTTTGGTTAAAGAGGAAGAGGAAGAATTCCGTCACCGAAAGAATTCCGTTACGTCAACCGTCTCAAGGGTCAGCTCCGCTTCTTCAAGTTCGGTGCCATCAAAGAAGAAGAATTCAACTGCTTGCTTCTGCCGCTGCGTCTCAAGCCAAATCAAGACGCCGTCCTCCGAACTCGCATCCTGCAGCGCGTCAATTGTGATGGAAATGCCGTCAAGTTCGATGAAGTTGTGGAAGAAGCTGCCGCCTACCTCTCTACAATCGCTGAAGCCAAACATCTCGAAAAAAGCCGTGCCGTTTGCCATCAATTCTATCAAGAGAGAGCCTCATCAATATGCCGCTGTTGAAAATCGTGCTCCGCCGATGTCCGCATGCTATCGCTGTGACAAAATGCACTGGTCTGAAGATTGTCTGCACGTCATCACCGCTGATCCAAGTGCAATAATCCTGGTCACCTAGAACACCAGTGCTTCCGCTTCCAAAACTTCAAATCAAACGCCGCCAAGAAGAAGTTCCAGCCAACAATTAGTCTGCTATCGCTGCTGTGGGTTCCATCAAGATCTCTCCAACTCAGTTCCAAGGTCGCCTGCTAAATGGTTCCAATTGCAACTTCCTGGGTCTAAGCAAAGCTATCTTCCAAGCAAATGGCCTTTCCTCAAGTCAAAGCTTTGTGGAGGTCAAATCTGGATGTCCTAATCTGCTTGGCCTGCCTGCTCTATTTGCTCAGGGTATCTTTACAAAGGACATTAAATCCCTGCTGCCTGCCAAAACTGCTGATGTTTCTGCTGCTACCTCAAGTGCTGTGGAAATATACCACATTTCCAAAATTCCTGCTGCCAAGGACGATGCTGTGACTGGAGCTCTTAAAGTCAATGAAGATGAATACGAAACTCAACTTCAAGAAGCCGTCGAAATTGCCGAAGCTACCACTGCTGCTGCTGCTGTCATCCGGACATCAGCCGAATTCAGCCTCTATTGCCGCTGCCGTAACGTCACCTGGATGTCTGCCGAATTCCTCTACTAAATTTTGGGTAGATCTCTAGATTTTGGATAAAATCCGGTACGCCATTAAATTATGCTTCTCGTAGTTAAAGACTACATGTGACAAGCACTTTGAAAAATTACTAGGATTTTTGAACAGAAATTTTTCTAAAATTTTAAGAGCAAAATTATGCAGCCACGCAAATAGAAAAACTTTCGGCCAGGAAGCTTTTGTAATTTTTGGTTTTTTTGCTGTTTAGGATACACTTTTATAAACTATTTAAAGATTATAGCTTTTCTTTAAGCTTAAAAATCTTATCGGGTTTTTGGAAAATTTTAAACTTTTTCCGAAAAAATTTCCGTTTTAAAGGTTTCCGGAAAATTCAACAACCTTAGAAATCGCCAAAGCTTTTAGTTTTACACGCAGCCGACCCTCTATAATCCGGCACATTAAGACCAATCCCAAAAATAATATTTTCAAATTGACCCTCGATAATTCGACACGCTAGGGTCAGTTTCCAAGTATGCCCATTTAAAAACTCTAAAATACAAATCTCAATAATTTGTTGCAGATGCATTGTTGGGAGCTGCACATACATGTTGAAAGGACCGCACACCTCCACACTCGCCTGTCACTTAAAGAAGCACACTGCGGAGTATGCAGAATTCCAGAAACTCAAGGTATTACAAGTTAAGGTAGCTTTGCATCCTCATTACTCACAGTATTCTCTGCTTTCTCTCCAAATTCTGCTATATCAATCCTTTCCTGCAATTTTTACATTCCCAAAGACACCTACAAGCCAGTAAATGTTTTAGTCAGAATACAGTCGTGAGCGCAACGTGGGTGGAGGCAGTCAGGGCCAAGGCAATGGCACTCCATCCAGCAATGCCAACAACAACAAGAACTCATCGTCCGCTTCATCTTCAGCTTCTTCTTGTGCCTCATCCTCATCGGTGGGTGGTGGTGGACAATTGTTGCAACAACCAGTTCAACTCCATTCTCACCTCTTCAATGCAAGCACTCCCTTGCACTCTCGAGGTGGAGGTAATATGACTAGAAATGGGGCCATGTTGTCTCCAAACTCAACTTCGTCTAGTCCTTTTGACACAATGTCACTAAATGGAATCTTTGGAATGGCCAGCCTGCCTCCCTTAAGCTCAGCTATGAGCACATCCATGGGCTACTTTGCCAATACTAGTGCGGTGACTACACCTGTGTCCACCATCCCTAAGAAACCAGTGCAACATGGCAAAGCAAACAACTCTATGAGGTTTGTGCGGTTATATGGTATCTTCAGGATGAGTCAAAAAACCTTGACCACCTAAAAAAGCTATGAAGTAATTATGCCGTTAACCGGTAAAATTTTTATGTGAGAAGATGATCCTCACCCTGCCGATTTCCAAAATTTTAGGTTTTAATAGAGGAAAGAAAGGTGCTGCTTTATGATTTAGTCATTTTTTTGAAACTGTAGAACAATTAACACAGCTATAATATAATTTGAAAAAAAAACTAAAGTCATTAAATGGACACACTCTCAGGAAAAAATTACATTAAGATTTTAATATATTTCAGCGACATTGCCAATTTGCTGAGTGCCAGAGCAGCCGCTGCCGCAGCTGCCGCCGAGTTGAAACAGCAAAGTTGTTCTCCTCAGTCTGTAGAGGATGATTTCTCGGGACAACCTCCTAGCTCTCGACTACCACAAGCTACTGCCGCATGCACCCCTAAGTCGTCCACCTCTAATGTGTTCCACTCTGCTTTGAACTTGGCTGGCAGCAGTGCGAATACTAGCAATAATTCTAGGAGAAGTAAGTACTATTTTTAAGAATAATTCACTCCGCGTCAATAAAAAAACTTTAGTAGCAAGTAAGTATGTCTTAGTAACCACTTGGTATTCAGATGTAAGTTCGTGCTCCCTTAACCAAACCTCGAGAAGCAGCCTGTCGTCTTCGCCAGCCACAACCTCCATTAGCTCTGTGAGCCAACATTCTGCTACTGCAGCAGCCAATCAGATGGCTAAGAAGAAGCAGCAGCAAGAAGAAGATCGACAACATCAGCTGCAAATGAATTTGGCAATGTGCATGGCTACTTCTAAACTACCCAGTAGTCTACTTCATAACCCCTTCTTCAAGGATCTTCTGGAATGCACATATACTGGATTCGTGTTGCCCACAGGCATTGGACAAATTGAAGAAGTAAATAAACAAAACTTTTTAAATTCCGAAATCGCGTGAAAATATAGAGGAGCATCTCTCTTAATTGACACGACAATTTCAATTCAACTGCATTTATATTGGCTGAAATACAGTTTTTAATTTTTTTTCGAAATTTTCGGCCATGAACTAATAGTAAATAAACTGATCAAGCGAGGTGGTATCATTTCTTAACAAAAAATAATTTTTTTCTCAATCTAGCTAATCAACACTCAATACTCTCGTGCAGTTGAAGCCGTCAAGAAGCAAATTTCTTCTGCCTCCAAGATTTCTTTGTTGATCGATGTCATAGCACTAGCTCCATCAGCCACTTTAGTCATCAAAGATGAGCAGATAGAGAGCAAATCTTCCCGAATCTGTGTGTCAGCCGCTTTCTTCTCTGCACTCAGTCAAAGCATCGAAGTTGTGTTGCTTGGAATTGACGATGTTGACTGTTCCAATGAAGGGCCTGATCTGGGTGCAATGGTCCTGCGAACCGCTGAAAAGGTTTTTATTCTTATTTGTTTACCTTTTTTACTGATAAAATTCAGTTGATGGACGAGTACAATTTCACCAAGAGCAGTGTCTCACGCATTCTTGTGCAGCCATATCCATCTAACAATCAAGTTTTGGAGCTTGATGATCAGCAACTTTCTGACAACCAACTGGTCTTGTTCAACAGCAAAGTGTCGCAAACCTTCAGCGCTGTATTTGACAAGGATCATTTGGTGCATAATATCAAGAAATCGTTTTACACAATGATTCTGGCTTTTCTGGCTTCATCTAATGCTGAGTTGGAGCTCAATGTTTTGACAGGTAAGAGTCTCTAATATAGTTGTGCAATAAATTTATTTTGTGTGATTTAGGTCAAGCCCTAGACCTGCAAATCACTCAGCCATTTGACGTCCTTGCCGCCTCTCTGATAGCTGTAAAAGACTCTTTTTTGCTGGTTTGCCGTAAGCATGTGGATAGTGCTTTGATCTTAAACCAGGAAAAGTGGTCAGTTGTAATAAAATGTGTTGAAAAGGATTTGAAAATTTAAAAAATAACACTACGTGTCCAATGACGCGGAAAAGTGTGACTGCGACTTTTCCGCGTCATTGGACACACATCAACAGTCGCAGTCACAGTCGCAGTCACAGTGTGTGTCCAATGACGCGGAAAAGTGTGACTGCGACTGTGACTGCGACTGACGCTTCAAATCGATTTGAATTTACGTCGCAGTCGCAGTCACAGTCGCAGTCGCGTCATTGGACACACACTGTGACTGTGACTGCGACTGTAACTGTGACTGCGACTGTGACTGCGACTTTTGCCGCGTCATTGGACACGTAGTGTAAGCATACTACCAAAATTTATAAAGAATTTATAAAGCTAAAATTTTTAACCACTTTGCAAAAAGTCAGAATCAATTTAAATGATCAACTCTTTGAAAACTCCATATTTATTTAAAAAGTCAATTTTATTCTTCAGGGTTGTACTCAGTGAGATCGCTCAACTATCATCACTCTTCCAAAATTATATGAGTAGTACTCTCTCAAGTGGCAGCCTTCTTACACTTGACCATGTGATTCCAGCGCTGAAGCAAATTGAAAAATCTTTGGAGCAGGTAAATTCACTTTTTCTTTTGTCCCATCTTTTTACGTCTAAACTGATCTTCTTCAGGACTTTTCATCTCTTGAAGATTTGCCATCGAAACTATGGGAAGATTTGTCCGAAAGGTGTGCAGCCATTCTAGATCCAAATAATCAAAACTTCGATGGTATTTTCCTTCAAGCAACCATGCTTAATCCACACTTGGCTGCTAGGTTTTTGGATGAGAGTCAAACCAGTTATGCCAGGCATGCTGTTCAACAAATGGTGAGTGTTTCTTCCTTATAGTCTAATTGCAATTTAATCATGCCCTTTGAGAGCACTCAGGGAGGGGGGGCTAACTGTGAAAACTTATAAAACTCGGGAAAAATTTGGCGCTTTTGTAAAAAAAATACATCTCTTTTTGCTCCGTAGTCAAAAATCAAAATTCCACAGTCACAGTATTTTCTCTATTAAACGCTCCCTCTCTAATAAACGCCCCCTTTTCGATAAGTTTTTCATAGTTAAGGCAATTTTCGATTGACAATTTCAATTTTTTTTTTGGGGTTGAAAAATAAACGCCCGGGCGTTTAATTTTATTAAGAAAACACGGTAAACAGTTTTTCGCAATTTAGCTGGCCGATAAATTGCAACTCAAATGTCCCAAAACCAGCAATGTTCGCAAGTCAAGTGTGGAAAGCTGTAGTTCGATGTCCGCATGTGAGGTCAAATCAGATATAATTGATTACCGTCAAGAGGAGCAATTGGGGATGAACATGATGGCTGTGAATATGGTCCAGACCTACTTCCAAGATGTGGTCAGTGTATCAGCCGGCATGCCCTCATCTGCTGTTGTCCATTTCGATGCGCTCAAATTCTGGCAGTTGAACAGGGAGAAGTGTCAGGAGTTGAGTGAGCTGGCTGTAGAAGTGCTGAGCATACCTGCTGGGCAAGTCTCTCTGGGCAGGGACAAGAATGGCCAAGCCTCAAAAAATGGCTGTGACTGGAGAAAGGAGATAATGCAAAGTTTGGAGGCTAATGACCAAGAGTGTTCGGTGGTTCAAAGAGATGCCTTTCTTGCCTTTAACCAAAAATTCGTCATTCCAGATGCTGTTGTATGAAGATTACTAGATGACTCAGTTAAATATTTATTTAGTCTGCTTTCTTAGTAAAATGTTTAGCTATTTAGCAATGTTTTTGTGTTCATAATGTTTGAAATTATATATTTTATAGTTAATATAGTGTTCACCCTCTTTCTGCAACTATTTGATTCGCTTATTGATTAGCTTATTAATTTTTTTCTTGACCAGTTCCTTTTTCATTTGATAGAGAAGACTGCCGGCAACAGAATGATACCAAAGTTGCATAATTGCAGTTATCAAAACACCATCTAAGACAATGAAGAAGAAAAAACAGACAAAAGATCAATATCAATCAATCATTCCAGTTCTTCGTTGCGGCTCTGAACTTCAGAAGCCATATTTGTAGGGTTGTCGGCCGGCCGGCCGAAAATCGACATTTTGTCGGACGCTGGTTTTCGGCCGGATGGCTTTCCCCCGGTTTTTCTTAAAATTTTAGAAATGCCAAGTGAAGTTTGGAAGCACTTCAAAAAGATCGGTGAAAAAGCTGTCTGCACTTGTGGCGATGAGATTAGCCTTGGGAACAGCAAATCGACGTCTACTCTAACTGGTCATCTGAATTCAGCAAGGCACAAACAAAAAATGCTAAATATAGAAGTGGGACCAAGCAGGCCAAAAAAATTCAAGGTCGACTCAAACACTTTTCAGTCCAAACCATTGTAAGCAGCAGAGCCATCAGTTGTCCAGTGATATGACAGACTTCATCGTGGAATCAAATCTGACTTTTGCAATTGCCGAATCTGCCTTCTTGCGTCGTCTAGTCAAAGGCAACTACGGCCAAGCAGAAGTAATTTTTCTGGTTTCATGTTAACTTATATTTAAAATATAATATAATATTTTACTGCATCAGCTCCCATCTCGCCACGATGTCAGTGCCGAAATACCGCTCAAAGCAGCCAAGTGTATGGATGATCTGCGTTTCTTCGTCCATGGGCAACAGGTTTCTCTCACATTGGATGAATTCTCACTCAAGGAACATTCACTGCTGTGGTAACTTTTTCTGAGTACTTACGATTTATTCTGTTTATTGAATTTTCAGCATCACCGGTTCTTACTTGACCGAAGCATTTAAATACCAATCCAAGGATCTGGCTGTCGAATCATTTCTCGAGAAGTACACCGGCGAGAACGTAGCAGAAAAAATCAACACAATTTTGGCAGAACTCAAAATAGACAAGAACAATATAGTAGCAGCAACTCGAGACGGTGCTCCAAACATAGCCGGGTCAAAGAGTGGAGGGTGTGTTAAAGCGAACATCAAAAGGTTGGCTTCATTTTTTCGTTGTACTAATTTTAATATGAGAATGTTTTAGTTTTCATTGCTTCTGCCATGTTCTGCATCTGGTCGTCTGGGATGGCATCAACAAAACTGCAATTGTCTCATCTTTGGTCGAAAAAGCGAGCAAGATAGGCCTAGGATTTCATCGAACGCCAACAGCAATGGCTGCTTTTCGGGACCTACAATCTACAACTTTAAAAATGATATAACTAAGCTATTAGCGGCATTACTGATTTTCGATGTTCGGAACTCGTATGGAACTCGACATTAGAAATGCTTTCTTCCGTGCAAGAACATAAGAACAATATTCTGAAGTACGCCAAAAAGTATCCGTCATGCACCGTGACAAAGCACATCATCACATAAATCCTTCTAGAGCGGCTGAGTGATTTATTCTTTGATCCAACCCTGTAAAAATAAGTCACACGGCTTTAAGCCAGTCCAATACGTTTTGATAAATGTCATTATGCATATTAGGTATCATTCTGTTGCCCGGAATCTCATCTATGGTATCAAAAAATATCTGGTCAAGACACAATAAATTGAAAAAAGGAGCAAATGAAATAGTTGTGCAAGAATGGTGAGCCCTGTACTTTGGTTATCGACTTTAACTGCAACACCAAATGCAATTGTTGTTTTGTTATTATTATTATCTCAAATTACGCAATCCAAAGTTCTTCTCTTTTTGTTCTTTATTGGCGCTACTACAATAATAATTAATTAATTGTTGAAATTTGTAGCGCTTATATCTTAAAAAGCAGTAGTAACAGCAGTACTCATGTCTGTGATCTTCTTTTAAAATCCTTCATTTTAGCAAAGTCGATTCTTTTTTTCCCTTTTTTGCAATGGTGCAATTTGTAATTTTGTTTCTTATAAGCAAGTCTTTTTTCTCCATTTTCACGAAAAGTGCAAACAACAGATAGTAGTTATATTTAATTTAAATCAAATTAAACTAAATTGCATGATACCAATCAAAAAGAAATTGCGTTTCGAAGTGTTTTTTGTCTTTTTTTCACTGTCGAAATTTGCAAATAAATGCTAAGAAAACTTTCCCAAATTTGAATGCACATGATGCATCGTTCTTTTGTTTAAAACTATAGTCTTCTGTGTAGTATAATTTTTTAAATGACTTAAAAGGGAACAGTATTAGACAAAAGAGTACTGTCCTCCGCATATCACCCCTGTCGTTGGTGTATCTCCAGATTGGTGTAATGCACTTTAGATTTCATTTGCTTTCTTCATAAATAGCTGTGTTATTCTCACCATCATGATCGTATTCCCCTAGATTCTAGTTTAAACCGTGATGCTTTTTTTAATCTTCTCTGTCCTTTTCTTTTTCCAGTGCTTTCCATTACCCCCCTTTATTGTGCAATTCGCCAAGGTGATTTTTTAAACTTTTGTTTTTATTAAATTAGTAAGCATGCTTTAAACAAAATACTAGCTTGTTGTTCTTTTTACAAGATAAACTATTATTTGTTTAGTAATAAACGTTGAGATTGTGTTTAAACCAGACGATGCTATCATATATAACAGAACTGTAAGGCAAAAACCCTGGAAAATTTGTTCTATGAAAAATAATTAGTAAAAATTATTGACGAATTTAGGATGGTCCCGCGCGAATTGAAATTTTGCAAATCGCTGTGCTTATCAAGTTGCATGGTCCTTTAAGCGGTTGCTGAGAAATTCGGATTTTTTGAGAAAAAAATCAGGGAAGTTTATTTTTTAGCAGCCATATGGCGATTCTGAGGGCTTATGCGTGCTCAGCGTGGTTGATTTGCTTATAAAAATGCAGTCAGCTAAATGAAATAAGATCACTGAAAATTCATAATTTTGCTTTGGCAAAATCACGAATTTTCAGTGATCTTATTTCATTTGGATAACTGTACTTTTACAAGCAAATCGACCACGTTGGGTACGAATATGGCCTCATAATTGGCATATGGCTACTAAAAATGAACTTTCCCGATAAATTTTTCAAAAAAAATCCGATTTTTTCAGCTACCACTTAACTTCATTTGGCCAGATGGACTGGGATGGATCGTCTTTTTTTCGATTTTTTTGTACCATTTCATGCAAAATTAAATGTTCTCTCTCATAAAAAAATAATTTTGTTGTCACCGTCCTTTATCATTGCGTAGAAGGGCAAAAAGGGCAAAAAAAATATTTACGAAATTTTTTTTGCCGTTTATCTCAATCTCTATCCTATATCTCAAAATTTTTACTCCATTTTTGCAGAATATTTTTTCTGTAAGATAAAAGAGCTGTCAATTCTGCGTTTAAAAGTATATAACTTGTAAATACAGATTAGAACAAAAGACTTACAAAAGCTCAAAAGAAAAAAATACTAGCTCGGGGCTTGAGAGTTAGAGATGAGCGCACTCACTTACCTTAGACATGATTCCGAGCAAGACTCTTGATCAAAAATGCATATAAAGTCTATTTTGCCTAGCTCCAAAGACCAAAACATGGTAGGATACCTTAATATAAGATATTTTACCTGGGGCCTATCCCACTAATTGAAAAATTTTCATTTTTCATGAAAAATTGAAAAATTTTTCATTTTTCACTTTTCATTTTTCATTTCCTATCCCACTAATTGAAAAGTGAGAATGAAAAATGAAAAGTGAAAAATGAAAAATGAAAAAAAAATGAAAAAACATTTTTCATTTTTCATTTTTCACTTTTCAGTTTTTCACTTTTTATTCCAATCTTACAATGGCTCATCCAAACAAGTCTAAACATCATAACTTTATTTTCACACTTGAACAACGACATAACAAGGCCAGTTAACATCTACGACATACCATCAAAAGTATATTCTTGCTCGTTTTCTTTGGCAGCCCTCTCATCCTTGTTCGCAAAGATTCTCATTTGCGGCGGGACACCCAGCTCCAGCTCCTTCTCGTAGATGTGAAGTTCCTTTAGGCGATTGTCCAGTCTCAGCCCGCGCAGCTTCTCGGCCTTGATCTCATCCTCCAGAGTTTTCGGTAGTTTCCTAAAAGTAACATTTAGAGTCCCATATCTAAAATTTATGAAAATTCCCTGGGGAATTTTCATAAATAGCAGCATCACCGACGGAGTAGTAGAAGGAATTGGAGGCGTAGAATCGAAGAGCGCAAAGTAACTTCTCCTTGGCAGACAGAGGATTAGAGCGGAATGAAGACGGCTGCAGTTGCTCACCAAGGATGTTGAGCAGAACATCGACCAAGCGAGGAGTTAGACGAAAGCGCTCACGAAATTGCGTCGGATCTGTAATGACTGCCCTCTGTCTGAACATTCGCGGACGCGCTTCCTGCATCACTTCATCTTCGGAACTTTCATTGGTTGAACACATCTTCTTTCTAAAAAGTGAACACCGTTAGACATGCACGGACGTATAGCTAATAAACACCGAGTTCGGTGAAGAAAAATAGTACTAGATGAAGAATAAAAATATTTTGTAAAATTGTAGACGGGTACACCGGTCTACAATTTTTCATGTAAAATTGAAAAATTTTTCACTTTTCATTTTTCACTTTTCAAATGGTGAGACAGAGAATGAAAAATTTTTCATTTTTCACTTTTCATTTTTCAATTTTCGTTTTTCAATTTTTCAAATTTTAGTGAGACAGAAATTTTTCATTTTTCATTTTTCATTTTTCACTTTTCATTTTTCATTTTTCATTTTTCACTTTTCAAATAGTGGGATAGGCCCCTGTGGGGGACAAAAGTCGAAATTTTCGTCAAAAAAATTTTTCATCAAAATTGCTTTCCGACAAAAAAATTTGCGTTTTCTATCGTTTCCGCGGTCTAAAATAGCATTTGGCACACTCAAAAGCCGATTTTGGGCAGACCCACTAAAGTGTAGTCCTGCCCCAAATGGTCTTAATGAACAAATATTAACACACAAAAAAATAATTTCTGAGTTTTTATGGTGGAAGAGGGTGTTAGACATTTACGGGTGCCTTTCGTCATCGGCTTCTATTTTTCTTTGTGGGCTATATTGTATGAGGGTATATTACTGCCAATACCGTATTCACTCTATTAACTCCCCACTCTCTAATAACTCCCCGCCCCTCGTTTTTTGACTAGGATTTCAGAGTTAGGAACATTTTTGATTAACAATTTCAAGATATTTAGGGATTAAAAAATAACTCGCCATGGAGAGTTAATATAGTGAATACGGTATTCCTGTCGGTATTCCTTACGAGCTAGTTTTTCTAATTTTGGGCCTGGATTCGCCCCCTTCTTCTAATTTTGGGCCTGGATTGGGGAATCATTTGGCCATATTTAAGATTTAACCAACCAAATCGAGTTCAGGGAGCCCCTATATTGGACAGCGCCACTACCGTATTTCCTCTAATAACATGGGAACGAACTTTTTGGGGTGGCGGTTTATCGAGGTTTGACTGTATCGTGTTTGCATTTGGCATAATAAAATTCTATATATGTGGTACAAAGAAAAAACTGTTTCATTTTTTAAAAAAAAACGGTGCTAATACTTACCGTATTTTCTCTATTAATTACCCCGGGGTATTATTTTTAAACCCTACTCCTCCGCCGGGAGGGGGGGAGGTTTCGGTGGAATACAGTTTTTCTTGCTCTATTGAATAGCATATGAGAATCACCGAAAGAACCGCCTTGTCACACGTAATTTTGCGCATATAAGTATCAACACCGTTTTTTTTTAAATGACACAGTTGTTTCTTCGAACCACATATCTAATATTTTATTATGCCAACACGATATGTCATCCAAAAGCCCTTTTTCTTAGCTTTCAAATGAGCTATTATATAAGTATGAAAAGTTTCAAATCACAGAAAAAATGCATATCAAATTTTGTACACATGACTTTTGGTGTCCCAACTTAAAACGGGTAATTACCCGCCGTATCCGTCGAATTTTTAAAATTTGATTCCAGATTCAGAATCATCATGAAAAACTGTTAAAAAACACACATAAGTGCCGTTCGACCGTTGAAGTGTTAATGAGGGTTACACTATCTAAATAATCTTGGGTTTTCAATGTCTTCCATATTGTAAAAAGTGCAGGAAGCAATAATAGTGACGCTCTGGACTTAGTCACGTATTGGTGTATTTTTCCTCGGTAAGTGTCTAAACATAAGTTTGCTTTAACACTGGAACGGCTGATTGTAGCAAATGGCAGAATGGACAAACGTTCCCACAAACGCTGATAAAAGATAAGAAAAATAAGATAAGATTTTTTCCATAAATTCAGTCGCTTTCTAAAACTTTCTTCCATGGGCATAATACACATTTGATATCAAAGTGTTACGCTTTGCACGCTCTTTTTGATGCACTTATCAGAATTGCAAAAAAGAGGTGTCTGCAAGAAGTTGTGCCCCTTTTGGTGAAAAAAGAGACATTTCAGAAAGGCGATTTTTAGCGAAAAAAGGTCTAAAGAAATAGACATTTCAAAATAGTCTAAATCTTTTTTGTAACTATTCGAAAGCCCTTGTAACGGGCTTTTTGATAAGCTTTAAATCATTGCAATCCATTAAAAAGTTAGCGAAGTCATCATTTCTTTTGAAGTTGAGCGACCAGAAATCAAAACCTGTGCAAGTTCAGGGGGGCACCATACCCCCTAGAGGAAACTTTTTTCCAATTTTTCTTTCACTATCGTGTTCCCCTTGAAATTCTGCACAAGACGCACCATTTGCTACAATCAGCCGTTCCAGTGTTAAGTGGAGTAAGAAATTGTACCGATTTTACTATGCTTAATGCCCACTTGTAGTCTGTTGTAATGTAAATTTAGTAAAGCACGAGAGAACTTAGTCATTTATGTTAATCGTTAAAAATACAAAATTTTCAAGGACAAATTAAATCAATTCCAAATGGTTGCATCTCTGATACAACACAGTAATCTACATTATTTTTTAAAAAACTAGGAGACCAGCTGACCACGTGGAATAGATGCAGCTGTATAACGTGCTCACAGATGACAACATAAATATGGTTTTGTACAGTACATTTTTTGGTAAATACTATTGAAACTATTTACAGTGAAGGAAAAATATTAAATCACAAAAACTTTTGCAACAAATAGTCAATTTAAAGGAACATTGCCGTCTACGGCCATGTCGATTTCGAGTTTTTGAATTTGCGGTGGATAGCTTATTTGCTCCGAAAATATTTAAAATATTTTTTGAATAATTTTTTTGCTTGCATTTACAGCTGTTTTTTAAAAGTTTTCGAAAATTATGGACTAGTCAAGCCCAGAGTTGCTTGACATTGCCAGATCGGACAAGATTGAAGACTTATTTTGCACTATAACTTCGGAGAAATCAAGCTGTCCCCCGCAAATTCAAAAACTTGAAATTTTAATGCCCGCATAAGGCAATGGTCCTTTAAAATTGACAATGTGGCCATGAATATTATTAGTACATTGGTTGAAGATAGTAAGGAAGCAGGGCATTACCCTGACCAGGACCCCGCCCTGATGTCCAATTTTGGAAAAAAAACCTGCCTTGCTCAATCTAAAAACATTAAAACCCTACCCTTGTATTACTTTGACCACGAGGCATTTCATAGTCTTTAGTTGAATTGTGTTTAAATTACTAGAAAATTGAAAAAAATCTGTTTGGTAAAATTTTTTGTTCTTATTGGTTATGTTGATTAAACATTTGGTGAAAAAATTGCTTTAGTAGTTATCTGAATTGGACATTTGGTAATTTCTTTGGTAATCTTTGGTCTCTTTTGTGTCGTTTGAAAAATTTGCGAATAACCCAAAAGAGTATAATACTTATCTAGGTATTTATATAGAACATGCCCCACCACCGTAATTTGTCAAATCTTGCACAATCAGTCCCAAGTCATCCATGTAGTCTTCATTATAAAAACAATCGGGACCTGGAAACAATTCCATCCATAGATGTTGCACAATATAGGTGCCAAATGCGGAAGAGGAAGTCCCGTATTCTTTCTTGTTTCCATCTTTTGCCAGACAGATTCTATACTGTTTGTGTGGGCTCCACTGATAGGATCAACAAAGTGCTCCGAATGATTCAGTGTAAGATGCTCATATCCCTCCGGCAGCGTTTTGATTCTTTTGAACGACGACCAGCCATCCAATATAATTGTTGTACCTGAAAAATTTCTTCCAAAAATAAAGTAGGATAATACTTCTCGGAAATAGCATTTCCAATCACAGATTGTATTCGGAGACAGTTTGGAGCATGATTCGTTTTCTTGAATTTGGAACAAACACACCATATGGAACATTAATTAGTCGACGGATGTCATCTTGCGCGACCAGAAGTAAGAAATCTGGAACCCCTAAATAGAGAACATATTGAGTACATATAAGACATTAATCTGGACTCTTTTTCTTGAAATTCAAATGCGTGTCTTTGAAGAATGTGTCGACTAAAGAGCCTTTTTCTTTCCGGCACTTATTTTTTGGGAATCGCCAAAGAGGATAGCGTGCATGACCTCTTTGTCGAAGCCGCATCAAATCACCACATTCACATGTACGCATGCTATGCAGAAGACCGAGATGTTGGAACCACTCTAGAAACTCCTCATCGGACACCTGAGAACGATGGAAGACATCTTTTAGCTTGAAGCCTCTTAATTCATCCATATTACGTTCTAAAAAACATTATACACTAAAAAAGATATGCGCGACAAACTGAAAGTAGACGAACAAATTATGGTGGTAGGGCATGTTCTATATAAGTACCAGAGTATAATGCTATAAGAAAAGAGTAGTTCCCAGTAAATTGAAATTTTGGCGATTTTCTTTGTTGTCTACGACGATTGCTCCTTTAGACCCTCTGTTTAATAGATTTTGAAAATATAAGCATTTTTTAGTTTTGGAAAAACTTTAAATTTTAAGGAAATAATTATATAGTAGATCACTAAAGAATTTTGGAAAACAGGCAAACACATGTAAAAGCTAGATTTTTTTCTAAGCCTTCAATTTTTAAATGTAGCTTTTCACTGAAACATCGCAGATGAAGCAAAAAAGCGAAATTGTATCCGGTGGTGTTTTTGAACTATTCCATGCAGTCCAATTCTGCTGGTGGGGTTAATTCGTCAGCTTCAGCATTTGCTTTACTTTTTCGCCTACAAAATGTTATGTTTTGATGAGAGACAAGAAAATATAGAAAAAGGTTACCAATTTTCTAGATTAGTGAGCACTAGCGAGGCTAACTGTCTAATTTTAGCTGTGGACTCTCTGAAAAGGCAAAAAAATCAAATAAAGCTTTTCCGATTTCGAATTAGGCTCTTACGAGCCAGAAAGTTGTAATTACAGACTGGGCCAAAACAAAAGCGCCTTTTTTATTTTCTCAAACGTTTTGAATAAAAAATTTTACACAGGCTTCTTTATTAGTTTGCAGCTTGCAAACAGCAGTTTCAAAGATTTACGCCGATTTCGCTTATTGTCCGAAACAGACCTCTTTTTCATCGAATATTCGTACATGATTGCTAACAAAAATATCTTGTTTTTTTTCAGGTGGTGTTTGCAAGAGACGACGCCGTGAAAATCAGAAAATTTATGAAGGAAGAAATCAAGTCGGCTAGAGTGGATCTCTGTTGGGATCATGGAACAGTGAAAAGAGCATGAAAGGCCTAAAAAAGAAAACAATGCAGCACTCAACTGAGGGCAATGAGAACACGAGTCAAAATCAAAATTATACTGTTAAATTTATTCAAAACGTTGAAAAAAAAATTTAGGTGCTTGTCTTTAAGACCACTGTGATAATTGCTGGCAATTTTTCTATTATCACATGTATTTAGAGCCACAAAGAAGTATTTAAAACAATAGGACGGACAAAGTCAGAATATTTTTTAGGATATGCCTGTTGATTGAGGCGCACTTTTTATGCTAAATTTAAAAATAACTTCTCTAATGGCCCATCAGAAGAAATGCGGTATATGTGTTCATGTGACCCGAAAAAATTTAAAAAATTTGTCTAAAAACTAACAGATTGTTGACTAGTTGTATGAGCAGATCTTCTCCTCCTTCCTCCTCCACAAACCGACAATACTTGCTGACATCTGTGGAGGTCAAGTTGGCCAGTGCCCAAACCGCCTAAATTAGTTACCAGTAAAGCAATCGTCCACACTAATTTGAATCAACCATTTACCCAGTGCTGAGATCCAGGCGAGTCAAACATAGGCAGCAGTCTTTAAAAACAATTCATACTTAAAATGACTTGACTTAGAATACTAGTACCTGAGAATGGGTTTGAAGGATCTGTAGTTGATGAATCGTCGGGCAGCTAGGTCCCATGTGTTGGTCGCCTAAACCAAACCGTTAGGTTTTTATCACATTTTTTCAGTGTCCGTAATAGTTAAAAAATCTAGAAACAAAAGAGACAAAAAGACAAAGAGACAAAAATATCTGCTTTTTAATTCCTGTCTTTTTTTGGTCTATTAGTGTTACCTTCGATATCAAAAAATTTAAAACAAGTTGTCCAAAACCGATTCTGCGATTTTGGAAATCGGCATCTTTACAATTACCTACCCTTATTATCTCTTCCATGATGTAGCTCCTTCTAATCTGGACCACCTGCCAGGCCTGCTCTCCATCGCTCACTAAATGGGCCAACACACCTGCACTGTTATAAGATATCTGAGAATGCATTGGTTAACACACTGCTATGCAATCACAAATATCTTCTCCACAAACTCACTTCAATGCCATCTGCCAAGCTGTCCAACAGACGGCTGTAACAGTTGCAAATTTAGACATAACTAAAACCTTTCCACAAATGAATTACTTAAAAATTTTGAGGTAATTGTCGTCCATAAGTTTGCCCCTCAAATGCTCTACTTCAGCAATATTCTAAAACAAACTTCTGAATTGCCCAAAGATTAATAAAAAAATGTAAAAACTTACGCCAATAAGTCCCATCATGTTTCGAACAAGTTCTGAAAAATTTATTTAAATTTTTCAGAAAAGTTTTTCATTTTTCAGAGTTTAGAAACTAGTAGATCTGGAATGAATCAAGTTCAAAATTTACAGTATGGCCCAAGAAATTCGGCCGATTTCAAATGGCCATAACTTTTTTTTAGAGGCGAATTTTTAAAAACGGTTTTTTGCAATCGATTTTTCTTAGATATAATTTTTTTTTCGATATCTTACTCGAAAAACAATTTGGAAAATTTCCATCATTTTTGACTTGGTCCCTCCAGTTGTCAAAAAAAACACTTTCTTAGTCTTCAGGAAAATGGTTTTCACAGCAGAACAGAAAGCGTATTAGGTCGCCGAATGGATCAAAGAAGCAAGTCCGAAGTCAGTGCAAAGGAAATTTCGGGCTCGTTTCGACCTGGGAGGTTTTGCAAAGGTTTCAAGTCACAGTCGCATCAAGGAATGGCATCAAAAGTTTATGACGAGCGCAAGCGCTAACCGGAAGAAGAGAGAAAACGGCAGGTATGAATTTTTGTTAGTGATTTCATTTTGCTTATTGTTTTTTGCTTAGATTCATTTTGACGCCTCAAAAGAAGCAGAAAGTGGTCGCCAGTTTTGCCAGAAATCCGCATCTGTCTACCCGCAACTTGGCTCTTCAGGAAAAAATGCCTTCGCGAACATCAATTCAACGTGTTTTGAAGATTAGATTATGCTCTTTTTGCTTTTTGTTCCATAATCAATGTTTACTTTAGGAAGCTAAATGGCATCCGTAAAAACTACCAAGTCGATCCAAGAAACAATAACAATGAAGAAACTCGGATTGTGCACTCATACACTCAGCTCGCTTTGATGGAAGAAAATCCAGCTTTCCTTGGCAACTTGATGTTTCTGGATGAGGCTCACTTTAACCTACTTAACTGGTGGGAAGAATCATGGATGAATTTGAAGTTTTGCTGCAAGAGATGGTCAACCGTTCGATCGATGCTTATAAAAGACGCCTCAGGAGATGCATTGAAATGAATGGAAACAGTGTAGAAATTCACTGAATAGGATTTGAAGTTGTTATTTTCTTTGTTGTTCAATTGATAAATCGTTTTCGCCACATTTTTTATTCACTTTTTCCTGAAGACTGAAAAAGTATCCACATTGAAAATCTATAGGGAGACCCATATTCTTTACCTGTTTCATTTGGAAATTGAGAATAGCACAGCTGGAACAGTTTGAGCCCTTCAGCTTGCAAAAAGCGTTCACAGTTGGTCGGCGTCTCGTCTAAAATATAAAAAAAACAGTAATTACTAATTAAAAGAAAAAATGAATGTAAATTTACCTGTAATGTTCCACAAGAAGCTCCAGCCGACCTCCATTACGTCGTCACAGGTGCCAGCAGCATGCTTTCTGCGGATCTGCTCCAGTATAATCTAGATCAAACATTAGACGAACTATCAGAAGTGACTGATGCCCCACCTCAATAGCTCCAATAGTGCCGACCTCAATTTTGTGGTCGCCCTCCACGTGACAGGCCATGGAGTTGAGCAAAAATACCACAATTCTTTGAGTCAACTGGTCGGAACTGTGCATCTCCAGTACTCTAACCTACAGGCAGCAAAAATTATTTTGTTTCAAGCTCAACAACAAAAGCACAAACCAGTAGAGTGGCTGCCCTGCCATAGTTGAAGAGCACTTCTTGTGGAATTTCGAATTGACACAACGACAGACAACAATTGCGCACCTGAACTTGCGTAAAGATTTGTTTCTTAAAGATTTGTCCTTTTTCCGGACCTCGAATCTATTTATTTGTGAACTTTTTCTTAATTTTTGTGGCAATAAGCATTGAAAATGGCAATAAGCATTGAAATGGCATTTTTCCTTGAAAAATGGTAAAAAATGTTTTTTACTCAAAATCATTTTTTAGTTTTTCAGATCGATACTCTGGGTATAAAAGTGTCTGATGAATTAGTAGATACCGCATTTTCCCGGAAATAGCCTTGAGGGGTTATTTTATTCAAAACCCCAAAAATTAGAAACCGATTGAGAGATATATGGATGCTCAACAAAAATTAGAAAATTAGAATCGGTGTACTACCTTACCAGCCGGATACCGTCAACGTTCCCGCCTAAGGTCCAACACTTTTTTTACCTCAATTTTTGAAAAATTTTACCGAATATAATTTTTCAGCCTAATGTGAAATATCGCAAGGATTACGATTTTACCGGTCATTTTTAAAAATTTTAAAACTTTTGCCACTAAGATCCGCGCCTCTCGATAACCCGCCACCCTATTTTTAAAATATTCCCCCTCAAGGCTATTTCCGGGAAAATGCATTTTTAAAATAGGGTGGCGGGTTATCGAGAGGCGCGGATCTTAGTGGCAAAATATTTTTAAAATAGGGTGGCGGGTTATCGAGAGGCGCGGATCTTAGTGGCAAAAGTTTTAAAATTTTTAAAAATGACCGGTAAAATCGTAATCCTTGCGATATTTCACATTAGGCTGAAAAATCATATTCGGTAAAATTTTTCAAAAATTGAGGTAAAAAAAGTGTTGGACCCTAGGCGGGAACGAACTTGAGGGAGGTGGTGGGTTATCGAGAGTCGACTGTAGTAACAAAACAAATCTATTTATTTAACTTGTTATTTAAGTAACAGCGATAGCCAGAACAATTTTTTTAAAGCAAGCAAATATGTAGCTACCACAAAAAAATTAGAGATATAACCGTTTTGGATGTAAGGGTTTTTGGCTATAACAATTTAGGCTAGAACAAGGGAGAGCCGTTTAAATTTATAAGGTAACATTTAGAAGTAAATTTACCATGACTTGCTCTTCCATGTGATTTTCCATGCCGTTTAGTAGGGCATATATTACGCTTCGTTTCTGCAAATTGGCGTTTCATGACGCAATAATTTTTACAAACAAAATAAATTACAGTGTCTCTGTTCATTTTGACATTTCGAATTATGTAAAACATAGATGCACTTCCAGCAATCTACAAAAGTAACTTAAAATATTAGAACAGTGGTGATTCTTTACAAGT
This sequence comes from Ditylenchus weischeri, assembly GCA_029231635.1. NCBI lineage: Eukaryota > Metazoa > Nematoda > Chromadorea > Rhabditida > Anguinidae > Ditylenchus > Ditylenchus weischeri. Next base: position 155,323 of record JAMRYI010000010.1, read on the forward strand.
ATCGCAATTAAATTTTTCTTTATCTTCATTTTTTTGGAAAGATTACGAGCCTCGATAAAACTTTTAGCAGCAGACTTAGGATGCACCATAAAAACTGGTAAAAGACAGTTTTTTTTCTCAGATTGTTTGTATTTTTATATAAAATTACCTATTTGTGCAACAAAATACATTAAAACATCCTAGTAAGCGAATTTGCTCAAAAATCAAATCATAAGACAGATTTTTTTATTTCTTGATTGCTGAGATATGCCATAAGCCATAAGTTAAACAACCCTTTTTAATAATGACATAAGAATTTCAAAACTTTGGGTAGAAAAACATTGGAGAAGAACATGGTTTTTTTAACCAGGATCCTGGTTTTCGTTTTTCAAAAACCTAGTTTTGATCCTGGACAGTCATAGGTCCTTAAAAGGGTATTACAAGTTATATTGCGAATTGTTTAAATCTTTTGAAGTCGCAACTTCGACTTCGCCTGGAAATATTTTTGTTTGCTTATTCAGTGCTTATGTTTTTTCTTCATTTCATAGCAAGACCCTACCGGAGTATACCCCCTAATGAAATTTATTTTAAAGTGTTTCCAAACACCCTATATCAACCGACCAAGCCCCCTGCGCCCCCTTCGGGGGCGCAGGGGGCTTGGTTGCTTGGGGTTGAGATGCGCACACCCATATACCTTAGACACAAATCACTCGAAAGTGACTCTGGATGCATAAAAAATGTATGCATACCAGAGTTTCTTTATGCGGCAGGCCCCAGTTAACAAAGCTATGTTCAAATTCCATCTTTTTGGGGTCAAGGTACCCTCAACATCTGATTTACTGAGTTATAATGAACAGAAATCAACTAAAAATACCAAAATTCAAGATTTAAAAAAATCGACTTTTTATAGAAAACAGTAGGTGAAAACACCTTTTTTATCGTGTTCAACGTGTAGGAAATGCTTAAAAATGGTTAACATGGTGTTTTGAAAAAGTTCAAAAAAAATTTCATTTGGGGGTATACTCCGGTAGCGCCGAAAATTCAGACAAACCTGCAGACTAGAATTAGTTTTATGCAGAGACAGGGCTTTGAGCACTAGATGAAGGGCTTCCACATGTTTGTTCTGCAACTAAGCATGCATTATACCGATAAATTTGAAAGTAAAGTGACTCACCAAAACGCTTCCGAAGCGGTAGAGTTGATAGCTTTCTAAAATGGCAACTCATTATTATAAATAATTCGGAGAAGTGGTTGCACCATTAAGCACAGCTTGCATCATCCTAGGTCTGTGCATATACACTTCCAGAGCTAAAACTATCTGATCTTCACCGTGGTCTCCGCACACCTGCAACAAAGATGATAGTTTTCGTAATTTCGGTCCTATCCCGCTACTAATGATTTTTTATTTTTTCCTCCTTACTGCTTTTCCAATCTTTTTTTGTGTCTGTCGTAACGTACCATGCGCAGAGGAAAAGCATGAAAATGTTAAAAAAAAACTAGCCTTTTCTGCTGGTATATTCATGAAATGTGGAGCATTGTCACAATTGAATATGCCTAGATACTTCAGTGGTTTTTTTAGAAAGCTTAATCCAGCAATGTCTGAGGTTATCAGGCCGGTGCTAAAAATCGAGAAAATATATTACTAAAGAATTCGACTAATCCTTGCAATTCTACCCTCTAAATGGTCTGTCTTCATCAGTAGCTGCAGCAATCAGATTGGTGCCAGAGATGTCGAGGTATTTGAGGTTGGGCAAGCGAGTGACCAGGGTGTGCAGAGAAGTCACTGGGTATGTGTATTGACCGGTGATACGCTCGCTTTGCGACACATCCAAACTGCTGCAAAAAGAGATACTTAAAAGAAGTTAGGAAATATGGTTTTAAGAAATTATACATGCAGCTTATAAACTCTACCATATTCGCCCCTACAAAAGTGACAAATGTATCCAAAATATCACTATTTCCATTTTTCCTCAATCCAAGCGGTTCCTTCACTTCTATTTACAGTTGTTTGCCGCCGCGCTGATACCATACTTGTGTGTCTATAGACGATTCGATAGCGACCGTCGACCATTGATTGCATTTTTGTCTGCGTCAGATTTGTTTGCCGCAGAGAGGTGTCCGTATTTGCGTGCCTATGGAATTGCTTACAGCTTGATATCAGGCATATTATTCTCTTCCAACTTCTCGATGTTTCTATAGATATCCTTATAGAAAGAGTTCCCGTTTCTTCTGTGACCTTCTTGACGTCCCAGCTGACTCGATAGAGACTAGGGATGGAGGATGGCCTATTCCGGGACGGGACGGGACAAAAATTTTGAAAAAAAATCCGGAACGGGATAGCCAAAAAATTTTCCCCGGGACGGGAATCCGGGACCAAGCGAAATCCCGGGACGGGACAATGATTTTTCCGGTCAGGACACAAACAGGAAATTTGACAACAAGAATCTGGCAAGCCTGTTTTATTGCATGAAGCACCGAGACAAATAAAATTAAAGCAACACTTTGTTCAAATACATTAACATCTCCGCCTTCTTCGGGTTCAAATTTGTTCTCTTGTAATCGTAGATGTTGCGCGTCAGAGAGAAGATCGACTCACTTGCTATGCTCGTTGCTGGTGCAGACATGTACTTTAACGCAAAAGGCGTTATTTCCCAGAAAACAAACGCGAATTTTCCCTGATCATGAATTGTCTGATGTCCTGGGTGGGAACCCATTCCTCTTGAACTTCTTGAAGATCGCCGCCTCTTCCAAGTGAATTTCGATGTGCTTCCTCAACATTTTCGTGCTCCCGTCCCTCGTCTTGATGATCACCGGTAGGTTGCATTTCTCGCAGATCGTTTCTTGAAGCGAAATCTTCTTAAAAAGTGTGAGCTTCATTGCTTGACATTTTTCCTGAATCTTGATGTAATCTTAATGTTTGGACTTGTATAGATGACGGGCAAGCAAAAATACTCAGTAAACACGAAACAAAAAAATACACTCAATAGATTTAAAAACTACGCTAAGAATTTTTCCTTTACTAGGATTTTCGAATTTTGAAGACGGGACAGATTTTCAAAAGTCGGGACGGGACAATAAATCAGGGAATTCAAAAATTACCCGGGACGGGACAGACTTAAATATTTTTCCGCGACGGAATCCGGGACGAGAAAAAGCCCTAAAAACCCTCGGGACGGGACGGGACGATCCCTAATAGAGACCTTCTGTGACCATTGAAATCTTTGACTTTTTTAATTTTGCAGCCGGCTCTCTTTTTTTCGCTTAAAACTTTTTGTAAGCTTTTGAGGCATTACAAATAGTTAGATATTGTTTTTTTGTGGAGGGTTACATCATATTTTTTGGATAATAACCTAAGCAGTACATACACGAGTGTTTGTATACCACTGATGGTGTTGATGGCACTCTCCAGGTAGTGTACATCATAGAGCACCAGAGTGGTTAGACAGTGCAAACTGCTGAGCACTCTCAGGTGCAGTAGTCTGAATTAAGAATTATTAAAATAATAATTGTTTTTGTATATAAAGTACTTTTCATTCTGCCACTCGGAGATGTCCAGAGTCTTCAAACCACTCAATGAGTCGAAGATGCGGGCCAAGAACTCGTCCTGACTTTCGTCTTCAATGTTATAGGATAGACCCTGCAAATGTATACTTTGAAGTAAACTTCATGATTTAGAATGAAACATTTTGCACGCTTTATTTTTCAGGAATACCAGGGCAAAAATTTAAAAAAAAACTGTATTTTAGCATAATGCTAAAAAAAACGGCGTTTTGTGGAAAAAAGAAGTAAAGGTCCTTTTGAATGTGATGCTAAAATTGCATAAAAACCCAAAAAGCGGCCAAATAAAATAAAAACTAGCAGAAAAACGTCGAAATTAGTCAAAAAGCGGAATTTGAAAAATTTAAGCGACTAAAGTATAAGGCCTATGTTTTGCTTTAATTTTCATGACATATGGATATTTCGCCGCTATTCCAGTGTACCCCTCCCAAAAACCAACTTTTTTTAGGAGTGTCTAAAAACCATTTTGATGCAATAATTGCGCGATAAAAGAAGCAGAAAAGTAATTTTGATAGGGACAAAGGGCTGCATTGGGAGGGTAAGGGAATATCACAGGGGCCACTTTTTTGGCTGTTTCTACCATGTTTTTAGACATGGGCCGTGGCAAAAAGAGACTCTATATGCATTTTATGATCAAGAGTCTAGCTCGGAATTATGTCTTCGGAATTATGTGGCCCCCTTCGGTGGCGTAGGGGACTTGGAGTTGAGATGCGCACACCCACATACCTTAGACATAATTCCGAGCAAGACTCTTTTTTTATCGCGCAATTATTGCATCAAAATGGTTTTAGACACTCCTAAAAAGTTGGTTTTTGGGGGGTACACTGGAATAGTACCGATATTTCTTTACCATTATACAATTATTTCAGTTTTCGGGATTTATTTTCTAAATGGTCTAAAAGGGGGAAGTTGAAAAGCTTTCCAAAAACAGATTAAAAAATGAGTTGTAGTTTGTGTGCCCTGAATATAAAGAGTTTCTGGTCTTTGTTTTTTTTGGATGAATAACAATGACACACACCGAAAAAAGTTAATAAACAAGTAGCTTGTCCCCCTTTTCCTGGTAACTATTCTTTGTTCACGCCATATTTTCCAGCAGCTTTTTCGCTGGTACCAGATGTGCGTAAACACTGAGTAAAAGGTTGATTGAGCTTCCGCTCCTACCCAGCCAGTTTCTTACTCACTATTTTCTTCAAAAAAACTGAGGTTTCAGTTAAAGTGTGTTAATTTTTCTAACAGCTGGATTGTTCTGGCAAGATTTCGAAAGAACTGTCCTACTGCTCTCTCGATCTCAGTGGTTATTGCCATTTTAGACTTTCAAGTCATCTTTCTATTCACTCTCTTCCTATTTCAAGAAATGCGTAATTTGCTGTAATGTATTTGAATTAAAAAAGACGAGAGTTACAATTCCCCTCCAAAAATCTATCGCGGCTATTAGAGGCAGAAATAAATTAAATAGATTTAAGAATATCAGCATTTGTATTTCAGTTTGTATTTTACTTGGAATACCGCAAGATTCATATTTTTCCCATTAATTCACCTGAAGTAGATATATATGCTCAATATTTGGACAAAATTTCATGAAGTGTGGTAGCTGGCCGACCCGCTCAATCTCTGTAGAATTGGGCAGTTTCCTTCTTTCACTCACATTTCTTTCCTCACTCCTAGCTAATTCGAGGGCCAAGTCGCTGCTTCCGCTTAAATCATCTTCACTCACAACCTAAACTACGTGCTTTTACGCTTATGTAATTTTTATGCCAAAAAAGGAATTACCGGCAAAGAAGACATGTGTATGACATGCCCGTCGAACGACCTCATGCTACGAAGGGTGTGATGCCTGTACTTAGGAATTCTCAGCAAATCAGTGGATGTCAGCTTTAGCGATGTCAACTTCAAGTTCTCCACTTTTAAATCGACCAATGCGGAACAGACTTTAGCAGAATTGATACCCTGTAAATATCTCACACTTTTTGATATTTTAGGAATCGCAAACACACACTAGTTTTGAAAAAAAAATTAAATGTCTTTTTAGCTGGTTCTAATGGCTGGTAGTTAAATAATATGGCAGAGACACTCTGGTGTAGCTTAATCGGGACAACATTTTCGAAAGTAAATTATTTTACACATAGTAAAAGAATTATGTTTCTGCCCGAAGATACGCTGAGGTAGACTTTTTTTAATACCGATTGCTCAGTACCGATTACTAGTTAAAGGACCATGGCCACCTGTTTTAAATTGTCCACCACCAAGTTAAAATTTTAATTTTAGGTTCAGTTTCGTTAGAAATCAAGTTAAAAACTCCATATAGAAGTTCAATGATTAGGAACTTTTTTCGAATTGACGGAAGACAATCGTTGTCGTAGACGAAAATGATCCTTTAATGATGACTTATCCTTTCAATGTTTTTACGCATACAAAGAAAATTATTTCCAGAATGAAAGGCAGTCACTTAAAAGCTTTGATGAACTGGCCTTGTTTATATTAAGACATTTTGTAATTTTATTTTTTTAAGACTCTAATTTTTTTATTGAATTTTCCATGCTCATGATACTTTGCTACAAGGGAAAGCAGGCGCCTATCGGCGCCTATATCGTATTTTGAAATTCAAATATAAATCCACTTTTCTTTTTAAAGGGCAAAATCTCAATTTTTTTCACAACAATTTTCAAATCTAATCGCGAAAGGTCCTCCGTCATTAAATAAACTTTCGAATGAGCATAAACATGCAAATAAAAATATTACACTAAAAAAAGTTTTCCTTTGTGACCAAACTTGTACTCAAATGCGTTAGCCACCCACCCGTCCCAAATACTATAGAGACTGGGTTGGTCCGTAAGTTTCCGGGTGTTCATAGATGGTTGTTAACATTTTCATATGGACTTCAAACTTTTTTATTTATCTACATAGTTAGATCACTAACCGATAGGTTTCACTACTGAAAATTCATTAGAAGAACTGAATCAATATTGTTTGATGGGTTTTAAAATTAAAAATTGGTGCAAGAAAATTATAATTTTGTAACCCATCAAACAATGTCGATAAAGTCTTAATAAATTTTCAATAGTGCATTTCATCGGTTAGCCAAAAAACTATGTAGATAAATAAAAAAGCTTGAAATTCATATGAAAATGTTAACTACCGTCCATAAGCACCCGTGAACTTATGGACCAACCCAATATATTTGTAAATTTAGACTAATTTGTGAATAATTATTTGCAACATCCAAAGCTTTGCTCACTAAAAATATGGCTGCTGCTCTGGTTGCCATTTTCTAAAGAGACTCTTAATCCTCAGATGTAGCGGAAAATTAAAGGTTTATTTGACTTAAATAGCGTAGGAATTTAATAGTTTTTTGAACACACGGACACAAGCACGGCTAATTATCACGGAGGTAACCTAGCTCCGGGCAGATTTCTTTTACTACCAGCTATTACCTAGGGTATATATGCCGCGTAGCAAGATTACGCTTACCCTAAGGTATCTGCTTGTACTGTCATTGTCACCACGTAAGTGTGGTAACTCGTGTTCATTTTATTCCGGACGTAAATCTCCTTTACTACCAGCCAACAAGTCACCCTTGCTAGTCACTAAGACCATTTTTAACACCAAAATATACCTGTGCAAAGGATAGATCCAAACACATTAAACTGTATTGTTGAGCTGCCAAAAGTTCTGCCTGAAAAAAAACAAAGCTTTGTATGAATCAATCCTGAATACAAAACCAACCAATATTCTTTCAGGCAGGTTTAATCCAGATAGATCCATCTTGCAAACAGGAAAGCGTACACCATCCAAAAAAGGTCGTAAGTTATGAGCGACGATTTCAGAAGTGCTAGGTTCTTGTCTCAAATTCTTGCACAAACAACCTAGAACAGTTTCAGAAGCATTTAATGGCAATTCCACTGCAGTTTGTTGTTGACTCTTTAGAAAGCGACTAGAAGATGAAGCAGTCCGACTGCATCCATTGTTTTTGTGATAAAGCAATTGTCCGTCGTCTCTTGCAACCACATTAGCACTAAGTTCCAATAGGGAAGGAGCTTTCAGAGGACGATCTTCTTTCATTGCACACTCCAGAACTGAAACAGCAAGTCACGGAATTTGATCTAAAAATAAAAATTTTAGAAGAGAAATTACTTTTAACCGAAGACTGAAAGTAAGAAAAAAAGAGAAGATACTGAGGCCAGAGCAAAAGGATAAGGGTTATAAGGGTAGCACGTGAGTGGGTAATTGACCGGATCGGATGCCCTTATATCCGAGATTTAGGAAAAATTATGCAGATCATGTACCCGACTCCCAAAAAAGCCGTGTAGTCGGAAAGTAGGTCTGCTAGAAAATTGCTAGTAGTGTAGTTTGCGGGCACATGACTGAGCTTCTCGGATACCCATATACCAGGTTTTTTGTAAAAATGACCCGGGCTGTATGCCCAGATTCTAAAAAACTCGAAAAAAAAGAAATCGATCTGCTAGTAGGTAGCCAATATACCGTAAATGTTCTAATAGAGTCCCCGCGGGCTCTATTTTTCGACCCTCCGAAAATCGGGAAAATTCTGGGTCGATCTCGAGATTTTTGGGTGAAAATTCAAGATCTAAAAAAACAGAATCAGTAGAGCTCGTGTGAGTTAAGAAAATGCAATGAACAGCTTTGCAAAATATTGACTTTCTCCGAGATTCAGACCCTCAAAAATTCGAGAGGGGGCTCTATTAGAGAGGGGTGCTCTATTAGAACATTTACGGTACCCGGTTTTTTAAGAAAACTCCGGAAAATTCCGAAAACACAGCAACCAGAAAGAGCCAAGCAACTTTAGAAGACATATATTCAGTTATGCTAAAAATGAAGTAAAAGGGTCGATAATTATTAGCAGTCAATTGAGAGGTGGGATAAGTGAGGGATATTTATATGTGTGTATTCTCTACACATGATGTTTGTGTTACCCTCCTCTTTTTGCAAAAACACTCGTATTTAGTTTGATTGTCTCTAGAAGGCTCTTTGAAGAAAGCAAGAAACTACTTATTTTTTTCTCGCCGCAAACATTCATGTGTTTCCCCGTAAGACAAATGTCCTTTGAAAATGTTAGAGTAAAGGCGTAAAATGTGTTTACTAGAAAAGGGAGTGGATTTAATTATATGTTGAATTCGTGTTTTTTTTTAATTAGTAAAAGTACAGCACATGGTTCAAAGGTTTTGTTTTCATAAGTATTATTTTTTGTTTCAAAATTTGTATGGAACGAGTAAACATGGTTCCACACATTCAATATGCCGTAAAACCAAAATATTGAGTGGAAATTTACAATATTTATTAGACATTGAAAATAAATTGGGGTTGGGTGATGGTTAGTTACCGCGGTAACTAACCGGTTAGTTACCGGTTAGTCACCAGGATTGCTATAAATCACCAATTAACGGTGATTACCGTATTTTCTCTAATAGGCTGACATGTCGGGTTATATTCGAATCACCCTCTAGGGTGTCGGGCTATTGGAGACTGTCGGGTTATTTTTTCGATCGAAATTTCATTCAAAAAGAAACAACAAACATCAATAGGTGACAACAAAATGACCAATAATTAAACTTCAACTATCCATTTCCAAATCAAGGCTGACATCAGCTTCGCAACCATTTTTTTCATCCTGCTCTGCATCAATTTCATCAGCCTGTTTCCGCTTATGTTTAGCCAAGTTCTTGCATCTTGAAGCATCTGTCTTCCCTATGGCACTTGTCCGTGTTTCTAGAAGCAATGGATTAGATGGTATTTGCTCCCATCGTGGCACACAGTGATTCCGCAGTCTGAAATGAAATTTACAATTGTAAAAACTTTGATAAAGCTACCTTCTAACGACTTTGCAACAATCTAATTCTCAATGATTCCCGAGCAACGCATTCCATTCCTTGTAGCGTCTATAAAAGAATCTCAATGATTACCATCTGCTATCCATTTCATTCTGTTCTCGAAAACCTTGAACTGCCTTTCATCCAATTCTGCGTTAAATATTCGGGCTGAAAAATGACGCCCCCTCTCTAATAACGCCTCCCCCCTCCGAAAGGGGCTGAAAAATAACGCCCCCCTCTCTAATAAGACACCCCCCACTATTGGAATAAACATTTTATTAGACAACATTTCAAACAAATTGCTCAACAAACGTAAAATAATCATCCTCATTATAATCTTCTAGGTTTGGTTCAGGATTCTACTTCTGTTGGCGGTTCTTGAGTTGTTCCAAGTTCTTCATCATCTCTGAGTTCTCCCTCCTCCTGGCCAGCTTCTTCAAAGTCGTTCCGCCCTCGCTTGCCTTGAGCCCGGAGTGCTTTAAGAATTGTGAGTCCTTTTATTGTGGATCCAGTTGGTTTGAAGCAAGTGATTTGATCATCTTCTGTTCCCTCTGGTGAGAGTGCGCAAGCTGAAAAGCAACCATGAGCAATCAACAAACGTATTCAAAATCCAACCTTTGAACGACTTGATGATCAGATCCTTGGAGATTGCTTGCCACGCTCTGTCACCCATTCCAAGACCAATTCGAGAGCTGGCGCCTTTGGGTTTCCTCCTTTTGTGAATTCCTTTTGAGTTCCATTCGTCATCCAAATCGTATAGCATTCACGGATCTTCTCCTTCAGGTTTGTTCCAACTGACATCCGGAGCCTGAAGAAGAGAAGATTAGAAACAACTGTGAGAAACAACTCTGAAACAACTGACCTGTAAAAACTTCGTGCATCCCCCTGGAATGAATGCGGCTTCGATTCCCAATTCTTTCATGACGGCCATTGTTGATGTTGACTTGTGTGCGGCAAAGGCATCTCAAACGAGCACACGAGGAAAAGAGAAGAGGCCGCCACCACGCTTGAGGTAGTCGGCAGTAGTTTCGTCATTCATCCAAACACTCCCATTCCAATTGATGATGAGCTTGTTTCTGAAATTTTCATCGATTCTGCTGACTGGACGCTTAAGGAGGCAGCTTTCTTCAATCAGAGCAGGCAGTTAGGCATACAGTTACACGCATTTTTTTATGGCCCGTTGTGACGATGGTCACTTGAAAACATAAAACAATGACCATTTCCTATCAAATCTAAAACCCTTACATCTTTCGCTTCTTTGGTCTTAATGTATTTGTTGGCAGGACAGTCAAACCAAACAGCTGTTTCATCCATTGCGAAGACTTGCGCGAACTTGATCATTTTTCTTCTTTCTTCGACATGTAGCACAAACTTGGCAACAGATTCAGCATAGTTCTCCGGCGGCTTCTGAGCAGTGGTTGTGGCGCGACGCAAGACGAACGAGTGCCGCTTCAGGAACGAATTCAGCCATCCAAGCGAGATCTGAAAAGATAAGATAAAAAACCTGTTTGCAAAAAGCATTCCAAGAACTCACTTTCAGATCTGTGCCACCAAACAATTCCACAGCCTTGTTTGTGATGATGCGTCGCTATACTGGTTGTTTGTTCTCCCTCTAAAAAGAAAAAAAAATGAATCCATTTGGCCAGTTTCACATCGAGTTCTGGATGGTTGACTTGTCTGCCACCACCTTCGAGACGCTTCTTTTTCGATCCCATAGCCGTGTTGTTCCTGAAAAACAAACAAAAATAACGTTTAAACCAGATACCAAGCATTACACTTGTTGCTTCAACTCATTTTGGTTCTGCTGCCATTTCCTGATGCACTTTCTGTCGACTTTGAACTTCTTGGCTGCGGAGTGGATTGAGTTCTTGCGTGCCCATTCAATTGCTTCCAACTTTGTTGCCGCGTCGTTGTTTCGGATGCGCTTCTTGTTGACTTGCCGACCTTCATCTTCGTGCATCTGCAGCTGTTCGGGATCGCTCATCTGAAAATAAAAAATAAAACATAGACTAAAAATAATACGACATTGAAAAACGAGACAGCAAAAAATCATTCAACGAAAATGAGACAGCGAAAAAAATACACGTCAAAAAAGTGAGACCGAAAAAAATATGTTTTGTTCTTTCGAGACAAAAAAAAATTCAAACAAAATTTTTTGTTCAAAAATAACCCCCCTCTTTGGGCTCGGTATATTCACTGCTAACAAGCCTGAAGAAAAAATCATCTATTTTTGAAAGAGCCTCTGTGAGAATTTGTCTAATTGAGGGCATTGTACTCTAGCGAGGACGCCTGATTTTGCGATATTCGTGCTCAGCAGGTCCTAAAACCCCCGTGTTAACCGTTGTAATAATCGGGAATCCCCGCGTTAAAATGGAAAAGTCACTATAGTCAAATGTCAAATTTTGAAAGTCAAATTTTGAATTCCGCTCAAGACAATAATCATTAAAATTTCAAATTCAAATATTCCGTTGATTTTTCCATTTTAAGAGCAGTTTTATATGAAAATCGACCGCGCTAAACATGAATCCGGTGTCATAAGCTAGGTTTTCTTAGCAGGGACAAAGTTATGGAAATTTGGTGCTACAGCTTGTATACTTACTTTGATTAGTCTTTCATGATTCTATAATAAGGTACTGTTGCATTTGGTGTTAAAAAAACCGCGAATTTCTGTTCTCTTTTTGTTTTCAAAAAATTTGGCTAGACATTATCTCTACAAAGTTATTGCCATTTTTATGTCGAAACAAAAGATTTTAAAAAACTGGCTTTTATAAGGAAAATCAAAAATTTTCTGTGAAATTGTGACCGCTCTGCTACAACTTTGCGCACACTAGATAGCCCTGATCACGAGATATTACAAACCTAGGTGGTGGATTAGTTTGAGCAAACACCACCCATATTTTGCTCAAATTCCAGGTGGCTGGGAATTGGTTAAAACCACCTATTTTTAAATGCTGATTCACCCGTTCGAATCCCCCTGTTTCCGAAATCTTTTTCAGCCATCGTGCTCAGCGTGAAATTCTGCACAAAACGCATAGTTTGGTACACACAGCAGAGTTGGCCCGGAATTTTTTTAGTCAAAACCAGAATTCCAAAATATTTTTGTAATTTTTCCAATTTTTTCGAAAACCTTTGGTGTCATTCAGCACAGTATTAAATTCTGCGTTAGATGGACATAAAACATTGTGTAAAATGCTTATTTTCAAAAAATACCCTTTGAAGGTGAAAATTCCGTTCCATTTTCAGGTCGAGATTAGATCGGAATTTTAACCTTAAAAAAGCATGATTTTTTTGGTTGTTAAGCACTTTACACAATGTTTTTCGTCTGCCTAACGTAGAATTAAATATTGCGTAGAATGGCACCAAATATTATCAAAAAATTGTAAAAATTACAAAAATATTTGGGAATTCCGGTTTTGACTTTAAAAAATTCCGCGCCAACTCTAACACACAGCCTTTCCCGTGTTAATGTTAAATATCAAAATTTAATGCAAAAATTAAAAAACAATTTTTTTGCCCCAGAAATTTAAATTTACTCACAGAAATAAATTATTTGCAGGCTAAAAAACTTTACACTATAAAATTCATTAACATAGAATCTATCTTCCAAACAATCATAATAAACGCATTAGAGTCTAGTCTACTACAAAAACTTGCGTTATAAATACTAAGTAAAAAAATTCAGCGGCTTTTGAAAAATTGTTTTGTAGCACAAGAAAATTAAAAAACGGTCTCGTGCACAAAACTAGTAGCAAGAGTACACGTTTTACATGGTAAAAAGACGAAAAAAAGTAAGAAGAAGTGCTGTTAAACATACACAAATTGAATCGAGAAAAGAGAGATATATAGAAACACCAGCAAGCATAAAAGACTGCAAGAAATCGGCTTAGACATACGCACTACTAGTTTATCACACCAATATCGCAGGTTACTACCGGGTTAGTAGTAGTGGAAATCCAGCATTTTTTTTAAATCTATGCAAAAATTTATAAACAAGATTTCATTATTCATTTACTGTTGGCATTCCCTCATGTTCGGCACAAAATTTCTTTACCGTGACTTTTGAAGGCTTTTGCCAGTTCTGTTTTTACAGACCGGTCCTAAATTACGTAATAATTCAGACTTTGCCTATGGGTTTGTTTTCAAAAATGTTGAAACTTTTGTCTGTAAGATTCGCTTCTCTCGATATAAGGCTACCCTATTTCAAAAAAGTGGTCTTATATCGAGAGTAAACTGTAAAAAAAAATATTTTTAAGCTGTGAGTCTGAATGTTGTCTGTTGTCTTATATCTCAGCCAGGAGTTAATATTTTACATAAATTAAGGGAAAAGAATGAATAGAGGTTGTAGAGTATCCACCGTATTTATGACTATTTTTAAAATTTCACTTGATTCACCCATAATGTTAGACTAAAAGATCGTCATGTTGATAACAATAGAAAGATGAAGATGGATGAAATTCGAATTCGCGGACCAAAGTACTCTTTCGTCTAACACTTTACTATTCTTGTAGTGTCGATTTTGTGTGGTGTTGTTTTGAATTTTGTAATTTATTCAAGCCGGCCTGCACAAACCCATGATGATATTTTTCCGAAAATGCTAGACTCTAACTCACCCTGTACCTTTTTTCTATTATGTTTAGCGTATTAGCTGTCTAACAAGTGTAAGAGGCTTCATTTATTAAAGAAGAATAAGCTGTTGTTTTCATAGTTTTTCTTCTTGTTCTCGCTCCTTAGTCAATCCGCTCAGTCTACAGAGCCTGTGGATAAGCCTACAAACTCAGCTCTAGTCAAATTGTGGAGATTGGCGAGCACAATCATGCAAACAAGGATAATAGGGCCGATTATGGCACCTTTTAAGCCCAGCCAGTAAATGCCACCAAACTTAGGCAAGTGACATAGGGATGGCTACCCCTGAAACAAAAACTCATTATCCCAAGAAGCCAAATCACCTTATTTGGTTGGGTGGTAGATAAGTTAGGATAATATTTATTTGATTTCCTTGTAAAAGGCCGTATCAGCAAAGGACAGTGGAGCAAGACTGGCTAAGGCAAATACAAATCCAGCTACGGTCTTGCCTCTGGCGAGGAATAGTTCAAAGAAGCCCACGATACGAACTGTTATAAAGTAAAAGTGTGAAGCAAACCTACTAGGCTACACGTTTAGAACTCATAGAATAGTAGTAATTTTACTCATATGTAACGGAAACAGGCCAGTTTGCCATGCGGCCAGTTCGCTACGCTTTTCAAAGTGGCCAGTTCGCCACGGCCAATTCGCCACTCTTTTTTCCACTTATTGAATTGCTATATTCTTGTCTCGGGAAGTATCCTGATTATTTAAAAAATTTTGTGTAAACCATTGGCATTCTATAAAACATTAGTAGTTCAGCTGGATGGTCCATGCAACAAAATAGCCCACTGATGGTGCGGTTGAAACGAAAGAACATTTTATATTTTGGGCTCCGAAACCTGGTTTTTGTACCAAATGAAGCATTAACAACAGAAAAACAAAGGCTTAGTGATTGTTACAAATTATTCTTTATTTCTTTGATCCCGAACTGAACAACGTCAAAATGATTTTCTTTGAATCTAATCCATCCACTCCGAGTGGCAGGCGCATTCATTTCCTAAAACAACAACAAACAAAGTTTTTGCAAACTTTTAGTTCAACTTACATCTTGATACTTTTCGGTTATCTGTGTCCAGATTTTTAATGATTTTAATTCTACATATCTTTTTGACTTTTCATGTTTTTATGTCCAGATAAATGAAATTTCTCGATCTATCTATTGTAAGGATTGCCCAGCTTCCTTTCCCGCCTTCCAGCGATTTCCCTATAGGAAACTGTAAGGAAATATTTCCAGTGAAATATCCCGAGAAATAATTCATTTGAATTTGAATTTGTCTCGTGAAGAAATATTGGGCCGAGGGCGTCGAAGCACAATAAGAGAGTCTTTGAAAATTTTTCTGAATTTAGCTCTTGTGCATCGATGTTGCCTCGCTCCGGTGTTCCTTTTGCAAGCAAATGTGCCAGTGATCCTTCTCTTGATAAGTCTGTCGCCGAATCTTTCCAGGTCAAACCCGTGAGTCTTTTCATTCCAGTTCTTTCTCCAGTGACTTTCCTTTTCATAAGTCTAAGCCTGACATAGGCTCATCCAGTGTTATTTCTTCCGACTCATACAGTCAGTTGTCTGGTGTAGAGTCACCGACTCTTTCCAGTGATTCTTCCAGCGCATTCGCCAGTCATATTATATCTCCATCGAGATACGAGCAGATTCTTCGAGAACACGCTCAGGCCAGCGCTTACATTTTTCAGGATTCGAGTCAAGCTGATGTCTCGGTTGCGCTTGCCTCCTCCTGCCGTTCAGTCTCACACATGGTTTCGCCTGCCGCCTCCAGTCACGTCTTTTCCCCTGCGCCGGTGATGGGTGGTAATGGGTGTGGTCCAAGCTTGCCTTGCCTGTGGGAAACTCCAGCGCCTACTCCCTCCAGTGGTCTCCAGCTCATCCGGTCTTGCTACAGCGACGACTCCAGTGAAGACGAAGATGAAGATCCAGCGCCTTCTACTCCAGCGCTCAATAGTTTGTCGTCTTATATTGTAAGTTGTCCAGCGTCAATAAAGTCTATTCCTAATTGTACCGGTAGTGCTGCGAGTAAACCCCGAAGGTCTTGTTCTTGCTCTCCCGTGAAAGCATCTTGTTCTCCCAACCTAAGACCCACTTCCTTGACTCTATTTAGAATTTATAGATTAGTGTTGAGAGTTGATTATTGTTATTATTATTATTATTATTTCTGTTGAAAATAAATTGTTTCGCGCATTTATTTAACTATTTAAATCTGGACACAGATAACCGAAAAGAACCTGCATCTTCAACGAAAAAGGTTACGTATCTTGGTGAAATCTCCGGTTGGTAAAGGACAAAGTTGTAGTTGTAGCACTTGGATGCTATAAGAACCTGCATGTTCCGACCCCACTCTCCCGGCTTTGAAAAGGCTGCGGCGTACAAAACGGAATTTCACATTGATTACCGTCAAACTGTGCTTAGGATGCTTCATTTGGTACAAAAACCAGGTTTCGGAACCCAAAATATAAAATGTTCTTTCATTTCAACCGCACCATCAATGGGCTATTTTGTTGCATTAACTTCAACGAGCTCTACCGATTTCACTTTTTAGATTTTTAATTTTCCTCCAAAAATATCGAGATCGACCTCAAAATTTCCCAATTTTCGAGGGGTTGAAAAATAACTCCCCGGGGAGCTATTAGAGGTAATACGGTAATTGACGAACTTGCATTTGAAAAAATTTGAGAAAAAAAAAGCGCTAATCTCCGCCTTAATTTTATTCCCCTTTAAGCTAGAGAAAGCAAGCCAAATAACTAGTTGGCAGAATCCGAAACTTTAACTTTTCGTGGAGAGGGGTAGTCATTGGGTGTTGGATTTGGGGTCCTTTATACCTAGTGTGTAAATTTTTGCCAACACAAAGTCCGCTTTACCCATTGCTATCAAATCTTTTGATTTAGTTTTTGGTTTCACCACTTACAGAAAATTTTATGTTCAATTTTATTCATACTATTTTTGCCACATTAAAAAAACAATCGAAAAGCACTGCTAGAGCAAACGTACAAAATAAAATGAGCAACTTTTGTCATACGAAATCTCCTTGATAGTCTTCTAACAATCTTTCAATAAAACCTATTTATTAGTAGTCTAAATCTAGTAAATAGATCTGATACTGGTCACAGTAGCATGGTCCACCAGTAGCTGAGCCAGATAACGGGTTTCCAAATAGCTGAGGGCATCAGCCACCCAGTCCTTGACCAATCTACCTGGTTGTCCATCTAGCATATTGACTAGACGAACGGCTGTGTCAAGATCATCACGCTCTACAAAGTATTTAGCCCTGGCAAGTAACTCATAGGTGTCCACTTTCTTGGGATTGATCTGGTCGTCTGGAGAATACTTAGAAGGCAACTCGATCATGAACCAGGACTGCAAGTAGGAGGAAAGGTATTTGAGAAGAGTACCACCATTCTCATCGATTTTGGCGGTTTGCTTGCCTAGTTTGTAAATCTTAAAAAAAGGAATTTTTGAATTATTTGATTACTGTATTTGTTCTAATAGCTCACCCGGGTGAGTTATTTTTCAATCCCTCAAAAATCGGAAAACTTTTCTTTTCGGGTGCTCAGCCAAACTTTCAAAAGTGAAATCAATAGAGCTCGTGGGAGTTAAGCGAAAATACAATAAACATCGATGTGAAATATTTGCTCTGGGCTGAGATGTAGGTCCTCAAAGTTGAGAAAGGGGGGGAGGAGGTGGTTGTGAGTTAAGAGAGAGTGGTGAGCTATTAGAACATTTACGGTAGGTAGTTTGGATATCTGATTACCCTGCCAAATCGGTTCTTCAAATCTTGTTCGGTATAAACGCCCTGCTCCACAGCTGATTTGGGAAAACAGTTGATGATAGATTGCACAAAGTTGTCCTCTTCACATGCCTGTTTGATCACTTCCAACTAAAAGTACTTGATTTGACTAAATTTGGTTAAACATTAAGGTTCGCCCACAATTGAGGTAGGGAGTCGGCAGTCCAGTTCCAGTTTATTATTTTTTTCTGTCGAAATATAAAAAAAAACCTTTTTCGTGGAAAAGACCTTGAAAATAGATCAAAACACGTTACAGAAAAAAATAAAGCTGAAATATCGCAGAAGTACGGAATCTCAATCTGGAAAATTGGCTCGGTACTAAAGGCTAAAAGAAGAGAATACTTATGGGTTAAAGTGTCTTTAAGGTATGGGGCGCAGTGATCACGGTGGTTAGGGTCATTTTGATCACCTCGCTCACAGTAGTTTATCATAATAATTTTAATCAGGTGTTATTAAGTTAATTTGATTAACGGCAATTTAATTACTTAACTTCAGCGTGATTATTTGCAGGATTCGCTTAAACTAAGCTTAAACTTGTTGCTCCAAAGGGTGGTTACAGCGATTTTGGGAATAGGGGTGAGGGTGGATATTCTATACTAGCGCCAAAAAATCTTAAAAACGCATCCAAATGGCTGAAAAGCGAACCCATTTGGTCAACAACTGACTTTGCTCACTAACAACTAACTTTATTTAACAGCAACTGACAACACTTCAACGATAGAAATTCGACTTCAACAATTTCAAGAGTGTGGATGGATCGACCAGATAGGCTCACGATCGAAGTTCTTTGTAGCGCTCCCACCCTGCAGCAGCTGAAAAGTTCTCCAAGTCCCGTACCATTTGCTAATCGATTTCCTCTCCGATGTGTATCCACAGCAGCATGCTTGAAATTTTTAAGCTCACTTAAGCCTTTAAATGAGAAATTTGAAAATGGGTGCGCTTTTAAGCAAAGTGGCTTTCTCTTTCTCATTGAATTCCTCTAATCTAATCTAAAAATGTGACAGAGTAAGCAATTTTTCCTTAGAAATAAGCTCATCTGGAAAACCTGTGGAACAGACAGTTTTCTCTGAAAATTTTTACCTCTTCAGCCAATGGCTTTTTTCTTGCATCAATAGTGTTGGCAGCCTTTTTCCCATGGACCACTGACTCCACCAGGTTCTGACAGGCCAGCCAGTACTGCTTCGACCTTCGGTTCTCCGCATCCTGAAATCAAAAGAATAACTCGCGTTTACAGCTAGCACAGAAAAATAGGCTCACCCATCCAACTCTGCTCTGCAAAGCACTCTCAATCCCTTGCAGTGTGGCCACTGATTGTTGCACCTGCTTCAAATGCAAGTTGCGCTCCTGTGCTACTGCCTCCTAAAAAACAAATAAAATACTCAGAAAATTATTTCAATCAAAGTTTGTAAAAGACTTGCCTCCACAAGTTTAGCATTTTCAATGTCATGCAGTTGTTTTTGGGTTCGGATGACACTCTCGAGATGTTCGGCATGGGCCAGTGAAGCTCTTTGGAGACGAGCTTCTAATTCCGTTTCCCAAGCTTTGCGCTCTTCTATCACCTGAAAATACCGTTTTGTATCTAATATAAAAACACATCCCTGAGAGGGCCAATTTTTTGGATATTTTGGTTTGTCTACAATTGTTGAAAATAAAATTTTGAAATTCGATCATCACAAATCAGCTTACACTAAGTGTTAGAAATGCAATTTTTTGTATATAATGTAGAAAACATGTTTTTTTGCTTGCTCCTCTCTTGTGGTTTAAATCTTGATCTATAGTTACCACTGCCAGATTAGCATGTATTTTTGGGCAGCGTGTCCTTTGTAAAAGTTTTATGATACGACCCGAAATGGTCAATTTTAGGGGCGAAAAAGACCTGGCCGGCCCGGCTTTTGTGTGGACTAAAATTAAATAAAAGTACATATTTATGTGTAATTTTTTTTTCTAAAGTCCTGAAATTTCCTCAGAATTTCTCAATCTGAATAAGAAAAGGAAAATTAGCATTCGAAAAGAGCAGGAATTGAATTATTATTTATCACAGACTTTCCCGGCCCAGCCCGCCGGCACCGGCGGGCTGGGCCTGTTCGTGCACGTGCGCCAAAAAAGTATTGTGCGGTCGAAACTCACTTTTTTGTCAACATCAATGTTGACACTTTCTTTGACCCGCCTGACTTCCAAATCCAGCTGGGCATCAGCTACCTGAAATCACACGTTTGTATACCACATGCTTTTGTTGTTGTAATACCTCAGCATCCGCCTTTTTCTGGTCTTCAATGGCCTTGGCGATGTTCTGCTCTTCACGGACCTGAATTTTATCATTTTTAGCAGTTAATACGTGGTCATTTTTTTCGTCTTAGTCACATAAAATTTGTTTCTTCACACCATAATTCTTTGAACAAGTTAAAGGGGCATGCTCACCTGTTTCACAATTTTTCCCCGCCAATTCAAAAATTTTTCTTAATCATTGAACTCCTATACAATTTTTTTAGCTTGGTTTCTATTAAAACAAGGCCTAGAATTTAATTTTAGGTATAGTTTTGTTAGAAACCAGGTTGAAAAATCCGTAAAGAAGTTCAATGACTCTGAAATTTTTTTTGAATTGGCGGGGACAAATTATGTAACAGGTGATCGCGCCCCTTTAACATGAAAGTCATTTTCACAAGACCTGTAAAGTAAGAAGCAAATTTTACAAACAATCCCCTGTGCTCCCCCATAAAAATTAGTTAAGAATCACATTCGTAGCGTAATACCTCCATAATCGCAAACCGTAATGCAAATTTACCTGCTGTTCAGCCAATTGTCTTCTGAACTGGTCTACTCGCAAGTAGGCATGTGCTATGAGTGCCTACAAAAAAATTAACAGTATTTACGTGTATTTATTTAGTTACGTGAGTTTAGAAAAGAAAACGAGGTTAAAGCAAAAGTTAGTGTTTTAGTTAGTTGGTGGCGATGATCTTTTTATTGAAGGAAATCAGTTTTAGCCATAAATTTATTTGTCTCTTTTGGGCAGATAGGTTGTGATGGTTTTAATATAGAGAATAGGATACCTTTTTAAATTAAATTTTGCATTGAAATGGTCTAAAAATGTCTCAAACTCAAAAACAACCATAAGGGTTATTAAAATTTCAACCATTAGTTTTTTATTGACCTCAAAGTTTTTTGGTGTTTGTGTTTTTTAAAACGATTGAATTCTACTTAGAACTTCTGAGTTATTTATGAAAAAAATAAATAAGTTAGTTAGCACCACACAGCCCCTTAAAATTCGAAACCATAATCACTTTGAAAACAACAAAATGCCAAGAAATTTGAAAAAAAAAACATTTTTCGCAAATATGGGTTTTTTTTTTAATTTTTTGAATACACTTCATGAAAGCTAGTCGAACTTACTTCGGTAAGGACAACTTTATCAATCTTTCCCGACATGACAGTTGAAAAATAGAGGCAACACAAAGAACGAGTTTATTTTTAAAAGCTCAGAACATAGAGATACAGAATTAGTTACAGTGATCACTTCAATGCTAGCATTCAGACCATAATTGAGCAGTTGAATAATTGCTTTTGACATCATCGACCTTCTCTTCTAAAAATAGAAAACATAAAAACATATCCTAGCTAAAAAGACAACATTCACATACCAGTACTTTCAATGACTCTTCGCATCTCGAATCCGGCTTAAGCGTAGTCCTGAGCATGGTAATCAAAAATTTAACTTTTGCAGCAGCATTCAGACAGCATCCTTGCTCTTGTCGCAGACACTCTGAGCAGTGAGGCATCTATTCGATTCGATCTATTCAGCGGCAGCATTGGAGACGGCATTAGCACACTTGGTGTCACTCGATCTTTCCTGCTTTGGCTGTCGATTCCATAGACGAGACATATCATACAATCCCTAAAAGACCAACTAAATACGTGAAATGAAGACTATATCAACACAGAGACACAAGCAAAAGGTTTTCAAATTGCTACCTAAGTCTGAAACATCAATCCCACAAAAAACTGACCGGATTGAATCATATGTTTCGCAGATTTCCAAGTCACTGCACTTGCATCCACTGATTTTCTGATATGATTGGCTGAGCTTTGACATCATTTCGACCTTGCTCCTATTGCAATTCCTTCTCTTGGCCAAGTTTGCTAAAATTAAAATTACATTTTTTATTTGACACCATGCGGATCCATCGGGCTATCTTAGATAGCTTGAGGACCTCTGCTTTGTTTGCTTTCTCTTCTTGAACACTTGACTTGGAGCTTCCTAGCCAAAAGCCGATGCTATTTGATTGAGTGGAACTGTTTTTTGACTCAAATCTTGCTGCTTTTGACATCTTTTTGGGATGAATTTCGAGTCTTCATCAGATCTGAAAATTTAACCAAATATGAATCCGTCAAAAAGTCAAGGAAAGTCGCCGATTTTAGAACGTACTATGTACAAAAATGTAGGCTGCCTATTCAGCAACAAGAAAAGTCAGAAATTCAGAAGCTAGAGACCATTTCAAGCAAACAACTGGCATTTTAACGAGTAAAATTAAGGGTTTTTGTGTTTTCTGTCTAACTTTTGCATAACACACACTAAATTTGCATTTAGTTTTGACTCAAAAGGAATTCAAAATGAATGCTACGTTTTTCTGGCTCAAAATCGTGAATTGTTTTCGAAATTCTGTGTTTACAGAATTTGGTCTGTATTTTCTGAAAGAGGAATCTTCAGCTTTCGTTTGTTGTATAACTCACCCTTTGAAATACAAACCTCGCAAACCTCATACAAAATTAAATTTTCGTCATTTTAGGCTTAGAATGATGTTGGCTCAGAAACAGTGTGCTAAGCGGGGTAAACAATCTCTTTCGGAAAAATGTCAATTCGCAGTCTGCACGCAGTGGTATAAGCAGCAATCTAAGAAACAAATAGCAGCCGCAGCGGAAATAGCAAAATCTGCCATGGCAACAAGACTCGGTAAGGTTTCACCGTTATTCACTTCTTTTATGGGAATGACTTAATTATCTCTACAATTGTTCTAGTAAAGCCCTCTCAGGATAGAAAACAATCAAGAAGCCAAGCGGAAGAGCCGGAAACCGGAAGGATAGTGCTAGGAGGTGCATTTCTTCGCCAAAATCAAAATTTTTTAATGTCTGACAACAATTCTTTTAGGAAGAAGTACAGCAAGTGTTCAAGTTGATTTAACCAGCAAATCAATTTCCGAGTTCCAAAGAGATAAACAACTGCTTCTGAATCGTCTAGTCGAAACTAAGAAAAAGGAATCGGTATGTTAAAATTACGTGTTTTTGCTTTGCTTATTGCAGTGGTTAAGACTACCAGAAAGCCATTGCATGCTGTATCGAGAAGATACTCAACTTCAAGAATTGACCAGATTGTTTCGGTCTATCAAGGGAGCTCTAAGCGATTGCCAAGCTATGTTGAATTTCGGTGTTGAATTTTATAAGCTATGTAGAACTTTAAAAAGGATTCGCTAACAGCTTGGAATCGCCTCGCCAGTCAAGCCAAGTATGCCTAGCCTTGTTCTGTCACCAATGGAAGATCTCAAATTCTGTTCTGGAAGCTATGCTGGGTTCAGCCGAAGACAAAATATAGATCCATCGTGAGTCAAGATTAGTTGCTAGGGTTCCTCTGGTGCGTATTCTAATCAGCAATATCATTCCACCTTTTCTTCACACTCTGCAGGGCTTGTGTCAAAATGTCATCTAGAAGATTGAAAAAGCCGAGCCGAAAAAAATCACTGCTTTGGAGAACGTCTACAAAAGTCTCGGAGCTCAAAAACAAGCTTGGTACCAAATCTTTACAAATAAATGTAAGAGCTTCTTGACACATAAGAGGTTTTGTATGTTTTACTATTTCAGAGGATTATGTGCGCAAGTTGCTAACCGGTGATGGTCCCCAGAGAATCGCAGGTGTCGTATGCTTAAGCGATAAACATGGTGCCTACGTAACACTACTCACATTGCTTTGGCAGATTCAGTCTATGGCAGAAGCTACGGTGCTTTCGAGTAAGCAAATTGCCATGCTTGGTGAAAGGACTCATAACTTTTTCGTGTGCCTAAGGGTATGATCGTCCTTATTTCCATGGTGACTTATTCACAAAATTTGTTTGATCAGGAAAACTAGTGACTTATTCACAAAATTTGTTTGATCAGGAAAACTTTCCAGATGTTTCCGTGACGCCCAAGCGCCACCTACTTTGTTCTCATGTTGGCAAATTTGTTAGACTACACAAGTTTTAGGCCTTTCTCTGAGCAATCGATTGAATTTCTTCAGCGAAAAGTTAACAACGATGAAAGAATATTTGCACCGATGAACAGTCGTTCAGTGACTTTGAAGAAACTTCTTGAGGAGTCCTTTTTGCGAAATGTATTGTTTGACCTCAACATTGTTTTGGACGTTGAATCTGAATAAATTTACTACTGCATTTTTGTGTATTGCTAATTTTCAATGGGAATATGTTGGATGTTAATAAATTATCTTTAAATTATTATAAAGAGACAAAAATTTAAAAAGCGCGTAGAAACTGCGATAAGATTCTTGGCATTTTGTTTAAGTTGAACTACAAAGAAATTTGAATTTTGAAAGGCTGTGATCGAGCGTTCGTTATATCGAGCGGCAACTATAGTCATGTTACTTCATCGCTGGCCAAATTAACATTAAAAATTGGTTCGTTATATCGAGCGTCGACTGTATCTCAAAAATTTGCTTGTTTTCGGGGCAAGTGATAGCTTGTTTTAATGCCCTGGGTGTGAGGAAGCTGTTGTAGATAAGGTTACGCAAAAAAATAATAGTTATATCAGTCACAAACAGGGTTACATGTAACCTGTTAAATGTATCAGGATCTCAGTCAACTTTCAAACTTTTTCATTAGGTGCAAAAATCTGAAAGTGATTATGTTTTTGAATTTTAAGGGGCTGTGGCCACTGTTTCTCTCTTTTTGCATGAAATAAAATATTTTGAAATATTAGTAACAATTAGTAAGTAATACAGTCAACCCCCACGAATGGTTGACTGTAAAGGTTTTTTATATAGGTGTATCCTAAGTTCATACTTCGTGGAGGGCCATATCTAAAAGTTTTAACTACGAAACCCAAGCCTACAATCCACACATATATTCCTATTTCCCAAATTAACCATCAAAAGTACTATACATTCAACTCATCCTGGGTCAACTTGTCTTCCTTTGCATGGATATCCACTCCAGGAACAATTGAGTTGAGTTCTTGGGCAAAGTGTTGTCTGCTTTTGTCAATCAAGTCCTTGTATTGGTTGAATATGCGACGCTAGAATTAATTTTTCATTATGTTTGAAAATGCAACAGTTGACTTACAAACCTCATTTCGAGCTTTTTCTGCCATATGGTTGAGTTCATCCAGCTGAAGAGCGAATTTATTGGCAGTTTCTGAGGCTAGAAGCACCATGCTGCTTTTGCCTACAACTTTTTGACTGAGCGACTTGGCATTCGCAATCGTCTGGAAAAAGAAATTTCATGTAGCTATATAAAATTCATGAGCTTTTAAGATTTCTTTTCAGATACGGTTTTATAAGACCCTTTACATACCGTATTCTGGCTAATGATCGACCAACACCCCGAACACCATACTAAACTTCTACAACTCATAAGAAAGAGCAGACTCTCAGCTTTCTAATGACATATTGTTCAGGGGTTTATGATAGCTTAATGTAAAATGATTGGCCCGAAGAAACAATTGTGTCATTTTTACAACAAGGATTTTTTTACCTAAATGGGCTAAATTACGTGGGATACACTGTCTGTTAAGAACCATCTGAAAGAGCAATAAAAACTGCACCAAAGTACAAGCTTCACAGTACAACAAAACAAAGTCTTCCGAGTGTTAAGCGACAGTTTCAAAAACCTAAGAAATATTTGAAAAAGCATTATCGGACAAAAAACCTTTTTCTCGCTTAACTAACCTTCAATTATGACACCAGATTCGTGTTCAGCATGGTCGATTTGTTTATAGAACTGCTCCAGGGGTGGACACGGGCCGGCTTGGCCCGGCCCGCCGGGCTTTGGGCCGGGCCGAAAAATCTCCGGGCCGGGCCCCGGAGCCCGGCGCTGAATCCCGGTTAAATTTCTCATTGAAGTTCCCGCCAAAACTACCCAACCAAAGCTTCATTATAGGGTTGCCGAAAATACCGATTTTCGAAATTCCGAGATAAATATCGGTATTTTTTCGGTATCTTTCCTAATGAAAAGCGCGTAAAAAGCGTACTTTTCACAAAAATCGAGACCCGCCTTCCAACGCCACAAGCTCCAGCATCGTCAAGCCACCATCATCTGTTGATGCGCTGTTTCTGCAGGAGGAGAAAGAGACTACGCCCGATGATGAGGTCGACCGCTACATGATGAAGAAGTTCTCCAACATTCCCAAGGATCTCGGCGAGTTATGGAAATGTAACATCGAAGAGTTTCACCGTTTGGCAAAGGTGGCGCGAAGAATCCTCTACATACCTGCTTCCTCGGCCGAAAATGAAAGGTGGTTCAGCAAGTTGCGTCTACTGGTGGTGGAGTCTCGCGGGACCTTGTCGACAGCGTCCATTTCTTCCATATGTATTGGCCGATCATTGTTGAAAAATAAGATTTCATTTGATTGATTTGATTTGTTTGATTTTGGGCTATAAATAAAGACTCCTTGTTTTTTCTCAAGAAATGTCGATTTTTTATGAGTATATCTGAGGGCTTCCGGGCTCGGCCCGGGCCGGGCTGGCCCGAGGACTGAAAAGTGCGGGCCGGGCCGAACTATTACGGCCGTGTGCCGGGCCGGGCTGTAAAAATTCGGCCCGTGTCCACCCCTGAACTGCTCTTAAAACTTCAAAGTCATCATCAGAATTCAAATTCTTTCGAGAAAAAAAATATTTAGACTTGTGAAAAATTTGATATTTAAATAATTATTTTATCGAGGAGATTTTGAATTTTGACAATGAGTTTGAATTTTTAAGAGCAGTTCTATAAGCAAATCGACCATGGCAAACACGAATACGGTGTCAGAATTTGAGGTTAGTCGAGCGAGGAAAAAGATTTTCGTCAAAATCATTTTTCAGATATTTGTTAATTTTCTTGAAACGATCGCTTAACCCTATAGACTTTTTTTGTTTTACTTTGAAGCATTTTTGGTGCAGTTTTGATTGATTTTTGAAATGGTATGTAGGGTTTGCTGAACAGACAGCTGTATCCCATTTAATTTTCCTTTTTAAGTAAAAAAAACCGTTTCGGAAAAACGAACAATTGCTTCTTCGGACCAAATATTTTACATTTAGTTCGCCTAAAACGTTTAACAATATGTTATTAGAAAGCTGAGACTCCGCTTTTTCTTATGAGTTAAAAAGAATCATGCAAGTGTATATCAAATATTCTAAACATACCCAAGTGCCATTTTACGCCATTCAGAAATTGGTAAAAATCTCGAGCCAAACCGGCCTTTTTGAAAAACGGTTTGAAGATTCGGATTCTCCATGAAATTCTGCACCAGAACCAACCGGTCTCACAGTTAGGCCTTTGCGTGTTAAAAAGATTTGTCGTTTGTTTGGGACCCCAAATCAGTGTTGTAAAAAACTAAAAGTTGGCACCGGCACCGGCACCAGCACCGGACATACCGCTTGGCACCGGCACCGGCACCGTCTTAAAACACCGGTGCCGCACCGGTGCCGGCACCGACCACTTGAAATGTTAAGTAAAAAGGATAGTTTTTTGAAAAATATCGTAAGAGACAGCAAAATGAGCGAAAATGCAAAATTTTGTTTTTAATGAAGGTTGAAAACGCCATGCAAATATGGCAGCAATAAAATTAGACAACAGTTAGCTTAAAATGTCTAATTTATTACAATTAATTAGAACTCTTTTCTAATGTAGTTACCGGTGTGTCTTTTTATCATTTCGACGATGTCCAGTCCAACAACCATTATTTTCTGTTTTGATGAATCATAATAGTGCCTTAAGATTCCTAGATAGCTATGAAGCATACCCTTAGTCGTCACAACGTCGACAGTCAAAGAGAGTGTTTTTCCAGCTGCGTGAATTCCTTTGTTTATCTCTATATAGTATTAGGCATGTCTCTGTGGCGCTCCATTTTGTCACTTTTGATCGTAACGCGATTTATCATACTTTTTGTGGACACAATGTGGAGATCTTGGTGTCATTCGATAGCCCTTTAACTAGGGAAGATCAGATACGTGTTGGTTTTTTCACATCGCCTTATTGGACAAAAAAATTTGGGCTTAAAAGTCGGATAAGTTTATTTTTAGGATTTACATTCAGTTTTTGTTCGGAACTTTTGTTCGTAACGTTTTTAAATTTGCGCCAATTTTTAAATTGGCGCCAAATAACTGGGCGCCGATATTAAAAATTTATAGCTTAAAAACAAATGGCGCCTAAGGCGCCAGTCCAAACTAGTGCTGTAATATAATGACTGGATTCTTGCGCTTGGTTGGAGTCAGTAGCTTTAAGCAGCTGTTTGTCAATGCCGCAGGTATATTAGGTCTCTCCTGGTTGTCCGATAAACTCGTGGACTGGTGGGAGGACGGAGAAGAACATTCAACAGAGCCTACACCACCTCCAATGACAAAAGCTGAGTGGAAACTCCACGTAAAAGAAATATTGATTCAAATCATAAACATGGAAATTTGAATCGGCATCTGTGAACAATATCTGTTTATTGACACTTTTTAAGTAACATCCTGTCGTTTTTTACAAATAAAAGCTCAGCTTTTCTTAAAATTGATCACAATTTTAACAGAAAACAGAAAAAAAATACGGCACCACCTCAAAAAATTCGCGCACCGGCACCAGCACCGGCACCAGACCTTTTTTGGCACCGCACCGGCACCGCACCGGTGCCAAGTCGAAATTCGGCACCGGCACCGGTGCCGGCACCGGTGCTTTTACAACACTGCCCCAAATCCTTTTATTTTTGAAATTTTCAAAATCTTTTTTTTTTCGGGTGGTATTTAATTTTGGCCATAAACTGGGGTAAGCTCTAGGTCAATTGGTGTACGAAATTTTTATCACCTCTAAATGCCGAACAAAATATACTATCCAACCCAAAATTGTATGCTGAAAACGGTTTGTTAGGACCAAAATGCTGTTTTGACTATCCAGAATCTCAATACCCTGGCTACCCTAGATACCCTTTCTGAGGTCGTCGACCCCAAATTTTAGTGAATTTTTCTGAATAAGCGTAAAAATGAGCTATATATTCAAATTGGTGCTTAAAACGTTTTGTAAAGAAAAACCCCTTTTGAGCTTATCAACACTTGAGAAACTGATGTAGTCCCGCCTCCTCCAGGTGGACGTCCAGCTGTACAACTTGAGTACAACCTGAAAATTTGGCGACAGAAAACGAACTTTTAATCTTCACTAATGTACTCAGGGCATTTTTTAGGCAAGAAAAAACTGTTTATTGTCCATTTAGAAAAATTCTTTAAAATTTGGGGTCGACCACCTCAGAGTGGGTATCTAGGGCAACCAGGGTATTGAGATTCTGGATAGTCAAAGCAGCATTTTTGTCCTAACAAACTGTTTTCAGCACACGATTTTGAGTTGGATAGTATACTTTGTTCGGCATTTAGAGGTGATAAAATTTTCGTGGACCAATTGACTTAGAGCTAACTCGAGTTTATGGCCAAAATTCAATAATTTATGGCCATTTTTCAGTATTTTATGGCCACCTCGAGTTTATGGCCATAATTCAAAAGTTTATGGCCAAAATTCAATAATTTATGGCCATTTTTCAGTATTTTATGGCCACCTCGAGTTTATGGCCAAAATTAAATGTTTTATGACCATTTTTCAGTATTTTATGGCCAATTTTAAATATTATCCTTTTTTCCGCCGAACAATGGCAATAAGCACTAGATAAAATGACGTTTATTCGTCAAAACGGTCAAAATGTACTTTTTTTAAATTTTGACATTTTCTCTTATAGACGGGAACTTTATTTTTCAACTACACTCCAAAGGGGCGCTCTAAAAGTGAGATCTAAGATGGGGACTTCAAGAGGTATTTCGATAAATGCATAATCGATAATTGGTATTTCAGCAATGACTATTTAAATTTTTTTTAACGTCGCTTTCCAGCCGAATTTTATTTATTTTTATTCCTATTTGAAAGGGTTTTTGGTGATACTCTGAACCTTGAATAGTGGCTACCAACCTTTCTGAGTGCATCAATAGCATTTCGTCCAGTAGCCTCTTGATCGATATCCACCTTCGCCAAATTTTCAGCCTTGCGGAGTGCCTCATTAACAGCAACCCAGTCACCATTCTGACCATCGTCCACAGCTTTTTTCAATGTTTCTGCATGTGCTTTGATGGCCAGAATGGTGTTGTACTTGGCTTCAGTCGCTGATTTCACCTTCTTCTCAGCATGCTCAAGGGCGTTCAATAAACGCGAGTCCACGTCTGAAAACAGACAGGATATTAAGTAAAAGAGAAAATATAATAAATGTGACCTTTCAACAGCTTGCTCTCCTCATCAGCTGTTTTGGGTTTGACATTGCTGAGATCGTCTAGAGGCTTTCTCACATCCACAGCTACAATTATTTGTTTATGTTAAAGGACCATGGTTTTTGTCGAAAATTCGAATTGATGGGGGAAAATTACCTGAAAATTTTGTCTAGAGCTGTGCTCTTCAGAGTCGTTCGAAATAACTCGAAAGAGTACAGTGAGAGACGAAAGAAAAGTGTCCCCCGCCAATTCAAGTTTTGCATATACCGCTGCGCTCAAAAAGCAAGTTGCTTTAATCAATTAAATAAGTGTTATTGAAGGCTTCAAATTTTGTTATTTTCACTATCTGGTCACTTCGGTTTTGTAATATTGCGGAAATCGAAAATTTCTGTTTTGACTAGCACACTCGTCATTGAAAGGCAAATGGTTTTTGTGAAGCTTTTAGTTAATCTGTCTCTGATTGAAAACCGTCTTATGGCATATGTTTTTGACCCACTTTTTGAAGATCACTCACAAGCAAATTAACCCTGAATTTATAGCCAGTGAATGAGCTACAAAATAGATGTTAACTTGTCTGAGACCAATTATAGGGGTCATAACCAGAGGAAACAAGACTTTTCGAGAATTCGGTACCAGACTTCTGGGTAAAAACTTTTTTCAAGGCCCTAATATTTTCCCAGATTTGCTTTTTCTGCACCAGGACTTGGTACTGGTCGCGCTATGATGCTTATGGAAAACCAGGATTATAAATAGCAACTCATATCTATAAATTGTTACCTTTGATATTGCTATCCAGAGAAGGAGTTATTTGCTGCTGCTGGCCAGAATTGATAGAAGGATTTATTTTGGACTTAACATACTCAATTGGATGTGAAACATCAACAATACTTTTGTTGATCACTTCACCACCTAAATACCAAACATGCTCTTGGAATGTAAGCCGAAAAAAAAACCTTTGAAAAGAGCTGTTTTGTCTTTTTGTTGATTGACGATAGACTCAACTTTTTTCACCCATTCCCGAACTTCTGGAGGCATTTGTTCTGGATTCAGGTAAGCATATCCAGTGCCTGCTCCAATGGCGGTGGTCAGACCGACTGCGGTCAGAAGTTTCTTCTTCATAGCTATAATTTTACCTGTACAATTTTTTGGTGTTTGCAATAAAACGAGGGTAAAATATCGATTCGCGATACTTTTTGACCAAACTTTCAAAAATTGTCAATTTTTGAAAGTGAAAGTTATTAAAATGTCATTTCTAATACCCGAAATATTTACTAGAACTTAGATATTAGATGGAGCTGAGATAAATTTCAAATTATGTAAGCGGAGCAAATTTTTGGTAGGTCTATTCAAAACA
Organism: Ditylenchus weischeri; assembly: GCA_029231635.1. Lineage (NCBI taxonomy): Eukaryota > Metazoa > Nematoda > Chromadorea > Rhabditida > Anguinidae > Ditylenchus > Ditylenchus weischeri. The sequence goes on from JAMRYI010000010.1 coordinate 186,904, forward strand.
ACAATATCTCATCCTTGTAATATTTTTGATCCGATTATCGGCTTCAAGAATATCTTTCTGACTATGATATAAATGAGAAAAAGATCTTATAAAATTTACACGATGAATCTGATCATTATAAACAGTAGATATCTTTTTTGAAACAAGCAAAATAGAGTCAAGAAATTTTCATTAGAGAAAAAAGCTAATCAATGAAAAAGCGCGAATTCAAACACTTTTCAGAAGCGGCAAAATCGTGGTTTGGGCCGGTACGGAGAGGTGAGTAAGCACTAGTATCAGCAGTATGCAAAAACTACGAAGCCAGTGCTATAAAAACAGCAGGGGGCACAGGGGCTAAAAATTCAAAAACATAATCACTTCAAAAACAACAAGACACCAAAATATTTGAAGGATGTTTTTATATATTTTCTAAAATTTTCAGTGATTATTGACGACGGTATGCAAATTTTGATGAAAAAGCATTTTTTTTAGCAAGTATTACAGTTTTCAACAAGAAGTTTACACAACCTAAGTGACATAAAACGACCTTTTACTGATACGACTCGTATCTAAAAAGTTAATATTCTAGGCTTGTTTGTTGTGACTAAGAAATCTATCTGCAAGATTAATTTCTTACGCAAAAAACCTCTATGGTAAAATAAAACTTCAGAAAGCTTTACGCATCGCCTTCATAAGCCTTACACGCCGTCAGATTCCCCTCAAACTAATGCTCGAAAAACAGGTAAAAGATCAAACATGGAACGATTTTATTTGTAACAGCACAGTACATAGCGACATCAAAGAAGTTAGACATACAATTTATATGCTTCGGACCACATTTGGCTACTTTCTTTCCAGTTCCTTGAGCATTCCCCTAAACAAAGAAACTTAGAAATCGACATTAACTGAGCTGAAGACAAACATGTTTTACATATATTTCGAATTCTACCTTCGACCTTTCCCTACCTTCGAAGGTCGTAATATACGACCTTCGAAAGTCATATATTTACCTTCGAACACTAAAGGTTCAAACAACACGCCCGCTTCTTTTACAATATTACAATTACCCAAAAAGCTTGAATTTCATTCAACATGGTTAGTTGGTTGTACAGGAATTATGTACACCAATTCATGGGTCACAATGGGTACTGAAAAGAACCAATCTATTACAATAGAATGGGCAGATAGCATGACAACAAAGATAATGTTACCAAAAACTACCTATAAAACTGAAGAAGATTTGTCAAACTGTCTTAAAAAGCTACTACAAAAAGCTAACGATAATATGTGTAGCCTGAAGAAGCGTTCAAAAGAATGTTCCAGCACCTTCTGACATGTATAATCTAGAAAAAGAAATTAATAGTTCGAAAAATGCATCTGAAATTCGTATTCTTATAGATAAATGGTCTGAAATGATGAATAAAAAGATAGCTTTGATGACAATCGAGAGAAAAAAGGAGAGAAATCAGGTATTGACATAACCGCATATGTTTTTGACCGCTTTTTTTCGGCCGCACTGCAAACACTGTCCGACACACGTAAGAGGAGAAAAAATTTTATGTTTCACGGTATTTTGGGAAACACCAATGTTTCGGAATAATTTTTCGCGAAACATGTGTTTGGTTTTAATGTTTCGCTAAAGTATGAAGGTGGCTTAACACTGGAAAGGCTGAGTGTGCCAAACTATGCGTTTTGTGCAGAATCTAACGCTAAACACGATGACTGAAAAAATTTCGGCTAAAGTTCGGAATCTATGTTGTGCCCAAAAACGTGTTTTGATCACGTTTTTCCTCGTCGTTTTAGCATGATTAAAGTGTAGAAAAAGAGTTTTTAGATGGGGCACGATAATTTTTCAAAAAAAAATTTTTTGACCGAAAATTGACTTTTTGACCAAAATTTTCATTTTTTTCATTTTTGTAGTTTTTCTATGTCGCAGTTTTTTGGGTCGGACAAGTTTTGCTCTCACATTTTTTTATTGCTTGTTTTAGAAAACATGGTTCTTAATTTGATTGTCCTGCACGAAATCTGTAAGGAGCCGGTACGAATGAAGAATGCTCTCCAACAATGGCACTTGAATTTTCGGTCAAAAATTTTTTTTTGAAAAATTATCGAGCCCCACCTAAAAACTTTTTTTCTACACCTTAATCATGCTAAAATGACTGAAGAAGTGGTCAAAACACGTTTTTGGGCACAACACATATAATGAATTCCGGCCAAAATTTCGGAAACAAGACGGCTTATAACGGTTAAAACAGCTTGTAAAGTTATATTACGAAATCCTTCAGTTTTCTTCATCTTTTAGCAAATCCTTAATTCTGACACCGGGTTCATGCTCAGCGTAGTCGGTCTACCTTTTAAAACTGCTTTTAAATTATTTACAGAAAAGGCAGGGACATCAGTTCTTTTCTTTCTCTAAAAATTTTAACATGCGTTCTAATTTAGATTTTTTAAGTTTTCTGCCTAGTTTTAAAAGTCGTATAACTTTATATATGATGCAAAACGAGTGAAAAATAGAACCATACAAAAAAATTTGCTGGTCCCCGTCTCTTTTGTTTGAAACGCATGGGTGTGCTTCTTTGAGTAAATCCACTATGCTGATCACAAATCTATCTGCAATTCTTTAATTGTTCATAGTTTTTCTTTATTTCTCCATAAACATATATATATATATATATTTGGTCTATTGTTTGTTGTGTGGATATGCACACTGAGGTGGTATGTGCTAGAAAAGAGTGCTTTGCTGGTGCAGCTTTTTGACCGACATGGTCCGTCTGTGCTGCTGCACACAGCCCAGACCCAGCAAATCTCGAAAACAGCGTCGGAAGTCGCCATTATACATGGTGTAGATTATGGGGTTCAGCACCTGCAAAATTAATATGTAAGCCCGGTTAACATAAGAGTATTTTGAAGAAGAAAGTTACAGGTCTTGTTTTATTTTGAAAGGTGATTTAGCCTACCCTTAAAGAATGCTTTTATATTTTATAATCTACTAACAAGGGAGGGACCCTAACTGTGACCTGGAGATTTTTTGATGAATTTTTTAATGCGCGCATTCTTGTAGATCGTGCCCAAATCCCTTGTGAATTTGGCTCCCCGCTCTGAAAGCCAACAAAAATTTTAGGAATGACCCATGGTCCATGGGTCAGTTATAAAAAACCATGATATGAACTAACTCTGCAAACAACTTGTTTTCAATAAAAACCTACAGAGTTGGAGTAGCCGAGCCAGAGGAAGAATTCATTGAGCAGTTTGAAGGAGTAAGTGGCACTTACATCATTAAGAAACACTTCCAGCAAGTAGACCACAAAGAAAGGCATCCAACACACGATAAAACCTGAATTTTCCCAGTTTTGACATGTTCAGAAACATATTTAGGTTGAACGGTCGGCACAACTCAAAAAAGAAAAAATCTTAGAATGGCTTAGGGTCCCTAAGAAAAAGCAGAGATGCGGGATTAGCTTTAGCCAAACTAAGATTCTTGGACATAGAAAACGAGCCAATAATACAGACTGAAAATATCACCCACCTAGAACCACAATTCCAATGGTCTTGAGTGCTTTACGCTCTCTCATATAAACAATCTTTTCCTTGGAGCCACGGATCGCCTTGCCAGGTCCACTGGTGTTGTAATGCTTTTCAGCCTGAAGTAATGCTTTTAGCATTTAAAAATTCTCATATTCTTCTAAAAAAGTTTGCAATTAAACAAGTAAAAAATAGGGGTATCGAAAAGGGCGGTTCCAAAAAACATTTCCTCTCTAACAAAGTCAAAAAAAGGTTGTCCAAAATCAAGCGTGGTCTTAAAAATCGGCTAAGACAGTGGAAAGTAAGACTAATTGAAACTAATTAGGCAGTGAAAATATGGTAATTGGTCTAATAATATGTTAGTAATCCTTTGCCTCCTGTGAGTAAAAATTAATGTCCGCTAATTGGACACACACTGAAAGTGAGAATGAGAGTCAAGAGTGAAGGTAAAACTGTTTTTTATAATTCTGAATCATCAAAATTGGTCTTTTCGAGCAAAATGGAACATTGAGCCACCTGCACAGAGTTTTAAGTTTCCGGAAGCAGAAAATTGTTGTAAAAGTAAAGAATTTTACTTAATTTTTATGTCTTGACGATTTCGCTTTTAAAATTACGTTAATGTGAAAGCCATTTATAAGAAAGGAACCTTGGCTAGCAGGTTGACAGGCTGCAAGCGGTTGTTGGAATAGCAGTTAAGCTGGTTATTCACACGCTGTTTGCTATTAGGGGTCATTTCTCCACTGGTCTGTCTGGCCAAGCTTGACACTTGGGTATTGCTGGAGTTATTCTAGAAGGTTGATGAATTTAAAAATAGATTCTTGAAGACATTTGATGTGCACAATAAATTTTCTGGTGCATATTCACAAACCACAGGGGGAACCAAGCACTTTTGACATTTTTGGCTCTAGGGATTGCACCTGAAAAAATATGCCTTGGTCCCCTATTGTTTTTACGGTTTTTTCAAATTTTGTCTCATTTTGTCTCAGTTCCGCCTACTGTTTTCAAAATTGTATTTTTTGAAAATATTATATTCAATTATTTTTTTTGCATTTTTAACAATTTGATGAAAAAAGAATTGAACATGAAGAATACAAAAACATGTATAGTAAATTACTACTCGGATAGCCACAAAATACCAAAAATAACACGGTTTGAAACACCCGCTTGAGTCCACCTTAACCTGCGTCTACCCTGCGCCTAGGGTAAAAAAGTTGACTGCACAAAATGTGGGCTTTTTGAACTAATCAAGTGCCCAAACTTTTAGCAAAAATGTTCGAAACATCCTACAAGCTATGGAAAAAATATTGGTCTATTTCGGAAAAATTTGAAAAGTGCTTGGTCTCCATGTAACTTTAGCCAAATTTTCGAGAAAATCGATTTGAGCCATAAGGAAGTGTTTTGTGCCAAAAAATTGCCTTTTGGTATGAAAAATAATTTTTATAATCGTTTTTGGTGTCGGAAAATTAGCTATCTAACATTTTCACATACCATTTGTTGATCATCAGCAAGAGTGTTGCGGTCGGGTTGCAGAGCTTGTTTGAAAGAGTCAGCTAGATTTACGAGTGAACTGCTTTCTCTGGCCATCCCTCCTCTGACTAGCCCTTGTCTTGTGGGGTGCTGGTCAGTGGAGTGAAAGGAGTCCACATTGTTAGAGCTAATGGATTCTCCAACCGAGCATTCTGTTTCAGACCGACACAGAGGTGGCCGGTGCTGCTGACCGCTGGTGTTGTGGGTGTAATGATTATTATTGTTGTTGGCATTATTACTAAAACAAACATTATTTCTAACTGGTGACAAATAAGTTCGGAAAGGAATTTTGTGCTGATTTTTAGTAATGAAATCTTTTTCGAAAAAATATTCCAAACATATGGTTTTGTAGCTCTTTCTATCTTCTTTCGAATGGTATATTCACTTTTCCTTTGTGTTGTATATTTCCTGTAAAAGTTGAAGAAAGAAAGAAGGGGGTGGAAAATAATTTATGCAGAGCATTCTCCGTTTTAATTTTGGATGTAATCATAACAAATTAGCAACTAAATTTATTTGATAAAAAAAATCCAAATATACAGCCTTGTGGCATTTTCATTCCACTATCGAATGGTATATAAATTTTTCTATTCAATAAAATGGCCTCCCTGTGACTCAATGCATTTACGAAGTCTTTTCGGGAACGCGTCAATGGCATTTTAAATCATTCTTTGAGGAACGTCATCCCACTCTCGCACCAAAGAAGCTTTCAATGAAACGATGGAGTTGTGTGGCTGGGAACAGGCCTTGGATTCGAAGTAAGGCCAGGCAAAGAAGTCCATGACGCTGAGGTCCGGAGAATGAGGAGGTTATTCACCAGTTGGACGAGTCCAGTGGGGGTCCACTGTGATGGCGTCAGGAAAGTTCTCTGCGATCCATTGTTGAGTGTCGTAAGGATTTTGTTGTTTCTCGTTCAAATTGTTGTTAATTTTGTTGGGAGTGATTATGTTCAATAAAATGTTATGGTCCAAGTTGCCTTACCTTTGCCTTACTTTGTATTCATGTTTTTGTGCAAAAAGATGAAAGTTGCCTCAAAAATCGCCTTAGTCCAATGAACCAAAATTACGACCACAGGGGGACAAGGCAAAAGTGAAATTTTTCAAAAAAAAATCCAGTTAGATGGAGAAAACAAAAATGCCCATGAAAAATAATTATGAAAAACAGAATGTCGAAATTTTGCTTTTAAAAAGTTATAGCCATTTCAAATCTGCCGAAATATTTGGGACATACGGTAAATTATTTTCCACCTTCTTTCTTTCTTCAACTTTTACAGGAAATATCAAACACAAAGGAAAAGTGAATATACCATTCGAAAGAAGATGGAAAGAGCTACAAAACCATATGTTTGGAATATTTTTTCGAAAAAGATTTCATTACTAAAAATCAGCACGAAATTCCGTTCCGAACTTATTTGTCACCAGTTACTTCCCCATTTTTTAAATGGCCACAACTTTTCTTCTAAGTCGCTTTTGAAAATTCCGTTTTTACAAATCGATTTTCTCGCCGACAATTTTTTCGGCATATAATGTGAAAAAAATTGACCCCCCTGTGGTTTGGGTCTTGGACTGTAGTTGGCCTCTGGTTGGCCAAGTCTCAATCCACGAGGGGACCAAGGGAAAATTGTGTTTTTGACAATATATATTAAAAAAATATTGTAGAAAAATCGATCTGTGAAAACAGAATTAAAAAAACGACATAGAAAAAAGTTATGGCACCTTTGTCAAATTTTTGATCTACCATGTATTTCTTTAAATTTTTATATTAATTAAAATCGATAAACTATTGAATAAAGATAAATCTACCAATTATTAGCAGCTGCTGCATGTTGTTTGTAGTGAAGTGAGGTAGAGTTATTGGAATTATTGAGAGGATGAGCCTGCACCTCCCTAATCCTAGAAACGGGCGCACTCGCACATCTAAAAATTATTATGCTATTGCTGATTGACTGCTAATAGAGTTACCGTATCATATTTATTTGACACACTATCCATTTTAGAACATTTTGGAAGATTTTAAAAAATGTGTCAAGCAAAAGAAAAAGATAAAAATTGGGCGTGGAAAGACTTGAGCTGTAAGATTTGAGATCATATGATTTTATAATCCAATTTGAGAGATTGTGAGATTTAAACTGTAAGATTTGCAGCCTAAGATTTGCGCTGCATCTTTTCACACTGCAAGATTTGGGTCACAGGATTTTCTAAGCAAGATTTGCGTCGCGAAAGTTACGCCGCACGTTTTACGACTGAAAGTTGAGAGAATGTGAGGTTTAAACTGCAAGATTTGAGCATCAATAATTACGCTTTGTGTTTTTGTACTACAGGACTTGCTCCTAACAGTTTAAGAGCCGACATATGCGAAGCGAAAATTGCATTACAAGATGAACGACTGTCAGCATAGAGACTGAAAATTTTGAACTGCAAGATTTTCGCCGCATTTTTTATACTGTAAGACTTGAGGCGCAAGATTTTTAGGCTCACCTACAATATGAATAAAACTTCTATGAAAATCCATAATTAGAACAAAAAGTCTTTTGGCCAATAATTAAATATTTTTAGAGAAAATTGTTATACAATCGACTGCGTATAGAGTCCAATTTTTCGTAAAAGAATAAGCAAATAACTAATTGTTGCCTCACTTTTGCTTTTTGCTTTCGGTATATGATGTTCTTTTTCAACTGATAATTATCAGTGAATCTTATGTATATAGCAGTTCTGATGAAGTTCGATTTAGCGAAGAGTTGAACCTTTCAAGCGATGGTCGTGAAGAAGAGCTAATGCCTGAGCAAGCTGAAAAAGAGCACAATGAGGTGGAAGGAGATGTGCACTTCGGCCGTACAAGAAAGATGAAAATTGCAGTCGATCCACCGGTATCAATTGAGCTTCTGGCAATTCAAAGAAAAAAAGGATGGAAGCGAAAGCTTTCTAGCAAAGTTTGAAGGTATTTTTATGCCTTTATGAATTTACAGCTGCCTAGGCTCTTTTTTTAAGATGAGATCTACAAACAAGAAGGAAGACTTAATTCTCAAGGAATTCAGCAGTGGCAATGTGTAAAGTACAAAGAGGGGTGCAAAATGTCCATGAAAAGCAACCGGTCAAGTCAGTGCATCATGAAAGGTCAAGGGCAGCATAGTCACTGTACGCCTAAGGTCGATTTAGATTTCCGAACAACCAAAGCAAGGATTCGAGTTTTGGGAGAACAAGATCAGGTTTGTTTATCGATTTAGACATTTCAGTAGATGTAACTTCATGCTTTTCAGATTGCGCCCCGTAAAATTTATTCAACCGTAATCGAAAATGCGTCTCGAAAGCTCGCCGCTCGGCTGAATCCGCTAAATGTTGCTAATACAGTCCATTGGAATCGAAAGGTTAAATTTCAGTACAAAACAATATCTTTTTTAACACGTCAATTTTTTAGAATAGGTTAGTTTTAGTACGCATTGTGTCACTTTTACACTTGTTATTTGAGACATGGCTTGGGTTGTTAGGTCGAATGATTAGTTTCCTAATAATTAATTCCACCACAATTTTTGTCATGAAACGTTTTTTGCCATTTTAATTATCGGATTTTCATAAAAGTTTTATTCATAATGTAGGTGAGCCGATTTACAATGGGCGAAATTGTAGGGTTTTTCAAAAACAATCGCAAAATCAGAATCCTTGCGATTTTTGGTACCAAACTGTCAACACAGAACTTGCAAAAGCCTTCAAAATCAATGAGGCTATATGCGTATTCGCATCTATAGAAAATTTGGTACCCCCTGTTGATTTTTTCGAATTTTGTTTGAAGTCTTAAAAAGTGTTTATTTGCACTTTTAACACTCGCATTATTGTTTGTAACTTTGGTGCGTACTTGTGCAGAATTTCACGCTGAACAAGATTGTGTTAGCAGTTTAAAAAAACTAAGAAAAAGTACAGGCAAAAAGGCTAGCCTAAGTAAAAATTATTGGGTGGGGTATATTACACTAGCGCCGAAATTTCGCATGTAGTTAAATAAGTCACTTTGAAGGACGGGAATTGATACAGCTTACTGTTTTTTCTCTGATAAAAGTCCCGGGCCTTCTATTTTTCTATTTTTTCTCTATTTTCAATTTTCCTCCTCAGAGGGGGGAGCTTTTATTAAATAGGGGGCTTCTATTTTTTGACCTCAACAACTTGTTGTTTTAGCAGTTGTCAAGACGAATACCTAAGTGCTTAATAAAACTATCTGGGGCTTTTAATTTTTTAGAGCAACTCCCCTTCTCCTTTTTACACGGGGGGGGTTGGTTTCCTATTAGAAAGGGGGATTCTGTTAGAGAGAATACGGTATACAGTAGTCAGTATATATTCACAAATTATAATATTTACCGGTTGTGGTAGTTGTTCAAGGAGCTTTGGAAGCCGCCCTTACGCTGTGTCTTCTCCACCCTCCTGCTTAGCCGACAAGTGCCTCCCAAGCCCTGGCGCATAATCTTCTCCCGTTCAGAAGCAACCCGGAATATTTTGAAGTAAACAAACAACATTACCTGAAATAGCATAACATTTACTACTTGTTAACTTACCTGTTAGATTTTAGACAAAAAATTAGTATGCTCAGAGGAAGAATTGAACTTATAAATTATTTAGAAGTTTTTGGCCTGTGAATACTTAAAATCCATATAAAATTATTTCAAACTTTTAGAATTTTTTGAACAAGTACTTACAGAGTGTATAACCGGAAAAAAACGTGTTGAGACTGTTATTGGAAATTTTGCAGAGGAGTTGGTACACAATACCTAATGCATTTCAATTTCCATAGCTATCCGATTTATAATCAAAATTAATCAAGTTTTTTGAACTATCGATTTTCGGCTGAACAGTCTTGAACTCAGACACATAGCCAGAAATTTTTTCAGAAAGGAGCGGAGGGGGGTGATTTTTTTTCAGAAACACTGTCAATGTTCTCAACTTATTAAAATATCCATACCATCAGTGGAATGTAGAAGCTGACCATAGCAGAGTATATCCTATAGGGCACGGAAGGAGAGTAGGCACATACAAAACCTGTGTCCATCCTAGATGCCTCATTATTATAGAACAGATTCCATTCAGGAATAAACCAGGGAGGACTGCAAACTACCATGGAGATGCCCCACACCAAGCACAGCAATATACATGCCATAAATCTGCTCCTGCAATAAGTGGGGTAATAGTTTTAGCCTTATGATGAATATTGATCTTGCTAAACCATTACCTTGTCCTAGGGTATTTGAGCGGAGAGGTGATGGCCATATACCTGTCCAGTGAGATTATACACAGGTTGAGAATAGATGCAGTGCACAACAATACATCTGAGGTTGCCCAAATGCTGCACAGTAAATGTCCAAAAGGCCAGTTGTGGTTGTGCAAAAGGTCAATTAGGGACAAAGGCATTATTAAGAGACCCACTAGGAGATCTGCAAAATTTAGGTTTTTGATTACTATTCATAACAGTTTTTTTTTAAATTGTAACTGAATTTTCCCCCTCAATGTCTGAATTTCCAATTTTTTAGTAGTCGATTTAGTAAAAACGTCTTTGGAAATTTATTTTTTTAGTGGCAAAATGTCCGTCTGCATCCAAATAAGTTGAAATCTCGCCGTATGACTCAAATTTGGATCGAACGTTTTCAAAAGTAGGTTAATTAGTATATAATTATGCAAGAGAGGCGGAAATTCAGTCATAAAAAACTGACCAGCAGTAGCCAGTGAAGTTAGCAGAAAATTAGTGAAAGTTCTCATGCGTTTGTAGAGGAACACAGAAAGGACTACTAGCACGTTGCCAAGCACTGTCATTAGAATCATCAGAATCTGTAAACACACTAGTTGAAAACCGTCTTCGGTAATTATGTGGAACTGTTCTTGTTTAAACTACAAAAATTTATTCCTACTTCATAATCAGGTTTTAAAAGATGTATTGGTTGCCCCTGTTGTTTTTTCCTGAAAATTTCCCTCGCCCCCATGTTCATTTTGGTTATAGCTATACTGTGATTGTGATGAATAGGATGATTATGGTTAGCATGATCACCTTTCAGGAAAAACAACAAAGGGCCGAAGCTATTTTTTGAAGCATGATTGTGCAGTAGGGCCAGCACTAACCTTTGTTGTTTAACTAAACTACAAAAAGTCTTTTTTTCTGAAAATCTGGAGCAACAAAAATTTTTTTTTAATTTCCATTTTTTTCAACAGTCAACATCTTCTCCCGTTTTTAAGAGGAGATCCAGGGCTACATTTTGATACATGAATCGTTACTGAGAATACGATTCTCGCTATTTTCGATACGATTGAAATTTCATGCAACTTTTGCCTTATATTTGACGTAAACTCCGGACTTTCGTCTGACCTGTACTCAAAAATTTAATAAGAAACTTGAAAATCTGACATTTATGACCTGTGTCTACTTTTCGATTTCACGTCGAATGAGACACAGTCAACCCCCGATACAACGATACCTCGATATAACGATACTTTTTGCCGGTCCCGACTAATAAAAGCAATCTCGATATAACGATACCTTCGATTTAAGATCATTTTTAAGAAAAAAAATACCTTGTCAGATTTTCGGTCTTAATTGCCGGGTATCGTTGTATCGATGGCTGACTGTAATCTCTATATAGTATTTGGGTAGGGGGGTGTGAGTCCGTGGGTCACACCTTTTTACAGCCACTGGGAGTGGTCCAAATCTTTTCCTGAGAACACTTTCTAAGGTAAATTGGTGTGCCTGAACACGAATCCGGTGTCAGAATTGGGGGTTGACAAAGAAATTTTCGAGTTTTTCCCCAAATTTCGGTTTTTTCGGGCTTTTTTGAATTTGAAGGGTATAACAGGGTCAAAAAGTGGTCGAAATATTTTGTTGCAGGTTTTTTTAGATCCGGCTCGATGTCAGCTTTCGTTTAAAAAAAAGAACGTCGAAAATGATGCATTTTAAATAGGGGATCTCCTACTTTGAAGTTTGGTGTCGGATCTAAAAATGACGTATGGTCTTATGTTTGTTGTTGACGAAATGCCACAAATTTGAAATTTAAATTTTTTGTCGTTTCAAGACAAGTCTGCTCAGGGATACCATATAGGCGCCGATAGGCGCTTGCTGTCCCTTGTAATAAAATAATTTGCAAAAAAATGAAAAATCGATGGTGTCGGGAGGTGGGGTTGAACTCGTGACTTCAAGGAAAATCCCCTTAATGTAAAACCTTTAATGATAAAGAGGATGTTTTACGGTATTTGCTATGTAAAATTGTGTAACGAAGAGCTTTATGGCTCTTTCACGGACTCTGACTTAGACTTTGACTTAGACTATTTTGGCTACATGAACACCCCTTAGTCTAAGTCAAAGTCTAAGTCAAAGGTGTTCATGGACTTAGACTTTGACTAATTTTCTTTCTATTTTCTAGCTTTATTATTTTATTTGGTTTGACATATTTATATAGCGTTAATCCAGAAATATTTTTTCATATTGCCTTTCTGTGCTAAATTTTGCGGTTTGAAGATGGACAAATCAAAAAAACGACAGTTAAATGTGACTCTTCTTTCTTTGCTGTTGCTGCGTCGCAAAAGACGCTGGGGGGTCCATCCAGTCAACCAAGTTTGAATGCAACAAAGCGAATTTTTGTTGTTTGAACAGCTCAAATTGGACAATCAGCGATTCCATCAGTACACAAGGATGAGCTTACCAACATTTTATCTGCTTTATGGGCTGATCCAAGATAAATTACATAAGGTTTACAGGACAACAACAATTTCGGTTATGTACCGTCTTATTTTGACCTTGCGATACCTAGCAACTGGAGCCAGCTACCAGCATTTAGCCTTTTCATTTCGCCTGGGAGTATCAACTGTTTCGCTTATTGTCAAAGAAGTCTGTGTTGCCATCAGAGCCCTATCTCTGCACTATTTAAAAATTCCCACGAGAGCCAAAGATCGGGAGGATATTGCGGATGTTTTCTGGGAGAAATGGAATTGCCCTAATACCCTTGGTAAATTCTAACAGCTGAACGGTTTTTTATAATTTTGCCACTTTCAGGTTGTAGATGCTTTAGAGGATTTGGTTTTAGATGGCAAGCACATTGAGATAAAAAAGCCAGCGTATTCCGGATCTCAATTTTTCAACTACAAGGGCTATTTCTCAACTGTTCTCATGTTAGTGTGTGACGCCGCCTATAAAATAATTTATGCGGATATTGGCAGCTATGGTCACCAGAGTGATGCTGGAATTTTTTCTGCTTGCGACTTTAAGAAAGCTGTTGACAATGGGTCGCTACATTTGCCGCCGGCCAACTGCCTTCCTAACAGTCAGGTCAAACTTCCATTTTTCTTTCTCGGGGATGGTGCTTTTCCGCTCACTTCCTATATGATGAAGCCATTTCAAGCCTCTCATATGGGGCAGAATGAGCGCATATATAATTACAGAATAAGCCGAGCACGAAATCGCATAGAAAACTGCTTTGGGATTATTGCGATGAAGTGGAGAATTTTGTTGAAGCCGATTGAATGCTCACATGAAATGGCTGACAACATAGTTTGGACCATCTGTGTGCTTCACAATTTCCTGATTGAAGAAATGGAGGAGGAAACAGACATCAACAGAGTGATGGCAGCTTTTCAGAATTGGCGTGGAATAAGCACCGGTTTCGCCGAAGACGTTGCCAATGCAAATGCAAAAAACATAAGAAAAAAGCTAGTAGAATTTTTTAATGGTATTGGTAGCGTAGATTTCCAGGAAGAAATGATTTGAACTGAGATATTTAATAAAAAAAATGTATGTATTGTGGACAGCAGAGTGTAGTAAAAGAAAGTCATTTCTACTGATTTCTTAGTCAAAGTCTAAGTCCGTGAACACCTTTGACATAGACTTTGACTATTTTGGCTACATGAACTCCCCTAAGTTTAAGTCAAAGTCTAAGTCAAAGTCTAAGTCTAAGTCTAAGTCAAAGTCAAAGTCTAAGTCTAAGTCAAAGTCAAAGTCTAAGTCAAAGTCTAAGTCTAAGTCAAAGTCAAAGTCAAAGTCAGAGTCCGTAAAGAGCCATTACCACTGCGCTATGCAAACACGTCTAAAAACCCAAAATGCACCTTTTCGGGCATTTTGAAAGGCCGCGTCAGGGTTAAGATGTCAAAATTTTGAAAATATAGATCTTTTAGGTCATTTCAGCAAAAATGTTATCCAGTGCATATTGCTCTTTATGCGTTAAAAATAAGATTTTGGCGTAAAATATATAAAAATAAGATTTGAAGTCACGAAATCAGGACAAATCTTATTAATAAGGACAGACTCATTAGTGTAGTTCAACAAAAATAGTTTAAACGTTTAGTGGAGCTCGTACCAAAAATAAGGCCACAAAAACATCTTGAAGACCAAGGCATAGTGTTGATGGGATATCTGGATCTAGCGAAGGCTTGTTGTTTGTATGCATTTTGTAGCGGTCTTGATGCACTTGTGCAGTAATTGCACTGTTACAACAAGGCAATAACACCACTACTACCAAACAGCTGCAAACTAGTAGGTGGCGATTTGACCACCTGAGAAGTCGAAACGCTGACCATTTCCGGCGCGAACTGGACCATCTGGGTAGGTAAGGAGCAGATTGACTAGTGGATGGCGCATTTATATCATCTGCCTTAGTGCGAAATAATGAAGTTGAGGTCTGTGGAATTAAGGGAGAATATGGCCTGCCTCTATGGCCACTCATCTTTTGGGGGTTAAAAGTACCTGGAAAAAAAATAATATTAATTTGGACTGTACTTTGGGTCGAAACTAGGTGTCGCAAGGTTTGACCGTATATCGATCAGGTAAACTTAAAATCAATTTTAACACAGTCAATACAATCAATAACATTAAAATTTCAAAAAACGGGCACCCTTCAGACAATTTCAATCAATCATAAACATATCGCTCTAAACTCAGACATCAAAGTTGAAAAGAACTCTTACTTTAGCTGCCCCTCAAAAAATATTGAACGGCATCCATTCAAAAGAGTGACTAAAAGGGCAACAAAATATCCGGGAAAAAAAGATTGTAAAAAGCAGTGCCAGAAAGCACAAAGAATTCACCTCTAAGTCAACAACAAATTTTAATAGTTTCCGTCAAATAGCAGCAACATAACAAGCAGTAGTAGAAACATAGGAAAAGCAGCAAAAAACAGCCGTCAACACCTAGCTAGTCTAGGCTGGAAGGAAATATGATTGAGTGGTGCAGTCGCTTGATTACCCATTCTGAGGCACAGATACTACTAGCAATACTATTTAGTGGAAAAAACACATCAATTTTTTTTATAATTTTTGTCAAAGTCGTCTGAGCAGTAGTGAAAGCAACAATATAGAAAGCTTTTTTTTGGAGCAATTCGTAGCCAAAAATATTAGGCAGGATAATTTTTTTTATTTATTAAAAAGTGAAAAGATATCTGATAAAAGGCTAAAATCAATACATTTTTAGCAAGTATAGCGTGCAGGAAAGTTTGCTAGCGTGCTGCCCTGTGCAGCGGACTCGAAGAAGCTATAGACTAGAGCTGTGAAGAGAATTACCCAGTAAATTTACGAGAATCCCACCAGAATTCATAACCCGATTTCCGATTCCCCAAGAAATTTCACAACTTCAGTTAAAAGTCAATACCTGGATTTACCCTTGAGTCATGTCGTTCATGTTACATATTTCTCCGTTTTCGGGGGATTTCGAGAAATTTAACCGATTTACAATCATCCGGAGAATGTCTCATCCTTGCTATAGACTCTATAGTCAATAGTATAGACTCATGTTCAAGTCTTATTAACACTTGCCTAATCTTTAAAAACTACAAAAATTCAACAGCAGGAGGAAGGAAAAAACTAACAACGAATAGCATAGGGCCATAATTTCCCTCGGACTTTTATTCAACAAATTCAATCCCAAAGATAACAACAAATCACTTAAGTGGATAGTTTCCTTAGTACTCGATAACAAATCTGTGAACCCTTTATGCTGTTTCAGCCATTGCAATAGCACAACTCTAAGAATGCCTAATCTTCAAAGACTTCCTTCAGCTGTCTAGCCACTTCACTCCTACAGATCTTGTTGTCATTTTCGTAACTGAAAAGCATTATTGACCGTGATGAAAATGTGAAGTTAAAGATGAATTAAATTTTTTAATTCAAAATCCAAGGAAACAATTTAAATAATCTGATAGTGACTAACAAACAATTTTGCTAGCAGTATCAGTAGCATCAGATAACCAAAAACAGCTGTAAACAGAAGGGGATTAGGCTAAAAGTTATTTACAAACATCGCTACCTTGTTCTTCAACGCAATTAAGTGATGGTCAGAGAAAGTGTATTCGTGTGTCTGTTTCATACACTTCCTCAACTCCCCAGATTATATATAAACATACATCAAAATAATAATAATATTTTCAAAAAATCTCGAGGAAACAAAAACATTGATTTTTAGCTTAGCTGAAAAAGTAAGCATTAGAGCAGGATAATACGTTTATATGTCAACGGTGAAGGCACTGATATTAGGGCAGCAATGAAATTAAAAGCAAGGCTACTAGACAAACCACAGAATACATATTAGACATTGATGTTTTATGTGTCACCTTATGAAAAAAAATTGAGACTGTCTTTCTAGATTGAATGAAATTAAGACAAAAGTCGGAAAATTATTTGCATCTCTTTATGAAAAAAGCATTAATAAAACCGTATTTTCTATGCTTAACGCTACTCTTCATACCAAGCAAACTAAAATTGACATTTTGCTAAAGTTTTTGAGCCTTTCAAACCTGTCAGAAATATGGACTTCTTGTTTTAGAAAGCCTAAGCAAAATTAAAAAAAAAAATATTTACGAGGGTTGTCAAAAAAACTTGACCATCTAAAAAAGTTTACATTAACAATAAAAAGACCGCCTGTTACAACGGTTTATTTAGATGCAGAATTTCACGTAGATAATTTTTCAAATCAACACAATTATTTCAAAATTCAGATACCATTAGCAGAAAAAGACTCGCCAACGTTTTGGCTATCTTTTGGTATACAATTTGCAAAAATATTGTGTTCAAAAATCGTCCAAAAACCCCTGGTTTTTTGTTGGAATTTTGAAATAATTGTGTTAATTTGAATCCAATTTTGGATTTTGGCGTCAAACTGTTTTGGTTTGAATTTTTTGATATTTGCTTGTTGTCTTGTAAGTCTTTGCACGAGTTATGTTGAATTTTTCCTGCTGATTATTTTGGTATATTGTGGACAAAATTTTCTTTAGAAATTCGGTCAGAAATAAGCCAAACCAGGTATCCTTCGAATTTCGATACCAGGGAAACAGATGGTTTCACCTCTTCTCCTGTGATTCTTGTGCTGACTTTTTGCCTATCTTGTAGCTCTTGAATTTCTCTACAAGTATTGACCAGGCATGAGGCAGTTATACACAGCTACGACGTGCTCTTGAACAGCTTTGAGTGGAAATTTGACGGGTGAGAAAATGGTGGCTTTATGAGTTGGACGCTGTTTGTCTAAGTTTTCGCAAACAGAATGCATATTGCATACACTCATTCGAAAGAGCAGATTCTCACGATCATTTTGACATACCATAATCATAGATATGACCTAGAGATAAGTGGTGTCTGCCCTTCGGGAGATTATTCAGTTTGCTACAATAGGTCGTTTATTCAGTCGTATATAAAGACCTCTTATTGAGTCACTTGACTCGTCCAAACACCTACACATATATGTTTGAAAAATTATCTACGTGAAACTCTGCATCTAAATAAACCGTTGTAACAGGCGGTCTTTTACGTGTTAAAGGGGCATACCCGTGCCCGACATGGTAAAATTTGTATTTTCAAAAGTTGGGGACCACTTTAATGCGTGGAACCAAAAAAATTCAAATTCAAATTTTTATTTTCATGTAATCGTTGTCGTATGTCAGACGTGTGATACGCAATTCTCATGCAAATTTTATATAATTTTTGTTTATTTTCCAGAAACAACTTGTTTATTTTGTCTCATATATCTAAACCATTTTACATATTAAGTAGGTGGATTGAAAAATATTGTGGACCCTAATTTTGTAGAAAAGTCGTAATTATGAGTAATACAGTCAAGCCTCTATATAACGGCACTCTAAAAGTTACACTTCATGAGAAAAAGACCACTATATAACGGCATTTGTCGACAACTGGATGGATTTGACTTTAAAAAGTATTTGTGTTACGACTTCAGGACGATTTGACAGAAAGTCATTTAGAAAAAATAAATAAATATTAGAAAAAATTTTTGCACCCACCTTAAGTATTTTATAATTGTATGAATAGTTGTGTGAAACATCGCTTTGATAATTCTTACCGCAAAAAACGGCATTGCTGCAATCTGGTTTTAGAAATTGCACTAATTTTGGAAAACCTCTATACAACGGCACCCACAAAATATTTAGTATAATACCCTTTTTATAACGGCACCTCTATTTGACGACACCCTGAGGTGGTTCGCAGGAGTGCCTTTATATAAAGGTTCGACTGTAAAGATCACCATGCAAGTTACAATCAATATGTAAAAATGAAAATTTAGAAGTGGTCAACTTTTTTGAATATTTTATATACATTATTACGATAATTTTTGATGTTTAAAATTTATAACACCTTTTAAACAATCTTTAAACAACCTTTGCCGCTATTTTTTGAGTTGTATACACATCACAATCATTTCAAGTCCACAATTTAAATGCTAGAAAAAAGCAAAAAGGCTTCAAGCATCTAATCGCAAAGAAAAGATAGAAAGAATTAAATTTTTAAGAATATAGGGCATTCTTGGGAAAAGAGATGATTCCCTATGGATTTGTGTATTACTTGCTTGCAGGCCACCCACTTATTGCTACTACTACACAAGCAACACTTATTATTGAATTGGTGAGGTAGACAAGCCCACTTTCATGAATTCACAAATACACTCAACACATTTTATATTTTTCCTAAATTCAGTGATATATTCAAAAGCATAAAACACTAGACATAAAAGTTTTTTGAAGAAATCAAAACGTAAACCCATATTGCAGGGAGTGCCACATTTTTTAGCGCAAGTAGCTTTTTAACTCAGGATGCCCAGGTAGTTAATAAAAAGTGCCTGAAATTATGAAAAGGAGGATTTATGAAGGAAAAGTTTCCAAAAAACGCATCACAAATTTCGAATTATTTTTTTAAGCCCCTTTTCACAAAATAAAAGGGTCTATTTTCAAAAAAAGAGTATTAGGGGACATGCTACTTTCTGGGATAGCGGTTTGCCTTGTTCCCCCTGATGTTTTTCAAGACTTTTTAGGCTTAGGCAAGGGTAGGCCAGCGTATGTTAGGACGGACTCAAACATAAGCCTAATATATGTCTGCCCCTCGGGAGATTATTCAGTTTGCTACAATAGGTCGTTTATTCAGTCGTATATAAAGACCTCTTATTGAGTCACTTGACTCGTCCAAACACCTAAGCCTAATATATGTTACATAAGCCTAATATATGCTTGAGTCCGTCCTAACATACGCTGGCCTACCCTTGCCTAACCGTAATCCTAAAACATAGCAAGAAATATTCAGCAGGGGACAAAGGCAACCCCCCCCCCTTGTTAGATACGGCCGAAAACTTTGGGCCATTATGTAAACCATTTAAAAGTCTGTGCTAAATTTTTACTCAAACGCACATTTCTGAAACCTTACTTTAGTTCACTATTTTTTTTTCACAAATTCAGCCAATATGATAACATAATTTGTGCAGAAAACTATGAGCTTTGAATGATCAAGTAAGAAAAATAATTACTTAAACGTTGTATAAAATGGCTGCGAAAAAAATGAACTACATTTCCTGGGCTAACTATCCTGACTCTTCAAAATACAATTGCAACAAGTTTAAAAGCAATTAAACCGGCAATAAAAAAGCTTTTTGTTCGTAGACTACTCATTCATTTGGGACGATGGAGGAAGTATGGAAGGGCAAGGATTAAGCATAAAGTGAAATTGCCCCTGGGGTGCACCAAACAACAAAATATTATTGGCTGCTGTCAAATAAGTGGAGGGTCGATACAAGGGCGGGCAAGCATGCAAATACACCTCCAGCTACCAACCAACCTTCCACGCTAGTTATTGCCTATAGCCATTTAAGGTGACCCAGGAACATGGGATTATGGGCTGGATTGGTGTGACGTTGAAAATTAGTTAGAGAACAGGCTGCCAAACAATTGATGACCCTCTTTGTGAGTGCTGAGTAGGTGGTTGAAACTTAAAAAAGGAGACAACACAAAAATTAATTAGATATTAGGACATGCTGGATGGGTGGGAGGCTGCGGGGTTAAGTGTGGGCGAGTAAACACAAATAGAACACAGAAACATGATTAAATACTATTGCTGTCAAGTTTTCAAGCTTCGAATTAGAATTTCGGGGCTAATGTATTCTGCTGAATAGACCTTAGGTCTTTTTTAAAGAACCATTATTTTTGAGAGCAGCGGCATTCCCAAAGTCATTCTCACCCCATGCATTTTTTCGCAGGGCGAAATTCCCAAAAAACAGGACAAGTGCCCTAAAAATAGGGCTAAGTGGGCACCTTGAAAATGCCACTGCGCTCAAAAACCACGGTCTTTTTAGTATAAGTTTGTTTTGCAGTTACATGGTCAAGAAATAAAGCCAGCTCAAAGTATGCTACATGACCAGTGATTTTAAGATGTGAGCAAAAAACCTGTTGATACATTACACTAGCGCCAAAGATCCTTTCAAAAAAGTCCAGCTGTCGACGGAAAATACACCACAGGATAAACACACTAAAAATCGAGCCCCAAATTTTAGCTGGTTCTCTACTTTTGAAAATTATTTATAAAATCCGTTTTGATGAAAAATTTGCTTGGAATCCAAGCTTTCAATTGATTGCGGTATGAAAATTTTAGGATATTTTTGAAAAAAAGATAGGTAAAAATCAAAAACAAATTCAAGAAAATTGGGAATACACCCTATATAACTCCTAGCAATAAGCATAAAAATATTTTTGTTGACCAAGCCAAAGGATTAATTTTACAGAAAACAATTCTGTCTCCTTTTTTTAAAAGTGTCTGAAAAAAGAGTGAGTGTAAAAAGTGAAGCCAATCAAGTGCAAGAAGCCCATCAAACTAGGAAATTAGTAATAGGGGGGGGGGCAATAGGCCATGTAGGCATAGTAGATTTAAAGGAAGAAGCAGTCGAGAAAAAAAGAAGATGAATTTGTAGTAGTAATATAAAATAAATACTCAATTAATAATCGGAAAGTGAGGGCTAAAGAAAGTAAAACGACACCACCAGATTATGTTTGGACCAACCACCACAGGAAATTGTTTGCTCAGTAAGGGAGCTGGAAAAGCCCAGCTTTTTTGTTTAAGTTTTTATTATAGTTAGTTGGATGGGTGAAATCAATACGACTATTGCTACGCATTACTCACACAATAACAGCTTTTATTCAAGTGTTAGATGCATAACGAGAAATACAGTATAACCTATAATAATCAACTACCCTCTAAGAATCATCCCTTTCTATATCTTAGCCTAGAGCAAATATTTTGCTGTTTTTCTATTTAATTAATTAATTACCGCGAACTCTATCAATTCCGCTTTTTAGATTTTAGTTGAGCACCCACACCCTGCACGATTCGCTGTAAAATGTGAAAAAGCAGTCTTTTTTGAAAAACCGTGTTTTTCACCAAAAAGCCGTAACCTCACACTTTTTGAACCTAGGCTCTAAAATAGTATTTTGTAGCCTGGTATTTTAGCTGTCAAATAATATTTTTTTAAATAGTCTAGAAAAAATCAGAGAAATCCCAGGCATACATGTGCGGCCGAAAAAATCGGCACCGGGCAAACCACCGGGCGCCGGTCTTTTGAAAAAACAGCGCCGGTGCCAAGAGCGCCGGCCACAGTGATCCGTGATCCGGGCAATATTCAACCCTAAAACTAAGGCAAGGTTTTTTTACAGCATAGAAAACTTTGTGTTTTTTCCCAATAAGCTGCAAAACAACCACCGTTTCTGATAATTATTTTTCATATCAACTTTTCGTGATCTTTCTGTCTGTGTATTGAGATTTTAACTTTTTACGCAAGAGGTGGATTTGAAAGGCGTTAAGAATTTCGAAAAAAAATAGGTGATTCACTAATTTTAAATAATAAACACCCTGCCACACACAGCAATAAATAAGCTTTCAAATGAATGTCTTGAAGCAAAAACTAAAATGTGCATTCTAAATTATTTCACTTTGTCACTTTTGGGGAGTGGAATTACGTAGCTTACACGGTATAAGGTGAGACTTAAAACTTTTAGAACAAAATACTTAAATCAGAAATACAGTTATACACACACTTATCATAAGATTACTAAATTTGGAAGATTTTTGTTTGATGTTTGTTCAATTTCCAAGTTGGTCTTGGGTTCGGCCAAACACACACCAAGTAAAGAGACCAGACATTCTTAACACAAACCAAGATAGCCGTACACTGAATTCATTAAACTACTGCAGCTAGAACACCGACAAAAGTTGCTATTTGGGAGTATGTGAGCCAAGATGGCACACACTCTAAATTACACTGCTTCATCCTACTTTTATAAGGAAGTGTGTTGTCTACCCCAATCCACAAATAAAAACAAAGCAGAAACTCCAAAAGTGCAGCCATGGAATAAAGATCAATTTCAGGCATCTATTTCTTTTTTTTTCGAGTAAATATTATAAAACTAGAAGAAAAACAAATTTTCGACAATAAAAATATTTATTTGCTGGAGTTTTGGGTGGAAGGCATGTGAATTTTGCATGTAAAATGCTTGGAATTTCGGCTTAAGTGACACCGAGGGATACTCAACCTCTCGCTAATTGCAAAATAAGGCTAAACCACAGAATATTGAGCTCTGAGGGCCAAACGTCTAAAACGTGTTTTAACGTGCGGAAGACTATTTTTATAAAAAAATTGACTAAAATTTGACCTTTTGGGTCAACTTTTTTTGACCGACTGGGCTCTGCCGCATAAATAAACTGTGGTATGCATCTTTTTTTAATGCATTCAGAGTCACTTTTAAGTTATTTGTGTCTAAGGTATGTGGGTGTGCGCATCTCGACTCCAAGCCCCTACGCCTTGGGCGAGAGGATAGGGGAAGGGTGTGGTTGCACAGGCGTAAAGAATCCGGGCATGAGTCTTGATCGAAAATTCATATAGAGCAGCACTAACAATTTTTTGGGGCTCTTTATTCGTTAAAAGATTACACGACCTTAAAAACATGAGAAATGTCACCGAGACAACAAAAAACGTATAGGAGTAGGGCTTTATTTAGGTATGACGGTATGACTTTTTTGAATAACGCAAATAACCACTCCTCCTCTTCCCCCCTCTAACTATCAATCCCTCATTTCGACTTTGAAGACTTATATCTCAGCCTATAGCAAACATTTTACATAGCTACACATTGTGTTTTTTCAAAATAACAACGAGCTCTATTAATTTCACTTTTTATATTTAGGATAAAGAAAAATTAAAAGATAAATTTAAGCGAAAAGAACCTGACAATAAGAGCCTGAGCCGAAGATTTAAGTTTTGAAAACCGTTTAAAAATAGAAAAGTGTGTTTTTGCAATGGAAATTTGAAAGCAGTTAGCTAGAGTACATAATTACTGGAAGACCTGCTACTACTTACACAGGCTGTTTTATGGAATAAAGAAGCTAGCAAATAAAGTTCCTGGTTTACTGGACTCTGCTAGACAATTAATCCGTTGTGACTCGACAATTTACTACAAAATTAATTTTGTCATTTTTATGTAATAAATAAAGGTAGAGATGGAAATTTGGGCGCTACCGGAGTATACCTCCCCCCCCCTCCCCCCCTCCCCCCAAATGAAATTTTTTTGAACTTTTTCAAAACACCATTTTAACCATTTTTAAGCATTTCCTACATGTTGAACACTAAAAAAGGTGTTTTCACCTACTTTTTTCTATAAAAAATCGATTTTTTAAAAATCTGATTTCTGTTCATTATAACTCAGTAAATCAGATGTTGAGGGTACCTTGACCCCAAAAAGATGGAATTTGAACATAGCTTTGTTAACTGGGGCCTACCGCATAAAGAAACTCTGGTATGCATACATTTTTTATGCATCCAGAGTCACTTTCGAGTGATTTGTGTCTAAGGTATGTGGGTGTGCGCATCTCAACCCCAAGCAACCAAGCCCCTTGCGCCCCCGAAGGGGCAAGGGGGCTTGGCAAGGGGCTCGCAAGGGGCTTGATTTTCCGGGACGGAACAATATTATAAAAATTCTGTCGGAACAATATTATAAAAAACTTCGTCCATTTCTAAATATAGGTAGAAGACGGCTGTAAAATAAGTGTAAAACAAAATCGGCTTAAAAATTGAATATGTAAAAGATGGGCAGACCTTTTTGTAAAAAGGCCGAAATGTGCCGTCACAGCCAGATAATCCACTTGCTTTTTGGCAAAGTCTAAAGTCAGCCCACCACCATGTTTCGTCAATTGAGAAATATGTTGTGCGACCATATTTTCCGATTCCTTTTCTATCGCTCTTTCGATCCTTCGGCTCATTGTATTTTTACATGGAAGCAGATCTGCAGCAGTTTTTACAAATCCCTGATCGTTGCTTGCAACTCTAGATGAAACACTTTACTCGCAGCACGAAAAAATGAAGTTTGCACTTACGAAAAAAGCCGAAACTGTTCTAACAGAGAAATGAATGCTTTGTTTGATACCAAATCAAAAGGCAGTCCATAGCACACGACAAACTTGGTCAAGGCTTGATTAAACGATTCTTCGGGAACTAATTGTCTAACTAGATGCTTTTCAGCATGACTTTCAGAAACAAAAAAATACTTTCAGTAGAGGATGCAATTTGCTTACTTCAAATGAGAAGACTGTTTTGTAAATATAGAGCGACATGATATAATTTTACAAACAACCAAATTTGTTTTTTTTAAACTAATTGAAAATAATAATTACATAAGTCTTTTTGCTGACCTGACTTACTTTTCTACGTCTTTCTTACGTAGAAAAAACGGATTACTCATAGCTTGTATTGATGAAAAATCCATTTTAGAGAACTGATTTCGAAACTAAAACAGATGAGTATACATTATAAATAGTTTTCGAGCAATCCTAAAACACCAATTGGGCCAGAAAATTTACCAAAAAGGTATCAACCCAATGACATCCAAACTGCGCCTAAATAGGCGCGATTTAGGCGCACATGATTTTAAATGCATTTTGGCGCTCAGTGCCTAATTAGGCGATATTGCCAACCATAATTGACCCTCTGAAATCCACAGTTAAAATTACAAAAAGTTATTTTAGATCTTAGTGAGATTTGAACTCAGATCGGGGGATTCTGAGTCCCGAGTCCTAACCATTACACTATAAGACCATATGTCTAACAATGTCTAAAACATGATATAACACAGCACTTTTTGTTTCAATGTGCTTCTTTAGTCATTCTTATCAGTCTTTTATTCAAAAAAACTGCTGTCTGTTTTTTTCGCTAAACATCTTTGTGCGAAAACACCCTGGAATACACAGACTAACTAACCTTAATTTTTAAAATAGGGATCATAGCTCCTACATTTTTTTCTTTTTAAAAAGTGATTATTAGAGACTAGAATAGGACTGCCTACTTTCTCCTTTTGACCAGTGTTGTAAATTTTTCAAAATCGGCGCCGCATCGGCAGCGCAAGGCGGTTCCGACACCAGCACCGGTGCCAAATTGATTTAAAAAAATTTTAGTCAAATTTTGAATTCCACTCGAGACAAGAAACATTCAAATTTAAAGTTTTTTGATTTTTTAGACTGCAAATCGAGCATGCTGAACAAGGATGTGGTGTCAGAACTTTAGGTTTGTAAAGCGAACATCCATAAGACCTCTTTATAGTATTCCGTCGTTTTTACGCCGCCAAATCTTCTGCCGTCGATAGTTCTACTGTCATTTTTTCGTCCTACAATCTTACACAATCATATTCCCAATTTTTGACTTCAGGCCTCCATTGTGAGTGCAAAATTTTTTGAGAATTGAAAAATAGACGGGTTGGCCCGTCTATTGAAACTAATACGGTAGCCAAAAAGGTGACATTTACTCCAAAAAACGGTGGTTTGTTGAGTATTAGTAACCCATCTGTTGAGCAATAGATAAGAAGCAATTAGCCACGAAGGAAGAGTATTGACTCGAGCTAAATGCTAGTCCTGTTACACTGAATTAATCTCTGCTTGGCTGCTAACTAATGCATGCATTCCCCTGCACATTCAACAAAAAATACGGAAGCTTTTAGTTAGTGGCAATAGTAGTGTGATGGCTGACCCAGATTACTAAGATTAAATGTGTGTGAGTGCTGGAGCACACAAGCAGGAAACTAGATGATAATGATGCAAAGTGGAACAGTCAAAACAAAATGATATAAACTGCTAGAAATATAAAATATGCTACGCAGTTGGCTAAAGTGCAACAACAATGGCACTAATTGAACAACAGCTTTGGGGCTGAAACAGCACAGATTGTCCGGCTAAGAAACAAAAAAAGCTCACAAGACTAAAAAAATAATAAAAAATATCTGTTTTAGGAAACAATGGATTTTACAAATAAAAAAGATTGAAAAATTGATTTCGGCAATAACTATTTTTTACCAGTCTACTTATTTTTTGTTCAAGTTTATGTAATATGATTGAATCGTTACGCAACTTAAACATTGATGTTCTTCATAATGACAACCTCTATTTTAAAAATGATTATTTTTGAGCATTTTGATTAATAATTAGGGTTGGCGAGTATTCGAATCTGAATTTTTGAATATTACTTGAAATTACTCGATTTCGAGTACAGTCGAACCTGGATAACCCGACACCCCCTTATGTTCTTTCCCGCCTTGGGTCCGACACTTTTTTACATCGATTTTTTTAAATTTTTTGACAAATGTGATTCGCCAGTCTATTCCAAAATATCGCAGGGATTCTGATTTCGCCGTCGTTTTTCCAAAATCTTTTATTTTTGCCATAAAGACCCGCAGACCTCGATAACCCGACACCTGATTTTCAAAAGGGGTGTCGGGTTATCCAGGTTCGACTGTACTAGACTTGCTAACCCTATCAATAATCAATACTCAGAACATACTTATTTTACTGATTTTTCGGGCATCGTAAAAATAGGGGTCATCAGTAGTCAACCTAATCTCTGCGAAATCCGAACCCCACACAGGCTAGTTTTTAATCATAGTAATTAATTTAACTTAATTATAGCACTTTTAGGTCTTGCGACTCACCATATTTTACCCAATAAACGACTATGCTATGGTCTCGCTAGGGGACGAGGGTCAACTGGCGGCCATTCCAACTGGCGGTCCCTAACTGGCGGCAATTTAACTAAAGACCATACCAAATCTATATTTTTCATGACACGAAAGTGAAAATTAGTTTAGTTGTCGGCTGCTTTTATTGTTTCAAATTCATTGTATTCTGTCCTTATAGCTCAAAAAAATGTCTTCTGATTTAATTTTTTTTATTCTCTGTCTGTTTTCAGATGTCTTCAATCGTTTTAACTTAGAATCAGCGCATTGGAAGCAAGAGCCTTGCGATGACCGACTATGTAGGTGATCCCGAAAAAAAGTGCTATACCTGGTCAGTTCAGTACAGAAAGCGACGAGCAGGTGGAACAAGAGTCGATCATTACCAATGCACAGGATGCCGTGCAATGCGTAATCCGTAAAGCTAATTTTCCTTGCAGCAATTTTCCACTGCCGATGATGAAAGCCAATGGAAGCAAGCTTGTGTGGATTGATGAGGGGCCGAGCCATGAACACTTCTGTCAGCCAAAGAATCACAGCGAGGTTAGTCTTTATTTCGGATTAGTTTTTAACTGTTTGAATGACTTTAGGTTGCCGGATTGAAACAAAGACGGAGCATGCAAGTGCAATTAGCAGCCGGAAAGCGAGAAAACACTGCGTCAGCCAATCGTTCGCACTGAGAAAAAGATCTTGACTGAATTTGCTGACAAGAGCCACGGTTTTCTTTTAATTGGTCGAATGGTTTTTATTTATATTTTTTAAGATTTTCGAAATGAAGCTCGCCAAGCCAGTGTTGCTGACCGTCCCGCATTGTCAAAGGCCTTCTCACGCGCCCGAAGCAAGCAATATCCTTTGGGATATTTATATTGGGATGGCCACCAGTTGGTAATTTACCTCGCTAGGAGGTTTAGAAACTTGGGGTTGGCGGTAGCGCTCAATATTTTTCGCTTAACTTCAAGCACAAGATAGGCCAGCGTATTTTAGGACACATCTGAAACAAAAAAATACAAAAAAGAAAGGAAAACATGCTTAAATCCTTTTTTCTGACTTTTTTTGTAGTTTGGGGAAAATGTGTGAGTCCTAACCTTTGCCTAAGGCAGGCTTCTGATTTCAAAATTTTTCAAATAAAGCAGATCTCCCAAAAACAGAGCGATTTTCAGTCAGTGCTTATTAAGTTTTGAGCACCAAAAATAAAGCAATTGAAATTTTTTGGGTCTTTTCAAGTTTTAAATATATGCTGTAAATAAAGCACAGATCGGAACTCTGGCCTAGATTGCCTAAATTGAACGTAGGGGAGTTCGACCAGTGTGATATCCTCAGCCGCAAGGTCAGGCCGGCTAAGCTTTAACTCTACCACTTGGCCGGCCGAGGAAAAAAGTTTGGCCACGTTAAGGTAAACGACAAGAATACCACACTTGTTCCGACTATCCACTGTAAAAACATAAAAAATCCATAAAATATTCCAAAAAAGAAATAAGTAAAACACGGAAGTTTCTAAAAATATTTACTGACTAAAAATGCTCAGAAAACATGACACACACTGTATAGTAGTAGTGGTTGCTTGCTATGAATCTTTTGATTCGACTTGCTAGCAAGCACATACCAAAAAAGAAGAAAAATATTTTGGTTTACAACTTCCTAGACAAAAATATAAAGACAAGTCAACAACAGGGCCGAGCAGTTCAAATAGGAAATAAATGTAGGCTGCTGTCAAATTGGGCAATGCCCCCTGTTTGCGGCTGTCTCATACTTTGTTCTTGCAAATTAATTTAATTTCAAGTCTCTCCAGCCAATTTGACTTTTATTCTTTTTTTGCTTCTTCTTCTTTTGCTATTACTTGTTGTTTAGCAATAGATGCACAAAACGAAACGTAAAATGAAGCAAGCTGCTTCTTAAATTTGGGCCTGAACACCCATCCCAATCATCAAAGGCCAACGCATCAAATGCAGTTTTGCTTATTTGATTTGTTAGCAGGCATACAGTCAATGAAACTCTTTTTTGCTTAAAGTTCTCAGAACACATATAGGTGTTTTACATGAAAGGCAAAGCTTTTTCTGTTCCCAAAAAGTTTTTCTGTCGACAGAAAAATTGTCGCCAAAAGGCTTTTCGATGGGTATAAAACAGGGTACATAACTCAAAATTTTGAAATAAGGTACATTTTTGAAATAAACTGCAAGCAAGTTCGAGTCCACCTTAACACATGCTGGCCAAAAAACCAACACAGGACCCAAGGCAAAAAAAGGCCTGGCCTGCCAAAAATTTAAAAGATTTGAATTCCTTTTCACTAAACAAAATTTACAAAATTCGCTAAGCGTTAATGCTCAAATCTTTATTTGATTTCATAAGCCTGCGTAACAAACCAATAATATTGTTTATAGGATTACAAAAATTCTTCATGGACATCAGGCTCAGTTACCAAAGCATAATTTTTTTCTTTTTCGTTTTGCTGCCAGCACTAAAAAAGCAAGATTGGCCACTTTATCGATTCTTCGCCTTTCTCCTTTGTGCTGTAATCGACATTAGAAGCTGCAATTCTTAAAGCTCAAAAACCAATGCCGAATTTCACTTAAAAAAACAATTTGTAAAGTCTTGTTAGGGTCCTGTTTTGTTCTCAATAAAATCCAATTTAGCAATTTGTTTTTAGTTTTTGACATTTCCAGGTGATCAATAACAAAAGAGTAGCTCTGCGTGATAATCATTTTTTGCATTGGTCCCCTAGGTCGTATTTATTTACAGCACAACTAGCGTCAGCAAGACAGTTGGACAAACAAAGGTATCATGGCTACCATCTGTGCTCGAATGATGAGCCGATGGACTTCTTTGAAAACCTTTCTTTGCACTAAAGCTTGACATATCAGTGTTTGAGAGGCTGCTGGACAGACCGCAGAAAGCATGGCCACCATTTGTGCTGGAATGAGGAGCAACTGTAAAAAACACTTTGGCGCTAAATTGTATTTCTTCTTTTTCACTAGAAGCATTTGGAAGCATCTAGAAAAAAGAGTTTTTTGCCTTGGTTCCCCTGTTGTTTTTTGTAATTTTTTAGGCTTAGATAAGGGTAGGCAAGCGTATGTTAGGACGGACTCAAACATATCTTAGACTCATGTGTGAGTCCGTCCTAACATACGCTGACCTACCCTTGCCTAAGCCTAAAGCCTAAAAAATTACAAAAAAGCAACAGGGGGACCAAGGCAAAAAACCCCGTCATTTGGGGATAGGGCCGGCATTTACATATGAAAGCTAGCGTAATTCCCATCTAATGGATTGACGTCAGAATGGAAACCTTCCTTCCTGGCTGTTCCGCTGGAGCTTGTGCACCTGGGGGCCCCTTTTTTTTGATAACTGTGAATATTGGTCTCCTAAGTAATTTTAATACGCTGAAAACGAAAAAAAAATGTTATCCGACGTTTCCCATCAGTTTTCAAAAAAAAATCGTTACAAAAATTTGACTTTTTAAGAGACGTTAAGACACTATTCACAGTTAATATAATAAGGGTCCATCCAGGTGCACAAGTGCCGTTCCGCTAGCACACTGTTAAACTATAGTAGTAATAACAATCAAATAATCTTGTTACTACCACCCCAGAATACGGTAAAATATCAACTTGCGACACTTTATGACGAAACTTTTGCAAGTTTTGATCAAAAATCAACAATTTTGACAGTAAACGTTTTTCAAAAGTCACACCTATTACCAAAATCTCTTCCTGAATCCGTTGAGATCAGATCAAAAATAAATTTTTGAGCGAGATATAGCTATTTTGAATGGACTAATTGGAAATTTTGCGCCACTTGCTACTTTAATGTATATCTCAGCTGAAAAAAAAAATTATTTTGATCTAATCTCAACAGATTCAGACTCAGGACGAGATTTTGGTACTAGGGGTGACTTTTCAAAAACTTTTACTATCAAAATTGTCTATTTTGATCAAAACTTGCAAGAGTTTTGTCATAAAGTGTCGCGAGTTGATAGCCGCCCCAGAATACAAAAAAAAATTCATAGGACCACGTATATATATTACTGCATATATTACTGCTAAGTTTTAGATGGTCTTAAAATTCTACTGCTTCTAATTAATCTATCCTTGTTTTTCGGTATGACGACGACTCGATATACCAACTCGATACAATTGCAACTCGATACTGCACAGCTCATATAAACGATAGTTAAAATGATAAATTCGCAGATTTTTCGTTGTTGCTTTTTCTGAATATCTGTTTGAATTTGCGCAATTCTGGCTATTATGAGCCCTGACGCGCTCAACAGTCACATCAGGTATAACAGAATGTGCTGAGCATGATGGTGTCGGTCATTTTTGCTTCGATGTCGGATAAAATGAAAAAAGTGGTCTGAGAGGTAATCGAAATTCAGCTGTGTACACTCAGGTTTTCAAGTGGTGCGTCATGATTCTCATATCATACGTAGAATTATAATATATCAAAATGACCAACAGAAAATTCAGAACTATTTAAAACATAGGCTGTTTATATTTGTAAAAGTATTAAAAATATTCACTTTTTTTGTCGCAGTTAAGATTTTTCAAATTTTACATCTTCACTTTATACGTGCAGTAACTTTTTGTGCAGTTTTGTTATTGTAAATTTTATTATTATCTTGTAGAATATCATTTAGCTACAATATACACTAAAAGATACACTAAAAAATTCTGGTAATTTTTTATGAATAATAAGTGTATTTTGTCCACTTTTTTAAAAAAATAGGCCCTACTATAGAATACCCACGGCCCAGACATCGAAGCAAAAGGAACCCGCAGCATCTTGTTCAGCACATTCTGTTCTATCTGATGTGACTGTTGAGCGCACCAGGGTTTTTCGTGTTAAATCTAATAAAGATGACCTCATATAACTTTTTAAAATGAGGCAGAAAATTTAAAAAAAATGTGCGTGCATATAAAAAACTTTCTCGAAATAAAAAACTGCTGGTCCTCGGCGTAGGGGCGGTTGGTACTATTTGAGCCATTTCGTTTGAGTTCGCTCCTTTCGAATTTTATTTATTTTTAACTATTTAATGCATGTTTTTTAAATTTTTTAAATTAGCTCGCATGTTAACCGGGACTAACAAATGTCTTACGTACCAAACGTCTAATGCCATAGTTCTTATATTTACGAGAATTTCCACGACTCTATTATTAGCGTTTCAATACCTCTAAAGTTATGATAATGAAATATTTCTGGTAAATTTGACTTTTTTGGAAAGGGAATTATCTTTATATTGGAAAGGGAATTACCTCTGAAATTATCAGAGGTTATACGGTAGCTTATATAATATCTTTGAGAATTTTTTAAATATTTCTTTTATTACACAAAAAAGACAAATCAATATTATCGAAAGACAGGCTAGAGAATCAGTAAAGAATTGTTTAATTGGATTCTTTTACATTATTTACCTTGCGCTTATTTACATTCTTTTTCTGTAATGTTTCCAGTGGATGTAACGACTTTTCCACCACATTATAAAGACTTGAGTCATACGTCGGATCAACGTCAATGTTTAGAAAACGCATGACGTGTTCGAACACTTGGTCCAATTTCGCATTTATTATGAGATCCGTCTTCGTATGCTAAATGTAACTTTTGTGTGACTACTACTCACCTCACTAAAGGGTAAAAAACGTACATGCTGAGTTTTCTGCAGGTTTACAGTCACCAATGTACCATTGTTGCGTTTGCATAGCAAAGGTAAGTCTCCAACTGGTCTGATTTGTAAAGTAGTTCCCAAACAAAGACTCAGATCAGAAGCTCTAGAAATTTGATTGTAGATTTGATTTGAATTCGATTGATATCAACAAGGCGCTAGTGCAAAACCTGTTTCCGTTTTTGCCTTGATCCCCCTTTTGGTTTTTAACAAATTATTTTTAATATTTTTAAATTTGCATGGTACTTTTCCTTGCATCAGATTTACTCTTTTTGCATCAGAAATACTTTTTTCTGCATCAGATATACTTGTTTCTGCATCAGATCTGTTTTGCATCAGATCTGTTTTGCATCAGAAATACTTCGTTTTGCATCAAATTCATTTTTTGCATCAGATACTTTTTAGCACCATATAAATTTTTTAGTAAAGAGGCATTTTGTGCATTCTTACGATGTTGCACCTATTCGACGCCATTGATATATATCGATCTCTTATTTCGGATTTATTAAATTAGGCTTTTGCAAACATCAAAATCTATTGGCTTTATTATTTCAGAAAATTTTAAAACCACAAAGATGAGTGTCATAGTCTCACCTCGATATAAAGACATTCCGATAAAAGGCCTTAATAAAATATCAACAGTTTCAAAAAAAACCTCGTGTTTGTCCGTATAACGTCACCCATGCAAAAATAACAATGGCGAAAAATTAGGATTCTATATACTCAATATCTTGGCATGTTTCTAGCTTTCTTTAGTCTTCCAACTTGCTTTCTTTGATCCATATTTTGACTTCGAAGTTCTCGCCGCACCTGGATGCGCTTATCCAACACCATAGCTGAAGTCAAAGTTCTTGAGTAACAACATGATAACGATAGCGTTCTTCACTGTAATCGATGTGAATTTGGCTGATGGGTACTTTCTGCAACACGACATTTAAGTAAAAAAAGAGTGAAAGGCAGTAAAAAAGACTCACTTGATACAAGCCTTCATAACTGATTCAGATTCAATCTTTCATTCCCTTCATAAATAGTTTGAATTATTAGCTCATAAGTGTTGATATTTTCGCCAGAGCCAACAGCCAATCCAGCGGGAAAAAACTTCTTCTCGACATCAGAAAACCCAAAAACTTGTACAGGAAAGCCAGCCCAAATCAATTTATACGTAGAATCAAAATGAGAATCCGAAAAACTTTTGAAAAATTTAATTAAAATTTAATTGGAAGAGAGTCTGACTTTTAAGCCTTTTCATAAGACGTGGACCAGACAACATGAAAGCTCAGCTTTTGCGGAGGCGATTCTAACACATGAAATCCGACGACGTATATTTCATCCAAATTCAATGGAACATGATTCATTCTCAGAGCGTATTGTTTGAGATCTTCAGCTGTCATCTTTTCCATCTCTGGATGCTGCTTTCTACGTTCTCGCCACAAAAGATTTTTTACCTGCTTTTGAGTAGGAATAGTTTGCCACCCATCCTTAACAATTAAAATGTGAGAAAAATGCTAAAAATCCAATCTTCTTACATCAGCTATCTTTTTCAATATTTGAAGTGCTATCTGCTTGTTGACCAGACCTTCTTGGATTCAAATTTCGACTTGCTCAAAGTGTACTGCCTTCTTCACCTTCTCCGTCCCGATGTTCTTCAATAGACGTTTCAACCCTTACAGCCATTGAATCTTTTTCGAAAATAAAGTAGCATTTCATTCATTTCATTCATTTCAACCTTTCTTGCGGCTAAACTTGCAAATGTAAGTATCCATCTTTACTGACTCATTTGAATGGATCACAATACTAAGGTTCAAATTTCTAACTGAAAATTCTAAGCAAGGAAAACTTACAGTTCACCTTCAAACCAAGTTAAAAACGATGCTTGGTCAGAGAATTTTTTAAGGAGCTTCCTTGGGACATTTTTGACACCTCGGCGAGTGCGCTTTGGAGACGAAGATTCTCTATCAACGACCTTTGCTGAACAGAATGCATACTGGCGTCATCCAAATTTGAAAAATCCGCACCAAATGAGGACATCGTTGGATAAACACTGCACAACAACATATCTGATGCAAAAAGAAGTGAAAGAAGAAGAAAAAAAAATTCTGATACAAAAACAGATCTGATGCAAGAATAAGTTAATCTAAAAAAGTAATGTAAAAAAGTAAATCTGATGCAAAAAAAAGTATATCTGATGCAAGAAAAAGAATTTGCGTTCAAATTTGGGTCAAAATATGCTATCAGTACTTCTTTAAATTTGTTTTTAGATCAGATGCGTTTCACTTTGGCCACCGATGCTGTTCTCCGCCAAACTTTGGATTTCGATCATCTTCGTCTACGTGATTAGATAACAAGTACATATGTTAGGAATTGAAGCTAGCCAAGCACACCGTCATCGATTAGTTGAACTTGTGCCGAGAAGTTTGCGAAAAGTAAGCGGCTATGCTATGCCAAAGTTTGCTATCCTTAATTTTATTTATTGCGACAACGGAAGAGCTATTGATGGTCCTACGAGCATTGTTAAAATCGACGCAACCTGCTTCTCCAAAAAAAAATACAACCAAGGAAGAAGAATTTAAGTTGTGTAAAATGTTTATTCCTGCAGCTATGTGTTTCGTATAAGCTTCTACCATACTTCACCGAAACATCGATGTTTCGGCGAAATAAAATTCTGTTCCGGCAGAACATGTCTACCGGAACAGTTTTT
The DNA here is from genome assembly GCA_029231635.1 of Ditylenchus weischeri. Classification (NCBI taxonomy): domain Eukaryota; kingdom Metazoa; phylum Nematoda; class Chromadorea; order Rhabditida; family Anguinidae; genus Ditylenchus; species Ditylenchus weischeri. Next base: position 222,526 of record JAMRYI010000010.1, read on the forward strand.
TGTTCAGGCATAATAACATACTAATCGAACATCGATTAAATGTCCATTTTAAGAACTTATTCATGGATGAAGAGGAAGTAGCAGTGCTCTGGTGGTGGATACAAGAACAACAAGAAGATCAAGCCTGCAGCTATATCCGTCCGGTTCATATGATGGCCGCCATTCGAGAAGAGTCTTTCCGAATCTTTTAGCGCTATTATGACTCCACTGACCACAAAAATGTGAAGAGATTCATCAGGCTAACCAGAGTTTCATCACGTCATTATTAAGGACTCAGAAATCATGCACAGATCTGACGTAGGTTATATACTTTTCGAAAAGGCATTATTCGAGCCTTTTTTTTAAATTACACGAACAAGCATTGTCGGTGTCCAGCTAGCTACCGAGACACCGCTGAAGATCTTAGGATTGTCGAAACGACATTCATCTTATCATTCTTTTGATGTCAGAGATGCAAAGAAAGCTAAGTCAGAAGAGCAATTTGGTCAGCTACTGTCTGCGATGGGCAAGAAGAAAATGAACCCATCAATATTAGATGCGTTGTTGTGTTGATAGTGAGTTGAATAAAGCTGTTATATTGCCTTAATTTGTCTGTTTTTGCCTACATTGAGTTTGTATGGGAATAATTATCCCTACAGAATCCAAAATTTGCCCTCTGAACTTAGTGTTCGGTAACCCCTGTTCCGGCAGAACACTTCGACCTAAACAACTTTATGTTTCGCCGAAACACCGACCGAAACATTTTTGTTCCGGCAGAACATGAATGTTTCGGTTGGTGTTTAAATTTATTGCGATCTGATCTCAACGGATTTGGATTCAGGACAAGATTTTGGTATTAGGAAAGACCTTCCAAAAGCTTTTTCCTTGAAAATGACAATTTTCGACAAAAATTTGAAAAAAAAAACATTTAGTGTCGCTAATCGATATTTAACCGTTCTGTTCCGGTGTTTCGGTGAAGATGGTGGAAGCTATGATAAATAAATTTGGAGTGGTTCAAAACCAGGGCTTGTGTTCGTAATTTTATTTTAAAGACTTGTCCTTTATTTGGGACCATAAATGTTTCGAATTTTTGAGATTTCACGTAAAACTCCCAATAAGCACTGGATAAAACTGCACTTTTTTGCGAAAAATGACTAAAGGGTACTTGATTTCAAAAATTCTCAACAAGAGCCCTGGTCAAAACACACTGCCAAATAACATGATTTTTGAATTGGTGGGTGGGGTAGATTATTAGAAGTTATATGATAACCTTGAAAATGATTTTGCAATTTCGAAATCCGGTTCAGGCAAAGCATCTTCCCAATCTAGAGTTGTATCTCTAAGCTTGCCTCTACAGCTTCTGTTAGTTTCTGTGCCTTGACAGCTTCTGCCTGTCAATTTCAATCCTATGGTTTCTAGTGGAGTTTCTCGGTAGTATCTTCTAAAAAACTGCAATTCTAATGAATATTTTTCAACTAGGAAAAGATGAACCTGCCGCATCTATCACACCTTTCACAAAATACATTTCCGTGCAGTTCTGATAACCTGTTCAGTGGAAAACCTGATCTGACATGAAGTCCATCTACCTAAACAAGAAGATGGTTTACATCGTTCTTTACCAGTTTCCAAAATTACTGAATAAAAATTTTCCCGAAAATATTAAATTTAAACCTAAAACAGCTTACAAAATTTTAGCAAAAATATCCCTTAATCATTGAACTTCTGTACGGATTTTTCAACTTGGTTTCTAACAAAACCATACCTAAAATAAAATTCTAGGCCTTGTTTTGTTAGAAACCAAGTTGAAAAATTCGTACAGAAGCTCAATGATTAAGAAAAATTTTTGAATTCCTGGGCACCACCTCTTATTAGCGTGGGTATGCCCCTTTAAAGGAGCATGCTCGCCGCCGATAGGAGAATTTTTAAAAGGCGGGTACCAGTGAAATTCAAACGAGAATTAAAATGTCGCATTTTGGTGAAGCTAAAGGAAAAATAATGCTACCAATCGGCGACACGGAGAAAAGGCCAGCAAATCTATTCTTTCTTGAGACATTTTTACATGCTTTCTCATCTAGATCTTTTAAGTTTTCTGTCTAACTTTTAAAAGTAGTTTAAGGTCATCAATATTGGATTTGATGCAAAACGAGTGAAAAATTGAACGATTCAAAAAAATTTGCTGGTCCTTGCCTTAATTTTTCAAAACGCACGGGTATGCCTCTTTAAAAGGGGAGTACATTTTATATTGCGAATAATTCGAATTGACCGATTTAATTGTTTGAAGTCGCATTTTCGATTCTGGCTTGAAATTTTTATTTGATTTTTACCTATTTATTTTTGTTCGGTGATTTCGCTTGTTATTTTCACCTGATTTTAAAGCAAAAGAAATTGATGACTGAAGAATATTAGGGCTACAATGTGGTTGTAGTGGTTGAAGGTTGTAGTCACACTCGAAGTTGCAGTACAAATTGCTGATTTTTTTCTAAAATTTTTTATTTTTTACATGAAAGTGACCAATCAGTAGGTGGGATACGCAAGGGATTTTTTCGTAAACTATAAATTTTCGCAGCAAAATCACTTCAGAAATATAGTAGCTTGCGAAGTTTTGACCAAAGAAGAAAAGATTACTGTTGAGGGGTAAGATTTCGGTATTATTTTGGAACTGACGTTTTTTTGCAATTTTAATTTGCATAGTAATTTACAACCACATACTGAAAATAACGCTAAGAAGCAGAGCTACATTTTGAGTATAAGGTTTTAGATGATAATGTAATTTAAAATTGCATAAAACGTCAATTCTAAAAACAATACCGAAGAGTATTGGGACAGCCCTGGGTAGGATGTCAAGGAATTGGGGCATTATTGAATGTTTTTCGAATTTTAATCATGATTTGAGTTTGTTTTTTCTCTGCGTGATAGTTCAAATGAAAGCCCAGAATCTTGGCTACATTTTAGTACAGTCAAACCTCGATATAGTGATCACCCAAGGGACCCCTCGCAGGTGATCACTATATAGAGTGATCCTAAGGTACGTGGGTGTGCGCACCTCAACTTTAAGACCAATGCGCCTCTGAATGATTCACCAGAGATGACCAAGTCGAAAAACGGTTCTTACGGGTTATCCGCACCACCTGTTTTTTCAAAAGGCATCTTTCAAAAGGCAATATTTGTTCATTGATATAAGTCGTTGTTCGTTTCTTTCACATATTTTTGTGTGTACTGCTTCTTTTTGTTTCTGCTATTTGTACTTTCAGTTTATTTTTTCACCATATTTTAAGCAATGTCAAATAAAACCTGAGGACCGCAACAGGTGGTGCGGATAACCCGTAAGAACCATTTGCTACCAACTACCAAACTACCAAAACTACCAAAACTACCAAACTACCAAACTACCAAACTACCAAAAACCACAGGGAGGACTTCATGGACTTTCATGGACCAAGGCGAAAAAAAATGCTTTTCAAAAAAAGTCCTACTTACACTTTTTTCGCGTTTTCTATCGTTTTCAAGCCTAAAAAATTCTGAAACCTTAAAAACGCACTTTAGGGATGGGAATATAGTGTACTTTAGCCGTTTTAGCCTTAAAATTAGCAATGATCACTATATAAAGTGTTGTTTATACTGCTGGGACGATCACAGGTGATCACTATAGAAAGGTGATCACTATACAGGGTGACACAAAATTACTGCACCTTTTTTGAAAAATTTGCGTAGGTAGCTTTTTGCCCCATCGATTTTCCCATGAAAATCGATGACATTAATTGAGCTACCTGGGAGCGACCCGGAAGAAGTTCAAAAGATTTTTTTAGAAATACAAACACTTTTTACTAAACAGCAACATAAATGAAATGCGACCACAAATTTCAATTCAAAAACTTTAACTTTAAATAAAAGTTTTTCGACAAATGGTGCAGTAATTTTGTGTCACCCTGTATAGAGTGATCACTTTATAGAAGTTCGTCCCCCTATTTCCTTATAAACCAACCGAGTCAAAACCATGTGATCAATATAGTGGGAGTGATCACCATATCGGGTGATCACTATATCGAGGTTTGACTGTATATGAAACGTGAACGAGTAAGTTGTGCCCTTTCAGTTTGTGCCCCTTCAGTTTGTGCCCTTTTATTGCTGATAGAGGGGCACAAACTGGAATGACACAACTTACTCCTTCCCTATGATACATGTGACTTGAAGAAAAAAGTCAGATTTTTTCATGAAACTAGTAAAAAAAGGCCCCAAAACGATCGATTTTCGGAAATTCAGTCTATTTTAGCCTGGATACAAGCTCCAGTAGGTGTAAAACCGTGCGCTTATGATCTTGTTGGATAGCCAAGAGTGTGAGGATCATTTTGTCATTAAACTTGTGAATAAATGAAAAAAATAAGGTGTGCACCCAAGGGTAGTCGAACCTGCGTTCAAATCATTCGCAATATAAATGTACTCCCCCTTTAAGGGATAAGTGAAATTTCCAGATTTTTTATCCCAACGATTTTTTGCAAAAGTATATCACCAACATTTTGAGTGATGATAAACTTAATAATCCCTCTAGTTTCCAAAGCTTTTAAAGCGAAATGTGTGAAAGTAGGTATCGCCTCCTCAAATTGCACGCTTTCTGCATCCTGCTTCTTTTGCTCCAAAGTCCATACTCTAAAACAGTTGGGATGAATGTAGGGCGGTTAGGGGAATGATAAGCTAAGGAGGAAAAGGTGCGTACTAGGTAAGTCAGCTGCTTCGCATAGCTTTTTGTAGTTTCTCAAAATTCTGTAAACTCCGTTCTGCGCATGTTAAAAAACTAGGAAGGACTGTGTTTCTAACAATTATTATAAATAGCATCCGAGAATAAAAATAATGCCTGGTACGCTCCTTTTTTAAATCAGAGAACCATGTCCCACACAAACAACGGTTGCACTATAGAATCCCTCCTACGGGGAGTGATCAGGTGAAGGAGATAACATCATATTCGTGTTTCTCGACCCCGATTTCATGAGAAAGCCGCGTGTTTTTTTAGTTCTGAGAAAAAAATTTTTTTTCGAACCACAGGGGGGTACCTTAGACATGATTCCGAGAAGTACTCTTGATCAAAAAATGCATATAGAGGTTCTTTTTGCCACGGCCTAGTTGAAAAACATGGTAAGACAGTCTAGTGATACACATATTTAGTTTTTTAATGTTTTGCCATAAAAGTGGCCCCTTTTTATTCCCTTCCCCTCCCAATACAGCCTCAAATCCCTTGAAAATTCAAAAGGCGCGAATTCAAAATTTTTCAAATTTCGACTAAAAAACCATGATACCCCCTGTGGTTCGAAAAAAATTTTTTTCTCAGAACTAAAAAAACACGCGGCTTTCACATGAAATCGGTGTCGAGAAACACGAATATGATGTTATCTCCTCCACCTGATCACTCCGCGTGGGGGGATTCTATAGTCAAGGCCAAACAACTACCCCTTTGGTCCGCGAAAGTCAGGTATTCCTGCAGAGGTGCTAAATGAATAATTTTATACAATACCGTTGTAGCAAAGTTCTACCTCACTCCAGCTCCTGTAAAAACTACGCAAAATTTACTCTGGAGTAAGAGAGCTGCTAGTTTCTTGGCCTTTTTGATCAAATCTTCTGACGAGTCGTGAACCTCAATTGTAAATCTGTTTAATACTTTTAAGAAAGGAAGTAACAACACAAAATTTACTTCTGGCAAACCCACTACTCCTTTATTTTCGTATTCAGACAGGGATTTAGCGTAATTCAATGACATCCTAATGCAAAAGTTATTGATCAACAATTGGTTTGTTGCAAACACGGGGTCTAAAACATATTGCTTTAACCAAATCTGACAAACAATCTCTGCTCTACTTGTGAAACCTTTTCTGTTATGTTCAAAACGCTCAACAACTTTTCTAAAGCAATTTGTCGCGTGCTCAAAAAATGTCTATTATAGCAACTAATCATTGTTTGAATTAGCAGTCTTCTAGTGCCAATCTTGTATGGTTGTTTTAAATTATATTAATATTTATTATAAACGAACGAGATTTCAATTAATGCTTTATTTATCTTATTTGGAATTTTTCGATCGTTGAATTAAGAGGTACATTATAGTAGTATACAAAAGGCGGGTTCTGGACCACTCATTCACAACATTTTTCAATGAATAAAAAACGGGTAAATCTCATTATTCGTATTCGGCAAATGTACCCCACTTTATCAAAATATTTTCGAAATAAAATGCTTCAAAATGAGAATTCTCATGAATGGATTTTTAATAAAACCTCAATATATGAAAATAATTGTGAAAATAATTGTATAAAATCATTAATTCTGACATTTCATCAGCTTAAACGAACAATAACCATAAAACATCAAAAAGAAAGTCAAATTTTACGACTGTATGCTATCGGTGTTTCTTTTATATTCATGATAAGGCAATTAATTTAACTGACATGACATACATGCATATATGCAAATTTCTTTACTTTTCTTTGTTATTTTAACGTGCTACTTGAAAGGGCTACCAAAACTGGCCACCAAAAGTGGCTACCAAAAGTGACTACCAAAAGTGGCTACCAAAAATCGCTGAAAGTAGTTTACATGAATAACTCAGCAATATAAGTTTTTGCTTTGTCCTGTATGTAATTTCTTGTTTCAGCAACAAATTTTACAACTTCTTATTTACCACAAAGAATAAATACATCAATAGTTAATAGCATTTTTACAAATATCATAACATGTTTTCTTTTTTGTATGGAAAATACTTATAATAACAACTATTAACAATCACATTTCCTTTAAAACAGTCTAAGCAAATTGAAATTTTAATAACAGCCCTATCATGAATCACGTTAAATTGATTTTTTTCGTTTGATAATTTTTTCTGGCAATCTTTGCACATCTTCAGCTGAAACATACCATATTGAGATTTAAAAAGCTTCCAGTTTTCTTCCAAAATTTCTCTAGATTTCCAGTCATCTTTAGAACTTTCTCCTAAGCACTTTCTACCATTTGACCAGTTGACATATTTACGTTTAGAAGGTTGTGCAGAGGGTAATCGTTCAGTTTCATCATCAGTTGAGCGTTTTCGGTTTTTGGCTTTTTTCCTATCGTAGTTACTCTCTCGTGGTTGTGTTTCCAGAAAGTTTGTTTGTCGATCTTTCCATAGGTTACTGTCTTGGCTGTCTTTGTAATTTTCATCGATGATATCTAAAGAATCCCGAGTGTCTAAATCTCCCATTTGAATTAATTCACAAATAAACAAATGTGTAGCTTGGTATAGTAACAAATGTTCATCTTTACTGTCATTTCCATATTTATCCATAAAAAGGGTTGGGCTTCTGTCATAAGATGTCAAAAAATGTGAAATATGAAAAGAGGAGGAGTCTTAAGTCTGTTTAACATGTGAAAAATATTTGTCAAAAGTTATTTTCGCATTTTTATATCACACAATTTGCGAATCTTCATAGTTTACTTGAAATGATACTACTCAATTTTATAGCGCTTGTGTTGGATTGTAGCATTGAAGATGTTTCAAAATGTTTGCAAGATGAAGCTATAAAAAATCGACTGTGTGATTATCTCAAAACACTTAACCCTATGATAACCAACTACAAGAATCGTTTAGGACAACACGACAATGTTTTTTTCAACAACTTTTCTGTAAAAGATGCAACACAGCAAAAAGCTTTTGGTAACCTGAGGTCTTCGCTGAATGTAAGTATAAATCAATTTTTTTATGCTCGACACAAGTGTCTTCTGCAGTATCCTAACTTTCCGTTGGCTGTGGAAGTTGGAAAAAATTATGACAAGTATTACCCCTTAGAACTTGTCAACGTTTTTTCCAAACCAGAAATGCTTGCAAGAAATGCTTTATTTTCAACTACTCTAACAGATGTTACATCGTCATCTGCCTGGATGAGTATCGTAGAAGAAGAGCGCTCACAAGCAAGCCAGTGGAATTTCGTAAGAATGGGCGATGCTGACTGGTCTAGTAATAATGTTGTTGATAACGCTCACCCTAATTTTAGTAATGAAAAATCTTTTGAAAGTGGTTCTTGCCACTCGTTGAGTCAAATTTGGAATGATGATAACTACTGTATGAATGCTTTGTAAATAATGTTTTTGTTATCTCATTGTGTAACTTGAATATTTTCACCTATAACAAAAAAAAATTAATTTTATGAATAAAAATAAATACATAAAAAAACTTCGTTCAGAACACTCGAATTTACTAAAATATGAAATACGTAAAATGCGTAACAAATGAAAATAAAACGTAAAAAGTATTATAATTGATACGCAAAAATTTTCAAATTTTAATACCTCGAATGTCTTTTAAATACTAGTTAATTTAAAAGTTTTGAAGGTTGTTGAAAAATGTAAAAAAGGGTTGTCTTTTTTTGTCCATTTTGTAGTTTGAGGATCTTAAAGGGGGTCTTTTTTTTGTCCACTTTGTAGATGGCAGACTACTGCCCTTGTCTAGTAAGCTCTTGCCCAGTGTGAAAGTTGATTATTGTAAGGAGTCGGCCCTTGTTATTGCCACTACAGGCTACGTTAATATCAAGACACACTGACTGAATTTTCAATTTCTCATACTTTGTTTGTAACTGTCATCGGGATCATTTTTTTATTCTTGTTGTACAGCATTCGACTTACAGGGTGTTTTAAGAAATGTGGACACTTTTGAACGCTCATAACTTTTTTTATAGACCGTTTTGTATAAATGCAGATCGACTCAGATTTCGATAAGAATTTTTTTGGTATATAATGTTAAAAACACGATTTTGACTTGGTCCCCCTGTGGTTTGGATATTGCCTGTCCAGTAGCCATCCACAAACCAGGTCCCAAGTTCTCATTCTTAAAAACTTTGTGCATACTACAGGCACTTCAAACCATATGATTGATCCGAAAAAATGAGTAGTTTATAAGCAAAAGACTCATGTATTGGTGTGTGCTTGTAATTGCATTCGCTGGTTGCTCACTCTAGCCATGGGCAGGGGGATGAGACAGCAATATTAGGCAGGGGAAAAAAGCTTTTGTTGTTAGCAGTAGCAGTCTTAAAACAATGCAAATGACATTCATCTGTTGTGTATGTGTATATAATAGGCTGCAAATGGCTGCTTCCTAACCCCACAAATCATTGAATTTCCTTATTTGACTGCTCCAAAAACTGAGTTATTTTGCCGTCAGAATGAGTGGAAAAGAGGTTGGTTCTACAGTTTGCGACTTTTTTTGTATAAATATTTGGAGAAAGAAATCAGCCGATTTTTGGTCGATTTGACTAAATTTGTGTCGAGATTAGCCAGCAACCGCATTTTTCAGAAATAAGCGGGCAAAATTAAATATCACCCTTAATAAAATCACTTATGTATCACCCACAAACATTTTTTTCTCACATCCAGAGACTCTTTTCACACATTCGCAAAAATCTTGATACGTTTTACAACATGTAAAAAGCCGCTTCTCGGTCGCTGATCAAAATTTAGAAGCAGAACTTCATACTTTTGGTTCAGAGATATTTGGCGAGAGTTGACCCAAGCGGCGATTGTATGTCTGAAAAACAGCTCGCGAGTGTAAAATTCTAAAAGAGAAAAATGCTTCTTCTTCTGCCTTTTTTGACTGTAACACACTGGTTACCAGTGACTGGTCTTTATAAGGATCTCCATACATTTTTCAACCTTACAAAATGATAGACTGTTATGAATTCGTCAACCGGCATTCATCATCGCTGACTCTGAAAATTGTAAAAAAGTAAAAAATATCGGTCTGACAAATTTACCGTGTAAAGACAATTTAGAGAGCCCTTAAATTGCTTTTTGACTTTTGTCTCCTAAAAGACACCCAAATTTGGCTTTTAATTATTGTAAACCAGTTTGTGACATGGACAGTTTCTATCAAGAAGAAATAAATGAATAGCAGAGTTATTGATTAAAGATTGGGTTTTTAATTAGCTACAATTACCAAAAAATACAAAAGTTCCGGAAGTTTTCGGGGTTTTCCCACTGGTAAACTTCATGGCAAATAGCGGAAACTTCCAGTAACCTCCTAACACTAAAATGAGACGGAAACAGATTAGGTTGAACTAATCACGAGCACAAAGACCCTAATTAAGACGTTGCGCCACTTTTTTATTCCAATTCGCCAAAAAATTGTACCTAGCAAAAAGCACGCGTTCACTTCGGAAAGTCTGGTTTATTGTGCGAATACTTCTAATACAGCAAGCACAACAGGTATACGCAATACGACAGTTTGATATGCATGAATTTACGGAGAGTCAAAAAATAATAATTTTCTGTTGTCAATGTTTGATAGCTTAATGTTGAGAGCTGTTTCCTTGGCCGCCAAAGGATACAGGAGGATACGGAAGTCGATCGGTGTGCGTCGCTGCAGGCTGACCTAAAACTTCCAGTCCAAAAAACCTTCGGTGCCTTTAGCCTGCTTACCATGTTGAGCAGTTTCACCAGTGCTCGCGAAATTGCCAGAATGAATGTTCTGCTGAGCTGCAAAAAATAACTTTTCGCAATGATAAAAGTTAATTGAAAAAACTAACGATTGCTTTGGAGACCAGCACGAGAATTAGCTAAAATACCAAATTTGCGTTTTTCCCTAAGAGACAATCCTGCTTACCTCCATACACGGTGTTGCTAAATTCTCCAAAACTGGCTAATTGCTGAGCTAAAAAAATACTTTTTTAAACAATTTCAATGAATTAAAGGGATCTGACAGTAACTGGAAGCTCCAACAACAACGTTCTCTGAAGTAAAACTTTTTATCTAACAAAAAATACAAAGCCGGCTAACCTCCTTGCACATTTACACTGGTCATGTCGAGATTGCCTTGAAAGACTGGCTGACTGGGATAATTTCGAGCAAGCACCTGATCTAAAACCTCAATTTGAAAAAAGTTTGAAGCATTCATCACGCTTACCGGATTCATTGTAAAAACCTATGCCCACAGAATTGCCAGAATTGAAATACTGCTGAGCTGCAAAAAAATTACTTTTCGGAATGATAAAAGTTAATTGAAAAAACTAACGATTGCTTTGGAGACCAGCACGAGAATTCGCTAAAATACCAAATTTGCGTTTTTGCCTAAGAGACAATCCTGCTTACCTCCATACACGGTGTTGCTAAATTCTCCAAAACTGGCTAATTGCTGAGCTAAAAAAATACTTTTTTAAACAATTTCAATGAATTAAAGGGATCTGACAGTAACTGGAAGCTCCAACAACAACGTTCTCTGAAGTAAAACTTTTTATCTAACAAAAAATACAAAGCCGGCTAACCTCCTTGCACATTTCCACTGGTCATGTCGAGATTGCCTTGAAAGACTGGCTGACTGGGATAATTTTGAGCAAGCACCTGATCTAAAACCTCAATTTGAAAAAAGTTTGAAGCATTCATCACGCTTACCGGATTCATTGTAAAAACCTATGCCCACAGAATTGCCAGAATTGAAATACTGCTGAGCTGCAAAAAAATTACTTTTCGGAATGATAAAAGTTAATTGAAAAAACTAACGATTGCTTTGGAGACCAGCACGAGAATTCGCTAAAATACCAAATTTGCGTTTTTGCTAAAGAGTCAAGCCGGCTTACCCCCATCCAGAGTGTTCCAAGTAGTATTCCAAGCTGCAAAACAGATTTTTTGTTTGCCAAAGCCTAATAAATTGCTTACTGATCTGAGAAAACCCAGGGACGGCAAGACGAGCTGCAATTAAACGGTTTTCGTGTTAAATAGTTGAAAAATTGCAACAACTACCCAACATTCCACGAATCTGTTCCTGTTCATATGTCACCAAGTGCATGAACGGAATTCATCACAGAGCTTTCGATTTGTCGGATGAAATTCATACGCCAAATAGCCTTGGACGATGCTCCGAAATGACTGGCTCTTCTCAGATGCTCAATAAAGACTTCCATCTGCTTCACCAAATCACCAGGGCAACGCGAGTCCACATCTGTAAAGCATTTAAAACTTGCGACTTTTGGAAATTCAACCAACAAATTACCTTCAAGGTCTCGCTTCAAACTGGACTTAGCAGAATGGTTCTGAAGGAAATATTCTGTAAATAGCAAAACTTCAACCACTGCTCCGAAAAACAAGATATAATACCAGTAGCCGTCTTTGTTTCCTGAGTCACGTGTGCGAGCATACTCTTGTTGTTTGTGATGGCAGACACGTAGATCCCGAACTGAATCTTGAGAAATTCGACAAAAGACATCATCGGCACAGCTTCTTGACCAACACTTTTCAGGCACAGCTTACGAACATCCTTTTCCAAATCGTCGATGTCAGCACACAGTTTTTCAAACATCTAAAAAATTGCATGAATTAAAGGAAAATTTTGAGTTCATTCATGTTTAGCTGGACAGAAGTTGTCATCCAGAAGATAAAATTTCATTTATCGAAACTCGAAAATACTGATTTATTTAGTATTTTAGAATATTTTCGACGAAAACTTAAAGTAGCTTCTTCAGACCAAAAACTGGTGAACTTTTTGGTACGCCTGATAATGTGCAAATAATGACCAAATTCAGAAATTTGTGAAATTTACTAACTGCTCTTATTTCATCTGGCAGCTGAAGCCAGCGTTTCTGATTTTCAAGCTTTATGCGATGACTGAACACATCGTACATTGTGGTCGAGAGAGTAATCAAGTTCTGGCATTCAGCTAGGTTCATGAAGCCAACAATCTCGTGACAAATTTCGACAGAAAGCATTGTAGAAAATAGAAGGTTCCCTGATTAAATATGTTTTAGTTGTAATACACACAATCTACAAAAAAGAGGACAATTATTATGGTTCAAAGAAATTGTCAATCAATTTCCATCAAAAAACTGTCACAGAGAGCTTATCATGATGTACAATAGCTCCTAGAAAAATCATATTGTCTAATCTGAATCTGAGATTATTAGTTCGCCAAAATCAAAAAGTAATTTAAAATTTCGGCGCTAAATTGAAATAAAAATTTGTCAAAAAAATTACCCGTTTTTCCTTTTAATTCGCCCTTTCTCGACTTTGGTGACCTTTTATCAGAGGCCAGAGCAGATGTTTAAAATCAACTTTTTCTAAGCAACCATGAGTTCTACCTATTCTGTTTTTTTCGAATTTGGTTGTGGGTGCTTGGTGTTGAAACACCAGAACGTAGCAACCCGGATGCTACTCCATGAGAAAAACGGTTTTTCACTTGTGGTGTCAAATATCAGAGATGTATGTTTGGGAATGAAAATAAATAAAAATCTGTGTTTCGAGAAGGTTGGAAAAAATTTAGGGTGAGGGTGTCCCCAACCCAACAAGTGCCAAAAATTGTGTTGAAAAAATCCTAAAAAATATTCTGTAAATAGCAAAACTTCAACCACTGCTCCGAAAAACAAGATATAATACCAGTAGCCGTCTTTGTTTCCTGAGTCACGTGTGCGAGCATACTCTTGTTGTTTGTGATGGCAGACACGTAGACCACTAGACCACTTGGTCCATTACTAGTAACATGTTATGGGTGCTTGGTGTTGAAACACCAGAACGTAGCAACCCGGATGCTACTCCATGAGAAAAACGGTTTTTCACTTGTGGTGTCAAATATCAGAGATGTATGTTTGGGAATGAAAAATAAATAAAAAATCTGTGTTTCGAGAAGGTTGGAAAAAATTTAGGGTGAGGGTGTCCCCAACCCAACAAGTGCCAAAAATTGTGTTGAAAAAATCCTAAAAAAGTATGAATGTGGGAAACAGTGCTCGGAAGTCGTACTCGTACTTCGTACTCGTACTCGTACTCGTATCGTACTCGTACTACGAGTACGAATACGAAGTACGAGAGAAAAAAAAGGTCGGTACGAGTACGAATACGAAGTACGAGAGAAAAAAAAGGTCGGTACGAGTACGAATACGAAGTACGAGAGAAAAAAAAGGTCGGTACGAGTACGAATACGAAGTACGAGAGAAAAAAAAGGTCGGTACGAGTACGAATACGAAGTACGAACGCTAAGTACGAGTACGAAGTACGAGAACCAAAGTACGAATCGTACCTTCACTGAGTTTTTGCATGCGAGCATTTTTCTGATTCTTTATATGAATTTGAAGTTGTTATTTGTTTTTAAAGTATAAATTTGGAGACAAACGCTTACGAACTAGAATACTTTTGTCATTCAACAATTGAGTCAAGTCATTCATCAAAGTTTGAACAAAAAATTTAATCCCTTTTTTATTATTATATATTCTCTTTTTTCTTCTCATAAGCAAGTACTTCTCAATTAATTTAACCCACTATGTATAAAAAAGATTGAAAATAAACAAAACATTGAAAAATAATAATACGACAAAAGTACGAGTAAAAAAGTCGAATACGACAAAAGTACGAGTAAAAAAGCCAAGTACGACAAAAATACGATACGAATACGAGTACGAATCGTTTTTTAGCTCGTACTACGAGTACGAATACGAAATACGAGACCAAAAATTTAGAGGTACGAAGTACGAGTACGAGTACGAGAGAAAAAAAAAGGTCAGTACGAGTACGAATACGAAGTACGAGACCAAAAAATAAGAGGTACGAGGTACGACTACGAGTACGAGAGAAAAAAAAATGAAGGTACGAAGTACGAATACGAGTACGACAAAATTCAAAAATTCCGAGCACTGGTGGGAAAATTATAAAAATTTTGGTGGGTTCACTTTTTGTCTCATTGAATAACTCTCTGCTGGCTTAGGTTTTTTCAAAATTATTTATTTGCTTATCTTGTTCAAAATTCGTCGCGCTTTAAAAATCCACAATCAGAAAGTTTGCGGGGGACCAGGAGAAGTATTGAAACACGGGTTTTTAGCTAATTTTTGTTTTGGAAAATAGGATTTTTGTGTAAATTGTCAATTTTTTGCACAAAAATTTATCAATATGCGAAAATTATTATAAGAAAGCCTGATCAATTCTGCGTAAAATGATATATAATGTGTGAGGGTCCTGTAATAAAAACTTAAAACTGTATGCAGGAGTAAGAAAATTACTATAGTTCAGACACTCCACACGGTTCGAACTTTAAATTGCCCATATTTCGAGATCCAAATTGGAAATGGAGCATTTGCACTAAGCCCCCAGGACTCGATGACACTATACCCCCAGCCCCGTATGCATAATCACTAACGGATGGAATTTTTATACGATACCATCCGGATTATCCGATAGCTCGGATAATTATCAGGATAGTATCGAAAACTCGATTTCCCACAAGGAATCGAATCCTCGACCTTTGACCAATATTATTTAACTCATAGACCACTAACCACTAGACCACTTGGTCCATTACTAGTAACATGTTATTTGAGTATTAAATGGTTGATCTCATATTTTTTCATAGAAGACACCGCTTAATTGAGCAAAAAGAACAAAATCAATCAAATAATAGTTTTATTCATAATAACGATACCATTTCCACAAGGTACATGTTATTGGATAGGCAGGATATCGCCATAAAATACAGTCGGGCCAATGTCCAGACACCCTCCTCTTCCTACTCCCTAAACTCCCACTACAGTGAAACCTCGATATAATGACACCTCGATATAACGACACCCTCAACATAACAACTCCTAAAAATGTACCAATTTGGTCGGCTGTGACCAAAATTTAGTCAAATGAACCCTAGATATAACGACACCTTTAGGCCAGTCCATTGGGGTGTCGAATAGCTCGTTGGATCGACGATTGATTTAGGCCAAGAAGATCACCGACAGTTTTCTGAAAGGCTGTTTGACCGCAATACATCAGGAATGCGAGGACTTGAACTAGCACTGACATTCCTCCTCCTCTTTTGCTTCTCTGTAGCTCCAGTGACAAAAGTTTGCATATCTTCTAAAGCAGAAAAAGATAACAAGTAAAAGATTGGCTTTTTCAACTCACTATGATGGACGATCGTCGAAAACGAAAACGCTGATGAAGTTCGCGATCACTGAATGTATTCAATAGTTCATATTCTCGTCTCATATTCTTTGGCTTGCGTAATTGTAAAAAAGGCCCCACGGACGGCATCTGAAGTATGCAAGAATGGATAGGTGATCTATTAAACATGACGATATCAGTTACAATTGACAAACAAAAGCAGCAAAACACCACAAATTAGTAAACGAGGACAATTATTTCAACAAATTCAATTCAAAAAATGAATTATCCGGTATCGGATTATCCGATACTATCCGGATAATTATCCTATCGGATACTATCCGATAGTGATTATGGTACAGAAATCAATTGTACTACTTTTTTTGCAAAAGTCTTGAAAACCTGTTTATTTACACTTTTAAATAATTCAAAAAAATGTTTGATAAAAAAATGAACCCCAAAGCTAAAATGAATGCTGGGTGTTTAGTGCAATTTAGCCCTGGAATTTGGCAATCTGTAAAAATTAAACTTACTCAGGATTGTTTCTTCTTTCAAATGAGACCAAAACTAAAAATTTCGAAAAATTGAAGTAACAATAGTTGGTCCAAAATTACAGAAAACGGCTTTTAAATCACACGACATTTTGTTCTGACCCATTTAGCTCCGAAATTTTGACTCTTGAACGAATAAAACCATAATTTGTTTCTAAAACCCCAAAAATGAAACCAAAAAAATTTCACAACCAAAATCTAAAAAAATTATTCGACTCCTGAGATTCCCAGCTTCAATTTTAAAAAAAAAAAGACCAAAAAAGCAAATGAAAACCTCCAAAAAATAGAAAACATCAATTGTCCACAGACACACAAAACATCTCTAACACTATATAGAAGATATAAAAAAACAAAGCATTTTTTGTAATTTTTAGCCGATTTTTCGTCACATTTACGTCTTAGCAAACTAATTAAATTTACTTATGTAGTTGGAATCAACTTTCTCATACCCGAAATGCATTGTGTTGTTCAGCCCCCACGTTGTTTCATTAGTGCAACAACGCATCCGCTTCATTTTATCGCCCTTTTGCCTCTTTTCAAGCCTATATAATCACCCCCAAGTTAGGCCAAATTAAAAGCGTCTCTTTTTCTAAAAATAAAAATAGGGTTAGGCTTAGATTTCCGTTTTAACTGTTTTAAATTTGTGGAAGTTAGTTCTGAATGGTTGATGTTGTTAGTCGGTATTTTGTTTAAAAGTTTTTAGTGTTTGCACAAGTTGGACCCATCTGATTATACAAATAAAGTCGGAACTCGATAAACGGATATTCCTTCAAATTCGTTCCCACCTAGGGTCCAACACTTTTTTAGTTCAATTTTTGAAGGCTTTTTCCACATGTGATTCGTCAGTCTAGTCTAAAAAACGCAAGGATTCTGTTTTCGCCAGTTCTTTTCACAAAATCCTCTAATTTTGCCCTAAAGAGCCGCGAAACTCGATAAATAGACACCTGTTTCTGAAAATACGGTGTACCTTTATTGAGGTTTGCTAGAGAAAATAGAGAATTATGGAAAAATGACCAATAAAATCAGAATCCTTGCTATTTTTGTGACCAGACTAACGAATCACGTATGGCAAAAGTCTTCGAAAATTGGACTAAAAAAATGTCGGATGATTCAACCGCGTGATTCAAATTTTTGTCAATGTTCCATGTATGCTAGGGTTATTTCCGTCTTGCATTTTCGTATCCTTATTGGTTACGGAAACGACATTGTCATTTTCGTGTTGGTTCTCCAAACTGGCCTCGCCCGCTAAAAATTCGACACTGAAACAGAAAAAATCTAAACTTTTTGCTTTATTTTTATAATGACTTCTCACAAACTGCATAATGTTATATTTTAAGCAATGGATAGTCTTCAAATAACCAAAGAAATCGTTGAAATTGTCCATCCATCGGATCCAAATCCATCATATTTTTCGTCCCGATCCATTTGCCCGCATTCTCCAGAAAGTGTGGAATTGAAAGAAGAAATTGATTGTAGTCAGGAGCTCAATCTCTTGGTGAATTCTCCAGAAGAAAATGAGGAGCAAGTGATTGCAGTGCCAGTGCTCCTTCACAGCCCTACCATCTCAATGGACCGGTTGAGTGTGTTGGAAGAAGAAGCCGAGTTAGAATTAGCCCAGACTGTAGAAACCAAAACTGCTTCACCTGTTTTGGTGATACTCCAAGGTTTTTTAAAAATTTAATTAATACAGGGCAGCCCAAGTAATTTGCCACATTTTAACAAGCCACAAATTTTGGCCCTGGCTTGATTTTAAACATTTTATTTATTTGGTACACAGTGGCAAAAGCACGATTTTTCTTTGGTTCCTGTGGTTTGGGACCTACCCGGTCTGACCATAACTCAACACTTAAGCTGGAAGAGACGAGATAGAATAGTGTTTTTAACATTACATACCAAATAAATTGTGGCTCAAATTAAACTCGAAGAAACTATTTTTGAAACTATTTCAGGAAAAAAGTTAAAAAGTTAAAGCTCTTTGTAATCATGCAAATTACTTTGCACCATCATGTACATTGGGAATGTTAAAAACTAGGCTTGGAAACCGAACCGGAATCCGTACGGATTTTCCGGAATCCGATACGGTTTTCGACGTCGGAAAAAATCCAGAATCCGTCCGGTCCAAACTCCAAAATCCGTTATCCGCCGGTCACAGTTCGAAAATCCAGAAAAAATCCGGAAATTCGAAAAATTCAAAATATATGCATTTTAGTCTCGAAACACGAAATAAATAAAGAAATTTAAGTTTTTCTTTATAATTTTTTTAGGCTAAAAGTTATTTTCGTCCTCAATTTTATCAGTTATGCTTCAAATTTTATATTGCTATTTTTCATTAAACGTTTGTTACATTTTTCAAAACTTTTTTACACTAGTTTGTAGGTATTGGATTGTCATTTCACATGAATTACCAAAAATAAAAAAATACCCTACAATGTTAGCTATGTGAAACTTTCTTTAGGATGCTCGCATTAATAAAGCAAGCAGGTTTTACAGCCTGTAAAACTTTTTTGAAAAATCCCACCAAATAGACGACTACTTAGGGCTTCGCTTTGGTCCCCAATGATGATTTTCAATGCTATGTTTAGGTTAGGCAAGGTTAAACCAGCGTATGTTAGGACGAACTTACACATGAGCCTAAGATATGTTTGAGTCCGTCCTAACATACGCTGGCCTACCCTTGCTTAAGCCTAAAGCAGAGATGTGATCTGTCCTTATTTTATGACTCCAAATTTTATTTATTTCAAAAATTTTACGTCAAAATCTTATTTTTTGGCACAAAAATGACAATAAGAACTGGATAAAACAGCTAGTGTTGATGACTAAGGGTGCGTGCGAGATTGCGAGATCTCGCAAATTACAAATGCGAGAAAATCGCGATTTTGCAAGATTTTTTCTCTTGCGTCAGATTCTTGTCGCGTCGAATTATTGTTGCGCAAAAAGGCCTTTTGGTCTCTTTGCAGCTAACAAATAGAAAACATGACCAAAAATCACCTTTTTGTTTTGGGGGATCAAGTTAAAGAATGCTGGAGGGTACTTGGATTCCCTTTTTATTTATTCCTTGTGATTCTTCCAAGAACTTTATCTTGCTAGAACTTGGCGAAAAGGCACTGACAGCATTTTTGATCAAGAGTCTAGCCCAAAGTCATGTGGCAGGTAAGTCTAACTCTCAATCATCAATAAGAAGGGCAGGGGCTTGTAGGCTTAGGGTTGAGATACGAACACAAAAGGTACGAGCGCAAGAATAAACAGAAGAACTTTATAACAGAACACCAGACAACAATACAACAATTATCCAATTAACTTCTTAACAACTGAATATACGAGACACTGACACGCAATTTATAAGGACACTCAAGGGACCGACTAAACGGTGTCCTTATAACGAGGTGTCCTTACATCGAGTGTCCTTATAACGAGGTTTGACTGTAGTACCTGAAATTGAAGTAACACCGGCTCCACCGGCAGAATTATCACGCTCCGCGAGCAATTTCAAAATAACAGCATTTTGCTCACTCTGAGCTTTCATCAACAGAGCATTTTGCTCAAGAAGCTGTTTAATATCAACAGGTTACATTTTTAATTTTTGCGACTGCGCCAAATATGTTGTACAATAAAAGGGCAAAAGGTACGAGCGCAAGAATAAACAGAAGAACTTTATAACAGAACAACAGACAACAATACAACAATTATCCAATTAACTTCTTAACAACTGAATATACGAGACACTGACACGCAATTCGTGTCAGGACAAAATGTAGTACAAAATACACATATCACCACAACACAATACATATTTTAAAGTTAAATTTTTTGATTGAAATTGAATGTAGATGAGAGTTAGAGATGTGCTCATTCACTTACCAGAGACAAAAATCACTCGAAAGTGACTCTGGATACCGAACGCGATAGACCTATGTTATAGAAAGTATGTTTTAAAGTACACTAACAGTACACTTGACCTTTCTCCTGCAAAGCTAAAAGTTGATTTTCGGTCAAAATTTTTTTCGCAAAAGTCCTAAAAAGCACTTCGTAGTAAGTCGTAGTACTTTGCGAGTTTCTCGCAAAATAAAAGAATGTGTGTGCGAGACTCGCGATTTTTTAAAAGGACTGCGTGAGAGGTTGCGGTGCGAGATTTTTAAAATTTGCGAGGCGAGATTGCGAGAAAAATTGCAATTTTTCTCGCACGCACATTCACAGTGAAAATAGCATATTTTTTCAAAAATACCCTAAAATATGCTTATTTTGAGCAAATGTCCTTATATTAAAAATTTTGAGATCTCATCCCTGGTCTAAAGCCTAAAAATAACAGAAAAACAACGGGGGACCAAGGCGAAACCCCCCCCCCCTTGTTGGATAGGGCCAATTTATGTTATCATTATTTCTTTATTTTTTCCTTATCAAAAAAGTATATTTAGACCAATTGGCAGATGACCCATCAAAGGAGATAGAAGTGAAACTTATTGATCACATAAAAGAAGATCTTAATCCCGTAAAGCTTGCAACCCCGACAGTGGAGGTGGAAGAGCCAGGGTTGTCTTTAGAAGCCATAGGTGACCCTATGGTGCCCTACGACAGAAGGAATTCGTCCGCTATTTTTTCCAATTTGAAGGCAACTCTCTATGCTACAGGGGCCACTTTTAGGTACATACTTTTCGTTTGAAAAGACTTAGTCAAACCTCGATTTAGTGACCTCTCATTAAAGTTTGACCTGTTTCACTTAAAATTTTCAAGACTTTTGCTGATCCTGTTTACACAGAATCAGTAATCATTTTTCACAATATTAATATTATTTCCGGTGTAAAAGCAAAAACTCGATTTAACCTTTAAATTTTGAATAAAAATCAATTCATTTTTTAGAGCTTGGCCGGAATGGGTTATACCACATCTCCCAAAAGTGCGTTTTGACCACTGTTTTGAACTTATTAGGCCCTAATTAGTACGAAAAACATGTTTTTAGGGCGCGGACGATTTTTCTGAAAAAAAACCTTTTTGACCAGAAAATGACTATAAATGATCATAAATATAGTTACACATGACAATGGGTCAATTATTGGGTGGGGGGGGGGAGATGGTTCTTATATTACAGTAGCGGGCCTAAGCCATTGTTAAAGCTTGGGGAAGCCTAAGCCTAAACCTAAGCCTAAGGTAATGCTTGGGGTGAATGGGGTGAGTATGGCTGAAAAGTGGAAAAGTTGAGGTGAATGGGGGTAGTATGGCTGAAAAATGGAGAAGTTAAGATAAATGGGGAAAGTATGGCTGAAAAGTAGAAAAGTTGTTTTTTTAAGCCGCGGGTATACAAATTGTGTGGTTTGTACCTTGATTTTTTGGTCAAAAAGTCAAATTTCGGTAAAAAATTGTCCCCAAATTGCTGAAAAATGTATTGCTGAGAAATATTCTGAAATGTGTCTCTAAATTTTTTAATTTTTTGTTCTTTTTATCAGCTTAGAGTGTAATTTTGTGTGCTGGGAGTGATTTTTACGTCAAAAATTGCTATGCTAATTGTGCCAATTCCGTCTATCCAGTCATTCCAAGGGCTGCAGTGCATTTCGAAAGAAACTCGTGATCCGGGTTTTTTTTTCGAAAGACAAACTCCGTACCTCCGAATTTTTAGGGTGAAAATCATGCTTTTTTAATTACATTCTAGGGTGATAAAAAGAACAAAATAAATTTAAAAAACAATTCTGGGAACACATTTCAGTAATTTGGGGACATTTTTCAGTAATTTGGGGACATTTTTCAGTAATTTGGGGACATAATTAATTACCACTCAGATGAATTTTACATACAGTCAAACTTCCCTAACACGTACCCACTGGGGACCGGGCTCAGCGTTAGGAAAGGTACGTGTTATAGGGGGTACGTGCTAGGGAAGTTTGACTGTATCTGATTTTCGTTGATCATTGCTATGACTACTTTAGAAAATTTTATAATCAACAAAATTTAAAAAAAAATTAATTTTTTCTATTATTAAATTGTTTAAAATAGTCATATCTCTGCAGATAATCAATGAAAATCAGATCTGAATAGTCTATCTGAAAGCGTTTAAAAAGCTCTAAAAGACGAATAAAAAAATAATGAGTTATGATTGAACTCAAATAAAGGTCACTAAATCGAGCTTAGACTTTATGTTTAAATTTTGTCCTCAACATTTTGCAGACCTCCATTTACACCATCGAACAGCTTGCTGTCACCTCCACCCACAAAAACCAAGAGAAAGAAAAAGGGCAGTAAGTCTAGATTAGTGCTGGAGAGTAGTGTTAGCTTAGAAGGGATACATCACGGTGTCAAGACTGTCTATATAACCACTCCAATGCAATCTGTTGTACATCAGCAACACCAATCTGAAGATGACCACAACAGGTAAGTTTAGAAAAAAGTTTATGTTTTTCGGTTTTAAAAAAAAACTAAAAACCAAATTCAATAAAAAATGTTGGTGATGTTGATGAAAAATCGGTATTTTTAGTAAGTAATAAGTTTTTTCTTCGAAGATTAAATATGGTTTTTCTTATAGCTTGCAGAATTCCATTTAAATTTGATTATTAACTTTGTCCGAATATTTCTTAATTCAATTACTAAAGTCTTCTGTGAATAGAAAAGTTTAGGAAGGAAGAGGCAAAATGGTGGTGGCAGGAATCGAACCTGCAGCTTTCAGTTTTCCGGGCTGATGTGCTACCATTACACTACGCCGCCACCTCTTCCTTCTTTTCCTAAGGGCCTATGTATATCTGCTCTCTTTACACCTTCCCCCTTTTTCACCAGACTGTCCTCAGTCTGCTATCATCTCTGGTTTTTTGAGCTTACCATCAACTCTTTGGTTTTATCAGAGATCACCATCAACTCTCTTCTGCTGCGATACACCTCGCAGGCTAAGGGACTGACCTAGACAGGGCAGACAAATACATAGACCCCAATGTGGACCCCAGAGATCATAGGACTTTACGTTGTGAACTTTGTTCACCATCCTCCCTCCGGATGAACCACTCGCTGCTACCAGAAAAGTTTAGGAAGGAAGAGGCAAAATGGTGGTGGCAGGAATCGAACCTGCAGCTTTCAGTTTTCCGGGCTGATGTGCTACCATTACACTACGCCGCCACCTCTTCCTTCTTTTCCTAAGGGCCTATATATATCTGCTCTCTTTACAGAATTGTAAAAACAATGAATCAGCATGGTGCTTGAAAATACACAAAAACTTGCTGCAAATTTTTATAAAAAAATTTTTCAATGTTTTTTCTTCGCTTTTTTGTCATTTCAGTGATGCTTTTACTGATTCTCTTTTTTATTTTCAGATGAATTAAAATTTGCGTCCAGCTTTTGTCAATATGAAGTAACTTATGAAGCAGTAGATAATGAGATTAGAGACATCGCAAAGCTTTTCAAGATCGATCTGAAAAGGGTCGGTGAAGCAGTCAGGCGATTCAAAAAATGGCACTAAATTTTGCCTTCTACTTATGCTGGTCTTATTGTGTGAAAGTATTTAGAAATAGAGCATATGCGCTACTTTTCACTGGATGACCTCGAAGAAAAGCCAAGCTTTCTTTCTTAAAAAATCAAGGCATATATTTTGGCACACGATTCTTCAACAGAACCCATCGAGCAGCTGCAAAATCTGGGTGTAGTTTATTCCAAAAAGATTTTTCAGAGGGTGCGTAAACAGAATAGGTATTTTTTTTACTACAGTCAAACCTCGATTTAACGAACCCCTGGGCTTGATTTTGTTGGTTTTATCTCAACTAAGGTAAAGCTTACCCCCGATTTAACGAAACGCTCGATTTAAAGGACCATCGCCGTTGATGACAATGGCAATTTTAAATTTTTGAATTTGCGGAAGACAGCTATTTTTCTCCGAAAATGTTGAAAATGTTTTTCGAATTATTTTTTGTCTTCATCCAAATTTTTTTTCAAAGTATTGAACCATCGACTAGTCGATACCAACGTTGCTTGAGCATGCCAGATCGGAAGACTTAGCCATGTTCCATTAAGCTACAACCCATTAATGATAGATGCTTTGGTTAATACATAAATTATAAATTCAAATGCAAATAAAAAAATAATCCGGAAAAACATTTTGCGCATTTTCGGCGTAAAAATGCTGTTCCCGCCAATTCAAAAACTCGAAATTGCCGTTGTCATCAACTGCGATGGTCCTTTAACAAATATTTTTTCCAAACTTTGCAAAGAGTGCCACACTTGATTTAACGAAACCTCCGGTTTAACGAATATATTTCTTGTTTTTTCTTAAAGAAGCATCGTTAACCCTTGATTTAACGAACATTTTTTCATATCTCCGCATAGTTGTCCCTCTCGATTTTACGGAACACTGAGAGTAGCCAGTATATCAAGGTTTTACTGTATAGGAAAAGCTCGATTATGAAATGTTTGTTCGCAAAACCTTGATTAAATGAAACCCTCGATTTAACGAATATTTTTCCCGACCCCCAGAGGGTTCGTTAAATCGAAGTTTGACTGTATACTTCATCTTTTTTCATACATCGTCTAAAAGTGTTAAGTGTCTTTCTAATAATTATACACACACAAACACATACCAAATAAAAAAATCTTTGTACAAAGTGAACATAAACAAGCAGATTAGCATCACACACATGTCTGATTGGCACATGTCAAATTAGAAGGAGGGGGGGGATTTCCATGCTAAACACAGCTAACCAATCTAATCCTATAAAGCGCCCTTCTCTAGCAGCCAGGAGAGTTACACTTGTGCCTGAGGCAGCACACTAGCAGGCTGTCTAACCCCCTAAGCCATAACTAGCTGCATGCATAAGTGCCTGCTTGAATACACACCCTGAGTGTGCCACTACCCAAATTTAGGGTAGTGGTAAGTATTGCACATACACTGGTCTACTACCACTATTCCCTCTACGCTTATTGTTGACACTCTCGGCTATTGTTGTTTGTTTAGGGGCGACATGGCGAGTCATGAATTAGGATTTAGTTTGTGACCAGACATCGTTTTGTTTGACCAGTTTTAATTATCTTATGTTTTATTTGCGTGTTGAGGCAAGAATGCTCTTAATTTTCGCTTACGTTTGGTTTTATTTTTTTATTCATGCATGCCTTTTGATAAATGCTGAAAAAAAATTCAGAAAATAGAGTCATTTTGCTTCAATTTAAATCAAAACTAATAAAAACTCTACATTCCAACTGTGCCTTATTAAAAGCTGTACTTTAATGCCTACCCAGACTGTACATTCAATCAAATTTGCGAATTTCCAAACCAAGTCTATATTCTGCGAAAAACTTCTATTTCCAATAAATTTGTGCGCAGACCGCAGACATCTTCTTCTTTTCCTCACCCTGCATCTGCCTTCTCAAAACTTTTCTTATTATAAACGAGTGTGTGAATATGAGATTTTTCTTATAAGGCTGGGAGGAAGGGGCGACAACTCCCATTAGGCACACAAAAGAACTAGAAAAAGAAGAAAAATGAGTGTGTTTAGAGGGATGTGTCTCTTCGCCACCATTTTGGGTTAACTCTGCACTTACCACCCACACAGCCTTTAACTACTTGTCCAACCGTATTTTTCTCTGTTGTTGTTTTTTGTTGGCAGATCGTGATAAATAGATTACCTGTTTTTGAATGTGTTGATTTTGTTCGTGTTTTTATCATAGACATATGGTAGTTTTGTTGCTTTTTTAAAATTATTGACTATAGAATTATTATATTGACTATTGAATTATTGATTTTGACTTTCTGAGACACTAAAAGCTTTTGTCTATTTGCCAAAAAAAATATTTTAAAATTTTTTACATTTTGAACAAAATACCTCAAAATTTTACATTTTAACAAGGGGCACACTTTATCAAAACGACACTTTTGCGCCTAACTTTTTTCCTAGAAACAATAGTAAATTAACCCTCACTATTAAGTAGAGATAATGATTTCCGTTTTTGCGATATGTGCGATGCGATATTTTTGGGTGAAAAATTGAGATGCGATATGTGCGATGCGATATGTAATTTCAGGTGCGATATATCGCTGCGATATTTTTACCTTAAAATCGGATATGCGATATATTTTGAACAAAAAAATTCTTTATATACACCAGCAACTCCACAACTAGATACCAGCAGACGATCACAAAATTCACCAATCAACAACTCAATACGAGATCAGAAAACTCTGCAGGCCTTGCTTCATGGCTTCCTTATGTTCGGTTCCAACTTTTTCTAGCCCTTCGAATT
This sequence comes from Ditylenchus weischeri, assembly GCA_029231635.1. Lineage (NCBI taxonomy): Eukaryota > Metazoa > Nematoda > Chromadorea > Rhabditida > Anguinidae > Ditylenchus > Ditylenchus weischeri. The sequence goes on from JAMRYI010000010.1 coordinate 249,099, forward strand.
GCTTCAGTTAGTTGATATGGTTGGAAAGATGCAGCTTCAAGTTTGTTGTTCCTCGATTTGGAGTCTTCAGAGTCGTCTTGCAAACATTGCATCTTGTCTCAGTTGTCCACAGCTTTGTGAAAAAGAATCCCGGATCTTCTTCGCTTTCAAGCACGATCTTCCAAACGAAACTCATTGCAATCACAAAAAATAATTCCACGCACAAAAATATCAGAGGTTATGCGATTTTACAACCGCAAAAAAGGCAGTGCATATATTTAATAAAAAAAGGATGCGATATTTTTTAAAATTGCGATGCGATATGCGATATTTTTGAAAACAAAATGCGATATAGCGATGCGATATTTTTTCCTCAAATTTTGTGCGATATGCGATATATCGTATTGTCGTCATCTCTACTACTAAGTGGGTTTTTTCGACCCACCTAAATTTTTTTAATTTTTAAATAATGTTTAAATAATTACTCATTTTAATTTTTGTTATAATCAAGTTATACCTCATTTGAAAGCTCATTCCCTGCTGTATTTAGCAGTGTGTTTATTTTCTATAAAACCTAACCTAACCTCAGTGTTATGATTTACAGCTAAAATAAGTAACTCACTCCTTTTCTAAAACTGTGTTTATTTCATTGACGAGAAAGTATAAATCAAAACATTTTGTGCGTCATATCAGCCTTTCTTTGTGCTACCTTGCTGCAATAAAAATATCAGTGTTCACCCTCGCACACAGCCAGAATCGGCTCATCTTTAAAATCGTCAATTTTGCACATATTTTCAAATGCATTTAAAATCCGTTATTTTGAGTTAAAAATATAAATCTGAACACACAGAAAGAAAGAGCACGAAAAATTGATATATAAATATAAATATTAAATATAGTGATTTTGTTGCTGTTTATTGAAAAAACACATAGTTTGCTAAGCTGTAAAAAACATTGCCGTAGTTTTAGGGTTAAGGTTGCGGAAGGAGTTAGGGAAATTTAGAAATAAAAATCTTTTAAATCCTTTAACACGAAAAACCCCTGGTGCGCTCAACAGTCACATCAGATAGAACAGAATGTGCTGAACAAGATGCTGCGGGTTCTTTTTGCTTCGATGTCTGCCGAAGTAGGTGAAAACGGTTTCGGGAGGTAAGAAGTTGGGCGTGGTCAAAATCAAGCTGGATACTTACATGTTTTCAAGTGGTGTGCTATGATGGTCACACTACACCTGCACTCATAATATACTAGAATGACTGCAAGGAATTCAGCTTTTGAATGATAGTAAGCAAGGCTGTTTTTGTTGGTTCAGTCAAAATGAATCACCACTTGTTTCTAGAGGTGCGGATTTTCATAATTCCCCAACCTTGACGTCTATGTGCCATAACTTTCTACACAAACAACAATTTTTATAGAATCACGTAGCAAATTAGTCAGGCTACAAATATAACGAAAAGTTGCAGCAATGTTTGTTTGAAAAGCTCACAAAAACCACAGTCAAAATAATAAATTTGCAGATTTATTGATATTGCCTTTTTTGAAATTATTTTTGAAAACCTCTTTGAAAAATTATTTAGCTACAATATACTAAAAGCTAGATAATATTTTTTTAAAAAGTGAACAAAATACACTTATTATTCATAAAAAATTACCAGAATTTTTTAGTGTATCTTTTAGTGTATATTGTAGCTAAATGATATTCTACAAGATAATAATAAAATTTACAATAACAAAACTGCACAAAAAGTTACTGCACGTATAAAGTGAAGATGTAAAATTTGAAAAATCTTAACTGCGACAAAAAAGTGAATATTTTTAATACTTTTACAAATATAAACAGCCTATGTTTTAAATAGTTCTGAATTTTCTGTTGGTCATTTTGATATATTATAATTCTACGTATGATATGAGAATCATGGCGCACCACTTGAAAACCTGAGTGTACACAGCTGAATTTCGATTACCTCTCAGAACCCTTTTTTTCATTTTATCTGACATCGAAGCAAAATGACCGACACCATTATGCACAGCACATTTTGTTCTACCTGATGTGACTGTTGAGCGCACCAGGATTTCCCGTATTAAAATCGAAAACAAAGTCTATACATTATTTTGATTGCAGAATGAGGAGTAGTTCAGTGCGACCCCCTTCAAGGACACCATCCACCACTAACACCAATAATTTCAACCATATTAACTTCAGTAGCAGGCCTTCAGCTTCTAGCAGCAGTCAGTACCTCTCTGTTACAATTAAAAACTAAAAAAACGTTCTGCAATAAAACAATAGCGTCTTCAAGTTTTTTCTGAATAAAACTGAAATTTCAGGGCTAAATGTTTTAAAGTGAAAATTTGGGTTCCTGGCACTAACACTTAGTATTGACCCAGAGTGACCATCACCAGCCTCAGAAGTAAGGCGAAAAATGGGCACAAGCCATTTGATCGATACAAATTTGATCGCCGGTGTATTTTGATTGCCATAAAATTGATTGCCACAAAGTTCACCATAGGCGTGAGTTCCTCGCGACAAATAAGCGGCTTAACTACTTCTCGCCATAGCTTGATCATCTCATTAGGCGGAGCATAGAAAGGCTCAATCATCAGGCGAACTTGTTCATAAATCTCCAGATCTCTTAGATATATTGGCATCAGTCATAGCTTTTTCACACGGGCCGTGATTGCTCGGATAAGATGGAACGATTCGCCTTTGCAATCGATTCCCTGGAAAACCTCTTTGGCATCATTTACCTGAGCCCTCTCAAAATCTGACTTGAAATGATCTGGCTTTAAATCCGGGCAGAGCTGAAATTATGATTCACATAGCACCAAATTACCTACTTGCACACAAAAAAAAGTTTGCTTTATTACCTGCTAAATGATGTGGAAAAGACGCCCCATTGTTTCCTTGTCCATAGCGAGCACCAAGCAGTGAAATATCGGAAGAAAAATCAGTGGACTCTTGTGCTCCCGTCTTCTTTCACTATCGTTCTCGTTCGTTCTGCGACGAGCACGTAGAGCTAAACGACAACCGGAGCAAAGTAAAATTCGTAATACGAGTAATTACTCACTTGCGAAAACTTCTCGTTTTTCCAACCGCCACGATCCTGTAAAGCACAGCATTCAAACGTTCCATCCCCGTAAAGCACTGTGATGTGGGCAAAAGCTGGAAACATTCCTTCATCACCGCAGACAATAATTCTCTAAATGTTGAAGTGATACTAGTTTGGCTAACAGTTAAAATTTCTGTTTACTTTGGGATCAGTAGCACCTGTGTCATGTAGGATGAATAACTTGCCGTCGGAGAAACGCATCAGCTCATCAGGAATCTCAAACACAATTGTAGTCGGAGGAGGCAGAAGATCCATCGATTTTGTGCGCTTCTTTCCGAGACGGCTGGCTTCACTATCTTTCCTTGGCAGAAATCGCTTTTGAACAGGAGAGAGATTGGCTGTTGTTCGAGAGATCGCTTGGTTTGGCGCCTAAACACAAATATTAAAACAAGTATCTAATCGGATGGAATACGTACCATATTGGTGAAAGCTGTAGTGAGTCAAACTTGCTCATCACGCACCATAGCATTCATAGGCCGCCAAGGAGAAGGATGATGACCGACATGTGAACCGAGAACCAAACGCAGCTTCTTCGTCACCTCCACTAGATGCAGATGCATTTTGCAACCGGACCTCCACTGATCGCATCTGTAGAATGAAAGCTTATTGTCCTTGGAAAACTTGTCGGACGAGAAGAGCGCTCCCTCATAGACTGCCTTGCTTTTTTCACTGCGCGATGAATTGACTCACTTAAGCTCAACATCCACTCGCAGCATGCTCTGCCCGCTTCATCTTCCGACTCATTGCTTCCACCGTGCTCAGATCCCGAAACATTTTCTGCTTCATCGTAGCTGTCAAAATCGTTTTTCATCTTGTAACCTAAAGGTGAAGATGAGAAACTTCAAAGAAAGGCAATACGATGCTACGAACAAAGTAATAAAAAAGATGGAGAAACGACAAAGACATAAAAGTAAACAATATCGCCGGCGATCAAAATAGAACGTCGATCAATTTCGTGGCGATCGAAATATGCCGGCGATCATTTTGACTGGCGATGAAATTTGACTGGCGATCAAATTTGTGAGAGATCAAATTTGTGGCAATCAATTTTGTGGCGATCAAAATTATAGATGAAGACGAGACGAGATCTCGGCCGAGATCTCGTCTCGTCCCGATTTTGGCTTAAAAAATCTCGTCTCGGTATCTCGCTCGGTCATTTGTTAAAATCTCGGTCTTTTCGATCACCGAAATTTGCAGGATAGTCGTCGTATTTTTTTATTTATTTTTATTCGTATTTTTATTCCTTTTGTTGAAGAAGTCTTATGCTGTTATTCTTAGGCGAATGAAAAAATTTATCCAATTCTTGCTAAACTTGCGCGTCGTTATCTCTCAGCCCCAGCAACAAGCCAACCAAGTGAGCAATTATTCTCTGTAGCCCGAGATGTGTACAACTATAGAAGGAGCAATCTTAGTCCAGAGAAAGCCGAAATGGTCATATTCCTGAATAAAGCTTTGCCTATCATCAATTACTGTTATTGAAAATGCTTGTTGTGATATGCTGTTATATTTGGGGTGCATATTGCTCAATGAAATTGGTTTGCTGTAGATATCTTGAACTTCTGCGAATCTCGGCTTTTCCCGAGACTGCTCGGTCAACTCCCAAAAATCTCGGTCTCGGATTTGTCTCAAAATTTGGCCCTAAAAATCTCGGCCGAGGTCTCGCTCGGTCCCCATTCTTCATCTCTAATCAAAATAAGCCGGTGATCAAATTTGTGGCGATCAAACGGCTTTTACCCCGAAAATGGGTTTAGGTACCGTATTCTCTCTAATAGATCGCCACTGCCCCCTCCCCCCAATTCAAAATCGTGTTTTTGGCATTGTGTTTTTGACCTATTTTTTGAAAACTGCTCTCAGGCAAGTTAACCCTCATTTTGTAACGCATCTCACTGACTACAACATGTGTGGTAACTTGCGTGACAAAAGTTCTCAAAAAAAAGTTCGAAAACACAATGCCAAGAACACGATTTTGAACGCCAGGGAGCATCGCTCTATTAGAGAGAACTTTTCAAAAAGAATTTTCCCTCCCGTATTTGCCCTCCCCCACTCAACGCCGAAATCATGGTTTTATTTTATTTTAAAATAATTCCTGAAACATAACGTAAAAACCTGAAATCATTTACAAAAAGTCGTATATTTCAGACCTAAGGAATCCCAGTTTGCCATCCACTCCCAAACTAGTCAATAAAAAGTATGCCAATGTCAAAAGGTAATCATTTTCCTCGATTTTGGCAGTAATTATTCTTGGCAATTCAAGCAAAGTCAACGCTACATCTGGTCACACACCGCAGCAGAGCAATGTCAGGATATTCCATCAGCCCGTCAAATTCAATGTGAGCTCGAGGGTAGGAAGCTTGCAGAATGCCACACATACTCCAGGTTTACAGCCCATTTCATAAAAACTTTAAACAACAATACTGATTTCAGGAGGTGGGAATGTGAGGATCGAGCACCACAAAATCAATTACAAAGAGAATGCCAAGCCCAGGATTGAGGACAAGGCTACGGTCTCTGCAACAAAAAGTGACAAAAAAGTGAGTGGTCATCTTGCAAAACAAACTACATAGAAAAATGCCGAAAAAAGTGCTGATTTTGAGCGATTTTGACTTCGGAGCTCTGAAATGTGAAAATCGCTGCACTGGAAATGTTTTTATATGAGCTGTTCTTTACAACCAAAAAGCTTTAGATCCCAACACGAAAACTGGAGTGGAAAGCTGAGTCAAAAATCGGATCCTTGCAAAATGCTGAGCACAAGCCTAGTGGGGGAAATGTCAAAGTATCACTTTTTACAATTTTTTACTTTTTTAACACGCCAAGGCCTGACTGTAAGACCAGCACATTCTGGTGCACAATTTCATGGAGAATCTTTCTATTGCAGTGGATTATTTTAGAAAGGCAACTTTTCAGCCCAACTTCTTATTTTTAAAAGACAACTAAAATTACTAAAAGGGGTTTTGTAAAGAGATGTGTAACTTTTGATAACACTATCATTCAATCACCTATTTTGTAGAGGAGAAAATGCGCTTTCTAACGCACGTTCAACTTTTTATTTCTGTTTAGTATATTGCTAAAAAAATGCGTTTTCCAATTTAGGTGTTATTTTTGGATTACAAATTTTTTTTGAGAAAGTGCATGTAACTTGTTTTCAAAAGATAGAGCAGTTCATTGCGGTCATTTTGACACTAAATGCAGCAATAGCTTATAATAAAATCGTTATTAAATGTGCAACATGAATACGAATTTTCTATAACTCGTTTTCTGCTGAGCAAACAAATGATCCTGACACCGCGTTCGTGTTTAGCGTGGTTGATTTTTTTATTAGACTGCTATTAGAATTTAAAAAGTACTGCCATATTTCGAATTCCGCTCGAGACGATAAATATTTAATTTTCGTTATTTGAACGTTTTTTGTCTCGAGCGGAATTCGAAATATGACAGTACTTTTTTAATGTGTTGTCAAAAGTTACACATCTCTTTACAAAACCCCTTTTAGTAATTTTAGTTGTCTTTTAAAAATAGGAAGTTGGGCTGAAAAGTTGCGCTTCTAAAATAATGCAATAGAAAGATACTCCATGAAATTGTGCACCGGAATGTGCTGGTCTTACAGTCAGGGCTTCCCGTGTTAATCGACTACTTGCAGATCTTCAGCCAAAGAATTCAATTGGACAGTGTTCAGAGCAAAGTTGGCTCGTTAGAGAATGCTGCCCATGTGCCTGGTGGAGGCAACGTAAAGGTTTGTAGGGCTATTTTGAAGATTTTAGCAAGATCCAATACTTTTGTGGGCTGCACTTCTTATACAAAACAAATTTTAAACTTCTAAAAATTTTAAAACAAAAATAAATAAAATTTTAGGCTCAAAAATAGCAAAAAAACTTTAAAAAAGTCAGGATTAGACCAATTTTGAAGCTGAAAGGGAGCAATCAGTTACCATATTTTCTCTATTAACACTCCGATCCCGGTACGTGACTTTTGGGACTCTTTACTCAGAATTTCACGCTTAATACGAGTTATTAGTTACGTGTTATTAGTTTTGAAATTTTTTTTTATAAAATTTTTTGCTAGAGACTAGATTTTTTACTATCAAAAGACAGCCTGCTAGAGCCTTTTGAAAGTTTGATGTTTTTTAATTTTTGTCTTTGCGCGAAAGTATGAAAAACGGTCGCAACATGTTATATACTTGATATTTTTTATACACTCAGTCTGTTCAGTGTGAAAAAAATTATGGCCATTTGAAGATGAGCCTCATCAAACACTTACGTTCTAGTATTTGGAGTTTCTCGGCACCATAGTTTGTATGATACCCAGACAAATAAATTATCAAAAGATAGCCTGCTTCTGCTCTAAAAAAATATCAAGTATATAATATGTTGCGACCGTTTTTCATACTTTCGTGCCAAGACAAAAAATAAAAAACTTCAAACTTTCAAATGGCTCTAGCAGGCTGTCTTTTGATAGCAAAAAATCTAGTCTCTAGCAAAAAATTTTATAAAAAAAAATTTCAAAACTAATAACACGTAACTAATAACACCATCCTGTTCAGCGTGAAATTCTGAGTAAGTAAAGTCACGCACCGGGATCGGAGTGTTAATAGAGAAAATACGGTAATAGAGAAAATACACCCTTTCAGCTTCAAAATAGGCCATATTTCGGTAACCAAGTATCTTTTTTAAATTATGTTTTGTGATTCAGATTTCTAATGAAATTTTAAATATCAGGGGGCATCAGAAAAAATGTTTTATATAAAAAGGTAATTTGAAAAAAATATCACAAACTTAAGAAATCTGTGAGTAACTGGCTGTACACCAAAGCTGAAAACAAAAGTTTCGGGAAGAGTTCGAGCTTTAAATTCATTTGAATTGGAGATCTATTCTGTTTATATATATATAAACAAGTCTTAAGCTTCGCGTACAATGGTCGCGTTTGGCTGCCGCGTTCGGCTGTCGCGTTTAGCTCTAGCTTCATAGGGTGCGTACAATGAAAGGCTAAACGCGACAGTCAGACGCGACAAAAAACGCGATCACATGTGCGTACAATAGGAAATTTCAGTAAATCATTTTATTCATTCCAACACCAACAATAACAAAAGATCAAAACAAAATTAAATCATTCTTCTTTGCCATTCAACCGCCCCGTCTTCGTTGAAGTATCTGATCAAATTTCTTCGGACTTCTTGCGCTTCCACTCGACTTCTGTTTGCTCCACGCCTTCTCATTTCAGCTGGCAGTAGATATCGGAGAGGATTTTGCTTCATCGTACTCCATACTTCATAGTTCATACTTCATCGGTTATAGACATAATTTCCTGAACAATTGTTTGATAAAACTGAAAAAACAGCAAGCGCAGTCGATCGAAGATAAAGCAATAAAACAAGCCAGCAAATAAAAAAATGTTCAGCGAAAATTCTTCAAAAAGGAAAAAATGTACATCCCGACACAACAAGAAAATACAATTTTCGAAAAAACACGTCACTATTTTCAAATATTTTTGAAAGTGTGACTGTCGCGTTTGGCTGTCGCGTTAAGCCCTAGTTTTTCTCCATTGTACGCACACTGTGACTGTCGCGTTTGGCTGTCGCGTCTGACTGTCGCGTCTGACTGTCGCGTCTGACTGTCGCGTCTGACTGTCGCGTCTGACTGTCGCGTCTGACTGTCGCGTCTGACTGTCGCGTCTAGCCTTTCATTGTACGCACACTGTGACTGTCGCGTCTGGCTGTCGCGTTAAGCCCTAGTTTTCTCCATTGTACGCACACTGTGACTGTCGCGTTTGGCTGTCGCGTCTGACTGTCGCGTCTGACTGTCGCGTCTGACTGTCGCGTCTGACTGTCGCGTCTGACTGTCGCGTCTGACTGTCGCGTCTGACTGTCGCGTCTAGCCTTTCATTGTACGCACACTGTGACTGTCGCGTCTGGCTGTCGCGTTTAGCCTGTCATTATACGCACCAAAATGCGACAGCCAAACGCGACAGCTACAGCCAAACGCGACCACTGTACGCAGGCCTTTAGCGTCAGCTTTACAATAACTTCTATTAGTTGCAGGTGTCCGATTATGCAGTCAGCCTTGCCAGAACTCCAAGAAGTCACGACAATGCTAGCAGAACCACTTCAAGCAATAACAGTCGACGTTCCTCTTCCACAGCACCACCTAGATCTGCTTTTGCATTAGGCAGGGAAGAGGCCAGGTCTTCGGAGTCCAGGGACTTCGACTTGAACTAGAAGGATGTGGTTTTTCTGCAGCTGCTGAATCGGAGATTTAAAAAGGACTAGGAGGAAAACAAAATGATGTAAAAGGGATTAAAAAAGATTATTTCACTATTTTCACCACTTATCTTGAGTTAGTCTTGTTCGGACCTCACCCTGAAGGCATGTTTACAATAAATAAAATGGAATGAAATTGATGTGGATCGACATTCTGGAGCCGCACATCCGCGGTGCAGATCTGAATGCGGCTCCACAGTGCGGATTCATCAATTTTTTAACAAATTTTGTATCATATATAGCTCATTTTGTAGCCTTGTTCTTTAGCTACAAGATGATACCTAATGCGAAGTTTTGAAATCGATAAGAAAATTTATGGTCATTTTAGAATGAGGGAGAAGGAAAAAAAAGCTCATGATGAACGCGCCTTAAAACTGCACAGTTCTGTCAAATTGTCGAAAAATTAATAGTTTACACACAAAAAAGTAAGTTTTAATTTATATTTTTAGAAAGTTTTTGCCATCTATAGCGTCACCATATCTGAAAAAAGTGGTTTTGCAAAACCTGCTGACCTTATTGACAAAAAAAATAAAATTTTCTGCAAAATGAAAGACAGAACTGGAACCCTTGACATTTTGCAGTCTAGACTGACCAATTATAATTGTCAAAGAAAACTTCAAAAATATGCAAAAGGTGGAAAACCGGACCTGTTTCGGTTTAGGGTGGACACCCACTTTTTAGTATAATTTTTGTAACCTTTTAAGGTTGATTGTGGTAAGTATAGTAATTATGATGATTTATATGAATATTTTAAAGTATTTTGGTGGTAAAGGAAGTAATTATGCTGATTAGGGTCACTATTGCCGCCTCAATCACCACACTCAACTTGATTAACGCAAAAACATTGAAAAAATATAGTCAAAAACTGGTGCCATGTACTCAGAAAAACCATTGCATTTCTTAAAATAATTTACACTTGGTCAAAATTTGGCGAAATTTTTTTTTACTCAGCATTTTATTTTTCGAACACCAACTTTTGGCGTAAAAATCCCTATAAAAATCGGAACTCGGCTGCACCCTCCTAAATTTTAGTGCATCAGAAAGAAAAATTAATTCTACATTTTTTTGGCCAAAAATTTCCAAAAAAAGTTGGGGGAGGCAAGACAAAAAAGGCCTTTGAAGTTTGCTAGTCGTCCTAACTCTTTTCAGTTTTTGACGTAAAACTTTTTTTTACAATGCAAGCTTAAAATTCTGACACTGGATTCATGATCAGCGTATCTGATTTGCTTCTAAAACTGCTCTTGAGCGCAAGAATCGGCTGTCATATTTCAAATTCCTCTCAAGAGAATAAATATTCAAATTACAAAGTATTAACTTGTTTGAATTTTTCTTGTCTTGAAAGGAATTTGAAATATGATAGTCGATTCTTACGTTCAAGAGCAGTTTTACATGCAACTCAGATACGCTGATCACGAATCCGGTGTCAGAATTTCAGGTTTGTTTTTTAAAAAAAAAATTTTACGTCAAATGACCGAAAAGAGTTAGGACGACTAGCAAACTTCAAAGGCCTTTTTCGTTTCGCATCCCCCAACTTTTTCGAAAAATTTTCGTCAGAAAGACGCAGAATTGAATTTTCTTTCTGATGAACCAAATACACCAAAACTTAGAACAGTGCAGGCCGATTTCCGATTTTTATGCGGTTTTCACGCCAAAAATTAATGTTCGAAAAATGATGATTTTTTTGGAAAAACACATTTTTCGTCAAAATTCACAGCCGATTGTAAAGTTTTTATATATGTTAGAAAGAACAACTCATTGTGCGTCGAATAAGCTTTTAAACGACTGTGCGTCATTTTACTTTGACTAAGTATAAATTATTTCAAGAAATGTACTTGTTTTTTTGAGTACCAAACTTCGGGAGGCCACAGCTCGGTGAATTACCAACTAAAAGTGGTCTAATTCGGTGCTATCGTACTCAGCGCATCGTAGGCTTTTGTTTGAGCCCAAACACTCAATCTGCCATCTTGTGAGGGGTCGAGGTGTTACTGATGAAACTACAAAATTACAGAATTTGCACGACTTCCTTGCCTATCTTTCCTAATTTCCAATCTAAATCATTTGGTGAAAGAAAAAAATGGCCAAAATAATTTATAGACATTCAATTTATTATATGATAGGAACAAATGTAACCATCATCTTTCTGTTATTATATGCTTCTACAATCCCGGCAACAACAATAATAATAATAAATCAGTGTAAACAATAATTTTTTGTATTGTTTTTTGCTCAACCCTACAACAACAATATCAAACACACAAAATCACTGATTGCCGTCAGAAAAAGGAGCTCCAGAGGCCTGCGCTTGGGCAATTATCCTGTTGCGAATGGTGTGAGCGGCAACTAAAATAAATTAAAAATTGCAAAATTTAGATGTCAAGAGCAAATAAGAATTAAAAGACCATAGTTTTTGCTCGCAGCGATATGTGCAAAATTTGAATTTGCGCGGGACAGTTCTCTTTCGTCTCTTAAGGCGCATTTACAATGAGAATTCTGTTTGCGGACGCTAAAACAGAATACTCACTAAGAATCTCCGAAACAGAATCCTCGCCTTTTTTAATTTTTCCCCAAAATTATCCAGTTGGTGTGTTTTTTTTTATTTTCCAGTTGCTTATGTAGCTTCTCACATCATACAGTTGAGGTTTAGGGCTACCAAATGAGCTATTGACTGAGTAAATATTGCTTCAAAAACTCAGATAAAATTTTAAGAATCCGACCTCAAATTCTAACTGACAGAATAATTTTTGAAACATTAAAAAAAAAGTTATGGCCATTTCCGTGTAACAAATCTGATTTAGCATCCGCAAATAACCTCTTCATTGTGTTTTCGCCTTCACTGCACTCTTTTGAGTCGTTCGAGATAACTCCAAAGAGTACAGTGCGAGACCGCCAATTCAAATTTTAGACATGCCGTTGCGCGCAAAAACCATGGTCCTTTAACATTATCTAGATTCTCTTTTACATAACAAAATCCTGCACTACGTAAATCAAAAAAAATACTTTTGAAACCTGTGATATGCTCGATTTATAATTTTGCGAAAACATTTGTTTGGCTTTTTTTAGGCTTGTAAAAATAAAATTTAGAAATTTCGTCATTTGTTAGGCTCACATTTTCTAACACATAGCATGCAAACATAAAAAAACTAACCCAAATCGCCTCTAGTAATAGCTAAACTCAGTTGCTGATGCTGTTCTGCTAAGGACGGCAGGTTGGAGGCTGCAATAGATACATTTTAAAAGGAAATGTCAGAAAACAACTTTTCACTTTGCAGTAAAATTGATTTTTTGGTGTCTAAAGCAGCAAAAAATCTCACCATCAAATGGAGGCATGGGAAGACGGAAATTGAGTGGAAGTTGACCGGCTTGAGGCGAAGGAATGTACCCGTTATTAAGTGCTGCTTGATGTGCCATAATTTTCTCCATAATAGCTGGATCAGCTAAAAAAAAAGAAGATTAGGAATTATAACAAAAAATGTAAAAATCGAGAATTTTTTTATGGATGTAGGTTCAGCCCGGGCGCCTATATCAACTCAAAACGGTAGACGGGGCGGCGTCAATTGTGGAAGCGAACTTGAGGGGTGGCGTAATATCTGACCTTGACTATTACCGTATTTATTCTAATAGAAGACCAGTCTCTATTAGAAGGCTAGTTTCCAATAGAAGGCCTCCCCCGCTCGAAGTGGCTCCAAAATAGATAGTATCGAGAAATTTTGCTGTATATAGGTATTTTATTATATGTTGTGTTCAAATAGTTGTTTGTTTTGTTTGCGCATAAATTTTATTATTCAAGGCACCAGATGTTTGCTGGAATGCACCATTCAAAGCCAAAATACGTCAGTTATACGAAGACTGGATGATGCATGGCGAAAAGGCACTAACGAAAGGGGGAAATCCAAAGCCTCTCCAATGTCTATGTCGTTGCAATGGGTGGTAGAAGCGTGGGAATGAAGGAAATGGTCGAGAGGTCGTTTAAAACTTGTGGGGTTACCAACGCTACTGATGGGTGCGAAGACGACCAGATTCACTGCTTCAAGCCTGATGGTCCTGTGCCAAGCGGTAGATTCACGTCGCAACAAGCAAGAGAGAATAAAGAATTGGCGAAACTCTTAGAAGAAATCGATCTCGAGCAACAGCAAGAAAATGTTGAAAATGATAGCGACGTCTCCTTAGAATGTTATTGAATTGATTGGTATCTCGATTGCTGTATATAAAAATTTTTGAGTAAGCCAGTCAAGTAATTAAATAGTTTGTCAAAGAACGAGTTGAAAAATCTACCCTACCTGATGACCTACCCTACCAGGAACTTAGCTACCCTTAACATAAAGTCAAAAAATTTTGAAGGTTGAAAAATAGACGGGTATACCCGTCTATTAGAATAACTACGGTATCTAAGCCAAGAGTTTCCAAGAATATCCAGACCAAGAATTTCCAGGCCGGCCCGGCAGGAACGGAATTTTAAAATTTGAGCCTTTAAGAATTCCGGGCCAAATCGGCCCGTGTACAGGCCTGTTGGTCATTTCGTTACAACTCATTTGGGCAAGAAAAACATCTTAGTGGGACAGAAAATCACTTTGTACTTGTCACTTTGCAAATTTGCAGTTAGTGGGATAGGCCCCCTGGTCTGATCCAGTCTGGTCTTGGTCTTCGCCCACCTCTGACATCAAGATCATTCTGATTTTTGACGAAAACAGAGCTAGACCAAATATTCTTTTAACGGGTGGTCCAAAAGTTCTGTTACAAACTTTGAGGCCAATTATTTTAAACTTTTTTTTAAAGCAATATTTTTCACACGTTATACCATCTTGTAGCCCTGACTCTCCTCTACAAAATGAGGTATCACACATACACTTTATTCATCAAAATGGCCACCATTTGCTTCAATACATTTCTTGAGACGTTTTGGAAAGTTGTCAATGGCTTTTTGAATCATTTCTTGTGGAATCTCGTCCCATTCTTTCACCAGAGAGGCCTTCAAAGCTTCGATCGACTTGTGTGGCTTAGAGCAGGCTTTTGACTGGAGGTACGGCCATACAAAGTAATCCATGACATTGAGATCCGGAGAGTTGGGCGGCCAATCACCTTTGATAGCTGCATTGTCGCCCCAATGGGAGTCAACCTTGATGAAGTCGGGGAAGTGTTCCTCGATCCAGTTCTGGGTTTCCACAGCCCGATGTGAAGGAGCTCCGTCTTGTTGGAAAGTCCACTCTTCTTTCATTTTCTCCTCGGCCCATGGGAAAACTTCATCTTCAAGCATTTCGCGATATGAGGGGTCCATCAACTTTCACTCCTTGAGGCTTCATCAAGGTTGACTCCCATTGGGGCGACAATGCAGCTATCAAAGGTGATTGGCCGCCCAACTCTCCGGATCTCAATGTCATGGATTACTTTGTATGGCCGTACCTCCAGTCAAAAGCCTGCTCTAAGCCACACAAGTCGATCGAAGCTTTGAAGGCCTCTCTGGTGAAAGAATGGGACGAGATTCCACAAGAAATGATTCAAAAAGCCATTGACAACTTTCCAAAACGTCTCAAGAAATGTATTGAAGCAAATGGTGGCCATTTTGATGAATAAAGTGTATGTGTGATACCTCATTTTGTAGAGGAGAGTCAGGGCTACAAGATGGTATAACGTGTGAAAAATATTGCTTTAAAAAAGTTTAAAATAATTGGCCTCAAAGTTTGTAACAGAACTTTTGGACCACCCCGTTATCAGATATACGATTGGCCAAACATATAAAAATTCAAACAAGACATTGATCAAATATGTTATTTGAGCAAACCCTTAATTAATTATATGATAACAACAAACGTAGCCATCATCTTGCTGTTATTATATGAGGGACCACAAAAAAACGGTCAAACTTTTTTCTTGCCGTAGAAGTACTTTTTTGAGAAACTGCTGCTAATTTGTTCGGCACTGTGCACCTGGGGGCCCTTTTTGGTTAAGTGTAAATAGTGTTTTAATGTCTCCTAAGTAATTTTTATACGCTAAAAACAATTTGAAAAAGTTGTTTTCCGATGCTTCTCTTACTGAAAAGTGGAGTTTTAAAAAAGATTTGTTACCAAAATTTGACTTTTTGCCTGAGCCCCCAAAAAAAGCCTGAGACCCCCTCCCCCAAGCTATACCGGTGTGACAACAACTGGATACACGAAAAAATTATTTTTATAGGATAAGTCCAGATAATACCCAAATTTTTGAAAAAAAGCATCAATAAAATATTTTAGGCGATGCTTGGACATGTCTCACTTGATTGTTTTGTAAAATATTTGCATCAAACCTAACTCATACACCTAAACTTGGCTAAAAAAATGAAAATTGTATATAGCTATGTGGTATTTAGGCTCGTCTTTAAGCCTAAGCCCAAGGACGAGCCTAAATAGGGTAGGCCAGCGTATGTTAGGACGGGCTCAAACATGTTCCCCAAACTACAAAAAAACTAATAAAAAGAATTTTTGAGTTCGTCCTGCACCTAAGCAGAGGTCATGTATGAAAAAGTGTATTCAGTCATAGGGCAGTCAGCTATACCAACCTAGAAGGGTACCCAAATATGCAAAAATACTGGAACCAATTTTTTTTGAAACTTTACTTCTTAGTAAGAAAAACGCCTAAAAACAAATTTCTTATCGTTTTTAGCGTATAAGACGTTAAAACCCTATTCACAGTTTGTAGAAAAAAGCCCCCCACCCAAACGCACAAGTTCTATTTTTTCTTGTTGTAAAGCTATTTTTCACGAAAAAAAAAATATGCGGTGCGGCAGAAGGAAGTATTTTAGCGGCAAGAAAGAGGTTCGCCCACAAAAAAAAACACGAATAAAAAATATACTTACGGATGTGATTTGCTCCAGCTATTCCGAACTGTTGTTGCATGGGAGGTAGGCCAGGCACAAAGGGGGCTGGAGGCGGAGGGTACTTGAATTTGGCTGAAGGAGGGGAGGATGACGACGAGGACGGAGAATTAGCGTTGGCGAACAGCTTTTGCAACACCGGCAAGGGAGCTTGCTGTAGTAACAGGTTCTGTTGCTGTTGTTGCTGTTGTTGTTGCTGGTGAGCCTGGTGCATCAATATACTCTGCTGCTGTTGGTGCATTTGAGCCTGCATTATAGCTGCGGCAATTGCTGGATTTGGCTGCATAGCGCCGGGGAAATTCTGTCTGGCCAGTTCACTGAGATCTAACGATCTAGATGTAGTATTGGACATTGGTGAGACTCGATTGGGATGGCCAGCCATTAGGGTGTTGCGCTCCAGTTCTTCCACTGTCATCATTCCGTTGAACTCAGTCTGCAAAATATAAAATTTGTGCTGAGCACCAGCGTTCTACTTTTTGAAATCAGGATTCTGCCTTTTCTCCTTCTGTTGTTTTAAAAATCCATACATTCGGTGAAATATTCAAATGCATAAAATCAACAAAAGTACTCTTTGCCAAAACTTTCCCTCTATTGCGTAAATATATTGCTAGGAAGGCGCCAGCCACATTCGCGGCTTGTCCACACACCGAAATACCTACTATAGGGTCCTGTAAACGCTTATTTCAGTATAACCACGTAAGTAAAACTACCTGGGTATCATTACAGAGGTACCACTACATAAACACCATTGCCTGAGAAAAACCTCCCTTTTCTCGGTACCCCTCTCCTAAGTACCCCACCTGGGTACCTCGTCCTGGATACCCCCTCCTGAGTATCCCCCACCTGGGTATCACCACCTTAGTATTCCCGTCCTGAATACCCCCACCTGAGTACTCCCCGCTGGGGCATACCCCACCTCGGTGCCCCACCTGTTACCTTAAAATCGATAGCCAGCTCCCAACGGATCACGATCTCGGGGCAAACTTTTTTTTTCAAAGATAGCTAAGATCCTGCACTACAACGTAACAGAGCGCTTTTTTGAAAAAGCCATATTAAAATAGAAAATTTCTGAAGTGACCAATGAAAAATCGTGGTTTTTCCTAAACTTTGGGTGAGTACCGAGTTTAAAATCGATAGCCAGCCCCAACGGATTAGATTCATCACAGCAACCTTTTTTTAAAAGATAGCTGAGATTTTGGCTTGAGAGTTAGAGATGCGCGCACTCACTTACCTTAGACATGATTCCGAGAAGTACGTTGGATAATATTCGCTACATAAAGTTTTATTGCCATTGTTCTGTTATCAAAGCATTGTGTAATAATTTGTTAAATAACAAAATATAGCAAAAAGTCGAATTTTAGTCAAAAACATTTTTTTAAATCATTTTTTCAGGTCAGAAAATGCCCGAAAACACCTTTTTTATCGTTTTCAGCGCATAAAAATTACTTCGGAGTGCTTAAAACACGATTTTGAAAAAAAATTAGAGGGGGGGGGGTTGGGGTTGGTATTCTATACTAGGGTCGAAAATTCTCGAGAAATTGCTCAAGAAATTTCTCGGTTTTTTTGCGAGCAAAATCTAGATTTTGCTCACTCGATTAAAAATCCAGTGAGCAAAATCTTTTTTTTCGGATCTCAGTATATTTTAGCTGAAAATGTCGTTTTCTTTTTATTTAAAAATATTTTTTGTAAAGAACAGGAAGTGATAGTGATTCAGGGCTTACCGTATTTCCTCTAATAGGAGCACCCGCTCTAATAAGCGCACCCCCTCAACTTTGAGGGTCTGTATCTAGGAGCAGAATTTTTTTTCGAACAGGTTTTTTTGCGTTTTCTTAATTCCCGCGAGCTCTACCGATTCCGCTTCTTTTATATTGGATTTCACGCAAAAATTACAAAATGACTCTAATGAGCGCACCCCCTAGAGGGGGGTTTGAAAAATAAGCGCACCGGTGCTCCTATTAGAGGAAATACGGTATTTATCATTCTGAGTCATTTGTGCCCCGTCGATAGCTGTATGTTAATAGCTGTAGAATTCCTCGTATAATATACGTACAGTTAACGACGGGATAAAAAATGACTAAAGATTTTGCTCGATTTCGCTCGGTTTTGGAGAAATTTCTCAGGAACTTTCTCGAGAATTTTCTAGAAAAGATTTCGCTCGAGCTAAATCCCAGCCTTAATCTACATTTTACTTGGTACTTATTTACTTCATGGTCCCGTTCTGTAGAATCTGATTTTTTTGATTGGGCAAAGCCTTAAGTGCAGGGTAAGCCAGCGTATTTTAGGTGGGATTTAATCGTGTATATCAAAATGTGTTTCTTTTTCGTCTTTTATGGATATTTACGTAGTGAATTAGTTAGGTAGAGAATGCTTTTGTAGCAGGGCTACAACCCCGAAGTAAACAAAATCATGTAAATTTTCAACAAATCAACGTGGGTCCTCCTTCTGAGCGCAGTTGCTTTTTTCCAAAAACATACCGAAGAGGCAGAAGGCTTAGCGGCAGCTGCTGCTTGTCTCATCAACATGTTTTGCTGGAATTGGGCATGCAGAAAGGCATTTATAGCAGCTGAATTAGGTTGTTGTTGAGGTGGCACTCCGACGGGAGAAGGGTAGAAGCCGGTTCTGCCGAGTTCCCCATTATCTGGACGGGACGCTGGTCTAGTTGGGTTAGAAGTGCTGGGTCGTCCTAGCAGAGCGTTGCGCTCCAGCTCTTCCACCGTCATCACTCCACTTAGTTGTTCACCCTGAATTCATGAAGGATTGATAAACTTGACTGTTGAATAGAAAGTCTCGGTATAGTGGCACCAACTAGGATCCAGTCTTTTTTTACTTAATTTAATTTTTTTTAATAATTTTTACTCAGCCCTTAAGATGAAAAAATTTAAAAGATTAATATTTCGGGTCCTTATGCTTTATCGGGCCCGGTTTTTAAGCTTGGTCCTGTGCTTATTTTAGATTTAGAGCAGTCTCAAGCATGTCTAGCATGGAAATCCAAATTTAGGTCATACCTTGGCAACCAAATTATCTATTTGCCAGTAGGTCCCATTTTCACAAGGGATGGCTGTTTTAAAATTACTGAAAGTCTTCGAAAATTGAGTTAAAAAGGCTCGTTCCTGAGGGATTTTAACCCATTTTTGCCCGAATTAATTTTCAAAAAAATTTGAATTTTTTATTTTTTTTTGGAACGTTGTATATAGGGGTAAAATTATTGGTTTTGTTGTAAAAATGATATCAAAAATAGTGTTTTATCAGTAGAAAGAAGAGTTATGAGTCATCCTATTAGCATATGCTTATGCTTCTTTTTTCTCTTAGTTGATATAGTTCTTTTGAAATACAGCTGGCTATTTTGAAGAAAGAAGGAAGGAAGTCACTTCCCCTTTATCGTTTGATTTTGTACAACACTTTGTCGACAAATATATTATTTTTGCTAAAGTAAATTCGACTAATATGGGAGAGCTGGTCGATTTCTTCGAGTGTCTATCCTTGTTACAGAATGGACCAAAATATCAATAACTATAGGGTTTCCATTGGCTCCAAGAAGTGGTGGTGGCCGTGCTTCTGCTTTGGAGTAGATACTGCAGTGCACAACGCCTGTCAGTTGTATAGAAAAGTCACCCTAAGTGGGACTACCTCCAGTTTCGCCGCTATGTTGCCACCTCCTATATGCAAACATATGGAAGTCCACCCACAGGACCCAGCCGAAGATCATCTCAAGATAGACAACTAACTTCTAAGCGAGTAAATGAGAGTGTGCGGTGTTGCGTCTTCGACGCAAGTGATGTCTACAAAATTCTTCACTTTCCCAGTCTGGGGTTTGGTGGCCTATTGGTTAAGGCGATTCCCTGCGGATCCAAAGGGAGTGGGATCAAATATCCCCTCCATTCCCCTTTTTCCAATTCACGAGCTGGTGGCCGTGGCCGCTCGCGACAGCGGCTTGACGGGTACAATCATTGGATTGCCACAACAGACTTATCTCTTCACTGCGGGGTTTGTGATGGGAGAACTAACAAGAAATGCGAAAAATGTAATGTAGGCCTGCATCCTGTACCTTGCTTCAAAAAATTCCACGTGAAAAACTAACGAAAATAGCACAATCTCATATTTTTCATTATCAGATGCTATTTTTGACAACATTTTTATAATAAAACCGGTACTTTTACCCCTGTATATGATGTTTCCGAAGAAAAAAAATTGAAATTTTTAGGTTAATTTTCATACCCGTGGGGAAAAAGCGGTTAAGTCCAGGAATGTCTAAGTGCGTGGGATGTACATTTTGGGTGCATTGGATGATCTAAGTAAGTCAACTTACGGGAACATGTTTGGGTGCAGCATTGGCGAAGAGTTGCTGGAGCATTGGAGGCAAAGAGGTGTTATTGCCTGCGCTTGTTTCGCCTGGACTTGTCTCTGATTGGCGTTGGCCAACAATGGCTCGTGGTGCTGGTGCTTGTTGACTAGATTTGGCTGGTGCTTGCGTTGCTGCTTGAGGCGCTGGAGATAGTGCAGGTGGTTCTGGAGATGCTTGTAGAACTTGAACGACTTCTGAAATATGACTGGTTCAGAATGTTTTTAATAGAGGGCTGATCAAAAAAGTGCACCTCCAACAGGCCTTCGCGCCCTTTAATAGCCCCCAAAGTTATTTGACACACACTAACTAATATTTTTTAAAAGACCCTTCTCCGCTATTGCATTCAAAAGATAAAGGTGTAATAAGTGTACAAAAGTATCGTTGAATTTCTAGCTCACGTTAAAGACGGCTATGTTTGTTGTCTGGCTTTTCGGGTTTTTCTTATTGGTTTAGATCAGAAAACATGATTGGCTATTGATGGTTAGCTGTTGATCCCAAATACTGAAAAAACCCCCAATAGTTGGTAAAAAGCAGTTCAGAAAATAAACGAGGAAGTCGACAAAAATGGGGTATGGCTTTGAAGTTGAGAACTTGTCAATAAAAAATGTTTCAAAAATTGACTCCACCTTTTTTCGCTTCAGGCTTGGGGTTGTTGCTAAAGAAACGACTTAGGCGGCTAGATGAAGGTTGGGTGGATGGAACAGCTGATTCCTGAAAAGCAATAAATCCTTAAAGGGCCATTGCATTCTACGACAACGGTTGTCCCCCGCAAATTCAAAAAAATGTCCTAATCATTGAACTTCTGTACGGATTTTTCAACTTGGTTTCTAACAAAACTTTACCTAAAATTAAATTCTAGGCCTCTTTTTGTTGGAAACCAAGTTGAAAAATCCGAGCAAAAGTTCAATAATTAGGCAAAAATTTTTTAATTGGCTGGGGACAATCTAAAAACTAGGTAGAAAACTTTCATTGGATCAGTAAAACACTTTAAAAAAAGTTCAAGACAGAAAAAAAAACTGCTGAACCGCCTTTTTTAAACCGTCCAAGTTTTTTCTTCGTGCTTTTTCTCCGTGTAACGCACGGGCATGCCTCTTTAAGACTTTCAGATAATGAACTTTTACCAACTAAAATCTCAAAAGTGAGGTACGGTTGATTACTTGGATGATGACTAATTGAAGACAATCATTGGTAAATGGAAAAGTCGTAATCAATCGAAATGCACAAGACTGTTGGCAGCCCTATTCCCTACATTTATCACAAAGTCAATGAAAGCATCATTTACTCGCAAAGAGATTAACCGAACATAAAAAAACTAACTGTCACCGACGGTTTTTGACTAACAGATGTTGGGATGTCACACAAGTCCAGAAGACCTACAAATTCACCAACATAAGCACACCCCGAAAACTCATCTTAAAAATACCCATGTAAGCGGCGAACTCAGCATCCGAATTGGGAAATGACTTGGGTGCTGAACTGACCTCCATCACAGCTACTGGTTTGACCTCAGGAATCACCGGACTTGGACTATCTTCATTCGGCACACTCTCTACTTCCAGTTGCAGGGCAGAACTGGCAATGCCTAACTTGCTGAGGGTAGCTAGTGCTCTGGAGGAGGGCCGAGAGTTCTGAAAGACGCTGCTGGAACGCGATTTGGCTTCCACCACATCTTCTGGATTGAGTTCTGAGTGGCTGGCGTCTTTTGTTTTCGGCTTCTTTTTTGATTCTATAATAAAGAGAATGGTTTAATTTATGCGAAGAAAAATAAGCAATACTTTTTTCCTTGACATCATCCTCCTCAAATCCCTTCAGCTCGATTATGTCTGTCATGGAGGAAGGTCCTAAAAATAATTAAGACTCTAGGTATTCATGTGGCTTAGACTTAGCAAAGTTTGATCTAGTGGCAGGTAAATTAAAGTCATGCGTAAGAAAAAGGAATGACCCACGCTCGACCGAACCTAGGAAAACAAACCCTGACAGATATATCAAAATATTGGCTAAATAGGTGTGTACTCTGCGCTAGCTAGATACCGCTTTTAAAATTTTTATTCGCGAACCGGCACTAGTGCCATTTGGTGCGTAGTCGTTTAGTAACTTTTGGGTAAAATTACCCAAAATTACTAAACGTTTTACCATAACGCCAAGGATTTTAAATTCAAAAATTCATTCTTAATTTTTGCACGGTCGGGTCTGTTTACTTGTATTTTTTTGCTCTCCCTATTTTCTAAAGTTGTTTTCTATTATAATGGTAAAAGTTACAAATCTATAAGGATACTTTTGTGTCTTAGATTTCGCAACTCTTGGCTAAGATTCTTTTGCTCGTTTTACTGTAATTTTTTTAAATTGATGCGAGTCGTTCACAAATTTTAGAACAGGGATTTAAACCAACGGCTAGGGAGATTTGGGAAGATTGTAAATGTAATGATCTTAAGTGGCACTGGGATATACCCTTAGCAGTGAGCATCGCCGTATCGCCCATTTTACAACTTAGAAGCCCATAATCCATATGTCTGTCTCTCATAGCAAAGTGTTTACGTTGTCGCCGCGAAATACCAGTCAATATATTCTTCTATCATCGATCTAAACTAAGGGTACTTCTTTCGAATAGGCCCCCCCTTATTATATTATTTTAAACATTTGCAATAAATAATTGATTTGGATCTGGTGAATAATATTTAGTTTTATTTCCAAATCTAATAAGAAAAATAAGAAAAAGTTATGACTTTTTTTTCTGGAAAATTTGGCTCGATACTAAAGGCTAAAAGAAGAGAATACTTATGGCTTAAAGTGTCTTTAAGGTATGGGGCGCAGTGATCACGGTGGTTAGGGTCATTTTGATCATCTTGCACTCAGTAGCTTATTATAATAATTTTAATCAGGTGTTATTAAGTTAATTTGATTAACCGCAGTTTAATACTCAACTTCAGCATGATTATTTGTGGGATACAAGTCTGAGAACATAGCTTAATCCTTAAAGAACCCTTTAAAACAATGAGGGGGACCAAGGCACATTTACAAAAAATGTGGTTGGTTCAGGTATAGATTGACGATAGCATCTTTGGGTATGTGATTGTAAATCGTCTTTCGAGTGCACTTCTTGTTGTACTGTTCCATAAACTGAGCAGCCACATCGTTCGGTTTCACTTTCTTGTTCTTCAATTGCTGCAGCAGCTCGACCACATCATTATTAGACCAGCCAAATTCTTTCATCTGAAGAGTCAGAAAAATAAAAAAACTGGCCATAAAAACGTCAAAAAAATAAGAAGAGGAAAAAAGTACAAGGAAATACACCCGACCATGCAAAAATTAAGAATGAATTTTTGAATTTCAAATCTTCGGCGCTATGGTAAGGCATTTAGTAATTTTGGGTAATTTTACCCAAAAGTTACTAAATGCCCCTATGCCGTGCCATTTCCAAAAAAGGCAGGTGATGGTCGGTAGTTTGTGTGGTCGGTAGTTGTCCTTTCACCACCAATCTATGCGGTGTAATGTACTGTAAAGCTTATAGATTTTGTAACAAGATATCAAAATAGCTTAGTTATCAAAATATCTTTTTCTTTGCTACCACAGCAAATACGGCGGTTATCTGCCGTTCTCTATAGATAGACCAATTCACCATGTCCTCTGAAGTAAAAATTTTTCGAGATCCACCAGTTGTAGTCCTACTCCGTGAACATTTTTTACAATCTGACCTAGTAAAAAACGCTGTTTTTTGCAAGTTGTATTTGTTATTCCTCTTTGGTTCGACTTTCACTCAAGAATAGCATAGCATACCTTCATCGAGCCATTCAGGCACACGTTCTATTCTTTCCTCAAAATTGTGCCTTCCTCTGTTCTAAAATTGTTTAGCATAAGCACCCTTTTAACATGTGAACATTTTTGCCCACTCACCGATCTATCACCCCACGGTTTGCTGCTCTCAGAGTTATTGCTGTTGCGCCAGACAGTCGGCTGACCATTGTTGGATGAGGAGGAAGTTCTAGGACGATTGTCCAATGCATTTTTTTGCTAAAAAAGTGATAGAATACGGTTGTATTAAGTTTCGATTTTATTAGTTTCGAAATGTGCGAGTTTGAATTTTTTTCCGTTTTCGGTTTTTTCTATTTTCGGGTTTTCCGTTTTCGAAATTTTTTTACGAATATTTCTGTGTGCGAGAGCTACTTTCGCAATTTTTTTCAATAACATACGCTTTCAAAATTATTTTTTCCGTATAATATTTTTATATAAATAGGCAGCACACCCTAAATAAAACCCAACTTACAAAAGCGGGCTTGAAATCCACACCATTATTTTGTTGGCCTTGACGCCACCTGGACTTTGAATGTTTTTCGTCATCTGAAAATAATTTTTAGATCGTCAAACGAGAATTTTGAAAGTTGCGAACCAGTATTTTTAGGAGAAGGTGCCCTGCACCCAGACGAGAACCCCCGTCTTTGAGGTGATAAAACAGTCTGCTCCAGATCCCCACCGCAACCATCCCCCTTGAACTTTTTTTTGTTGATAAGTGGACGAGTATCTATGCCTTCACATTGCCACCGATATTGCATCCATTTGTCTGGCGAGAATAGTCCATCATCACTGAAAATAAAAGTATTGATGACGTTTGCAATAAAAATTGTAAGCAAAAAATATGGTATAGTAGACTCTATACTATAGAGGCGTTGCGCCCACTTTTTAAAATTCGCGCCTATTAAAATGTTTGTCGGTTTATCCAATCTCGACTGTACAGTTGACGCTCAGTATAATGAACACCCAATTAGTTGCTTCCAGCCTAGGGTTTGACACTTTTTTTGGCCCCAGATTCTGAGATTTTTTGCCAGTTAACTTTGGGTGGTCTTATCTTAAAATGCTTTAAGAATTCTGATTTTGCCGGTCATTTTTATGGCAACAGTTTTGCAGAAAAAACCCGTACTAGAGCATATCTCGCTAACTCCAAATTTCTCACTTTGCAAATTCGCAGTTAGTGGAATAAGCCCCTGCTCGATATAAGGTACCCCTATAATTTGTTATATTCTCGGCAAATTTTTGCCATTTACAAAAATGTCCGTTGAAGTCGCAATCGTTGCGATTTTCCTAGCTAGACTCAGAATTGACAAAAGACATTAAAAATTAGGTTAGAAAGTGTTAAACCCTAGGCGGGAACGAGGTATCTCTTTCAAGTGTTGGATTTTACTAGGAAACGAACTCTAGGGGGGTTCGTTATATCTAACTTTGACTGTACGTACTTTTTAAAGGGGCATGCCCGACACGGTGAAATTTGAATTTCCAAAAGGCGAGGGGAGGGGGAGGTCACTTTAATGCATGAGACCAAAAAAATTCGAATTCAAATTTTCATTTCTATTGTATGTGCTGTCGAATAGGTGCGCCTCTAGGTTACCAATTCACATTTCGCCAACGTCTTCTTTTTACCAACGTCGTCTTTTTACCGCTATCTTCTTTTCACCAACGATTCTTTTTACCAATGGTATCTTTTTACCATTATCTTCTTTTTACCAACAGATTCTTTTTATCAAGAACTCTTTCTGCTAATAGATTTTTTTTACCGATACTATTAGTTTATCTATACATGATACTATTCATACAATTTTTATTAGCTACCGGGTGTCTCAAAAAGTTCGAACTCACTTTTTAAGATTTGAGTTTTTCTTAAAACAGTGTAGACATCAACAAATATTTAATACCATTTTGTAGCCCTAAGTGTCCTCTTTCCAACAAGGTATCAAAGGTAAATTTTATTCAACAAAATGACCGCCAACAGCCTCAACACACTTCTTCAGTCCTTTTGGAAAATTATCGATGGCCTTCTGAATCATTTCTTGTGGAATTGCATCCCATTCTCTCACCAACGAAGCCTTCAACTCTGCGATCGTTTTGTGTGGTTTAGAGCAGGCCTTTGACGCAAGGTAAGGCCACACAAAATAGTCCATGACAGTCAAATCGGGGGGAGTTGGGCAAAGTCAAGTATGTACTCTATAGATAATTTATTCGGCTATCACTACTTTCTAGGTAAGGGCAAGCCGCAGAAGAACGCAAAAGCTGGTGGCCAAAGCGAGCTTTGGCTGGATACACAGTTTGCAATGCTGAAAAAAGTGCATGATAGATAGATCACTTGGAGGGTAGATAAACCTTATGGTAGGTAGGCAGACCGGAACTTTAGAAAAACTACCTGGATGATGGGTGGACTACCTAGAGCTCTTTCTTCTTCTCTTTCTCGTCCTCGCGTTCGTTTTCAATGTCAAACCCTTTCTGGTCCTCGTTATCGTGTCATTGTGTTTTGGTAAGGAATTTTTAAAATAATGGTTTTGACCATAACTCAGTGTCATGATTTCGATAACCTACCAACAAAAACAGTCATTGTAATCAGAACTCTGCTGGCACAGCCTATATTTTTTACGTGATCTGCCATATTTTAAATAAGAACTGAAAGCTGAATAACAACCGCGGTAAAATTCTAAAAATAACATATGGGAAACAATTTAAAATTAGTTCAGGGTGGTTTAAAGTGCTATCTCATCCGTCACAGGCAAAAGTCCGTCACAATGTATTGGGCTGGTCCAAAAGTTCGTGGGTTGTTATACGTAACAGACCATATTTGTGTATGGGTTGCAAAACTTTTATAAATGAGAATTTGCACTCAATTAATTGCTGGGTTTGAAAATCAAAATTTTGACTAAACAATTTACGATTTGAAACCCATCGGTTAATTAATACACGATTATTAAATACACGATTATTAATTAACCGATGGGTTTCAAATCGTAAATTGTGTAATCACACAATTTCGAAATTTCAATTTCAAAATTGCGATTTTCAAACCCAGCAATTAATTGAGTGCCAATTCTCATTTATCATGTAGCAACCCATACATAAATATGGTTTGCTACATATGACTACCCACGAACTTATGGACCAACCCAGTACACATGTCGGATATACAAAGCTTGTTGCAAGTTACTATCACAGGGATAGATTTGCTAGCGATTTGCCCTACTCAAACGTTCACCGACGCACGAAGCTCCGACAATTCTATGGTGCCGTATCCGTGATGGAAGAAACATTATCCAACAGAGTTCACTGTAGACAGCTCTGAGACTTTTGTTACTGGGAAGAAGTGGTTACGAGAGGAGTTGGGAGTCGAGGGAGAATATATTATTCTTGGGTTTGACCTCCTTCTTTTCTAGGTTTCATACTACGTCACATTCAATTTCACGTTTCCTTTCTCGGGCTAAAAATTTTAATAAATTTTTTGCTCGGACCCCTAGGCCACAACACCAGTTAGTAGCAACTAAAAATCAAAGGCACATAAACCTGATATACGGTAAACTTTTTTTTATCTCTCGGCTGTAACACAGCAGAATACCTAAATTTGCATGAGAATTTTTTAGCACACGTCTGACAGCACATAAAATAATATAATAAAAAAATAGAAATTTTGAATTTGAATTTTTTCGGTCTCACGCATTGAAGTGGTCCCCGCCTTTTGGAAATTAAAAGTTCGCCGTGTCGAGCACGGGCATGCCCCTTTAAAGGAGCATGCTCACGTGTTCAAAATTTGTCCCCCGCCAATTCAAAATATTTTCCTAATCCTTGAACTTCGGTACGGACTTTTCAACTTGGTATCTAACAAAACAAGGCCTATAATTTAATTTTAGGTATAGTTTTGTTAGAAACTAAGTGGAAAAATCCATACAGAAGTTCAATGATTAGGAAAAAATTTTGAACTGGCGGGGACAAATTTTGAACAGGTGAGTATGCCCCTTTAAAAAAGCTTTGTTTTAAGGGGCATGTTCGTCACCGATGGGAATATTTTTAAAGGCGGTACCAGTGAAATACAAACGAGAATTAAAATGGCGCAATATTGTGAAAGTCGAAGAAAAATTGTGCACCCAGTCGGAATCGAACCGGCGACCGACTTTCACAGTCCACCGCCGATTCACTACTGAGCCACCGATGCTACTCAATGGTTTTTAATATTTATCACAAAGGGGGTACTCAACAAATTCGCATTTCAAAATAATCCCTTTTTGAATTGACCTGGTACCCGCCTTTCAAAATATTCCCACCGGCGGCGAGCATGCCCCTCTAATTAAACATCAGCGAATTTTGCGTCTAAAAGTGTTCGGAGTTTGCAAAGAGATATTCTAATGAAGAAACACGAAATCTGGCGAAATTATATTTTTTTAAACTAACTGGTGGAAGAAAAGTCTTTGGCGGGTTTTGAGGCTAACTATTTTTAATGAAAATTTTATCTAAAAAATTATTCAAATATATAGGGTTGTAGCGCGAACGCTCCTCTTTCAGATGACATATAACTTTATAAATCTATTCCACAAAATGACCACCATTAGCAGAAATACATTTACGCAACCGTTTAGGGAAACTATCAATCGCATTTTGGATATAACTCTGGGGAATTGCATTCCATTCTCTGACCAATGATGCTTTCAAGTTTGCGATTGAGAAGTGTGGAGCAGTGCAAGCTTTTGACTGGAGGTAGGGCCAAGCAAAGTAGTCCATGACATTCCAATCAGGGGAATTGGGTGCCCATTCACCAGTTGGGTTCCTCCAATGTGGGTCCACTAACAGCTGGTACATGATTCATTTTTTGCCCTTTATTTCTTTGTCCCATTCTACCAATATAATGTTACTGCATATGAATAATGTTATATACCATGTAAAAGAGGAGCGTTCGCGCTACAACCCTATATATTTGGATAATTTTTTAGATAAAATTTTCATTAAAAATAGTTAGCCTCAATACCCACCAAGGACTTTTCTTCCACCAGTTACTTAGTAGACAAATAGTAGAAGTAGTAGACAGGTTTTAAACTCAATTTTACGCCCTTTTAGCCCTTTTTAACGCAAACTGATATCACTGACATTAGACTACTATTCAAGAATAAGATAGGTTCAATAACCTTACAAGAAAAAACACTCACTTATCAAAGTCTTTCGAAAGCATGGACGGTCTTGTCCTGGATAGAACCTGCAAATTTAGTCATAAGATTTTGGTCGAAACTGAAAAATGCCGTCTTTTAGCTGAAAAATGCCGTCTTTTAGCTGAAAAATGCCGTCTTTTTTCTTTTATTCAAAGAGCTAAATATCTAAACTTTTTTTAAAAGTGATAATACTATCAGGTAGCCCTGCGACTCTAATTTCTAATGGCGTATCTTTTTGCTACATCTTTGCAAGATGTAGCAAAAATGGTAAAAGTATGAATCAAATCATTTTTCCGACTTTTTTCATACTTCAACGTTTTCGTGCTAGATTTTGCAAAGATATTGCAACAAATAAAGCGTCGTTAGAAAGTTGAGGACTATGATTAATGTCACCCTCTTTTTTGCGAACTTCGCCCTTCTTTTTGCCTAGTCAGTAAAACGCGGATGTTACCCTTCTTTCCTTATTCGGAGTACACCCTGCTTTTGTGGACTTCGCCCTCCTTTCGCCGGAGCTGACCGCGTTACAAATACCTTCAGGAGTCGATCTATGAGCTGAAGAAGCATCATTGCTTTCCCGACTTCCTATCGTGCACTTTCGAAGTCTGCAAGCACGCTCTCATGCTGATGGAAAATAAGGGTCTTGTCGAGAATCCAGAGGTGTCGCTGGAGGCTTTTAAGAAGCGAAGAAAGATAAAGAGATTCAAGAAAGGACTCGGGAAAAGTTGAACTTGTTATTTTGGTTATAGTTATTGGCGAATAAAGTGTGTTCGGTCACTGACTATTGATATTTTTCTGTTTATTACTCATGTATCCATGATAGAAGTGCAGATATGAGTATCAGGAAACATCTACAAAATGGTGATAATTAATCTAAAAAAATGAAGACAACAAAAGAAGTGCAAAATTTACAAAAGGAGGGTAAAGACAACAAAAGGATGGTAAACTCCGAAAAAGGAGGGTGAAATCCGAAAAAAGGAGTGTGAAATCCGCGTTTTACTGAATGGGCGAAAAAGGAGGGTGAAATCCGCAAAAAGGAGGGCACAATCTATTTTAGACAACTTGAGTCGCAGGGCTACCTGATAGTGTAATTAATTTAAAAAAGTTGTTTAGATATCAGGCATTATTAAACTTTTTTCTCTAAAACCTAAAAAGACGGCATTTTTCAGTTTCGACCTAAAATTTGTCGCAATACATATTAGAGACCATTACTGAGTAGGTGTGGTGCGATTGCGATTGCATTAACCATTTGCGCTGCGATATTTAACATCTACAGGACCGACTGCCACAAATGTATATTCTGGTGCAGAATTTCATGCTCTACAAGATGGCGCAAATAAAAAATTAAAAAACGCTACTTGAAGCGCAAAGTGCTATTTTTGAATTGGCGCCAAAAAATTTCTCTATTTGAATTTAAATATCTGTAACTTTTTGTATCAGTCATGTTGCTTTTGAATTTAGACACATTTGTAGCGTCTTCTACACTCTTTCTTTTTTTGTTGGCATTTTTTGTGTTCGTGTTTATTTATCCTTATCTCGAAGAAATTATCCAGAGAATTCTCTGGTTTTCAAGTTCTCCAGAGACTTTTACAACCTTAATCAAACATAATTACTAAAAGACTTCGAAAGTTGGGGTAAAAAGTGTCTCAACCCATGCGGGAATGAACTTAAAGGGTTGACGGATCAGCAACTTTTTTTTGCAATATTTGAAATTAAAAAAAAATAAAAACTTTGCCTGCGATATTGGGATGCTATAATGCTATATGCTGAAAGTCAGCGATATTCGCAATGCGATACATCTCTCGTGACGGCCTCTAATTCACGTAACTTTAAAAACAAATATTTAAATTCTCACCAATTCCCTCATGGTGACCATCACTTCTCGAGGGTACCGATGCTTGGACGGCTTTTGCATTGGATTTTATTGAAAAAAAAGGAAGAAATAGAATAAATTAAACAAGCCAATATAATACAGCGAAAACCGAGAAGTTGCCCGTAAATCTAGAGGTTTGAAAGTTACGAAATAATTATTGATAGCTCATAATGTAAAGGGTGATATAAAAGGGATGAAAAGTGTAGCATTCGCGCATCAAGAACAATCAACCACGAAACAAAAGGGAGGCTGTCGGTTTCCAAAGACAATCCTCAGCTTTGATGCTTGTCACAGTTTTGGCGCTTATTTCAAAAGCAGGTTTACAAAAGTAATGTGTATAAAAAAGGTTGCAAATATGGGACAAGATGCTTGTCGAGATTTGCTCAGAACTACAGGGTGTATCAAAATTACGCGACCTCCCAAAAAAATTTGGTTATGTAGTTTTTTGCCCGGTCGATTTCCGAATTTTGGGTCCTAACCCTCGGAAATCTCCATTTTTACATGGGAATCTATGCACGATAACATACGACTCAAACAAAATTTATTCATTATCAACAGACAAGAAAATCACATACAAGAGATATTATTGTTGAAAGTGCTTTCATTCTACAGTCTTCTTGGAATCAGCAGAATTATTCTCAATCAGGTGTGTGTTTCTCAAGCTGTCTGCGAAGGTGATGCATACTGTAAAGTATCTGTAATCAACTAATAAATAACAGTGAAAAGGCGATTCTGACCTGTGGGAATGTGAAACCTGAAAGAATGACAGATAAAACAACCACGCGAAAATAAAGTAAGAAAAACAACTGTTTTTTTTTATTGCGACACAACATTGAAGGCTCTTTCGCATATTCCTTGCCTAAGTTATGGCTTCCTTCCTTCTGGAGGTTGCTATAAGTTATGACTGTTGCAAAGATCCTCAGTGAAGTTGGAGATTTCCGAGGGTTGGGACCCGAAATTCGGGAAATCAACCGGGCAAAAGGCTACATAGCCAATATCGAAAAACAAAATTTTACGGTCGAACATCGTTACCTGAGATCATAGATAAATAAAGACTTTTATGAAATACTGAATGCTAACATACCGTCTTTTCTCTAATTAAACGGTAGTCTCTAATAAACCGGCACCCCTACTTTGAGGGTCTGTATCTCAGGGCAGAGTAAATATTTTGCGTTTTCTTAACTCTCACGAGCTCTACCGATACCGCTTTTTCGATTTTGTATTTTCACCCAAAAATATCAAGATCGACCATAAATTTTTTCCGATTTTAGAGGGGTTGAAAAATGAACCGGCATGTCGTTTAATGAGAGAAAATACGGTACTCGTCATACTCTAACTATCTGGAGTATATCTTAACGGCGGTATCGTCATTATAAAATAGACAATTTTCAAAATAACGGTTTTCAAAATAGACGGTTTTTAAAATTCAACGGTTTTCAAAATACAACGGTTTTCCAATAAAGGGATTTTAAAATAGCGGGTTTTCCAAATAGCGGCTTTCAAATTAGCCGGTTGAAAAAAATAGCCGCATTGAAATTAGCAGGTTTTCCCACTAAATTGGCATCTTTCTTTTCGATTCTTTTCAGCTTCACATCCCTCTTTATTACAGGCTCATCAATCTTTCAGTCCAGGATAATGCCCGACTACGCCGAAATAACTGATGAAAGTACAAGCGACTCGGATGATGGCACACCAACATGTCTCTTATGGAAGCAGGATCTCAGGCGAGAGTTTTTCGTGATGTTCCGTAATATTTTGAAAAACTTCTAATTTTAAAATCGCTATTTTGAAATACGCTATTTGAAAAACCGTTATATTTCAAAAAGGGTCCATTTTGAAAACCGTCTATTTTGTAATGACGATATCTTAACCACCTATATGGTACTCCAACGATCTGGAAGGGATTTCAACCACTTGTAGAGAGCTCCAACTGCCTGGACGGCAACTCATCTACCTAGATAATACCCTACACACGTGAACTTTATCGAAGGAGGAGAGTTTACGTTTAGGAAGAGAGTTTACGAGATTTTTACCTTTCCGAATGTTTCTATCTTTAATGAATGTTCAGCAGTACAGTCAAACCTCGATATAGTGATCACCCGATATAGTGATTACTCCCCACTATAGTGATCACTTGGTTTTGACTTGGTTGGTTCACAAGGAAATAAAGGGGAGATGAACATCTATATAGTGATCACCTTTCTATAGTGATCACCTGTGATCGTTCCAGCAGTTTGTTTGCACTATGGTGTAGCCTTGGATCTTGGCTTTCTAATAAGCCATAAGGCTCCGCTAAAAAAATTGATTGGAGAGATTGAAAGGTTTCAAAAAATATTTTGTTTGAAAATTTCTTTTTTAAAACCTTGAAATCCCTACATTTTGTGATTCATTCAGCAGAGCTTGATAGCTTATTAGAAAGCCAACATGTGGGGCTACACGATAAAGTAAAAATAAATAAATAAATAACAATAAAATAATAATGTCAAAATGAAATTTACTGGTAAAATTCAGACTTTTGAGGGCGCAATTCAATTTGAGCCATTTTTTTAATATTATTCTCACGCCACAGTGTTTCAAAACACAAAAAACTATTTGGTTCATTTTTAGTACCCCCTACTCATTTTCGGTGTACACTTCCAAGCTTGCCTTGCTCCCCCATTTAACCGATTTTCTTTTATTTTTTGTTTCACGTGTCTTGAAGGGGCTTGCCCGTGCTTTTCAAAAAAAGTTAAGGCGGGGACGAGCAAGTTTTTTGAATCGTTCAATTTTTCACTCGTTTTTACGTCAAATCTAATATTGATGAAATTATATTACTTTTAAAAATTGGACAGAAAAATTGACAGAAAAAATCTAGGTGAGAACGCATGTAAAAATTTTTCGAGAAAGAAAAGGTCCCCGTCCTTCTACGTGTAATCTAAAGTTGACTTAATAAGAATGCATAGGCATGCCCCTTTTAAAAAACTAAAAAACTTGTTTTTTCAAAAAAAAATTATATTAGGGGACTAAGGAAAGCTGTGAGTGTAAACCTTAATTTGAGGGAGGGGGGAGGTGCCTGTACACTGGAACTGAGCCCCCTTGTCAGCTATTTTGTGTTGTATTATTTCATTTCACTATTTGGAAATTTCCGATCAAATAAAAGGTAAAAAATTGAGGAATTTTTAATTTAAAAAAGTCTTGACAAATTGTAAATTACAGGATTCAGCATCATAAGCGGTCTGACTAAAATAAGGTTCTTGTAAAAAGAAACTGCGAAATCAAAAAAATATGCGCAAAATAATGTCGATGTCGGACCATGTATATATTAAAACTCCTTTTTTTGTTAACCAATTTTTATCGTTCCCTGATTAGCCATTTCAAATGTCAAAAAAAAGACTTGTCAATTTTCTTAACACCAGCACGGGTGTTTGTACTAAACTGAGCGTCTTGCTCAGAATTTCATGCTGATCATTTCTACACCGATCGGTCTTGCGGAAAAAGTTCTTTTTTGCGGATAATTTTTGCTTTTTTGGCCCTATATAAACTAGTTAGGGTTGGTATGGTCTTCACGCTAAATTTTTTTTCAAATCTTCTATTTTTTGTTTCAAATTTTTATATAATGCATAATTAAATAAGCTTTGTAATGAGTGTAAATGTGTCTGTGAATGTTGTAAAAAGTTGGATAAAAAAGCGAAAAATTCCGACACACATGTTATTCCTAATCCGATTTCTGCAAATTATTCTTTCAGTGTTTATGTTTATCAAAAAAGAGAGTTCTGAGTATTCTTTCGCTATCAAATTAGCCTGTCAAACTTTAAAGAAACAGATGTAAAGTTGACTTAATAAGTATGAATACATTTTATTTTGAAAATTTTTTTGACGTAAAACTTTTACCCGATCAAGAGAACTTTAATTCTAACACTGGATTCGTGTTCAGCATGTTCAGCTTGCTTATGAAACTGCTTTTAAAATTCTAAAATTAATGTCAAATTTCGAATTCCGCTCAAGATACCAGTTTTCAAGGCACCAGGTGACTATTTATGTAAAGGTTTCTGTCTCATTTTTAAGCAAAAATTATCCGCGAAAAAAAACTTTATTCGCAAGACCGATCGGTGTAGAAATGATCAGCATGAAATTCTGAGCAAGACGCTCAGTTTAGTTTAAACACCCGTGCTTGTGTTAAATTTTATTCGAAAATGCAAAAAGTGTTTTTAAAATGTGATGTAGTCCTGCCTGGATCAGAAATGATTGGACTACAGTACCATTTGCAACCCAAAAAGTTGTTTTACTAAGCGTTTTGGTCGTAATCGCTCTTTTCCACTGACTACAACTAAGCATTGAGTTAATTTTTAAAATTTTTATATATTTGTGTGATAAATGTATAGTGATTTTTTTCATAATTTTCAGCTAAAAAGCAATCATGGCAGTTGGCAAAAACAAGAAGATGGGCAAGAAGGGCAACAAAAAGAAGGTGATTGACCCTTTTACCCGCAAGGAGTGGTACGATGTCAAGGCACCAGCCATGTTCACCAACCGAAATGTCGGCAAAACACTGGTCAATCGATCTCAGGGAACCAGTAAGTTTTGCCTTTCTGTCTAATAAGTTAAGTGGGTAGCTGATAAGGATTTTAAAAACTTCATAGATTTGTCTTGCTTCAACTCAATAACTCCCCTTTTTTCGTCGTTCGGGAATTTTTAAGACTCATAATGGAGCTGGAAACTTGACGCTGGCGAAATTTTTAAGTTTTCAAAAAAGCGTTTATTTAATTTTCCATGGGAGGAAACAGCTTTATTTTACTTACAAAACATCCATAAGTCTTGTTTGACTATTTTGTAAAATTTCATGCATTTCTCTCCTAAAGCACATCTTTATCAAAAATTTATAAAATTTATTTTATTTAGAGATTGTACTTTATTTGGAAATTCAAGTTTTTATAATTTTAAAGATTTGACTAAAAAATTCAAAGTTCAATAAGCACCGGATAAAAGGACAATTAAACTTTACTAAACTTAACTTTATTTTAAAAACTTTTAGTGACCTACCCTGTATTAAAATAACTCAAACTCACAAAAAATTAAAGTGTTCACATAAAAGGGGTCGAATTCAATGACTACACACAAAATATGTATTCGCAAATTCTAACTTTTATCCACCACATCAGCTTATTATAAGATCAAAAAAATATGTTTGTAATTTGCGAAATAACCCTAAAACCCATCTTAAAGCCTAACAACAAAAGTTGTACACTGTGGTTGTGTTTCAGAGATTGCTAGCGACTTCCTGAAAGGCCGTGTCTACGAGATCTCCCTTGGAGACTTGAACAACTCTGAATTCGACTTCCGCAAGTTCCGACTGATCTGTGAGGATGTTCAGGGCAAGAGTTGCTTGACCAACTTCCACGGCATGAAGTTCACCCGTGACAAGCTCTGCTCCATCGTCAAGAAGTGGCATGTAAGCGATATTTTTAACTATTTTGGAGTGAGCCTACTAATATGTCTTACCTTTCAGACCCTAATTGAGGCCAATGTTGCTGTCAAGACCACCGATGGTTACTTGCTGAGACTGTTCTGCATCGGTTTCACCAAGAGGAATGCCAACCAGGTCAAGAAGACCAGGTAAACTATTTTAAAAAATCTTCTCCGTAGGTTAGTGCTCTAGGCTAGATCAATTTTTATTCACAACGTGTGGAAAATATACTAGAACGAGAATAGAATATTTTGCCAAGGCTGTGAAAAATTTCGGCACTACTTGCATATACCCTCCCCGTGGGGGGTTAGTCTAGAAAAGTAGCGCCAAAATTTTCGCTTTTGAGCAGTGACACCTTATCGCTTGTTAATTTTTAAAAAAACCACCTGAAGTTTCTAATTTAATCCTTAAAAAATGTATACCTGTCTATAGAGCTGTGCATTTGCATTTTTGCAAAGTTAGCGATGCGATAGTGAATTTCGGATGCGATTATTGCATGCGATATTCTAGTATCAAATTTCGAATGAGATATTTCTCCTAAAAAGCTTTTGCCGCTTTTCAACTTTATAGTCATATATATACTGCTTTTTACGACAGTTATCAAATTTTATTGTTAAGTGTTTCATAGTTGTGAAAGCCAGGGAAGTGATGCACGCAGAGACAGAATTTGTGACGCTTCCATCTAGAACCAATACCATGCACTGTCAAACTGAAATACTTACATCAGTCAACAAACTACACGAGAAAAAAATAATATTAACCTTATATATCTATCCGCCTCAGACCATATATCGGAAGAAATGAAAGAGCAATGCAGTCTTCAAGGCGCAAAAACATTTCCTGTTTCACAGCTTTGTAGACTCGCGGCCTTGAGCATTCGGTGTAATGCTTCCGGCCTTAACCACATTAGCAGTATTATCGCTTTCATAAAAAATAAAAAACACGTGCCTTTTAAATTCTCCCTGTCAATCAACGGCAGTAAAGCTTTAAACGTTTCATCTTCTATCACAGCAAACGGCTGATTTGTGCGCGCAATAAAGTGGACAATCCTCTATCAAGTGAACTTAAGTCCCCTAAAAACCATCTGTTTTACATCACTACCTCAGTAAGAAATATAAAATCGAACATGTTCGTCGGATAACAAATCTCCCTGGATCTTGCTTCATCAATTATTTTCTTACTTCCTCGGTTTTTTCCAACGCCTCAAGTTGGATGCTGGGTAAGATGTAGTTTCAAATTTGTAGTTACCCGATTAGGTGTCTTCAGCATCTTTTGAAAAATATTGCACTTGGACGAAGTTGGTGATAACTTTGTAAAAAGAGAACCTGTCGAATCTTCACCTTCGAGCTGAATTCGCCAGATCAAATTCATCTAAAATCTTTTAATTTACAGAACACTTATTGCTTGAAAAGTCAAAAAAGGGAAAATAGGGATGCAGAAAAATGTTCACGATATTTGGCAAGTTCGCGATGCGATATTGCAGTATTCAAAATATTTGCGATGCAATATTTTCGACAAAAATTTTTGCGATGCTATACATCGCATTGTGCACAGCTCTACCTGTCTATGATAAGAGTTTGAATTCGCGAATACTAGGTGTAAAATTTAAAATTAACCTAACTTTATCTGTAGTAGTCGAAATTGTCTTTTGTAATAAGTTTGAATTACTATTTAGCAATAGATAAATGTCGTTTTGGCAAGTTTCATATTTAACAAAATTTATATCTGGCAATATTATCCTAGCCATGATTAGAAAAACCTCGTTTTATATCGTTTTTCTAGTCAATTAAGAGCAATTTTCTGGTATATGTTGTAGTTCAAAACGCGCCTTTTTGTATAATGTGAAAAGCTGTGATTAAATTCCAACTTTACACCTGATATCTGCGAATTCAAAATAGCATCATCTCTTATGCTTCATATGCAAGCATGCTTCTTTACATTTAGACCCCATGTTTTTTAAGACCTTTTCTCTAACAAACTAATAAATTGCAGTTATGCACAAACCTCCAAAGTTCGTCAAATCCGCGCCAAGATGGTTGAGATCATCCAGAAGGAGGTTTGAAATTGACAATGGCTTAATATTCACCTCTGAAAGCTAATAATTTAGGTGTCTTCTAGTGACTTGCGTGAGGTGTGCAATAAGTTGGTCCCGGACTCCATCGGCAAAGATATTGAGAAGGCATGCTCGTTTTACTACCCTCTTCAGGACGTTTACATTCGCAAAGTCAAGATTCTCAAGAAACCAAAGTTCGAGCTAGGAAAACTGCTGGAGATGCACGGCGAAGGTTCTGGAGCTGTTGCTTCAGGTGTTGCCAAGGACGGAATCTCGGCACCTGACGCCTACGAGCCACCGGTCCAAGAAAGTGTTTAAAAAAGCCAAGTGACGGTTATGTTTGTTGCTTTGTTGTTTGGAGAATAAATGTTGAGTTATCATATGAAAGTTATGAAATACTAGCATAATATGATTAACAAGGTAAATAATGATTAAAAAAGTAGAAGTTGGAGACCAGATGGATGTTATTGCGAAAATCAGCTGTTTTAAAAATTGACCGAAACAGAGTCTTTATAAAAAAGACTTGGAGTTTTCCAAACGGTTTTAATCTAAAAAAATTGTTTTAATAATGATCTGGGTAGTCAACTCACCACTTTTAAGTAGCATTACCTTTTTGTAAACTAAAGATGGCATCTTCGCAAAATTTGTATGTAAGACACCTTTTGGAAGGGCAATTTGTTTGGGATGCCACCTTTTAAGAAAATCTTGAAAAACTACCGTGGATTCTCTAACAAGACTGAACAATTTTGGGCTCCGTCCTACATCACGGAAGATGGATTTTCAGGCTAGCGTTAATCCTCTGGATGAAAATATCTTTAGTCATCCAGTCTCCAGCATGGAGGGAAAAGAATACTATAGCATCGAAGTGTTTCTTCCAGCCTCTCCAGAAGGCTTCTCTGGCGGTGGCCATGCTCTCTGCGGTTTGTCCATAGCTTAACCAAGTCAAGATCTGATGTAAATAATGATTCCAAAAAAGTATCCAGCATCTTGTTCCGTGAATCTTTCTAGTCTCCTCTCATTACACGAAAGATGGTGTCCTTGCTCTGGTGGGTTATACAACTGCCTAATCGACGCCAGTTGTGGGGAAGAAAAAACTTTTTTGATCCATCCTAATGTACGCTGTCCTGCGCTAAGTACACACTGTGCTTAAGTGCAAGCTTAAATAACAACATAAGGAACCAAGGCAAAAAATGGGATTGGTTCTCATATGCAGGGTGACATAAAATTACTGCACCGTTTTTTTTTAAGTTTTATTTCAAATTTTTGAATTGAAATATGTGGTCGCATTTCGTTTCCGTTGCTGTGTTTAGTAAAAAGTTGTTGTATTTCTAATCGAATCTTTTGTATTTCTCCAATGTAGCTTTTAGGTAGCTTAACTACTGTCATCGATTTTATTGGAAAAATCGATTGGGCAAGGGGCTCCCTACGCAAATTTTTCAAAAATGGTGCAGTAATTGTGTGTCACCCTGTAGAGCCGCACTTTTTGTATTTAAGCTATGTTAATTACCTGGAAATTCCAAAAGTAAAAAAGACCTAAACCAAATTGCTGAAGGATATATATTATATAGATATATAGATATATTTATTAAGAATAATACAGGATCCTAACAAGACTAAATAATCGGAGCCCTATCCAATAAAGGGGAGCGGTTTGCCTTAGTCGCCGCTGTTACTGTTTTTGTGATTTTTAAACTTAGGCAAGGGTTGGAAATCGTATGTTAGGACGAAATTAAAACATATCTTAAATTAAGACCGCCTAAACATACCCATACGTTGGCCAACCCTTGCCGAAGCCTAAAAAGTCACAATAAACAGGAAGGACCAAGGCAAACCATCTCCCCCCTTTTTTGTTGGATATTTTTTTAAATAAAATTTTTATTCATCTGCAAACCACTCTGAAAATGGTGAACAATAGGGCAAGAGATCTCGAAATTCACAGCCTTGACTACAACATATCAGCATTATTTCTGAGATGGTAGCTGGCCGATATCCTTTTTTAGCTACATTATTGTTGGATCTTTTTTTCCTCCTCATGGGACAGGCCATTTGAAAGGCTTCGAAAAATGATCTGCCACCTAAACCACAAGCATTTTATTGAGATCTATAAAAAGTTACAAAAGGATTGTAAAAAACCTGGTGGACATAACTAAAATAACAAAGTTAAACATTTTTTATTTATTTTTCTTTGAGAAAGACAAAAAATAGAGGGAGGCGTATTTCTGTAACCAGTTAATTTGGCTTCTTTTTTTTACACCTATATTTTTACACTAAAAAATAGGCATGCCCATTGTTTCGATGAAGACATTTTTTCGCCTGTGATTGAGAGTGAGAATGATATTTCAATTAGGGGTGTCCTGGAACTCTTCGGAAGTATTTCGAAACTTAAGTTTTTATAGGAATTTTAGTGGACATGATCATTTACAAGGACGTTAAAAGGACGTTTATTAGAGTTCCGATAAAAATGTAATTTCCGAAATAATTCTAAAAAGTACCGGGACATTCATTCTTGGAAAGGGCAATAGATAGGTAAAATAACAAAATTATTTTTGAGCGAGTTAGTCATACCTCAATATTCAAAACTCTTATATTTCAAAAGTTTTTGTCCTATTTTGACAGAATTCGAAATGCCTTTCACCAGGGTATCAATCTGTCATTTTAAAAGGGGATAGTCCAGTCCGCGATGAAGCCAGTTCGCGATGCTTTTTTCAAATTAATTTTTTTTCCATATTTTTTCTTAAAAATTATCCTTGTTAATTCAAATGCTGATCTATAAACCAACCAGAGTTCTGCTGGATGTTCCATGCACCAATAAACCCAGGTGGTCGTCCACTTGATCCGAAATTTTTTCTTTCGTTTTTCAGCTTCCAAAACTTGTTCTCTGTACTAATTCGAGCATTCTAAGGATGGTTTCACAATAGTAAAATGTTGTTCTCCCGAGTATTTTTCGAGTTTTCAAGGAAAAAGGTAAGTTTTCATTAGTAAATTTCTTTCGTTAATTTCTAATTTTTTTCTAAATCGAACAATTTATTTTCCGGTGAGAAATAGCCGCTCTGCAAGAAATCTTCATGTCAGAAGTTAGGTGCTTCTTAGGTTAACTTAGGTGCTTCTTTGCAAGCCTTTGTTTCACTAGGTATCTCTACCTGACTACCACCTCCTAGGTCAGGCCTGTCCCGGAACACGTATTCAAGAATTCGGAAAACGGAATCCGGAATGATTTTGAAATTTCGGAAAACGGAATACGGAAAACGACTATTGACCACTTATGGACCACCCCACATGGTACCACCACCTATAGACCACCGACGGGTACCACCTGTGGATCGCTATGGATCACATTTTCATATCGCTTTATGTTCTCATAAAAATACTCTATACAGTTTTTAATTTATTATCACATTTAACTGCATATAAACTTACCCAAATGGATAACCACTCTTATGTGACCACTTGGTGTATCTGGATGCCCTCTTGATGCGAAATTTATTTAGATTTTTTGGATAGAAAGACACTTTCCTGCACTAGTAACGGGTGT
This sequence comes from Ditylenchus weischeri, assembly GCA_029231635.1. NCBI lineage: Eukaryota > Metazoa > Nematoda > Chromadorea > Rhabditida > Anguinidae > Ditylenchus > Ditylenchus weischeri. Next base: position 291,452 of record JAMRYI010000010.1, read on the forward strand.
CCCATAAGTCTTTTGCGGACTTTAAAGCTTATCTTTAATAACAATTTTTATTTCAGAAAAAATTTCTAAATATACAGATGTGTAGCCCATTCGCTCCTCTTTCGAATGATATGTAAACTTATGTTATTCACCAAACATATGTTTGTACTTTTGCAAAAAAGAACAAAGAGAAGAAGAAGAATTTTGGTAGACTTTAATTACTTTTAACTTTTTGCTTCTCATTTTGCTAGGATGTTTAACTTAAGCTTATTCAGAAAACACACAAACTGTTTTGAGCATGTGGGATTTGAGACCAGCCATGGCGAAAAAGCAAAGCGTCTGGAGCGCTGCAAAAACTAACCCAAAATTGGATTGCTGAAAACTTTCCCGATTTCATTAAGGTGGACTCCCATTGGGGTAACAATTCGGTAAAGGGACGATTGGCCGATTTTACGCATATGAGTAAAATCGGCCAAACGTTTGGCCGATTTTACGCACATGTAGTAAAATGCGGTACCTTTGCTGTTCCAAGTAATTTTTAACTTAATTTGTGCACAGTTGTTTACTGTCGTTACTTGTGTTCATTTGTTTATCCTTCGTTCACCACTTTATCCCTTTGTAGACCAATTTCGGCTAACAGTATGAATGTTTTCGCGTAGACTAACCAAGATGTCGTCTCTTGGCTGCAGCAAACTGGCGTTCGAGCAATATCGCAGAAGGAAGTGGCTTCGAAGATTCTCACCAAAAAAAAAGATATGCCCCTATGATATACGTATAGCACAAATGAAGTTGGGAAACAAATTTAGACAGCAAAGGTACCGCATTTTACTACATGTGTGTAAAATCGGCCAAACGTTTGGCCGATTTAACGCATATGCGTAAAATCGGCCAATCGTCTACGCACCAACAATTCAACCATTGTGGGTGAGTGGGCCCCCAATTCTCCTGATTTGAATTTCATGGATTATTTTGGCTGGCCCTACTTACAGTCAAAAGCATGCTCAAGTGCCCACAACTCAATCGCAGCATTGAAGGCATCTCTTGTCCAAGAGTGGGATAACATTCCACAACATATGATTTAAAAAGCTATTGACAGCTTTCCTAAACGTCTTAAGAAATGTATTGAGGCTAAAGGTGGCCATTTTGATGATTAATCATTTGTGTTTACATATCATTCGAAAGAAGAGCGAATGCGCTACACATTTGTATATTTAGAATTTTTTTCTGAAATAAAAATTGTTATTAAAAATAAGCTTTAAAGTGCGCAAAATACTTATGGGACACCCGTTACACAACATTCTAAAGATGGGTTATAGATGCTAGGAAGTCAAATGAGCGGAACTGCGAAAACTAAAAAAATACTCGGGAAAACAACATTTTACTATTGTGAAACCATCCTTAGAATGCTCGAATTAGTACAGAGAACAGGTTTTGGAAGCTGAAAAACGAAAGAATAAATTTCGGATCAAGTGGACGACCACCTGGTTTTATTGGTGCATGGAGCATCCAGCAGAACTCTGGTTGGTTTATAGATCAGCATTTGAATTAGCAAGGATAATTTTAAGTAAAATTAATTTGAAAAAAGCATCGCGAACTGGCCGTACACCAACTTAAAAAAAACATTTATCCTTTTTTTCAATTCAAATTGGCAATAATGGTATTTTTACTTTACAAAAAGGTAAAAATGTTCTTTTTACTCAAATGTTCTTTTTCAAATTTTTGTGATCTCTTTAACACTTTTCAGGTGACCATGGTTTTTAGGCTAAACTTTAAGTAACAAACTTACTTTTAAAGCTCCAAAGCTGTAATCCCGATCTGCTCTAATCAAACCAACAAATTTAGCTAGACCACTTGAAGACACAGGTATTGAATGCACCAACCTAGTGGGTGAATAGTGCGGAAAGGCCAATAGCAAAGACACAGCAACATTTTGTTGAAAAAGTAAAGTTGAGAGACGGCATAACATTCCTAATATAGCGACCATTAAGTTTGGATAACACCAATAATAAAAATAGTAAAGAGTAGAAAAATAAGTGATGCCCTTGTCACTGCACAACTTGAACAAAAAGAAAATGACGGCATTTGTTTTGAGATATTAGGAATTGCACCTTTAATTGCATACTAGACCACAAAGAAAAATGGCAAAAAAATAGTAAAGTGTCTAATTTTTCACCTTTTTAAACGTACATAGCAGTAAATTAAAGAAGAAAAAATATGGTTTGATATCTGAGCCTAATGTCGATGACCAATTTTGTGAACCATGAGAATTATATTATTAATTTTTATTAAGTTGCGCTGGTGTATTATTGAAACTAAATGTTGTGTGAGAAAGTGTATAGCTCAGCCACTTTGCACTTAAAGGACCATGGTTTTTGCACGCAGAGGCATTTCTAAAATTTGAATTGGCGGGGGACACTTTTTTACTCCGAAAATGAGCAACAATTATTTCCGTATTATTTTTTTGTTTGCATCTAAAAATTTTGAAACTAAAAACTCTTTTTGCACAATAAGTATCTTTTAGGATGTCAGCATCACAGCGATTGGGCGTTGCCTCGGATGTATTCGGCCGTCAAAAACAGAAGTCTTGGCTCGCCTCAGCGATTGTGCAGCTTTGTCGTTTACGTCGGACATTTGGTCGGAGAATCACAGTTTTATCAGGTTTTCGAATTTTCGTTTCAATATAGTCAAACACACAAAATTCTGCCTCCAGCTAATGGAATCGACTCGAAGTGGAAGCGCCAGAAGTTCTGCTTGTATGTTAGACATTTTCCAGGCGCTCACAACTTTGACTCGATTGGCGCAATAATCAGCAAGATGCTCCATGAATGGGAAATCGAAGAGTCAAAGCGCCACGTTTTCCTCCGTGACGAAGGGTCGAATATGAAAAAGGTTAAATTAAAACGTTTAAAATCGATCAAAAATAAAATTATGGATCTTAGGCTTTTGAAGAAGGTTATATCTGCACGCTGACTGCAGAGCGCACAAGTTGAATTTGGTGGTCAGCAATTCTCTTTTTCGAAATCCTCTGGTCAAGCCATTGCTAGATAGATGTCATAAGCTGGTAGGACACTTCCGTCACTCCACACTGCCCAATGATCGTCTCAGAGAGGAGCAGAAGAGTGCCGGTTTGCCGCTTCACAGTATATTGCAGGTAACTTTAAGTGAATTTATCACTGCTTCATATCATGCTTTAATTGCATTAAGGACGAGCCAACAAGATGGAACTCAAGCTTCTATATGAGTCGTCGTTTGCTAGAGTCGTCGTTATAAAAAATTAAAAAAACTTCAATCGCGCAGAGAGCCGCGATTGAAGTTTATCTTGTCAAGTTTAAGAGGAGAGATTTGAAGCTGAATTCTGATGAATGGAGTCTGCTAGAGAAGGTCGTCAGAGTCCTCCAACCGTCGGAAGCAGCCTCAAAGCAGATGTGTCGTGACGATGAGCCAATCTCTATTCAATATCCGGTTGCTAGAGCTCTGACGAGGGTGGTCTACGATATCGGAGATCCAGCGCTTGAACAAATGCGCGCATCAATACTGGGCTTGCTGGTTGATAAGTTTGATGTTGAAAAGACGAAGTGAGTCGTATGATACCAACAAAATTTTAGCTTTTTCTACAATTTTTCTATCCTCACAGTCTGTTTTTTCGGCCAAAAACAGGAAATTGGTGCATCTATAAGATGTACCCTGAAGCGATATTAACCTCCAGAAACCGAAAATTTTGGATTCAGTAATTTTTGGGTGGTTAAGGTAAAGTGCCTTAACGTTTTGGATGTTACCTAAAGTTTAGGTCCTAAACCCGTCATAAGACTACCTTTCCTAGGGTATCTGAAAAAATATTTGCTGAATTTATTTCTTTACTAAAACTTAAGTTTTAAATTGAATAGTAAAGAGTGATGTAAGCGAAAGATTTTTTAGAAATTAACAGTAGATTTTACGGGGTCAACAAAAATATTTAGGGGTCAACAATAAATGTTGAGGGAGGTTCAACATATACGGGTCAACATTTGTGGTCAACTTTTTTGTTGGCCCTCAACAAAATGCTGAGGGTCAACTATGTGGACCCCGACTATGGACACTGCCAGTAGCCTCTATTTTAACAACAGTCTCTAATAGAACGACCTTTCTACTAGAATAAATACTGTAAGCTAAATTTGACACAACACCCCAAATACCCAAACGTAAAATATTTGTTTAGCCAAATCTCAAAAAAAATATATCAAAATATGTTAAAAAAAGCAGCTTTGGAGCCCAAGGCAAAATAGGGGTTGTGCACCCAAACTTAGCCAAAAAAATAAACGAAGTTTTTATTTAACACATAAGTATCCTAAAACGGTCGTGGGACAAAATTCCAACGCCAAAATGCCAACGCCAAAATGCCAACGCCAAAATGCCAACGCCAAAATTCCAACGCCAAAATTCCAACGCCAAAATACCAACAGTCTTGGTTTGTTTCTAGGGTTGTAAAATTTTCGAGAGAGTTCTCGAAAAATTCGTTATGCATCTCCAGGTGTTACCAATTTGCATTTCAGCCTCTAATTATAACTTATAAAATCTTCTGTCACTTTTAAAGTTGACAAAACCCAACACTGAAAATTTTCAAAACATAACCACAATATCAGGTATAAGATGTGCTTAACTAATGAGTTGGCTTTGGTGGCTAATACGTCACAAGTCACGCGGATAATTAATGATAAGTTGTGAGTTTAGCTGAATTAGTTAAAATTTTACATTATTTTCCTTCTATCAAAGCTTTTACAGTAAACCACAGGTATATAGAAGAAAAATTTTTATTTTCTGACCGATATAACTCAAATTCAAAAAAAAAGTTTCAAGCAAACAGATTATAACACATCATTTTTCTCGTCCATTATTCTTGCCCCGTCCATCCGAGATCGAAATGCGAATTCTGGTAAAGAATGAGCACTGATTTCACTCCTTGTTTTAGAGGCACTTCACGCTAAAGAACCGAATATGCCCTTGTCGTACTAATCAAATAACTTACAGAGTTGTAGACATGGTTAACTTTTCCACTCTTGCGAAGCACTTTTTTCTGCTTATCCTAAAGCAAAAACGTTTTTAAATCAATAAACGTAACACTCAAAAATTTTTCTTACTTCAGAAGAATCTACTGAAAAGTAAACAAACTGTGGTTCTTCTCTTGGCTGGTAGAGAATCATATTCTTGTTGTAGCGCTTGGCAGCCGAAAGCAACTGCTGAGAAGTTCCCCGTCTGTCTGGTTCACTAGAAGGCTGGAAAAAATGAGCAGCGTATTCTTCCACGGTTGCTGACTGATCTCCGATAGCGGTGAAGAAGCGGGCAAAAGGCTTGTCACTGTTATCGACCAAGAATTCCATCATCTCCCTCCTCACTTCCAATCACTTCTTTGGCGAAAAGCACTTCCTCTGAGTCATCTGATGCGATAAACTTCTCAAATTTGGCGAGATGCTGTTGGACGTGACGAAGGAAAGCCACTTGATCGCGGAGAGGTTCTTCAATAGCTGAATATGCTGAAACCAGTGCTTGTAGCTGCTCTTCATTCTTTTGAACTTTCTTTTCGTGCGCCTTTTGAAGAGGATCTGCTGGATTTGCTCGTGCCTTAAAAGAGATGTCAGGTGGGAAGAACCTTGAGAATAAATCCGTACCTTATTGCTGGTTGCTGGTTTTCCACAGCCTTTCGTTTCACAGCAGTCATTTTTTGTTTTATCTTAAACGCAAGTAAAACAAACGTAGCAAGAGAAACAAGATTACCACAACTGCCATAGGGCTCTGAGTACACCTGTCATGAGCCTTTCTTTCAACCAATCAACCAATTTTCCAAAGACTGATTCAGCTGTTCCATGGCAGACCCTTGTAGCGCATCTCCAGAACTGCTTAGTACCAATCTGACTGTTTGCTGCATCAGATAACCATTGTAACTTGCCATCTGCTTTTCCTATCGATTCCATTTTTCAACCCTAGTATAGAATACCCCCAAAACTTATGCTGTCTAAAACTTAAGTAAAGAGCACCCAAATATATGTTCCAGACACCAGAAAAAGTGCGTAAAACACTTATTAGTCACAACTTCCATACGCTGGCCTACCCCTAAGCCTAAGGGCTAAGCCTAAACTTGTTGTTCCAAAGGGTAGTTACAACGATTTTTAGAAGATCTGATTTTTGGGGGGGAGGTATTCTATACTAGCGCCCATTTTTCTATAAGCAAAAAAGTTACAAATTTAGGGAGGTGATCTTTTGTAAATCAGAGATTTTTTAAGGAGTCAGTGGAGTCATGGTTAAAAGAATTTCAAAGCAGTGAAGCTATCAAGTAAAAATTGAGAAATTAGACTGAAATTTCAAAAAACGGCAATTCAATGCTGTTGGCATTTTGGCGTTGGCATTTTGGCGTTGGCATTTTGGCGTTGGAATTTTGGCATTGGCATTTTGGCTGTTGGCGTTTTAGTGTTGGCATTTTTCCCACGACCCATAAAACCTTTATAAACTTTAGATGCCATAAAATATTAGATAAAACATTGAAACTTGAACTTTTGCTGCCTCTTTTTGTTCCGCTTGCAAAAGAAGCAGCTTACTTAAAGGAAGAAGCTAATTAAAAAGTGGAAAATTTACAGAAAAAGAAGGCTGCAATAAGAACAAACAGAAATTTGATGCAGCGCAATTATTGCAGGAACAGGATCATTGAAAAAATAATAATTTCCAGACGGACACATTTTTCAAGACAATACGCTCTTAAATTGTAATGCTAGTGTTCAAAGTCAAAAAAAAGGTTATTAATTAATACTTCAACAAAACTACATCAAAATTAGCGGCATATGAATTTTATTTTTAGTGAAAAGCACAAATATTCTAAAAAAAGAACACCTAAATTATAGAGCTATTTATTTTATAAACTCTTTACTTTGACCCACGTGTTTTTTTTATCCAAAAAGATAAAATTATTATTTACAAATATGTTTTAAAGTAGGTGATACAGTAGTACAATCCTCTGTATCTCAAATCTTTAGGGTATGCATTTTTGTATGCTATTGGTTATAGTAGTCTCCTATGGATCCCCGTCTTTTGGCTGTTGGCGTTTTAGTGTTGGCAGTCTCCAACCAATACCCCTCCTTGTAGACAAACCGCAAGTTTTTCGCGGACTCGATTATGGACTACGGAGAAAATTCTTCTAATTAGTTTTATCACCTTTAGCTTTCATATAGTTTTCATTCTAGTTGCGTTTCAGAACGTTATATTTTTTAAGTCCTCGACGGTGTACCACTGCAGGACAATTAATTTGACTTATTTGACTGTTTAAGTAATCTGATGTCATCATTATCGAATTTGATGCAAAATTAGTGGGAAACGGATCGGTTCAAAGAAAATTTGTTGGTCGCCGACCTTTTATACAATAACAGCTAAAGTCCTACTTAGCTATAAAATCAATCTAAGACCTTATATGCTTCTTACTTCGGACAAGACATTACTGACCATATATGCTTCTTACTTCGGACAAGACATTACTGACCTTAACATTATGCTTTATTGATTTGAAGGAAGTTGAACAGTGGTCAAGACGAAAAATTCAATATACTAAACAAGCAACATAGCAAACATACAAATCGTATGGAACATGGATCAATATGGCAAAGGAAAAAATTGAATAGGTGGACCGCATCGTAATTTTAATAAGAGAAAACACGCGGATGTCGCTTCCTCTTCTTGATCTGCTTCTTGTGCATAGCCAGTGGACGATTGCGCTTATTTTTCCGGTAGAACAGATTGCAAGCACTGAAATATTTTGTTCAGTACTGCACAAAAACCGATGCCAAAACAACATACTTGCACTCCACTTCGCCGTTGACACCGCGACGCCACAAAGTTGTTTCCGTCGTCCCACAGTTAGCGCACTTAGAATTGACTTGGCAAGGAATGTTCTGCAATCAGAATGATGAAAACAGCAAGTGGGCAATAAGTTACTAACCATTCGCATAGCTCTAGGAGGGTTGTTAGGAATTCTGCGCTGAGTTCTATAATCTATCATCATAGGCATAGCGATGGTAGACACCATTGGAACCTGGCAGTATGCGGCATGAGAGCTGTCGGTAGAAATCTGAGCCTGTCCATCCAATGTCTCACACTTCTTGATCTCGTATTTGACGCCCTACAAATTAAATCTTGTGATACAACTATACCTATAACATAGATAAAAAAAGATGCCTACAGCTTCGTCGTAGATATAGGTAGCAGCAGCACCACTAGGATAGAGACCCGGCAAAGAAGACTGTGACTCCACAGGATTGCTGCAAGATTTTTGCTTTGTTGGACTAGCTTTCGCTGGCTTCACACAGTCTGAGCAATAGCACTTCGGATTTGACTGAAATAAAAATATTTAGCCATGATAATCTATTCGAAAAAAATTCCACACCTCATAGTTGTCTGTCTGGGAAGGAACGCATTCGTATGGCTGATATCCATCGGCATTCTAGAGAAAAAGTGGTGTGAATGATGACAGAACTCGGCAGAACATACCGCATTTTCCTCAAAGGTCGTGGAAGAGTCAGGCAAAGGCGAGAAGTAGTCGGAATACACCATAGAGGGCGAAGCAGACTGCGAATAGTACCCCTGCTCATCGTAGATAGACTGACCGGAAGAAAAAGTTTGCTGCGGGTCTTGACGCAAAAACAAACAGATTTCCTTAAATAATCTGAATTGCAAGACAATATTACAGGGAGGTTAATTCTCACATCTGGGATCAAGAAGATTTCCGTTGTCTTTGATGCTTGTCTCGCCGATCGTCGTGCACTTAGCATACATGTCAATAGCGATACTTTGCAGAGATAAAAAAGCTAAAAAAGTATATTAGAAGGTAGGTTGTCTTCATTCACACATTAGGTTGTCTTCATTCACACATAATATCAATATGTTGGGGACTTCAGGTTTCATAAGGCAAAGCGTTAGTTCTGTCTTTACAAATTTGACTGATTTTTAAATTTTCCTTTAAGATCAGAAAAAATGAATTAGGCTTATAAATAATGCGATCAGTTTTTTAATTGCAACGCATAAATGATTGATGAATATCATTTTTTTCCAAATCCTCTCATCTATTTTTATCTAAAAACAGAAGTATCATAGCAGTACCCCAAAATAACCACCCCTTGAAATATCCCAGTTCAACCCCACCTATGGTCAATTCGTCTACAGCCCATTCATTTGATAAAAAACATGACAAAAAAACGCGCACAATTACTAGTTCAAAGAAATCTGATCGATTCATAGCAAGAGACTTAATAATTTTAGCGATTGCGACAAGAATATCTGATGAAAGTGTTCGGGGAGTTCATCGGGGACTAAGCACTAGAAAGCGAAAACTCGGATATTCACCTGGATGGCTTGAAAAAATAAAAGTTTAAATAAAAGTAAAAAAAAACCACTTTCTTTTGCCTGAAATTGCACGGGGAATCCGGTTTGATAAGGCAAAAATATTTCAATTATGCGAACCCCAAAGCTGGGTGGGAGGGATGTTAGGCTTTTTTTGTTCCGTCGACTAAATTTGGTCATTCTGATTTAGAAAGACCACCCACCAGGGTAACGATTCAAAAATTTCAGAAATCAGATTTTGTGGAATCGCATTATATAAGAAGGAAAATGAAACATTTTTTTTGAAAACATATTCAACCGCACAAAGAATGACAAACAATGTTAACAATCGTACTCGAGCTTTGCATGCGGCCGCATGGAGGCATCTTTCTAAAAAACGAAATGCAATTGCTACGCAAACACTCTTGGGTAAAGATAAAAAGTAGCGATGCAGGCAAAAATTTGAACAAAAAATTTTGGTGGGAATTTAAAAATTTGCTTCATTTTTATTTTACCTTGTCTCTTTTTCAAAAATCAGACAAATCAAACCTCTTCATTGGAAATCAAACCTTTTCTGATTAATCAAACCCGATCGGAACCCTGCCACCCACTCATTTTGACTCAGAATGGGATTCTCGTTAATGAAATTCTCGTTTAATATACAAGAAATTCCACAGTTAATTCGTGGGTCTCATTCATAGTCAATTTGATCAAATGTAGTTAACGGGAAAAAACGTCTACGTGATGGCAATCAAAAGGGGGTAACCTAGTGCGAATAACTAGGTGGGTGGTTTGATCAGTTCCAATCAGTAGTTGGAGCCAAAATTAAAAACAATTCACTAATTTTGATATAAAATCGTGTAGGGAATTGGGTTACCGTAAATCCTCTAATATAAGACTTCAAATCGTGTTATTGTATTTGACCCACTTTTTGAAGAATGCTTTATGCAAATTACCACCTATTTTGTAGCTCATTTCACTGGCTACAAAATGAGTGGTAATTTGCATAAGAGCATTCTTCAAAAAGTGGGTCAAAAATACAATGCCAAGAACACGATTTTGAATCAAAGGGGGGGGGTCTTATATTAGAGGAATTACGGTAATTAGGATCGAAATTGATATTTCTGCCACCCTAATCACAAAACCCTGAGAGTAGGTGGATATCCACTTGGCTGGTCTGATAAATAAAAGTTTTTTTAAAAAAAAACATTTTTTTCTGACACAAATTTGTGTGGGGAATTTGGTTTGTTAGGATTAAAATTGCAACTTTATCCACCCAGATTCCAAAACCTAGGTGCCATATAGGGTAGGTGCCATATAGGTATCCACCTGGATGACATGATTTTTTTAGGTATAATCTAAAACAAACCACTATTTCCAACCTTAAATGGCATCAGGAATCGGGTTTGTTAAGACCAAAATCGTGATTTCACCTACCTAAACCTTGAAACCCGGGATAGGTAGCCTAGAATCAGGTGGACATCCACCTGGATGGCCCAAAAAATCATTAAAAAATTTAAAACAAATCTAGCTATCATACTTAAAATTGTATATGAAACACGATTTGACAAGGCCAAAAAACTTTCACCAACTCTAACACCAGCTACCCAGGTGTGTACTCGTGGGTATATAGATATCAATCTATGCCAGTATGATGGGCAGGCATGGCTGTATGCTAGGTTGGTATATCATTAGGGTGGGTATAAGCACCAGAAGGATGGTTATGTAGGCTTGAAGGGTGGGTGAAAAAATAGGTGAGAAAATTCGAGGCTTCAGCGATTCTTATGTACATATAAAAATGGCATACAAAATGGCATGCTGACCATTTTTTCAGAATAATATAGAGCTGAAAAAAGGACGGTTAAAAACAGAAGAAGTAAAAATACCTTCTTTTTACCTTATTTTGATGCCTTTTCACTTCTTCTGTTTTTAACCATCCTTTTTTCAGCTCTATATTATTCTGAAAAAATGGTCAGCATATCATTTTGTAGGAAAATTCAAGAGCTTTCGAATAATGCTTTAGTCTATAACTTCTTACCAAAAAAAATTTGAGAAAAACTCTTATTTATGCGCTCAAACAACGATTTTCCTTGATTTTGACTTGAAATCGACTCTTTTACGTTGATACTCCGTAACTTTTTCCAAAATAATCAAAAATAAAATTTTGACCTACCAAGTTGTAGCTAAGAAACAGCATGTCAAAGTAGCATGCACTTCAAAAATTCAAATTCGTTTTGAGAAAAAGATGGAAAATGTAATCGAACGGGAACTTTTTTCGCACCCTTTTTTTCGTCACTTTTGAAACTATGAATTTTGGCATCGTATTTTTTACAAAGTTTCAAAAACACCATGACAGTTTTGTAGAGAGTGAAATTCTCTGGAAGTTTATCTCTTTCGGTTTCACTTTAAGGTTGAAAAATAATCATATTCAAACCGTTTTTGGCAAAAAATTGTGCAAAATTTGATCGAAAGGTAACTTTTTTTCCGCAACTGTATAACAGTGTTTGGACTTTCAGGAAATGGTCGTACTCGTACTTCGTACTGCTAAATTTCAGCCGTCGTACTTCGTACTCGTACCTCGTACAACAAAAATTTAAAGCTCGTATATCGTACTCGTACCTCGTACTAAAAAAAATTTTGCTCGTACTTCGTACTACAAACATTTGCTGCTCGTACTCGTACTACAAAAATAAGGACTCTCACTTCTTACTTCTTTCCATAGTCTCAAAATTTCAGTAGTTTTTAGTTCTACTTCATTTTTGCTCGTTATTTTGAAAATTTATGAATTTTAAAAGAAAAATATTAGTTATTAAGTACTTATTTCTCACAGCATTATTTATTAATGTGTTTAAAAAAGAACGCATGAGTTATTTGAAAATCAGTTAAAAAAAAATTATTTTTCAATGTATTTTTTTATTAAAAGACATTAAGATCCGGCTTTTAAGTCGTGAAGCGCCAGTATTTGCTTTGTGATTCGCACTGTGGAGAGTCATTTGGCTGAACATTCTCTCAACGGGTGATGTAGTCATTGGCATAAGCATAGTGGTAGACGAGACGATGGAGATGAAAAAGATAGGGCCAGAGAAGAGGTCCGACAATATCTGAGAGAACTCGCGACGGACTTTAAAAACAAAGACCTCTTGTAGTCTATCAAAATCTCGTTTTTTGCTATTTTTCAACAATATATAATTTTTTGATAATTTCAAAATGAACATTTCACAAAACGGAATTTCACTAAGTGAAAAATTGTCAGTTAATCTATTAATACTTAAATTTTGAAGCTGTTCGTACTCGTACCTCCAAATTTTTTTCTCGTACTTCGTACCACTGAAATTTCTTCTCGTACTTCGTACTCGTACCACAAAAATTTCTTCTCGTACTTCGTACTCGTAGTACGAGTACGAAGTACGAGTACGAGGTCCAAACACTGCTGTATAACAAGGCTTTCAAAGAAAGAGTGTTCAAAAAAAGATAAACTTGGAAAAAGATATTTTCCGAACTCATTTCTTGAAAAACCTCAAATTTAGAAGCTCATTTCTCCAAAAAAAATCGAATTCCTAAACTCTTCTTGCCGAAAACGGAAAATTCCCAAAAAGCTCCCGAAAAGCGAAGTCGCCGAAAGCGGCAAATGCCGAAAACGGGAAATGCCGAAAGCGGAAATTTTTGAAACTCGCGCTTTTCCAAACTGCCAATGCCAAAAACTAATACAGCCTTGCATTAAAGCCAAAGTATAAAAACATTTAAATGTGTCCAAAAAAAGCGGCCAAAAAAATGAAAAAGGCGGCCAAATTCTCACATTAGGTGGTACATTTCTCACGCAGCCATATTATTTGCGACAATGACATGAATGACTTTTCACATAAGAAACGGCATTCCCTTGATAAGATAAGGCTGGAAATTTTTTGGCGCCATTTTAAATAGTTTCACTGTTTGGAACAAACTGAAATCTTCGACCAAAAACTATAGGATTGTTCAAGCTTTTTGAACTATTTCTTTTGTTCATAACTTTTTAAATATGCGCTATTTCGACGAGTTTTTTTGGTCGATAGAAGAGGGGAGAGGAATTTTCTTGATACCTCATTTGTCTTTTTACGATAGAAATTTCGATTTTTGATGGTCGATTAAAGATTTCGTTAATTTTTTCAGGAAAAGTTGCTTGTGCACAAAGAGTTCGGACAATCATCTGGTATGCGCGAATCGGATCACCAAAAAGGGTTAAAGTTTTTTAGCCAAGTTTAGCAGAAATGGAAAACGAACAGGATTATTCAACAATGGTGGGACAAGTTTCACGATAATTTTGATTGTTTTGTTTCGAATTTTGAACAAGCGTTTTTAGGACGATAAATGGGAAGATGATTTCCGAATATGCCATGGCCTCGATATTTTCCAGACCTGAGACCATGTGATTTTTTGTATTGAATGTGTTGAAGCTCAAGGACGGAGTGTAGAGCAAGCATATAGGAGTATTGAGGAATATTAAGCTTTATTATGATCAGCCTTCTTTGCCAATAAAGATTTGTCATGAATCTTTATTCCTGTTTCATATGCTATAAGCCATTTTTATTAAAAATAAACGAAATCTTTAACTGACCATCAATAATCGAAATTTCTATCGTAAAATGACAAATGAGATGTCAAAAAATCCTCTCCCCTCTTCTGTCGATCAAAAAAAGATCTCGTCAAAGTAGAGTATATTTAAAAAGTTATGAGCAAAAAAATTAGCTCGGAAAATTTGGACAACCCTGTATGACTGGGGTTGAAATCCCCCGTCAAAATGTTCGAAAATCCCGTTAAATTTTTTTACTTTTTTATAACAGGCGTTGGCCTACTGCTCCGTTTAAGTTCAAAAAAATTGATATAACGCTACCCTGGTGGTGCAGTCATATCGAAGGTTGACTGTATTTTCAACCAAATTTGGCACTTTCCTTGTAGGGAGAGTATAGAGCTCACTATTAACTTACAAGGGGTAAAAGGCGCCTATCGGCACCTCCATAGTGTTTGTGCCTATTAATAATTGATAACTGATCGCAAAACACGCGCGAAACTAAAAAATCATTGCACAGTCTAATAGATTACACGGGTTTGCGAACAAAGGTAAAAAATCTGGCTTGAACACAAAAATCCTCCCAAAATTTCTGCTGAAATCCACCATCTCTAAATCCACATCCAGCCTATCTTTAGAGCCACCTCAATTTTACGGTTTTGTGCCTAAAAGAGAGTTAAGATGTTGAATTTTAGTGTTCCGAAGAGATTGCCGACATGAGTTTGCAATAAATAGAGAATATAAATAAATAAGCAATAAATTCAGAAATAACGTGACAACTACCCCCCTTCCACATACTATATAGAGATACTTACTATATATTAGTAGAGCCCACTAAGAGCTTGCTATTAATTTAACTTGCAAGTAAAATGCCGGTGGAATTACTGTTTTTGTCTTGTTTTTGTTTTATTTTTCTCTCTCTTTTCCATTCTATTTTCTCTCACACCAAAATGATTGTTGAAGGTCATGTAGAGAGGCTGTAAAAGTAAAATCACTCCAGCGAATCTCTCTGCCCCCTTTTCTATGTCTCTTTTTGTAAGATATAAGGCAGCAAAGTTGAAGAACACACAATAAACTTCAGCTTTTTATTCCAGCATATTTCTATGCCCTTTCCTTAGGCTATTTTCTTTTTACAATAATTTACAAGCTGGTTGTAAAGTACCTGGGATTACTAAATGTTGTATCGCCATTTTATTTTGGCTCTTTTTTTGCTTGAAGTGTGTTCAACTACTAGGTTAGCACTTATTTTGTTGATTTTATAATAGACTCGGCATCTTTTAGATTAAAAGATATTGAATTTCAGATATTTTTGTTAGTCACAAAAAAATTGATGTACAGGATGCACGGTACTTGTTCGGCTGCCCCCCTGTGAAAAAAAGTAGTATTGCAAATACTACTCAAGTAGGAGTAGTCTCAAATTTTGGTTGCATCATAGAATCCCCTCCCACCACGCAGAGTGGTCGGATGGAGGAGATAACCTCATATTCGTGTTTCTCTTTTAGAATTTTAACATAGTTTTGTTGACTGGGGCCTACCGCACAAAGAAACTCAAGTATGAATGCCTTTTTCATGCATCCAGATTCACTTTCGAGTGATTTGTGTCTGAAGTATGTGGGTGTGCGCATCCCAACTCCAAGCCCCTTTTAGAGACTACTCCTACTTGAGTAGTATTTGCAATACTACTTTTTTTCACAGGGGGTGGTCAGCCGAACAAGTACCGGATGCCCAATTCTCAGAAATTTAAAAGCTGGTATATTTTTGTAGAACGCGTTTATAGGAATTCTGTTTTCACCGGTCGACTATCCTTAAGCTGCAAATTGATTTGGTATATATAATACAAAAAACACCATTTTTCCTTGCCCGTTTCACCCCTGTGGTTTAGAATCTTGCCTTCCGAAATCCAGATGGATTTGGTCCGAACCACACGGAAGATGAATTCTTTTTTTGACATTATGCCAAATTATTTGGGACCCAAGGACAGTCAACCGGTGTGAATAGAATTTCGAAAAAAGCTTTCAACACACTTTTGCCTTAATTAATTTATTCTTTTGTCAAAAATCGAAATTATTTTCCTGCTGAAATGATCATTTTTAGGGGTTAATTAGTTGGTTTTTTAATGAAAATGCGGTAAAAAAGTCGTTATGATGATTGAAATCTCAAGATAATTCTGACAATTTTTAAAAATCAGTTTTATAAACTTTTTAAATTGTTTTGGACTTTTTCACCTTTTTTTCGTGCATGCTACCTGAGCAAGTTACTACAAAAAATTGAGCTTATTGTCTCAGCTGTCTTCTGATTTAAAAGTTGCCTAAATACTGTTAAGAAAGAAAGTCTTGAACACAATGCCGAGAAAATGACTTTGAATTTGGAAGGAGTATCTCTGAGAAATATGGTAGAGATATTTGGCTCACCCTGAGACTGACTTAAATTTTTCTGATATCAATTGATTCTGGCAAAAATTAATTCTGTCAAAAATTCAAACTGACAATAATTTCTCTCGGCCAGATTTTTTTGGATAAATTTGTTGGGTAGTTAAATGGTTAGAGGAACAATTATTTTCGGTTTATATTAAACTGCACAAAATTTATTTCAATATATCATTTATTTTGGTGCGTAGACCTTTTCCGAATTTGAAACTTTTTTTCATTTTCGGGAAACGTTTTCCGAATTTGAAACTTTTCGGTTCTTTTTGGTTATCGGGACCCCCCTCCGTAATTGTTTCCAAACGCAACAAGGTATGAAATTTTTATTTTTTAGCAGTTTTTTTAATCCTCCTTTATTAATTAAAGCACAATTCACACGATTCCAAATCTTAACGAGTAATATTAAATGGCAAATTCGGTGGGTACAACTCGTAGATAAAATGATGGGGGTCCCGATAACCAAAAAGAACCAACTTTTCCTATAGTTAGTCCCCAAACCATGCATCTGTAGTGTATTCAAGACAATTTTCTGAATCCGTTTCCGTTCTATTATATAGAGCTGGTTAAAAACAGAAGAAGTAAAAATACCCTCTTTTTACCTTATTTTTTACCTTATCTTTTTCTATCTTTTTTCTCAAAACGTGAAATTTTGAAGTGAATGCTACTTTGACCTCCTGTTTCTTCGCTACAACTTCGTAGGTCAAAATTTTATTTTCGATTATTTTGGAAAAAGTTAAGATCATTAACGTAAAGATTGCACTGTGTATGCTGGCCTTGGGGCTAAGCCTGCCTCTTTGCTCTGTGGTGCAGGCTTTTTCTCATGCCTTGTACAAGTGGGCACTTTTTATGGGTGTTGGGTACCTTATTTACGGCTCACTGGGCAGCAGGACTCTCGAAGTTTTACGGGAGGTTTTCTTGTTTTTCCCTACTTACTCACTAGGACCGTAACAGGATGGTAAGGATGGTAACAAGTTTTTTTATATTCAGTCATCTCAGTATACAAAAAAAACCCCAGCTAGTGAGGATTAGACATTCTCGGACTAACATTTTCCCCTCAAATCAGTCCTTAATCACTCTCAGTGGTCTTTATCTATTCTAAATACTCCTAATTTATCTTTTATAGTCTTAGTCCATCTTCAATGCTCTTAATACTCTCCAATGGTCTCGCTTTACTTTTACTAGTCTTGATACATCTACAATGCTCCTGAGCTACCTTTAATGGTACTATTTTATTCTCAGTGATCCTGATCCACACACTCGACAGTTTCAAAGTTTTTTTTATATTCAGTCATCTCAGTATACAGATGTGATGTTCTTATGACTATTTTCTACCCACATTTAGTTTCTGGATTCTTAAAAATAAGAGTTAGGCTAATTTGACCAAATCTCGTAATTAGACCACTTTAATTGCATTGCATTCTAAAATCACCATCTCTAGCCTAACAACCGTTAACTTTTTGATGTTTCAGTTTATAAAGATAGAAAGTTAAACTAAATTTTATTCTTGTAAGCGCGAAAAAAAACATGTAACCAGAGTGATAGAATAACAGGTGAAAACAAAAGTATTTTTATAACAAGTTTCCGTCAGAGATTTCACTAGTCATTCTTGAGCGGAATTCATTGGCTTTTTCTGAACGGGTCTTTTCTCGACGGGTCCACCACGAGATGCAACTTCTGCAAAAGCGCACGAAAAAACCCTACAGTCATTAGAGTTTTTCTGCTTGGGAATGCTCTAAACGAAAAGAAAGTTTTCAAAAAACTGATGCAAAAGTTTACCTTGGCACATCTTTTAGTCCACGTAAACGTCAAAGTCCACAATAATGAAAAAAATAGGTGTGAAAAGATTTGACCTACATTTTCGAAGTAGGAAATGAACTTATTTTCTGCTGAGTTGATTACAAATCTGCCACTGCCATTCGAATGACGTGCACACTGTGTAAGTATTGCTTCATAGGCCATTGGAACACCATCAGGAGGAACGTAAACTAAATAAAACGTCTTGCGTGCTGAAAGTATCGTGGAAAAGACAAATTTAGCCTACCCAATGATTTCAGTGCGTCAAACAATACTGTGAACCGACCTTCTTGCTTGTAAATCTGCACAAGACCTAGCGTTTGTACCTTTCGGTATAGCGCTCGAGCATAGTGGGCGAAACAACCATGTCTTTCAGCGACTATAAACGATTAGAAAAATTATTGATAGACTGAAAGGAAGAAACACTCACGATTGTATCCATGTTCAAACGCCGAAATCAAACCCCTTTCATAGTCCATGTGGGCATGAACAACCCTTGCATTTGGGATCAAGTTTTCAACAGCAGAGAAAAAGTGATCATACGTTCTTCTGGATTTCTTTGGCAAGAGTGCATGTAGACACGGCACAAATGTTTCTCCTAGCTTAGCGTGCAACGTGAGAAGTTGTTTCCATCCCTTGGGCACCAGTGCAAAGGTGCCATCGAAACTCCACCATTCTGAATTTTCGAGAAACTAAACAAACCTGCTCAGTACGCCATGGACAGTTAAAAACAAGATGTCAAACCCTCAGCAATGCTGGAGTAGAAAAGATCATGAGTCTTCTTGATGATGGACCACCATCGTAGACGACAAATAGGTTGTTCTTGTAGCGATGTAGCTCTGCGGGAGTGATCATGACTTCGGGGTTAGCAGTGAGTCTCGGATCAGCATCTTCCTTCTAAACCGAAAAGTGCATAACATTGATAATTATTGGGTAATTGGAATAAATCCGACCCTTCTATGGTAGTTGACTACCTGAGCCACGTTCAGCGGATTCACTAGTGCTGCGAGCTTACGACTTGCAAACTCAATTAGATTTGAATAAATCTGACGAGGCGCCACCTAAAAGATAGAGTAAAAAACAGCACTAGTTTACAAGCCCGTTCCAACGCACCTGACCATGCGTTGAATGAATAGGAATTTGCCTTTTGAATTTTCTGATGTCTAACTCAACCTTAGCTGTACAATGAGAATGATCACCATCGCTTTTCCCAATGCACATGTTAGCTTGATTGGTCATGATCACTACTTTGCAGCCCTCAGAGTTTTTGACGCATCTCCATTGCTGTCGTCCACTTTCATCTGCTCGGCTAGAACGCTTGAAAACTTCACCTATATTCAGTAGAAAATATTTTACAACTAAAGTAAAACAAAAATACTTTCAAAAATGGCCAGATAACTACAACTCCCATCCTTCCTTTTTTTCTGACTAGACAAGAGCTCAACTTGCATCGGTGGATCGACTGTAGCCTTTCTTTTCTTTGGACGACCAACTTTTTTCGCGATTTCGTATTCTTCCACTTGCTCTTCTTCAAATTCATCTAGCAAATTTCGAAAGTCGTCTGCCTCATCTGTCCAGTCGCTGATTCCACCATCCGAGCTGGCTTCGTCGGAACTGCTATAATTGTTTGCATTCATGAGAATTGGCAGCTAAAATTTAACACACAAAAATGATCGAAAGCAATAAATAACAGCAAGCCAAATTCAAGACACAAGAATATTTTTACACAACCTATAATTTCGGAACAATTTTCGCTAATTTAAGTTTTATCCATAAAAAATCTGGCCAAGACAAATTATTGTCAGTTTATTATTTATTGTCAGAATCAATTGATATCAGAAGAATTTAAGTCCGTCTCAGGGTGAGCCAGATATTTTAATTAGTCTTTAAAAGTTTTTAAAAAGTTTCGCCGGCGCAAATTTTCCCGCGTTATTGCTGGCCATGCAACTATGCTCATAACGGCCCCGTACTCAAGATCTATCAGTGTATGATATCTGCGCTGCTTTACAACACAAAACACTTTTTTATGAAATAACAGCATAAGAAAACAGCGAAAATGTCATACTCTGACATCTATAGCGCAATTTAAATCTAATTGAGGATCTAGACAGGGTATGGAAGTTTAGATGCAAAAAGAATAAAAATACGATTACAAAAATATCAATAACTCTATTTGTCAGATTCCAAAAAAAAAAATTGACCGGTCAAAATCACAACTCTAGACCCAACAGTAATATTCATCTTTGCAAACTGAAAGCAATTAATAAAATTTAGTGCAGAATGCGCACGAAAGACCCAAACCCTGATCAACGAGGACGAAGATGTTAGCCAAGATGCTCAAGAATTAGAAACTAAGATTGGACCTCCAGGAAGACAGCCGACCAAACATTTTGTTCAAACCACCTTTATTTTTAGGGATCTGACAGGTATTTCTAGAGCACTCATTACCTTTTGACTAATTTTAAAAAATTCAGAAGATGACCGGCTTTTTAGGTAAGTTTTAAAGCAGTCAAGATTTGAATTTTTTTAGCCTTTCCTGTAATTTAGTCACATGGTCATGGAGAAACTGCACCAACTTAGACCCAAACTAAAAGCTCAGGCAAAGTTGACCATGGACAATGAAAATATTGACTGCGCCCAGCAACACTTCCAGCGTTGTCGAGAGTACCCTCTCATGAAGTCCTACCATTTTTTTGTGATTGAAGACTCGTAAATGATTTATCGGATTCTTTTGTCAATGAAATAACATTTTTAAGGGTTCATGGAGCTGCTGTGTATAGCAGTAAGTTGGAAATAATATTTGTTCAAACTTTGCTTGTAATTTGCTATATTTTAGTTGATAGGAAGCTCAATAAGAATCTAAACGCAGTGGAAATGGCTTTGCTAGAGTAATGTGTTTGTAAAATTGGCACTAGTGCCGCTTTTTTCAAATTTTAAATTTTGGTGCCTAAAATTAATAAAAAAATCAAAACAAGGTTACATAAAAATACAAAACTTTAATAGATTAAAAAATTCAAAACTAAAAAAATTAAACTAAACAAAAAGATAAAACGAGGAAATAATACGTAAATACAGGGTGGCTCAAAAGTACTGCAGCATTTTGCAAAAACAATAAAAATCAATTTTTGAACCCAATCACTTTTTTATTCACACGTCTGCAACTTTTTTTATAAAAAATAATATTTTGCTACTTAGCACAGGAATTTCTGACTGTAATAACGGTAATAACAACTCAATGAGTCCTTGTGAAAATTGAGCTTTTTGAGGGCATTGCACTTATGTTCGGTGGTCTGATTTTGTGATATGCGTGCTCAGTAGGTTTTAAAAATCTTATAGGAACCGTTATTACAGTCAGGAATTCCCGTGTTAATATGGATTCGGGCATGGTAAAGAGTATAAGTGCTCTAAGCATTGAGGCTCTTCTCAAACACAGCAAGTGATAGAACAGAAAAAAACTATAAAGTGTAAGCAGAATGATATATGGTTATTTACAGGAATTATACATTCCGGAGATTTCCAAAAATTTTGGAAATCGGCCAGTCAAGGGGTTACGTATATGGGGTTACGTATTTTTTTATGCTGCAGTACTTTTGAATCATTAAGTATGGACAAGAAAACATGGACAAGAAAGTAAAATTTTGCGTAGAAATTACTTTATTTTTTTAACACGAGAATTCCTGACTGTAACGTTGGACTACATGAGTGTTTTCAGGCTTAGGCTTACGCTTAATTTTCCAATTTTCCATGAAAAATTGGAAAATTTTCCACTTTTTCTAAAAAGCTCTATCTAGCAGTTTTACATGTTTCAGTTTTCGATGTGATCGTAAACGGTGCAAAAAAGGGATCGGTTTCCTCCATGGCACAATTTTCGAAGGAGCACATTTGTCTCTCAAGGAGGTAGGAGTAATAAATGAACAGCATTCGTGCATGGTTAACTAACTGTGCTTTAGTAGTGATGTTGCGCTGTGCAGACAATATGAATAAAGCTTAAGTAATGGAGGTCAAGAAGAAGATTTTAACCTAGAAAGCTGTTAGCAAAAACTTTTTTGAAAATATCGTTAATTTCTGGTGACAAAATGGGGGAACTAAAGCATATCAGTACCCAGTTTTACATGCTTAGACGCTAAAAAATACAGTTTTAGTCGTAAAGACACTAAATACAGTTTTAGTGTCTAATTAGCTGGCACAACAAGCACGTGTTTTTATCTTTGTATTTTACATAAATAATAATTACTTTTTTAAAAGCTATTCTTCTAGAGCTACCCATCCACTCAACATATTCACAGATTGAGAACAACAAGTTTATTCAGAGCACAACAAAACAACAACAGCGGAAACTAGCATTGCACATCTACCAGATTCCCTCAAACGAATATTCTTCATCCTCCATTTCTTCTTGATCATGCTTTGACTGTTGAGCGAAGACTCTCAATTCCGGTGGGACACCCAGCTCAAACTCTTTCTCAAAAAACGCATAGCGATCATCGTGCTCAGGAAGCCTGAAAACACTCATATAGTCCAACGTTACAGTCAGGAATTCTCGTGTTAACTGAGCTTTCTGTATTTACCGTATTTTCTCTATTAAAAGACCTCCCCAAAATCGGGAATTTCTTTTTTTTTTAAGTCTTTGACTCACTTTTTCAAATCGACTCTTGTTAGCATAATATATCAAAATGTAGCCCGAATTCCCAGCTACATTTTGGCACATAACATACCTGGGGGTCAAAACCAAAAGAGATTCAAAACGCAATAAATAAATGTAAAAAATTCCCGATCATGGGGAGGGCTTTTAATAGAGAAAATACGGTATCTAATAGAGCAAGATACTCGATTTTACGAGTTTGTAACTTGGAACAGAGCACCGTTAATAATTTGCAAAGCTATCTATTGCGCTTCCTGAATTCCACAATAACTACCGATTCGACTTTTCCACTTTGATTGGACACGAGAAAATCTTGAAATTAACCCAAATTTTTTCGGAGGGTTGGAAAAATAAATAAGGTTCTTATAACTGTTATTTTAGTGCCCTCTCAAGACACAGTCTTCATCCGCTGGTTGGTTATGCATCAAAAGAAGTGGGCAATGAACTGGGTTTTATGCGTGAGGTTCGACCTGCTGAGCTAGAAAAATTCGCCGACGATAATCAAAAAGAGTTGACCGCCAGGTGCTTAAACAATTCCTTTCGCATTTTTATTGTAATATTTTTTGCAGGTCAAAGAAATCCGCTTCTTCAATCTTCACTCAATCACCTTATGAAACAGCACTATTAAATGAACGCATTCTGGAGCTTAGACGACATGACTTTGATTACAATACTGCTGATCTTAAAGTTCTTCAGCAATTTCAAGGGGGCGAATTGGCTAATGCAATTGACTCGGGCAGACTTGTGTTTGTACTGTTCTGGTCTAATGTGGCCAGTGTTTCCAGTCATACGTTTGAGTTGTGGTCGAGAGTAGCTTCTCTTTGGGGCAGGGAAACTGGTAATGACGAAAAAGGTGGGGTCATTTATTACCAAAGAGGACTTATAAAAATTTTGTTGTATTTTATATAAAATATAAACTATAGCCTCAGTTTTTACTATAGCATAGTTTACTATAGCCCAGAGGTGGACAAAGATCAGATTGAGCTAGATCAGATCAGTTCAGATCGACATGAAAAATATAGTTGACACAATAGCCGAATTTTGTATTTTAGGTCAAAATTTTGCGGGAATTTGAATTTTATAGTTTGAAAATAACTTAGATCGCTCAGATTCCCACCCCGGAAAGGCCAAAAGCCACTGAAAGTTGGTTTTTTGGGGGTTTTTTAAGGGGGTAATGCCGATTGGGAGTGGTTTAGAGTGGTTTTGAATGGTTCAGGGTGAGATTCTGAGCGATTGAGTCGATTTAACGGCAAATCTGATAAGCGCAATCGAATTTTCTCAAAAGTTTACCCTACCCCTCTTTAGTAAACCCCCAAAAAACCAACTTTCAGTGGCTTTTGGCCTTCCCGGGGTGGGATTCTGAGCGATCCAAATTGTTTTCATACTATAAAATTCAAATTTCCGCAAAATTTTGGCTATTTTGACAATAATTTTGTCAGATCAGATCGATCTAGATCGATCTGATCTGATCTTTGCCCACCCCTGATATAGTCTTCGTTTTTTATGAGAAATCCCAAACTGTCTTGTGTTAGCTAATCAATCCCCCTCGCCAGAAATGACAATTTTTTTAATATTTTAAAATGCTTCGAAAGCTTACAAAAAGTGCCAAGCAAAAAAAGAAAGCTAGCCGCAAAATTGAAAAAGTCGAGTATCTTTCAAAGAGCATTATGTGATGAAGGATTACATGTTTTTATTAAATCGGCTGGAAGATAATAGAAGAAACTGGAATTCCTGTAAAGATTATCTATAGAAACATAAATAAGTTACAAGAGCAAAACTGTAGACAGCTTATCAGCAAGCAACTAGCACGGTGACAAAAAAATGTAAAGTAAAAAGGGAAATTAAATTTTGCAAAAAAGAGATTTTAGATAAAGTTATTCTTAAATAAAGCTACTTTAGATAAAATAATTTAAACTGGGAAAACATTTTAAAAAATTACAAAAAGCGAGAAAAAGTACTAAAACTTATCACGGAAATGATTGTCAGATGATGAATAGGGTTAACCTGGCTAAGCGTTACCAAAACTAAGTGGGTCCGAAATTTTTTTAATACTGTGGCGGCTTCAAAATGTTTTTTATTTTCAGCTAAGGAACGTGAACAAGAAGGGCCATTGTTAGGAAGTGTTGCCTGCCATGAACAGACCGATTTGTGTACTCTATTTGCTATTTCTCATCAAAATCAGCATACTGTATATGCCTACAAAAATGAAAAACTGGTTGCTACACAGTTTTCTATTGGAGATGAAAGCTTCTATTTGAATTGGATGAGAATGTAAATTCTAAGAAACTGTGATATTTCCTAAGTTCTTCAAGAAAATAAAATTTAGGGTTGCTAAAGGCTCATTGATCCAAGTGAATAAATCTGACCTAGAAAATGTTAAGAAAGGTATGCCTTGTTTTTTTGTGTAAGTGAGCAACTGATTTTTAGGTGTGATCGAAGGGTTTTCGAAAAGTGTTCCTAGACTCGCTGTGACAATCGGAGTATTCCCATGTGAGCACACAGAAGAATTCAAGCGATACAAAAAAGTAGCGGAGATGTTGAATGGACGCTATCATCTTGTGTATTTTATTGATAGAAAGTGAGCAAAAAAGATCACGTGAACAAACAACAACCAAATAACAGTATTCCCTCATAACTCGACCAAAAAAATTACTCAAATGCAGGACATCCCAAAAACTTTGGAGGATTTCAAACGGTCATAAGTTTTTGTAGAAGTCAAATTTCAAACCGCTTAGCATTTTGCTTGGTGTATAACATGATGATGTCCTTGTGATTTGTGCCTTGCTCATTTAGATGCTACCACAGACCGGGATTCAAGCCGCAGGGGCACCTATAACATATCGTATTTTGACATTATATTTCAAAAGAATATCGTATTTCCTCTTTTCTTCTAATAAAAGACCTGGGTCTTCTTTTTTCTTACTTATTAATATTACTTTTTATATTCTTCTATTACAGGCATATTTATTTGAAGTTTTTGTAAAAAGTGTTTCTGTAAAAAGTGTTTTTTTTTTTAATTTTCGTCGATTGTTTTCTATTAGAAGAAATACAGTATGAGTACTCGGAAAAAAATCGATTGAATGAATCTCGAGTTGTAAAAAACACTAAGATTTAAAAGGCACGAATTTAAAAACGAGACATAATGGGACAAATGCCTACGCCTCCAATCTACCTCGTTCCCAGTTGTTAAAATTTAAAAAATGATAAAATTACCCCGTTTCCAGATCCGCAGCTTCCATCTCCACCTACCGTCCCCTAGAAACTGTTCAAGAGAGCGTCGAATACATAGGAAATTTCGACTCTAAGTCTTTGTTGACCCACGTGACACATGCTTCTTTGCCTTTTGTTGTTGGTTTATTGCAAAAATACCATGCAAAAATTTTAAGAAATTCAATTTCAGTTTGACATTGGTAATGGTTTCACCTCCCAACTTTTCTTCCATGCCTCTGCCAAACCCCTGTTGGTGCTGCTCTTTGACTCCACCAGAGATGTTGAAGTGCACAAGAACTTTGTTGAGGTAGCTGGCAAAAGTGCCATGAACATCAAGGCTAGGGACCGTCTGTATGCTAAGATCGACAGGTAGATATTAAATATTCCTCAGGTTTAGAGTGTTTAATATTGGGGTTTTTAGCAAAAACTCTGTACAACTAAATGGATTTCTAAGCCAAATCAACCTCAAACCAGATCAATTCCCGGCCTTATGTCTCATGGAAAAAGTAATTCCTTGTATTTAGCTACTTTAATATAAAAGTACTCTTTTTCTCTTTTTCCGTTATCAGAACCTCCATCTAAAATAAGCGGTGATGGGGGGAGTTGGGCAAATCGTTTTTTGGTCAAACTTCTTTTTGAACCAGTACTTTGTTTCAGCCAAAAAAATTTCAACCTGCCTTGGCGTTCCGCCAGTCGGACTTTGGCCAATATAAAAGTTGAGCTAATCGAGTTTTGGACAATACAATACTCGAACCAGTCGAGTTTTGGCCAATGTATATACTTGATTGGCCAAAACCCGATTGGCTAAAAGATCAAATGTACCAAAATCCGATTGGCTGAGACAAGGGTAGCCGATCCGACTGGCGGAACGAGAAGGCTTATAGAGGGGTAGATTATACGAAACATACCCTTGAGACCTGAACGAGGTGTAGCTTATAGATAAGTTTGACTGTGCTAAAATACCTATAACTATAATACCTGCACAAAATCGCATTGCCAAAACCTGACTATCAAGTCTAACATTGGCCAAAACTCGATTGGCTCCAGTACGCACGTATACGTGGAGACATAAAAATGGCCATCGTTGGCTGAAAACCATCCTCCAGGCCTACCCAAAATCCTCCAACTCCAACTTTGAGGAACCCAAGGCTGGTTGAAAAGATTTTCGCCCAAAACGCTGAATTGTCTGAGACGAACTTCCGTCGAAACATTGCCGAAAATAATCGGAAAAATAAGCAAAAATGGCCTGAATGTGGTCAAAATGTCCATTAAAAAGTAGGACGGACACATGCCAAATACTATATAGAGATAAATAGTTTCACAGTTAAGTCTAATTGTTAGTCTATAAACACGCAATTATAATAAATGCAATGGCTCATGATAAGTGAATACCAAACAGTGGAGGATGAAACAAAAGAATAACCGTGGAATAACCATTTCTGACACCAAATTCGTGTTCAGCATGGTCGATTTGCTTGTAAAACTGCTCTTTAAATTAAATTCTGAATTCCACTCAAAACAATAAATTTCGAATTTTCGAGAATTTGAATATTTATTGTAGCGGAATTTAAAATTTGCCAGTGAGCTGTGAATTTAAAGAGCAGTTTTACAAGCAAATCGACCATGCCGAACTTTTTCTGGAATCGCGACCAATAGGTGGCATTTTTACGCATTGTCCATTACAAAAATGGTAAAAGTTCTTTACGAAAACGTTTTCTCACGTAACTTCGTACACCCCCATATTATACAGAAATTTCCGCCCTATTTTACACTAACATATTTCAGGACTTGATAAAATGTGGAACCAATATTGCGCCAGATGCAGAAATCGCCAAATACATCAGCTTCGACAGTCCTAGCTTAACTCAAACAAGTATTTTTAATCCACATTTTTTTTGCAAATTAAGTTCAAACAGTTTTCGGCCCTAACGCAGAATAGGTACCGATTTTACAAGAGGGTTCACCCTTTTCTTTTTTTCTCAGTTATCGAAGATGGTGCTCCTTTGCGTGTGCATACAAACAAATCAAAAGGTTTTTGGGCACATATGAAGCATAAAGCGTCTCTATGGGACCAGTGACAACTTGATTGGGTCCTATGTTGCGGAAGCTGTTTTCCGCCAAAGTTGCAGAGCTAAGAAATGGAATTACATGCAGAAATTTTTCGAACAAATGGCTAAAATATACGATTGAATTTGGAATGTTGTATTGAAACAGATGTTACGTTGAACGTCAAAATAATTGATTTTGAGACAAAAACAAAAGGGGGACCCTTTTGTAAAATCGGTACCCATTCTGCGTTAGGGCCCAGTTTTCTTTAGTCGACGTAGACCCCAGGTCAGCTCACCCCCTTAAATACATCCAGCTGCAGCACATTAACCAGATCTTCGGTTATCAAGAAGTGGCTCTTCTGCCAGAGCCCAAACTAGTGGGTCATCATGGACATGGCAATCATGTAATTGTTTACATCAAAACGTTTTAGACTTTCATAAAAACCAATAGTAACTCAATTTCAGCACGACATGGCTGAGGGTGACGAAGGCGCCATCTCCGGATGCCCCATGATGGCCCACTTGGACCAGAGCAGGAACAGTGATAATGACATCGAAAGAGATGAATTGTAGACTAATTTTTAAATGTGAATTTGTTTGTACACTTTTTACATGATTTTGGCTCACTAAAAATTAATTTTATAAATACTGCAGGAATATATCGGCATTGACTAGCAGAGTAGATAATGCTATGCTAAACCACCACCCAAGCCAGCTAAATGATACCCAAATGGCGGAAGTTTGTTCGACAATCGGAAAATTCCAAAACCGGATAATTCAACAGAGTAATTTTCCAAAGTCAGTTCTTTTCGGTTATCGGGACCTCATCTTAGGAGCTCCTCAGCAATAAATGCCACAAAATTTAAACGTCCCAAAATTTTCTAAAAAATATTTCTTTGTCGATGCAGACTATGATAATGAAGTGATTGTGGTTAACATGATCACCTTAATCACCATGATCAGCATCTGAAAAGTTTTCAAAAATAGTAGAGGTCCCGATAACCGAAAAGAACCGTAATTTTTCAAAGTCGGATTATTCAACAAAGTAATATTCAAAAATCGGATAATTAAACTGCGAAATTTCGGTTTAATCGAGAAATTAGACCGAATGCTGACCTTTTTGTAAAAAATTTGGTGAAATGTCCGACTGTTGAATATTAGTCTGTTGAGTTATCCGGTTTTTGAATTTTCCGATTGTCGAATAAACCCCCCGCCTACCCAAACCACATGGGTGGTAGCTTAACCACTTGAATGTTACTCAAACTAGATAAATGACTAGGGGGTCTATCATTAGAATGGAGTCTACAAACCAGTTAATGTGCATTGTTAGGATTTTAGAACAGAAAGCAACAGGAGAGATTTTTTTCTTCAAAACACTTTTATATGCTTATTTTTACCTGTTTTTAATGTCAAGTGCGATTACCACAAAATAATCAAAATAATTAATCGTCTTACATCCCAATTTTTAACATTTTTTCTCAGGAAAAATTAAAAGAGAACCAGCAGAGAAATTTCAAAAATCACATTTTAATTTTTTTATTGTATGTGTTTGTGTGTAACACCAAATACAAGAGCTTGATTTAAATACATTTTAATAATAAATCTATCAAGAATTTCATTGCAAAACAAACGAATTCAACACACACAACAAGCAAGTTGACACTACTAGTAATAAAACGCACATAAATTTACAATTAACCGATAGATTTGCTGGGGTGGGGAATGAGTGGTCACATATTAGAATTAGGGGGACAAAGAGGAGGCGAACCCGTGTATATCAGCGGTGGTGGAATATTACAAAAAGGGGCTTTGAAAGTGTTGTTGATGTTCCGAGCAAGTCCCGCACATTGTCATCATAAAAATTAGCAGTAGCATGAAAAATAGTAGGGGTAGTCAATCCAATGGACAAGAACCTGAAGTAGAAAGGTTTCGTTTGTTTGATACCAGAATGGAGCAAGCTAAGTATTTTCTTACAGGCAAGTAAAGTACACACCTCTTGCTGTGTCCTAGTCAGTTTGCCTTGGTCGCCCAAGCTGATAAAAAAAAATTATTCAACTACAGTCGACGCTCGATACGTACCCCTGGGGACTGGCCGTAAGGGTACGTACAATCGAGAGTCTTTTACCAAAAAAATTATAAAGGTGCGTATTATCGAGCGCCAACTGTATCCCACAGCTTTTTTAACTAAAAATTTTTACCCAAAATATAAATTTTTTTTAATAGCTTGGGGGACCAAGGCAAATTGGCTAGAATGTGTTCTTTAAAAGGCACGCATTTGTACATTTTTATGGTCTTCGGTTCGGCTCCACCTGGTCGCATGTCACTTTTTTAGTTTATCGCTAATTTCAGCGGTTTCAAAATAAAATTTTGTCTAAAAATTACATAATTTCCGAGTCTGCTAAGCTTAGATTTTGAGAAACCGAAAAAATTTAAAGGGGGTGTATCTCCTTTCCGTATCTGGTCCTACAAGGAAATCGTATAAATTGGTGGTATCCAAGTGCAACAAAAGGATTCTCAACCATTGGGAGATTCAAACATATGGGCGGCTCACACAAAGACTATTGAAATAATGCGACATTCACACAAAATCCGTTCAAGAAAAGGACGTTCAAATAACATCGTTTTTAAACATTGGTAAATTCACACAAATCCATTCAAAAAAGAGAAAACTCGAACTGCAGGAGTTATAGCCAAAAATATTTTCATTCGCCCTTTTCAGAATTTCGCTATGCTAAACGACAATAACTCAAAGTGAATCTCAGGCAACAGGGATCATTTATGGATCGATGGGGGAAAGCTCACTTGCTGGAAGAGGATTTTTCGTAGATTCCCTTACTCAGCTAAAATTCGTTATTAGTGGTCGAGTCAAGGAAGAGGCTTTGCTCTTAAAGACAAATAAAGACAAAGGTCTTTATTTATTTTTTTCTTTGTGGCTCGTTCACGGACTCTGACTTAGATTTTGACTTTGACTATTTTGGCTACATGAACACTCCTTAGTCTAAGTCAAAGTCAGAGTCCGTGAACGAGCCATTATTGAAAGTATTCAATCTGCATTTATTAGGATTTCCATACGTCTCTAGAAGCAACCGTAAGTCTCCAGCGAATGCTTTTGGAGGAAAGGTAGAATCAGTGTACGCTTGTTCAAGTCACCGAGCTGGAAAATGCAAGATGCAAGTAGTCATCAGAGGCGATGTCTGGGGAGAAGGTGGGTCCAACTATGTGAAGGAAACATCATGCAGCCATAACCATTTTGGGAAGTCGCTCATCCAACCTCATCGTGGAACTCTCACGGTTTGTAAATGACGATCTCGAAGTTGAGGTTTGTCATTGAATTGTTTTTTTCTGCGAATTAGCTTATGTGATAAATTAAGCTGGTGGATCAAATAGTGCCTGACCGAACTGAGCGGCTCATACGACTGCATATATTGAGAGCGCTTGATGATCTAAGGCATGGCAATGATCGAGTTTATGATTCAGGCGAAGGTCTCGACAATGTTGAGCCAGAAGTTGCAGTTTCTCAAACAAGAAAAACTCATCAGCGTCTGAGAAAAAAGAGACGCACTTAATTTGTTTTGATTATAAATTGTTAGTCGGTTTTATTGTCCGTGTTTTGCTGAATAAAATTACAGGAAAAGAATGTTTAAGAGAACTTCTGTCCATACCAAAAGAACTTCTGTGTGAGCATAACCCCATGATTAATGCCCACTTAATTCGACTCCATTGGATGAGACCCTTGACTTAGCTGAAAAAAATTCAAAGTAGCCACCACGGAGGAAGCTGACTGTATATGTGAACTGTTGCTCAAGGTAGGAAATCTCAAGAAATTAAACCCTAACCATATTCTAAGGAAGACAAATAAGCGTCAAAAGCTAAGTATCCTGGGCATAGATATCATTGGCTCGAACTCCAACTGTTTGAGTCCCCCGTTAGTGAACTGGCTTTTGCGAGAAAGTACCGATACTTGAAAAGGACCTTGCTTGAACGTCCTTTCCTTGAACGGATTTTGTGTGAATCTCTCTTTTTGTGTCAAAACGACGTTATTTGAATATCCCATTTGTTGAACGGGTTTTGTGTGAGTTTCCCATATTTCTGAATGTCCCAATGGTTGAGAATCTTTTTGTTGCAGATGGATACCACCTTTAAATTCTAATTAAACCACATTTATATGTTGTTGCTTCGAATCCCTCTGGGCGCAAACTTTATTTTTTCACATTTTATTCACTAGTTCGATGACAAAATAATTCTCAGAATCTTGCGAACCTAACTAGATTGTCAGGCAGGATTCTACAACTATTATAGCTAAGTTACAGCCAAAACCTAAGAGAGAAATTTAAACCATCCATCGTCCGAAAATCGTTAATTTTTGTTCCTCCTTACTATTTTTATATATTTTATAAATTTCTATGAGGTATCTCGTATCTCTGATTATAGAATATTGACATCACTCTTAGAAAAGTAATAAAATAAAGCTAGAGGCAGTATGAACCGAATTGTATGTATTCTGAATGACTTTTTTTACTTTAAACCAAAAAATTTGAGACAGTTGCTGACCAAAAGCGATTATGGAAATGTTTCCAATCGATTCATCGATATTTTTTTTAGCATGAATTTAGCTCAATCACTAAAAATGTGAAAAAAATAAAGTTTACACCCAGAGGGATTCGAACATATAAATGTGGTTTAATTTGAATTTTAACGATTTCCATGTAGGACAAGACACGAAAAGAGGATTAACACCCCTCCCCTTCCTTTAAAGTCAAAACTAGATCTATTTATCCTTTTATTGCCCAAAAAATCACCTAAACTGTTGAGCGAAATCCAGAAAACAACTTCACAAGAGCCACATCATTCGATGAATATGCGGTGGTAGTCTGTTTTGCCTTAAAATTTCTAATAATTTATACAAGCAAGCCTCTCAATTTGCTAAAGTTGGTTACCAAAGCCAGCATTGCACTTGGGGCATTTTCGTTGCCTTGTCTCGTACCGCTTCTTTATACATCCATGGCAAAACACATGGTGACACTCTGCAGTTCATCTCAATTATTTTAGCTGCAAAGCCTGCAAACCTACTTGTGAGTATAGCGTCTTTCCTGTGCACTTTGCATGAGGGGCAAGTCAGAGCTTCTTTGAGCAATCTGTTCTCCTCCTCTAACACCTTGTCTATGTTGTCAAACTTCTCCATGCGCTTGGCTCTTTCCACTAGACGTTTCAGACTGTTCTTCTCCTCTTCCAGACGTTTGATGGAGGTAGACGTGGCTTCGTAAGAGGCCGCCTTCTTCTTGATGCTCTGAAAATAAAGTTAGTTAGTACAATCGAGTCCCGATATAACGACACCTCCAAAAATTTTCATTCCCACCTAGTATCCGACACTTTTTTAACCAAAAGTTTGTGGTCTTTTGCCAATTTTCTTTGTTCGCTATATATGTAGTCCAGGAAATCGCCAATCATTTTTGTAAAATGACAACAGCTTTGTCGAAAAGACCCTCCTCCCATTTCTAAGTCTGAGCTTGAGCAAGAAAAAATGGCAAAAATAGCTTTGAACAAAAAAATCATAGTAGGTGTTTCATGATGTTTTGGATGATTTCCTAATATTTTTCATAGCAAAACCTACATATTGAGCCTCGTTGAACTGAGTGGTCAGCTTGTCCAGACGCAGCCTGAGGTCATTGGCCGATTGAGCGGACTCTGCTGCTTTTCTTTTCAGCATTTCGTTGGTCTGATCCCTCAATCTAAAAATTAACAAATAACTAATCTCGCTCGACCATCCAATCCCAAACCCTCCAAAACTGACCTCAACTCATGCTCCAAAGTGGACCTGTTCTCCATCAAAGCCCGCTCCTTCTCCTCCAATTTCTGGCATAAAAAGTTTTTGGCAGTCAGCTGATTATCTAGAGCGACGAGCATGGAATCCAGAATCTCTTTCTCTTCCTTGATCTTCTTCTGAGCTTGATTGTAGCGTATCCTCTCGCCCATCAGGTTAAGGTTGGCCTCGTCTTTTTCCCTGAGTTGTTGCACCAATTTTTGATTCTGAATAGCAAAAAAATTTGATTATGATTGGTTTTTAAGATTTTATCAGTGATTGCAAAATGACAATGATAATAATGACAATGATAATTAGTGATGATCGCTAGGCCAAATGCGGTTGTGCGGTTGCGGTTATTTTTAAAAAATAAGATGCGGTTGTGGTTATTTTAAAACTGGGTATGCGGTTAACCGCGCGGTTTTGCGGTTTTTCCGATTTTCTTGGAAAACAAACAATCTGGAAGGTTCAAGGTGAGTTTATTCCGTACCAACTGAAACACCGATAATACTAATAGCTGAAGTTGATCGAAGGAAGAATTTCATGAAGAAATATCAACAACTCGGCATTTCCTGGCAAGAGGTTGTAAACGTCCCTTGCCACCGAGAAGAGCTGCTCGCTTGGAATACTTGTTGCAGGCGGTGAAAGATATCTACGCGCTAACCTTGCCAGAGATGGATAGTCCTTGTTGTTAGCCTGAAAGTTATTCAAAATACTAGGTAACAGGTAAATAAGTGAAGTAACATTACCGCCCAAAACTCCAACGGTTCCGAATCTGCTCCAGTGCACTTTTCTCTCAAATAGCCGGCGATCTCTTGAGTGAGGTTGGGTGTTGACAGTTAAGAAAGATGAATTACAAGATGGGAAATCCATGATGGAAAGATTGGAAAAAATCGTATTGAAACACATTGCCAGAAATTCGAAAATGCGGAAATTTGAATTTGGATTAACCGCACTTCTTGCAGTTTTTGAAAATTTGCGGTTGTGGTTATTCTAAAAATGGATGTGCGGTTAACCGTCCGCGGTTATTTTCCAAAAATTTTGCGCGGTTATGCGGTTAAGCGCAACCGCAAACCGCAACCGCGATCATCACTAATGATAATTGTCATTTTTCAATCACTGGATTCTAGTCAATTTTACCTGCTCTTGCATCTCCTCAAATGCTTGACCTAAAATTTTTTTTCGTCTAAAAGTATGTAAAATTATTAAAAGTATGTAAAATGTTCTGCCTTTTTTGCAGTGCCGCGCATGGGCATGCCTCTTTAAAATGCAATAATTGGCCCATTTTCTCCTGTGATATTAGGCAAATATAACTGCTTTTGAAATCCATGGATTCATGTTCAACGTGGTTGATTTGCTTAGCAATAAACTGCTTTCGAAATTCTAAAGTTATCGTTAAATTTCAAATTCCACTTAATACAACAAACATTTGATGTGCAAAAAATAGAGAAATTTAACATTTGTATAGTTGATGTCTTGAGTGGAATTCGAAATTTGACAGTGACTTTGAATTTCAGAACGTGGCGTGGGTACCCTATATAGTGTCGGTAACCCATCAGCAGGTACCCCACCAGAAATTTGGGGTTATTTTTCAAAAACTTGCAGTCGTAATTAAACACCGGTGTGTCGACGACACGGTGTGTCATGTTATATCGATGTCGACTGTACGTTTCACATAAAAACTGACCAGTAGATTCCATTTCATTCATCAAGCCTTCCTCCTCCTGTTTGGCATTGGTCAGCTCCTTGCGCAACTTCTCCACCTGGTCCTCCAACACCCTTAATTTCTTTTTAACTTCGTCGGTGTAGTACTTGACCTTCTCCTTCTTCTCCATCTTGGTCAAGATGCGGAGCTTGTCTTTGAGTTTGTCACGCTCCAACTTAAGTTGTCTTTCATTGCAGGAGGGGGTGCCGGGTTGATGATAGGTGCTGGGATCACTGGAGTTGAGCTCGCTCTTCGGCACTTTAATGTCGCAATTGTCATTTTGGGAGCCACTGAAACAGAGAATTAATTAGAATAGCAATTTGCGGTAGAAAAATATCGAGGTGGAAAAACGATGCGTTGCCTGTTAAAAATTTCTCAGAAACACAAATTGGTGAGTGGAAATCAGAAAAAGTTGCCGAGATAAAATGCTCATCCCTACCCGCTATTCTTGGGCGTTTAGCCTACTTTATGTCGCTTTGTTTGAATTCACGCCTTTTTGGACGTCGACTTTTTAACTTTTTAGTACAGAAGTTTGAGCTCGCCCTAATCTTCGATATCCTACCCTGCCCCTGAATCTTAGCCTAAGAGGATAGCCAATAAATTTTTGCAACAACACCAAAATACCTTGGAGCACAATCCACATGGTTGGCAAAAGTAGTGGAGGTATTGTTGCAGTCTGCTCCATTGGTGCCTATTGACTCATGGAACTTGACTTCTTCACCATCCAGCATGGTGAAGTTGTTGTGAGCATCAGGAGAGGTAATTTCCGGTGGCTCCTCTTCCAGCTTGATGATTAAATAGTTTTCGTTGCTAATCTTGCGCTCCAACTCCAGCTCTTTTTGACACTAAAACAATGGGTTTTCAGTGTAATATGCAGGTTTTTTCAAAAAGTTTTCGAGGCTTCTGCATGCTGTTCCTGGGGTTTAGGATTTACATGCAGCATGGGTATGAACTAAACCATAGGGCGGACCAAGGCATAATCAATAATTTGTTGTCTACACCAAAAAATTCTATTTGTGAGCTGAATCAATAGGTTGAAACATTTGTTCGAAAAAAGGCTTAGAAAATAGGTTATAGTCAAAATAAAAGTTCTAAAAATAAGGGGGCACCCTGTAGTGGTGTGAGTAAACTAGGACTACCTTGAGTAGCATGGTGGTTGCGTCCAAACACTTCCTCTTGTAACGACTCACATCAAGCTTCAATTGCTCATTCTGCATACTGTAGGTCTTCATAAGAGCAAGCACCTGTTCATTGATGGGACCTATATTGGAACAGGTTGAAGTAAGGGATGCGACAATTTTCAAACTTAAAGTTTTAATTTTTTGTGGTGAATTAAAAAAAGCTTCGGATTTTTGTGCATATCGGCGGTATGACAGTTGGGAAAGAAACTATTTGGCGAAAAAATCCACCAAAAGTCCCATTTCGCAAATCATCATACGACAAATTGTCTATTTTGCAACTGTGCTATTTCGCTGAATGATCTAAAAAATGTAGAAATCTAGGGGTTTGGAAAAATTAGATAAAAATAAAAGTTACTTCATTCAAACCCCTAAATCTTTACAGTTCTGAAATTATTCAATAGAGTTTGTTAGCTCGCTAGAAAGCTGAGATCCTGGGCTACACGATAATCAAAAAAATTATAAAAAACGCAAATATTAAGAAAAAATTTCAATTTCAAATCTGGGGG
Source organism: Ditylenchus weischeri (assembly GCA_029231635.1). Classification (NCBI taxonomy): domain Eukaryota; kingdom Metazoa; phylum Nematoda; class Chromadorea; order Rhabditida; family Anguinidae; genus Ditylenchus; species Ditylenchus weischeri. Next base: position 328,613 of record JAMRYI010000010.1, read on the forward strand.
CATTTTTCAGTAATTAGGGGGCAAAATTGAATACCACCCCTTTCCAAATAGTTTTTTTTCGCAAAATAGCCTTTTTGATGGACCTTTTTCCAACTGGTTTTTTTGCGAAATGATCACCTCGCCAAGTCTTTTTTCACCAACTGTTATATATACCATACTGGGACGCCGGAAATCGGAAGAAATTCAAAAAAAAATTCAAAGAAATTTTTTAATTTTTTTTAAGTCAACTTTTAAACCACGACAAGATTTTTTACAACAAAAAAACATTGTTTTTTCTCAATAAAGTGCAAAATAATGACCTTTTATGGGTAATACTTTTTTTGCACCAATTTTGACTGTTTTTCCAGGGCCAACCTTAATACTTTTTTGTGGAGGGAGAAAGCACAAAATAAGGTTAATCTGATGCACAAAATACTTTGAAGTTATATACGTACTTGGGAACGAGATAAACAATTTTTTTAGAAAAAAGGAGTGAGCTACTACTTTAAGCTGTAAACCAAAGCTGATAATTTTTTTTTAAATAAGCACATTGCCATCACAAAATGTGTAAAAAGTGCATTATTAAAACGTTAAGAAAGACCCACATAGTAATTTGAGGGTTATCTATTTTTTAGGGTTGGTTTATGACGAATGACAATGACAAATGACATCACAAAATGACGGCACAGAGACGTTTACCTGTTGGCCGGACAAATGTCCCAAAAATAGGTAAGCGTCACACCAAAACGCCAAGCTTTTGAATTTTTTAAAATCAAAACACTGCCTACGACAAAACATCGCCGGATTTCATTTATCTAGCTTACCGTATTTCTTCTAATATAAGCCCCTCTCTAATATAAGCGCCCCTCAACCTTGAGTGTCCGAACCTCAGGGTAGAAGCAATATTTTGTAAAGCTGTTTTGTACGTTTTCTTAACTCCCACGAGCGCTACTGATACCACTTTTTAGATTTGGTTGAGCACCAAAAAATCTCGAGATCATATTCCAAATGTTCCGATTTTTGGGGATCGAAAAATAGAAGCCCGGGGTTTCTATTACAGGAAATACGGTAAGCTAGATAAGTCTAAGCAAATGTCTAAGCGATGTCTAAGCAAAGGCCCTGATCCACCTTCAATGACCTTAATGTGCTCTTTATAGTCTATCCTTGGTAGTCTTGATTGACCTTGAATAGTCCTGGGTTCCAGAAAAGTATATTATCCTTCTAACTAGCAAATCAACCATTAGGAAGGCAAGCAAACTACATGAGGCTATGCAACTCCTAGAGTTGGTGGCTTTTGGTTATTGTTGTGGTTTCTCTGTTGTTGTTTACGCTTAGACGCAGTATGTCAACAAAAGTCAGAACATACTCAAGCGTGTTTTTATTATTTCTTTAGTTTTTTCTCACTTGTCTAACAAGAAGGCACTCTGACTTTGATCTGGGAAAACTTAGATGAACATTTTTACATGTATTCTGTAGAGCGTGCACAAGTCCTTTTGCGAATTTGTCCCCTTAGCTCTGGAGACCAGCAAAAAGTAAATCAATGGCCCGTAGTGTATGGGTCAGCTATTAAAACCTCCCAGGTCACAGTCAAAACAACTGATGGGGAGCATAGACATATACACAAAGCATATACACAACACTACACCAGTGCCAATCATGGCAAGCGTAGCAACTAAACATTACATCCCCACACTGCACAATCGCAAACAACGGGTGAGTCAAACACTTTTCTATATTTCGTGCGGTCGTGTGTATCTTTCTCCAAAAGGGTCTAAATGTCTTTGTTTTGCTAAAATGTTATTTTTAAGAAAAAATTGAGATCGAACCCTGGTTTACCTAAATAAAATTATTATTTGGAAAATGGCACAAAATGACATGACAAATGACACTTTTTTAAAATCACATGTCATTTACCAACCCTGCTATTTTCTCCTAAATTTGCACCATGTTTTCGGAAAACGGAAGGAAAAAAGTGCCGGAAATCGGAATTCCGTCCCACGCCTGCCATGTACCAATCCAAATATCGCAACCTTTGTCACACCTCTAACTTGATGCTTGAGGTGGCGAGCCCAATTCCAAGTGGATCATTTTTAATATCATCATGTTTGTGCTTAGCTGCAGGGTAGGCTAGCGTAAAATGTTTCTCAACACTATACACAATTGTGTTTCGCCTTCGACCTTAGCGGATGTTCTCTTGGTTTGTATAGGTGTAAATAAACTGAAATTTTGTTAGTGATCAAAACCACCTGAATTTAGAGTTTTTTTTAACATATATAAGATTTAGGCGGTTATGATAACAAAAAAATTCAAGTTTTGAACCAAGGCTGCGCCGGATATGAAAAAATATAAGATCGGATATCGTTTGTCAAAAAGTGCCGGATATCCGGTGCAGCACTGTTGTGAACGTTGAAAAAAACTGAAAAGACATCTATAACCCCTTTAAAGGGTTCTGCGCCGTCAAGGGTGGATCAGGACAACTGAAGTTATATCAGGACTATTAAAGCTAGCCCTAGAGCAATGAGGATGGTTCAACACTATTGGGGGTATATCTGGATTACTGAAGGTAGATCAAGACTAGTGAGGATATTTCCGGTCTATTGATTGTGGTTCAGGACCGTTAGGGGTTAATCTTGACCATTGAGGGTGAATCGATAGTCGCGAATCAATAGTGTCGCAAACCGATGGTGTCGCAAATCGATTGTCGCCAATCAAAAGTGTCGCGAACTAATAGTCGTTCAAACTAACCAGCTTGTTCGTTGGCAGCTGTGCTGTGTTCAAACTCAATGCAGAGAGTGTCGTACTCTTTGCGTACCATGTTGAGTTGGCCGTCCAGTTCTAGAAGGGTTTCTTGCATTCTTTCTTGGGCTAGGGCTTCCTCATTCTGCAAATATAGAACTCACTACTAACACTCCATAATACACAAATGGCAAAGTCAACAACCTTCATTCTCTCCACCACCTTGGAATGGGCCAGTTTTTGATCAGAAAGTTGTTGTTTGAGATCATCCACGTTAGCTCTGAAATGGACATGTTTTGTTACTATTATTCCAGTTGCCGGATAGTTAGTTATTTGCTGACCTTAACGTCTTGCAATCATCTAAAAGACTAGAGTAGTTGGACTGGAGAGTTGTGTACTCAGGGAATGTGCGAATCACCTCCGCTGGGATGTACTTCAGCTATAATTTTGGTAAAGGTAAATGAAATGTTTGCACGGTTTTTATTTTATTTTTACCAATTAAAAGTTTTAAAATTTTCAATTTTCTTATTTTTTTTTAAATTTTTCTTAAAATTCTAACGCGTTTTTTTTGGATTTTTCGTCAAAATTTGGCCTAGAAAATTTAGGTTAAGGCTAAGCCAGTATATTTCAGGACAAACTCAAATAGAACTGTTCGAATTTTGAATTGACGGAAATCGAAAAAAACATCGCAAACGTTTGCGCACCGTAATTTTATGTATTTTTATTTATTTTAAGATAAATGTGTTTTTCCAAATGAGAGCTGGTGTTAAAAGACTGACGAAATCCTATGATTTTTTTCAGCTTCAGAGAATAATTTTACCTTCATTTCACACTGCTCCAACTCAGCCGACAATGCCTTGTTCCTCTCAGTCATTTCCTGGAGCTCTGTCAACCTATTGGAAGCCAGCTCTACTTGCAGGTCCAGTTCTTGCTGAAATTTTGACATGAATTTAGCCATGAAAATGGCGATACAAAAATGCTTTACAACGTCACAACTTGTACAACTTTTGGGCGTCGAAAAATTTCAAACGGGACCCAAAAAGGGGACATTATAAGGTGCTCACAATGGAGGTGTGAAGTCGGATGTCTAGTAGCTTAGCAGGTTTCCGAACGTATTAGAGCTAGAGCCGATGCAAAGAAGCTGAAAAGCTCAGAGTCCGAGACGAAGAGGATTTTGTGGATCTGACCACCTTGCCTCCAATGTGAGCGCTAATTCATTTTGACTGCAAGCCAAATGGGAATCTAACAAACAGATAGAATCGGACGCCAAAAATCAACTTTTGAACAAAGTATAATCGAAAAGTAATCATTGAATGGTCACGTGAGATTTCGATCCATACAGAAGAAAGCCGCCCAAAAAATTACCTGGAGTTCTTCCAGCTAAAAATTGTTAATTTTATTTCTAAAAAACAATCTTTTTTAATACAATTACCTTGGCTTTGCTGACATTGGCCACTTCATCGGCCCCATTTTGGTTGCTCACCACCTCCACTGGCACCTGCACTTGCTGGATTTGCTCCTTTCGAATGTACTAAAATTTTCTAGTTAAAAAACTTTGTAAAATATATGACAAATTTTTTATTGACTAGCCTCAGCCAACCGGTAGTCCAGCTTTTCCTCGCGCATCAGTGACTTATTGTACTCGTACTGAACATCTTCCAACTTGTTGTTGAGTGTCTCCAGTCGGTTTTCCATGATGCTCAGCTGATCGTCTTTGCTGGCTGACTAGAAAACAGGGGAATTTAAAAGTTTGGTTTGCTAGAAGTCGACCAAAATGTATTTACTTGGACACTCAATCGATGGTTTTCAGCCTGAAAATCATAAAGAAATTGATTTTTTTTGTAATTGAACAATCTGTTTTATGAAAAATTACTTGAACATGGGTGATTAGTCTCTGAAGTCGGACATTCTCATCCAGCACCCCTTTGCAGTAGTTCCTCAACTCCTCTTCAATGATCTCCTTTTTGGGGGATTCAGGAGCTGCTGGAGATTCTGAATTGTCTAAAAATGGGATTTGATAGGTGCTTTGAAAGAAAATGGTATCGATATGGGCTGTGTCATATTTGGTACAAGGGACCACAGGCGCCTATCGGCGCCTCTAAAGTATTTCTAAATTTCAATGAGGGGCTATGACTTCATTCATAAAAATAGGTATATCCCCTATTAGAACTCTTTTTTTTCGCCTGTTCTTTTTTTAAAACGAAATCTGACATTCTGGGGAACACGATGGTATTAGCGACAAAAGTGATTTCGCTATCTACGACCCGTTCTGGCCTTCGAAGTAAAAAAGCGTTACCCACCCGCCCACACATGCCAAATACTATATAAGATTCAACATTTTTTACACCACATATACCAAAAAAAAAATCGAAATTTTCGAATTATTTGACTTACGATATTTTGTATGGCAAAAATCTATTAGGCAATATTGGGCAACTTTTTTGGTAAAATATCATCTCGCGAAGGGTTTAACTCGCGAAGATCAATTCGCGAAGGTTTTTAAAATTACGCTTTCATGCACATCCGCAACAATTAGACATTTAACAACAATTAGAAGACATCAAACGGATCTATCAAACGGACACTCTCTAATAAACGGGTACCTCCTCGTTTTTTACTAGGATTTCAGAGTAAGGGCTGAAAATTTCCCGGTTTTTCAGGGGTTGAAAATTAAACGGGCATGTCCGTTTAATTATAGGATATTTAGTATTAATTTTGACTAATTTTTGTTTAGGCCAATCAGGTGGATGTCCACCTGACCAGGTGGTACCCACCTCGGGTTTTGAAATTTGGGAGGTTAAAATCGCAATTTTGTTGCTAGCAAACAGAATTCTCTTCACTATTTTACGTCAAAATGATTGGTTTGTTTTCGATTTTCACAAAACTTTTATTAAAAAAATTTTTCAGGTCATCCACACGGGTATCCACCTGGCCAGGTAGTACCTAGGTTTAGGGGCAACATGAGTATAATCGTACTTTTAGACCTGTCAAACAGGATTCCTCTCACGATTGTACGTGTGATGATATAATTTGATTCAGACCAGCTTTTTATTTTTCAGGCCATCCAGACGCATATCCACCTGGCCGGGTGGCAACATTCCAAAATTTGAAGTCCGTGTGGGTGAAATCGCAAATTTGCACCGAAAAGTGCGATGAGAGATGAAAGATAGAGATGACTTTCACGAGAAACAGAATGCTTGGGTAAAAAATGTAAAATGTAGATTTATGTGTGTAACCGAGAGCCCGACAAACCATCAAGGGGCTAAAACTTAATTTCTTTCACTTCTTTCTGTGCCACATATAGGGTGGTCCAGTATATTATCCCACATTTTTTCGGCCACATAAACAAAAATTAAAAACCTTCGCGAGTCGACTTCGACGTCGTCCACTTTTTTTGTAAATATTTGATATCCAGCACTTTTCCGTAAAATATACCATATTTTTTATGTCCGAAGCAGCCCTGGTGTCAACCATGATCTATCTGGTTTATCGATCACAAGTATAGACTTCACATAGTTTCATGTCTATTTTTTAACTATTTTTATGTTTTTAAGGAATTCTTGAATTTGGTCTACAACAGGGCTCCCAAATGGGTTGATTAATCAGATAAAGGTTTGATTCTGAAAAAAAGAAGGTTGATATGTCTGATTTCAGTGTAAAAGGCAAGTGCAGTCAAATCTGGATATAAGAGCAGCCCTTGAAACTAGATCAAGGTGCAATTGACAGAGAAAAACGAGTGAAATTTTTAAATTTCGCCAAAATTGTGCTACGTCAAATTCGTAAGAATCAAATTGAAATATAGAGACTAATGACTGAAAAATAGCGACAAATTACTTAATTCTAGCGACTAATTCAAATTTGCCTTTAAATTAGGTAATTTAGCGACTAATGGGTGGAATCTGGCGACTAATTTTCACAAAACTGGGTTTTTAGTCATTATTTTAATTTTCAGTGTTTGCTGAAGGCAAATCGGGGTCGTAGAACACAAAACACATTTAAAAAAGTGACATCTTCCTTGCTCATCGACATATTCCTTGCTAAACCACTCTTTCACAGCTGTCCCCTCGCGCGCTGTCCAATCTCTTGCGGTTGCATCTGTAATTGCTGTTTTTTGTGTTCTACGGCCCCGATTTGCCTATAGAAAACATTATACATTGAAAAAATGACTAAAAAACCAGTTTTGTGAAAATTAGTCGCCAGATTTCAGCCATTTTCTAATTTAAAGGCAAATTTGAATTAGTCGCCAGAATTAAGTAATTTGTCGCTATTTTTCGGTTATAGTCGCTACGTTTCGGTTACATCCAATTCGTAATTTTGTCTACCGTTTAAACATCTACTGTTTGAATGCGTGGTCCATGTGCTTTTAGCAAAATCTGCGGCAAAAAATAGTTCAGTATTTTGGCCCTATTGTAAAAGCCACGAATCATTTGTCATTGCAATAAAAAATCTGATTTTTGAGAGAGATTTTGATTTTTTAAATTTTGAGTTGGGAGCCCTGGTCTACAGGGCGTGTCAAAAAAAAGCGGACACATTCGAAAATTTTTGTCAAGGGCTCTGGCACACCGCCTGAACTACATATTTTTTTGGTGTAATCAAGGATGTTTAAATAACGGTTGTGAGGCCGTTTCTGAGTCCTCTCATTCTGCCGTAACCCTAGGTCTAGCTCTCTAAGCATGAGATTAACGTGGCTCGCTGCACAGGGCTAACTCACTACGTGGTTGATTCCCATATGCATATGCTCGCACTTGAAGCTGACCTTTTGACCTAGGGCTTCAACTGTCCATCCTGGTTACACCAAATTGAATAGGAATTCAACAGAACTTTCTATTAAGCTTTTTAGCAAGCAATAATCTGTAGAAAAATTCATAAAACAGTTAAAAATTAAACAAAAACAGACATTATTTTAAGATGTCCGCGTTTTTTTGACACACCCTTTACAAGTTGGGCAAAGTAGACTTTTTAGTGTTCCAAGCCATTTGTTGGCTAAATTAGTAACTACCAGCTTGGTACTTGGTTTTGACGTTTCTGGGCATGCCGATTCCGGGGTGTGATTTGGAAAAAAAGCCGGGTGCAATCCTGATACCTAGCCTCAAATAAAACCCAGAAAATAGACATGCCACTGTGTAGAGTCGAACCAAATAACTTTTTATAATAATTAGGTTCAGAACTTGGTCACCCAGAGCTCTAAAATAGCAGATTTTAGCTGCTTACCATCAGGAGAAGACAGACGACTGTGATTAAACGAGTCTTTTTCGCCAGATATCAAGCCAGACAGGTGTGAGCTGCCCTGCACTACTTTGTCAAAGACCTGCACCAGTTTAGATAAGGCACGACTTGTGAACTCTACCCTGCAAAAAGTTGGATTTTGTAATAAAATTAAGGCAGCATGTAAAATTTACCGTTGGCTAAGCTTCTCTTCAATTTCCTCCAATCCCCAGTTGGATAGGACGGCCAGAAAATGTTTAACATTTTCGTCGCTAACACCTAAAAAGCAAATCAGTATTCTTCATTATAAGCAGGGCTCTCATTTCAAAATTTCGAAATAAAGTAAATTTTTACAAGTAAGTTACAATTTGGTAACTTTTCGTGTTCAAAACTGGTGCTTGCAAATTCAATTTTTTTTCTAATCATTGGTTTTCTGTACGAATTTCGGATTTCTAACAAAACTATAACTAAAATGGCCTTGTTTTACGTTAAAAAAGTCCGGGCATAAGTTTAGTGACTAAGAAAAATTTTAAATTGGCAGGCACTCATTTTGAACGAACGGGCATGCCCTTTTAAATACAGTAGAAATTTTAAAATTGAGTTTAACAAAGTGTCGGACCCTAGGTGGGAACGAACTTCTGGGGGTGCCGGTTTATCGAGAGTCTACTGTATAAAGAAATGATGGTAAAAAAACCTTTTCTTGTCGCTGAAAATCTCTTTTCTGTCGCCGAAATGCTTATTGCTAGTCAAAAAAGCATTTCGGCGACAAGAAAAAGGTTTTTGGGTATCAGAAATAATACCCACCAAGGTAAACAGTAAAAAAATCGAATTCTGTCGATTTGAGGTCTTAGAAGCGAGAAAACATGAAAGAATATTATGGATTCCCAGCAAAAATGGATCGCGGCCGGCGACTTCCCTTCTGTTACCCCCAGCGTCGCCCCGGTGGTCATACTTTTTTGAGATGATCATGCCAATCTCATCTCAAAAATCTAAAACCGCCTGGGGTAACCGAAGCGGTTCCGCAGGCGGCGGTCCAACTATGGTTCTCAGATGGGTTTATTTCTCAGCATTTGCTTGGCCAAAAAGTGGTCAAAGAACCAAAAAATCAGCAAACATGCTTTTGTAGGCCTGTTATGAACTTCTGTTTTGTTATGAAATTGCACATTATATCATCCAACTACTTTTACTTCCCCCAATACACTAACAGCAAAAATTCTACCAGAAGGAACACCTTCACTTTCCCTTGTTACAACAATTAGCAGAATCTACACCGAGAATCAAACTTGTTACCTTTTTCGATTTAATTTTAAATTTTACTTCATTAAAATCACACAATAGCTACACCACGATATTACCTTTTTCCTCAAAGTCTAGTGTAGCATCAGCGTCAAACCTTTCAAGAAGTAGCTGCACATCTTCGTCCATTCTTTAAATTTTTAAAAATTACTTATTTATTACCGCATATTGGATTATTATTAAAGAAGGGGGGGACTTTATATACGCATCGCCTAAGTCACACGTTTGACTACCACTAGGTGCACACCATATTTTTTATCTCCTTTTATTTACAAGTTTGGTGTCAAAATGATCTTCACTTTCTTGGCTATCCAATAAAATCACCAAAGCAGGCTTCCACACCTACTGAAGCTTGTATCCAGGCTGAAATGGGCCAAATTTCCGAAAATCGATCGTTTTGGGGGGTTTTCTTTGACTGGTTTCATTGAAATTTTCTGACTTTTTTCCACAACTCATACGTTTCATTACTAAAATGTAAGCAAGATTTTGGGCTTTCATTTGAGCTATTATACAGAGAAAAAATAAACTCAAGTCACGATTAAAATCCGAAAAACATTCAACAATGCTCGATTCCTTGTCCTCCTACCCAGGGCTGTCACAGAACTCTTCAATATTTATAATTGGAAATTACGTTTTTTGTAGTTTTTATTTACATGATCATGTACAACCTCATATTCAAAATGTAGCCGTGCTTCCTGGCGTCATTTTCAGTATATGTTTATAAATGATTATGTTAATTAAAATTCCAAAAAACGTTAGTTCCAAAATAATACCGAAATCCTACCCCTCAAAAATACTCATGTCTTCCCTGGTCAAACCTTTGCTAGCTACCTTATTTTTTTGAAGTGATTTTGGCGTGGAAAAATTTCTATCTGGTTCCCCATGAAAGTTTAGAAAGTCCCTAAACAAGTTGACAAATAAATAAAATTGGTGGAGGTTCAGGCGATATAAAATTAGATACACATCATTTCGGCTGGTTTCCTTTCATTTTGATGGACATTTAAATCGCAAAATTAAGGCAGTTGGTAACAGTAAAGCAGTGCTGGAAATAATTCCAATCGATTTCTTGATAGTTTTTGGCCCTAAAAGTCAGTGGAATAAGTAAAAAAATAAATAAAGTGTGCACCTAGCGGGATTAGAACAGTCGACTTAGGGCGATGCGTATATAAAGTCCCCCCCCCTTTGAGAGTCAGCAGTACCTATTCCAATATCTATTAATAATACAGGAGACTTCATCATCCTTAGCTTGTCTCCCCTCCAACTCTTCCACACGTTTTTTCAAGTATTTGCCTCAATTTTTCCTAAAAATATGCCAGCGATACAAAGGTTTATTCCAACAGCTCTATGTACCTTGTGTCGAAACCGTTCACACAGCTTGTAGTGCTGTGCTTTCAAGACTTTGTTGTCAATGTCTTTCTGCAAATAAAACAATGTTAGTTTGGGTTTATCGCATAAATAAAACGGCACTTTGGGTGGTGAACTATACGCTTGACTGCACAGTTAACTGTATGCTACCACTTCTACAACCCCTTGTTATTTCTGTCCGATTTCTTACCACCATCCAGAAAGTTTTCCGGAAATTCCCGCTAACTTTCCAAATATTTTCTGTCCGGACAGAAAAGCAACCCTGGTGCAAATGGGCTCTCTTTTTTGGCGCAAAAAGGTCCGATTTGCACCAAAAATAAATCCTTTTGCACCAGAAAAAATCCGTATCTATTTTTTCTGTTAGTATCATTTAGTAGTTAAGAATGAAAAAACATTGAAATTTTTTCCAGCCACATATCGCTGAAAAAATGTTGATAAAAATGCGTTTGTTTGCACTCTACATCTCACTCGATGAGTGTAATGTAGAGTGCAAATAAACGCATTTTATCAACATTTTTCAGTGATATTTGGCTGAAAATTTTTTTGTTGTGTAGCTTTGCATCTTAGCTACAAAATGGTACTAACAGAAAAAAATCGGCTTAGAAAAAAATTTACAGCCGTTCCCGCGCAAACAAGACAAAAAAAAATCGCTCACTCATCGAGGACTTAGCCTTAAGCTCGAATAAGATATAGGCGGACAAAAACATCTAAGGAGAAGGCCCGTAAACAGCCCGCGCACATTCCTTATTTTGGAGTCCCAGTTAAAAATACATTCTCAACAATATTTCATTAGAAGGCAAAACTTACCACACCACTAATGGAACATATCCTAACAGGTTCAAACTCCACGTGCCTCTTGCGTTTGGCCTGTGGTTCCATTACATCACCATTCCCAGAGTTGTCAGAACTTGAGCGTTTTGACATGGCTGAATGGTACAAATATGGAGAATTTTCGAATTTACCGCTAGAATAAATGCAATTGAAGATTGTTTGTCGGCGATGATATCAAGCAAATCAGCATCACCTAACTTGAAAAATGGCACCTTTTTTTCTGCTTCACTTATCAAAAGGTCCTACAAATTAAGAAGATTGTATTCAATTTACTCGCTTTATTTAAATCATATCATGTTGTGTATATCTGATAGATAACTTGTGCAAAAAGAAATTATTGTACTTCGACCTCAGAAAATATTTCGTGTGAATTTTCACTCTAAATGCCTATTTCACATTTTTCTATTAATGTATTTTTCAAGTACTTTTATGGGTCAAATAACAATTGCCAACCAAACCAAGAGCCTGTTGTTTTGGATTGGTTGCTTTGCTTAGGAGCTGGGTGGGTTAGCATACATTAGTAGTTGGTCGAGTTCGTATTTGACTTACGTTTCTTTTATGAAAAGGCTAGATCTATACAAAAAAACTACCAGTTTTCGCTGCAAAAAAAATATAAGCAACAAGCAATTTTTACAAATTATTTTAACGTAACGATTTATAGCATAAAAGTATGGGTTTGGGATGTATTTTCAAAGCAAAACAGAAACCCATTAGATCAAAAAGATAAATTCTTAGAAGTGGACTTATTAACCTTGTCTAAAATCTAAGTTTGTCTTTGTCGTTATATGTGATACCTTTTTTCCAAATTTTGATATCAAGGCTCACAATGCTCTATACAAGAATTCCTTAACCAGTATTTGCAAATCCAACTGTCCCCGATTTTTGAACTACTTTAAAGGGGCATACCAGCGCGTTACACTGCAAATTAAGACGGGGACCAGCAATTATTCAAAAACCGTCCTTGTTTTATATGTCAAATATGATATTTATGACCTTATCCCACAATAAATATACTACGATTTTGCAATACTTGATTTGAATTTTAAAAAATTGTAAATTAGAAAAATAACCATTCACAAAATGGCTAAATTTTTAGAAAAGTTTGATCTCATTGGGTAACCATTTATGCCATCACAAAGAACGTTACCATCACAAAGAACGAAAAAGTTATATACATCAATATATAATGAACAGTAAAATCAGCATAAAACTGGCACTAATTAGTCTGGGATCGCCGGCGACCCCACCCGTAGTCCTAGGGTTAACGAAGCATTTATAAGCCCTTAATAAAGCTGTAGTCTACGTACTACCGCATAATAAGGCTCTTAATTTAACTTAATTAACTTAATAAGGCTCTTTCCCATCAAGACAAAAAAATTAAAAAGTTGAAAAAACTCTATTTCGTATAGGACGACCCCAATTTTTGATAATTTTTTCACAGACTAAATTGACCTTTTTTGTCGGATAGTACAAACCGATTTTCGATACGATCATTGGAACATGCCTAAACATTTTTTGTGACGCACGGACAGATCCAGCCCTATAGTGAAGGGGGATTATTTTGTTGGACTTTACAAGCCAATTTGTTAACAAAGAATTTTTAAACAACGCCGATTTGACTATTACCAAAACTTGTAGTTTTGCAAGACCAATGAAAGTATATTGCTGCTCTAATTTTGATTAACCGAAATGCGAGAACGAGAAGACAAATATATTATTTTCGGAACAGAGAGGATAGCCTTGAAAAGACAAAGCGACATAGAAAACGAAAAGGGGCGTTTAACAGAGGACGAATTCTTACTGGTCCCCCAACGAATGAGTATCAACCGACGTTCACCGCGCCAATTCAATGACAATTCTCTCCTTGTTTTATCTTTTATTGAGGCAATGAAATGTACAACAACATAAACGGGAAAAATAATATCAACAATGCAAAAATGGGATAAATTATGCGTATCCAACATACGCCGCATTTCTACTTTAGGCTGATCTTCGTCTGTGTCAATTGGGTCTGTCCGGTGTACTTAGCGACATAATTGTAGATGCTCTTCTTAAACTTGCGTTTCAGCCCTTCATCATTCATATAGCGTAGCTTGCCGAAAATTTCTCGTTCCTTAAGCGTAAAAGTAAGATTACTGACATAAATCCTTAAAAGACCAATGCAAACTGGAAACTATATTAGGAAAACTGCACTAGCAAAGTTAAAATGTTACCGCATGAGCACGATCATGCTTGCCGAAATTCCACAATACACCTCAAAATATTATTTAGAGTCGAATGGTAACTAGGGAGATACCTGCAAAACCGTTCGGGTCTCTACCATCAATCTCAAATTTGTCGTTTTGTTCAATAAGGAATCTAGAAGAATTATTATTTGAATACATGAAGGCACATCATCAAAAAATTACTTGTAAGCCGATTCGACGTCAGGTGTCCATTCGATAGCCTGAATATTTCTACTAAAAAGCAAAATTAGTAAGTGCGTAATAACCTTCTTAGCCCAGTACATTCTCATATATCCATGCATTTTTCCTAAAATAATACTCCAATAAGTTCCTTTCAATGCAATTGAATACAGCAATACAGTTACTCTTTGCTTATAATACTTTTGGGGAACAGAAATGAAGAATTTAAAAAGTTGACTGTACACTCACACATAGCATAACATCTGAATCAACTGACCCGTATTAACCATTTCAAGCTGAGCTGCATTCCAGAAGGGGTCCTTGGTTTTGCCCGTTTCCAGTTGTTCATAGGTGTAGAGAGTACTTCGCTTGTCCTTTGCGTGAAGCTTCAGCGTAATTTTTGCCCAGTCTGGAACACTTTCTAACTAAACACAGGTTTGATTGTACTGATGGTGGAGCACGCAAGAAAGGTTACGGAGTCATAATTATCAGGCTCGAACCAGATGAAGTTCATGCTCAACTCACGTCTCACTAAGAGCTCTTCGATGAAGGAATCTAAAAAGGGCTCATATAGATTCAAATATATGGTAAAAAGCCAAACCAAGATTATTTGCTCACAAGGTAGGGACCCTGATTGTGACCTGGGGATTTTTCGATGATTTTTTTATGCGCGTTGTAGAGCGTGACCAAATCCCATGTGAATTTGGCTCCCCACATATGAAAGTCGACAAAAATTTTAGGAATGATCCATGATTTATGGGTTAGTTAAAAAAAAACCATTATATTGGTATCGAGGTGTTTTTAGAACTTTGGTTGACCACTGTACCGCTTTTTGTGGACCGTCAGAGCTGGGTAGCCAGATTTCTCAGGAACTTGGGCACGCTCTACAAGCATATGCAGAACAAAAATTGAAGTTCCTTCAGGTCACAGTCAGGGTCCATCCCTTGATAGATAATTATTAAAATTATGTAATACTTATATAGCTTAGGGGCCCCTAGTAGTATTTAAAGGACTAGTTGCGAGCTATATTAGCAGTAGAAAGACTATTGTCAACTAGTAAGCTTTCTAAATCAGTCATGCCAACGCTCAACCCCCAGATCAAGCAGTATTTTAAAAACTGCATCCGAGCTAAAGAAGCCTTTTAAATACACATTAAGTAGTCTTTTAAAGGCTAGTTTACAGTAGTAGTAGGAAGACTAGTAGTCGCTGACCCTGGTTCGATCGATAGGGATGGTGTAAAAAATATACCCTTGTTTTCTTTCTTTGATTTGGCCGCATTCACACTCAAAATGACTTCCACAGGGCTGATCATTCCGAAGCGCAAAAATCCAGAGAGGTTGCTTTGTCCACCGAGTCCTGAAAAACAGAGTTGCATACGCTTTAGTTTTTAAGAGTACATAGAACTCTACCAGGAAAATTCCTTTCAGTTCCATATATGTCCAGACCGCTATCGAGGAATTTTTTCAGCATGATTTTTGCTTGCGACTCACCACCCTTGGCATACGACGGCTTCTTAGTTGAACAGTCGGCTTTTGACTGTTGCAGTTCCTTCTCCACATCAAGCTCAGGTACATCAGGAAGGGGATCTGAGAGGAGAATTAATCTTATCATGAATACAAGAGTTGGCAAACTCCTGGCCCTAACCTACAAAGGAGTTCTCCTCTGCAAGGTTTACTTTATCACCGCAATTTTTGCACTAGTAAAAGATCGAAAATATTTAAAACCTCGTAAGGAGGACTAGAACGCCAGCATCAACGAAAAAAATCATGACTTTTAGCGCGAAATATATGTTGCAAGAGAGTTAATTTAAGCAAATTTCATGTCTGAAAAGACTATCCAGCACAGCCGAAAATAATACCTTTCGACAACAAAGCTGTTTTCGGATCTGGCATATCTGCAGCAACTAGAAATTCCTAGAATAGTTTCAACCATAAATAAGGTTGGGAAAAAAAGACAAAAGTTCACCTTTGCCCTTTGCCAAATCTTCGGCCGAAAAGTTCGTGCAGCAGTTTCTGATTTTTGCGAGGCAAGCTGATAGGTCACAAAAAGTTACATCGTGAAATAGACACAAACCTCAACTGGCACAACTACATTTGACTCCACAGTTGTGAGACGGCACTGCTTTTTGACGAGTTCATCTTTCAAAGATGCCAGCAACGTCCGATCAGAGCGAAGATATCCATGATCCATTATGACTTCAGAGGCATTATCCACGTAGTTCATTATACTAGAAAGCACTTCCGAACCATCACACTTAAGCGGCACGTACTTGAGACCAGAGAACTGATCAAAGCTATGCTTCAGCTCCAGAATACCTTCCAAAAGAAAAATCCTTTGACGCTTATTGAAATCTTCTAAAATTGAACAGGTATAGAAATTGACCTACTGGCGGTTGAATACCTTTGCTGAAGAAGGAGCAAACCAAGAGTGGCAGTTTGGACTCATTGGCTGAATTGATGGCATGCGTCAGAGAATAGTTGTGACTAATTCGAAAGCAGTTCCTGATTAGATACAGGCAATATTTAGCTCCAGTCTTTACCACTTGACAATTGTGCACTTTAATACGCTCCATAATATCTGAAATTTATTAATCATGAACCACATACAAACCGTGATCTATAGTCAACCCTCGATTTAACGTCACCCCCAGGGACCGGTACTAAGGTGACGTTAAATCGAGGGTGACACTAAATCGAGGGTTCACTTTGACTAAATTTTAACCAAGGCCGACCAAATTGGTCATTTTTTCAGTGACGTTAAACCGACGGTGGCATTAAATCGGGCTGACGTTAAATAGAAGGTTGACTGTATAAGTCGTCAATTAAGTTACACCTCTTAAGTGTCTTTCAACTTTACAAAAAAGTTTGAGAAGAGCAAATCTGAATACTATGTAATTCTACACCTTCAGTGCATGAAATCGAACCATGTTGGAAAGTTTGAAACTAGTTATGAGACCAGTGTTTCCAAAGGACGATACGTAAAAATGCCTTTTGGCGAAAAAGTGCCTCCTTTTTGTAAAAATGTGGGTAAAGGGACGTTTTGTCATTTTTTTGCATTTGCAAAAAATGGCAAACTGTTAATTTTGCCTTGGTCCCCTGCAAAATTTTGATCCAAGTGGACGACCACTTGGTTTTGTTGGTACATGGGACATCCAGCAAGACTCTAACATCCAGCAAAAGCGTCACGAACTGGAATATCCCCGGTCTTAGGACGCGAAAGGCTTTGTAGTCTGTCGGCGCAAGATCTGGAAAATAAGGGGGATGCGGCAGAATTTCCCATGCCAATCGACGAAGATGTGATTTGGTAACTTTAGAGACGTGAGGCCTAAAATGAAGCCTTCGACAGAAAAACAAAAACAGAATTTGTTGCCTGGCGTTATCGTGCAAGAAGAAAATTTGGCATTTATGAGATCGTCTTTCGGTTAGCGCAGCATTGATCAGATCCAATTGCTCACAGTAGACTTGAGAATTGATAGTTTTGCCCTTCGGTAGAGAATGAATAAGTGAATAACGCTTAAAGATTGAGAAGCAGTCAATAAATGAAACGGAAAATTCACAAACTTCTGAATCCCGTAATGGGCTCAATAGACACTTTTCGGATGGAGTCCCCCCTTTGATGTTGGATTTGGTGCTTCTCCTCGTTTCACCCACTGACTTCGACGAACGAAGTTTTCACAAAGCACCCACTTCTCATCACCAGTCAGACTTGATCTTAGTTGTCTTTGTTCATGACGCTTAAGCAAATCAGTCGCGATCTGAATCCGATCTTCTTTGTTTTTCTGTGACAGTTGATGGGTAACCCATTGGCCAAGATTTTTTTACCTCGAAACGCAAGAGAGCTGCACATCTGTTAAAGATTGGCGATCTTACAAAACCAATGGAATGAAGATGTCGTTGAAATGTGCCGAAAGAAGAATTCATCTGGACGGCCAATTTGCAGATTGTCACTTTCGGATCTTCTTCGACAAGTCTTTTGAGCTCTTCATCGAACGTGCTAGGTCTCCCTCTTCCTGGCTCATCTTCCAGATCTTCGACATCTTTTAAGCCACTTCTGACACGCCCATTCTCCAATTGCTTCCTCTCCGACTTCTTGGATTTCTTTTGCTGCTTCAGTACCTTTGATGTTGTTGTTCTTGTCGAATAACCACAGAACCAGTGTCTTAATTTTTTTTCATTGCGTTAGGGTTCATTTTAGATAAACCAACAGCAATTAAAAAAAGAATAATAAAACAATGAAGTGAAACCAAAAGTTAAAAAAACGTGCGAACTTTTAGATCAACTCAATAAATTAAAAGTCTATTAAGTATTTTAGGTACCCTGTTATTAAGTTTTCAGTATCTTCCTAGCTGTTAAAATGATAAAATGAGAGCATGATGAAAATGAAAATTTTTAGTGAGAAAATGAGAAATTATCATTTTTATTCAATGAAAATTTTTCAGCGAGAAAATGAAAATTTCACTTTCTTCTTAAAATGTAAATGATAAATATTCATTAAACAATTTAACTTGGGATAGTTCAAATATTTGTTCTCTTGAGAGGAATCCGAAATATTACAGTGAGTTTGAAGGGTTAGAGCATTTTTATAGGCAAATTGACTATGCTGAACACGAATCCATCGAGAATACCTGTAAAAAGTACTCAAAACAAGAAGTTTTGCAAGAATTATCACTTCGAATTTTGGCAATCTTTATTCTGAAAAGCTGTTTTTGGGTTGGCACTCTTTGGAAAATATGTTAGACTAGTCTTGTTCAGCCGATTAAGCTGAGCAAGAATATGGGATTTGTTTTATGCTTAAGATTACGAAAAAGTGGAGAAAAACGGCATTTTTGACCAAATTGAAGATTTGGCAAAGTGTAAATTTTTCAAACTTTCGCTCAGTTGTCCAATATTTTTGATGGTCAACCGGAAAGGACTGTATCCAATTGAAAGAGCAATTTCTTAGGTATAAAGTGGGCTATCATTGGCGTTCATTCTAGAAAAAATGAGCTTTTACCTTTTGACTCTAGATTAAATTAATTTTAAACGATTTAAACGATTTAATACTCACGATTTAAAAATCGTAATTGTTTTTTTCTTTAGTGTTTATCTTGTCAATAGTCTTTTTCTGTATTATTCTTCCCATTTTCAGGTGAGTATCATTGACTAAGGTTGGAGGAAAGTTACCGTTGGACCATAAGACTGCAAAGGCTATGAATAAGTTGGACTGCTGCAGGACGGTGATCTCTCAATATCCTTTACTTGTTTATAGATATGGAAATTTGCAATATATCCCATATATCCCTCAAATTGCAATAAATGGATTTTTATCATCATTTTTGTTTCTAAATATCAAATCTGATATAGATGACCTATACCTGAAATCAAGAAGTAGATATAGGTCATCTATATCAGATTTGACACTTAAAAAATTCGAGAAAATTCCACATATTGCAAAATGGGAAATGCAATATAATTTTGCAATATATGGAATATTCTCGAATTTTTTGTTGGTAAGTGTCAAATCTGATATAGATGACCTACATCTACTTAATGATTTTAGGTATAGGTCATCTATATTTGATTTGACTTTTGGAAACAAAAATGATGATAAAAATCCATATATTGCAATTTGGGATATATTGCAAATTTCCGTCTATACTTTTTTTAGAATTATTACCTCGATAGCAGTCATTAATATTTCTGTTTTAGGCTCTCTGATCAAGCCACTTTTTTATTTGTAAACAGATTTTACTGCGACTGCAAACGGCCTGACGTAATCATAAGTGAGTGTAGCGTTTATGAATTGGCCACATACAGTGGCGGAAAAAAGTTACCGTACGGCACAAAAAATCGTGTATTCTTCTCAAAAAGCGTTTTGCAGAGTATTATTCCGATGATAAAAGCAAAAACAAAATATATGCTCTACACCCTAGGATTTTTGGTTCTTTTCGGTTATCCGGGGGACCTTTTAAAATTGCTCTAAAAATGCTTTTTTTTTCCTTTTTTTTTTGATTAGCATAATTTTACATTTTTTGTCTGTTTGCAAAAAAAAATATGTATTACAGTGAGTCCGTGCATTTCTAGCCGCTATGAACTTTAAATCAAAAAAGCATTTTTAGAGCAATTTTAAAAGGTCCCCCGGATAACCGAAAAGAACCGGATTTTTAACAGAAAAGAGCACTGGATCCATCTACATGTAAGCCCTGCAATCACCCTTACTTGCGCTTCTTGATCAGCAAAGAGAACGAAAACTCTAAAACGAGACATAAAAACAACTAGAATTATTAATAATAGGCCACATCTATGTAAAATTTACAGGGTTCGCCATCCTTGTTGGACTTTTTGTTTTGCTCATAACTTTTTGAATTTATTATGTTTTGATGAGATCTTTTTTTTATTCGATAGAGGACACCATAGGCAATCGAATGACACCAAACATGCATATTAACATTTATTGAAACATCAACAAAAACAGCAGACAAAATCAACAACGAAAACCCAACAAATTTTCATTCAATATTCCCATATTCTTGTTCGACGCTTCTTCCTTGAACTTCGATGCATCGTTGAAGGCGACGGCCATAGCTGTTCATTGCACGTTGGACCATGTCAGGCGGCAGTTCTTGAAATGCTCGGACGATTCGTTGCTTCAGTTCCTCGAGATCGGCAGGCTGCGTTCGGTAGACTTGATCCTTTATCCATCCCCAGAAAGAAGTCGCACGGAGTGAGACGTCTTCCATTGGCTAAACCGCAAGTTCCAAAACCGGTGGATGGGAAGAAGTTCAGCAAATCGTCCTGCTCCTTATGCTTGGCCGCCGTATTCGCCTGATCTCACTCCGTGCGACTTCTTTCTCTGGGGATGGATAAAGGATCAAGTCTACCGAACGCAGCCTGCCGATCTCGAGGAACTGAAGCAACGAATCGTCCGAGCATTTCAAGAACTGCCGCCTGACATGGTCCAACGTGCAATGAACAGCTATGGCCGTCGCCTTCAACGATGCATCGAAGTTCAAGGAAGAAGCGTCGAACAAGAATATGGGAATATTGAATGAAAATTTGTTGGGTTTTCGTTGTTGATTTTGTCTGCTGTTTTTTGTTGATGTTTCAATAAATGTTAATATGCATGTTTGGTGTCATTCGATTGCCTATGGTGTCCTCTATCGAATAAAAAAAAGATCTCATTAAAACATAATAAATTCAAAAAGTTATGAGCAAAACAAAAAGTCCGACAAGGATGGCGAACCCTGTACTGCATGGTAACGAATTGTTGAAGTTAGTAGGCTTTCCCATCGAGTTTCTTGAGGATTCTCTATCGAATTCGCAACCTAAACATTACAAAACAGAAAATCAAGGACCGATAAAACACCGCTATAAGTCCAATAAAATACCCATAAAATTATGCATTTGTGCCACGCCTGGAATTTTATCGGTGTTTTATCGGTCTAGTCAAAAGGAAATGCCACAATTTTTTTTATCAGTCTTTCTTTATTTCATCGGTTTTGCCCAACATGATAGAGAGTCGACTGTATGCTAAATGTGCAATTTTTTTATCTAACAACATAAACAATTAATGGAGTTGCCTTTGATTTTTATGGATAAATCCCCTCAATCCAAGGCAAGCCTCATTTACCGTTTTCAAAAAATATAAAATTGCAATTTAGCATTTTGCGGAATTTTGAATTTATATTTATTTTACATATTATTTCAAAAATAACTGTAACAGTTTTTTACAGTTTGTAAGCTCACAAAAAACATTTGCTAGACAAAGATTTCCTTTTTTTAGACTTACCGAAAATGGAACCGTCTACATCAAGTAACTCCTCATCTACCAGCTGCAGGATTTTCCTAGGAAATCTGTCCACTGAATTAGAAGAGTTGACCATACGGTCTTATTCTCGTACCTGGGGTGAACTGGTGGAGTGTAGAGTAATGAGAGAGAAAAAATCTGGTCGAAGTCGAGGTTTTGCCTTTATTTCTTACAAGTAAGATTTGACTTATTCTATAATTCCACCTATACTGTGTTTTTAAGGAATCCAAGCTGTGCAGATAGCTTTATGTCCGGATGCCCTCATTATATCGGTGATCGTAGGATTAATGCGAAGAGAGTGGATACGGTATGTTTGATTTCGCTGGTACACAGGCAACATAAAGTTTATTTCTAAAAAAAATTATTATTGTATCACAGAAATTATCAGCATGAAAACATTGAGTGCAAGTTAAGGCTAATAGAGGTGATAAATCGGAGGCAGAAAGAAGCTCTATTTATTTTTCGTGCCTTACTGATGGAAAGTAGAGACAGAAGCGATGCGATATATCGTATCGCAATATCGCATCGCATAAATTTTTGGTGAAAATATCGCATCGCAATATCGCATCCTTTTCAAAATATTGCATATCGCATCGCAATTACTCACTGCCGAAAATATCGCATATCGCGTATCGCATTTTTGAACATTTCTGTCTCTATTGGAAAGTGATTTTGTTGTTAAATAACTTTGGATATAGGGACAAAGAAGGACAGAACCGGGATTTCGATGCCAATTCTCAGTCTCAAAATCGCAAGTCGACAAAAGTCCCGGTCTAGAGGAATGCTGTTTACTACATTCTGTCTGCTTGAGAATATGCAAATCACTTTATAAAACGAAAAGTTTTGAAAACTCGCACGACTAGGGGATTTCAAAGACTACGATATCTGACTTTTGAACTCCATCAAGGGCGCTTTTTTCCACTTTTTGGTCATGAGTTCCAGTTGCAGAAATTGATGTACAGCTTAATTCCTTGAACCCATAAATATTATTAGCCGTTTTTTGGGCTACCCTGCATACTAGCATCTATTCCTACTAGTAATTTATCATTTTTAGAGCCAGACTTCTTCAAACTCATCAGATTCTTCTTTGACAACAAAACGACTATTTGTTTCCTTTTCCATAGAAGACAGACTTCCCAGTAAATTTGAATTAGAAGAGTACTTTGGTGAGTTTGGTGTCGTAGATGAAATCTCAGTTCACCGTCCCAAAATACTTGGAGAATGCAGCACTGTGGACTCACTGTTCACTGCTTATGCCCTAGTAGACTTCATGCAGAGCGAGTCTGTCAACAAATGTTTGGCTCAAGAAGAACACGAAATTGAAGACACCAGAATGACCATGAGACGAATTATAACAAGTGAGGGGGTCATCAAAAGAAAAATGGAAATTAAAGCAAGCGAGCAAAGCAAACAGGGTAATTTTGCTGTTACAATTAATATATAACTATACTATAATATATTTACATGGTTTTTTATAGGACCACCCCCTGCGAAAATTCCAAGCTTGCTGTCTTCCTCTACCTCTAAACCCATTACTCTGAACCCCAAAAAGATACAGCCAATTATGGAGTCAGCTAAAGGTAAGAAAGTTTTCTTGATATAAGGCTAGGCTTGTGTACGGGCCGAAAATTTCGGGCCTGGCCCGGAATTTTTTCAGCCCGGCTTGCTTTACATATATTTTTTATATGCCACTAATTTTAGAAAACTTTCAAAGCGTCAAATTTCAAGAACGGGCCCGAAATTTCAAAAAAAGTCATAAAAATTGAAGCCGTAGTAATCCGACCATTCCTTTTATTTTTTTGTTAGCCCGAGAGACCTAGCTGCTTTTGCGAAAACACCGAGGAACTATCGGTGAAGCAAGCTTATTTTTAAACATTTTAACTTATTTATAAAAATTGGCTGTATGTGAAATGTCCCGGCAAATCCGTGAATTATCCGAAAAGAATTTTTCCGACAAATTTGTAAAAGCTTATATTCTTAGTCTTTTTATTTTCAACTTTTAAATGTTTATGACCAGCGTGTAGCTCAGGATCTCAGTTTTCCTAAGCTCCACTCAGACTCCCGCGTAACACGTAACAAACTGTTTGGTTTCATTCGTTGATGACCTTGTCCAGCTGTATGCAGTTGCAGTAGGAATTGTGTGAAAAACGCAAATAAAAAAATAGGTGTTACGTGACTCGGTGTTGAGCGTGACAAAAAAGGCTGTTACGGCATTTGTTACGCGACTCTAAGCGGCTGTTACGCGCAACAGAGTCACGTAACACGAGTCACGCAACAAATTCCTGTTACGCGAGTCGTGTTACGACTCTGTTACGCATCTCAAAAAAACTGTTAAGCGTAACACTAGTCAAATTGTGTTCCGCGAGTCGTGTTACACGGGAGTCTGAATGGAGCTTTACAAGCTATCAACTGACCACATCAAGTTTATAAGGTTGGAGGAAAAAGTCTTTGAACAGAGCGAATTTTTCCAAAAATTTGGTCCTTTTAAATAGGGATGGAGGACGGTCGGGACGGATTGTCCCGTCCCGGAGGGTTTTTAGGGCTTTTTCCCGTCCCGGATCCCGTCCTGGAAAAATATTTAAGTCTGTCCCGTCCCGGGTAATTTTTGAATTCCCGGATTTATTGTCCCATCCCGACTTTTGAAAATCTGAAAATTCTAGTAAATGAGAAATTCTTAGCGTAGTTTTTATTGTCATTTGAAACTCCGCCAAATTTTGAGAAAAATATTAGGTTGTCAAATGAGAATATACCCCAACAATATCTAGATTTTGTCTGTAACGTAAAACTGGGATCAAATCTATTGAGTGTATTTTTTTATCGGCTCAAAATAGATGTTTTTTTTTCAAGTTCATGTATTGGCGGCCTTTCTCGACCCACGCTTCAAGGACTACCACTCGGCGAACGCGTTCAACTTTAACCAGAAGGCGACGAAGTGGCTACTTAAAGAAGCTGGCGAACCTGAACAAGATGAAGAACAAGAACACGATCCCAAACAAGATCTTTCATCCCCGGCGCCAAAGATGATCAGAAAGAAGAAGACCTTCTTCGACGATGATTTTGATGATGGAGTTCAAGGTGTAAGGGTCTCCAAAATGAGCGGCACCGAGGCGGAGATCGTGACCTACGCAAAGATGAAAAGGATTCACTCGTCATTCAATCCAGTGAAATTCTGGCAGGTAATCTCGAATAAATATTTTCTATGTGTACTTCTTAAATTAAGTCATTGTATGTTTGGAAAAACGAGAATAACTTCCCCATATTGGCCAAGTTTGCTATCTACAAATACATGTCTGCACCAGCAACGAGCGTAGCAATTGAGTCGATCTTCTCTCTGGCGCGCAACATCTACGACTACAAAAGGACAAATTTGAACCCGAAGAAGTTAATGTATTTGAACAAAGTGTTGCTTTAATTTTATTTGTCTTGGTGTTTCATGAAATAAAACATGCTTGCCAGATTTTTGTTATCAAATTTCCTGTTTGTGTCCCGACCGGAAAAATCATTGTCCCGTCCCAAGATTTTGCTTGGTCCGGGATTCCCGTCCCGGGGAATTTTTTTTGGCTATCCCGTCCTGGTGTCCCGTGCCGGATTTTTTTTCAAAATTTTTGTCCCGTCGCGGAATAGACCATCTTCTTAAAAACCTTTTTCTATAACTTTATGAAATTTGATTTGGTCACTTGATGGCTTGTAAGAAAGCTGACATCCCGGGCTACACGCCGGTTAAAAAAATTAAAATTCTAGAAGAAAAAGACCAAGAATAAAAGCTTTCACAAATTTGCCGTGAAAACTAATTATTTTGCCTGGAAAATTCACGGATTTGCTGGGAGTTTTTAATTCGATCCATAAAAATTTCAACATTTGGTTTTTTTTATTCAGAGTATGCCTCCGCTCCGATTGTGTTCAATTCAAGTGGACCTGCTAGTAGATTGCAAAACTATGGATACGCTAGAAATCAAAAATCTAAATGATAATTTGATTAGATATGATAATTGATATTTTGTGTTGTCATGTAAATCAATAAAATCGTTAAAATTGTATGTCAATTGCCTGCAGATTCTAAAAAAGCTGATCGTCCAATACATCTTTTGCACAAAATAAGCTAGAAAAAGTACAAGATACAGGCATGCAAAATGATACCGATGTTTCTCCTAATCGTGTTTCTCATAAATTGATAGGTGAGAGCTATTTTGAAAAATTACAATTTTGTCTTCAGTGACTCAAGTTCGATTCCGACTTGTGACCGAACATTAAAATTTTTTAAAAATCTCTTGCTGAGATTATGGCTGAAATTTTCATACTAATTACAGTCGACTCTCGGTTGAACATATACCCTGGGGACCGAGTCTAGGTGCATGTTAAATCGAGAGTCGACTGTACGACTATCTGCGGTCTAAATTACAAAATTGGAGAAAATAAATAGGCTGGCCCGACTTGAGAGCACACTTAATCAAAAAACTACTTATTTGACAACTGCTTTTAGACGATCAAAGTTATGCATCCACTTACTTGCGTATAAAATACAATTGGGCCCACCAAGTTGCTCAGGTAATTTTGTTCCTGAGTGCAATTACATTAAAAGGGCTATATTCAGAACTGGAACGAAAGAAGCGACCCTCAAAAGGTGGTATATGAAGACTGTGGAATTGCCTCTTATCTCCTGGTAAATATACTTTCAGTGCTTTGATAAGTAAATTCTTGCGTACCTAATTTTCATTTTTGCGTCTTTTCGAGCAGTATTTTAATACATTTTTATTAGTATATCGCCGGTTCACCATGGGGTTTTCTAATTTTTTAACGTTCATTCATAGATTTTTTTCTGGTGCCACTAGTAGCTCAAAATTAATCTGAATTACAAAGTAGAATTAATGCTAGTTATACGAGATATTGTTGGCTTAAATGACTTAAAGTTGGACGGTAGTCATTCGAAATCTTAGCACTATAACTTTGTGTCATATCTCAGCAAGCAAATTTTTTTGAAATTTCGCTTTGTGATTCGGATTGCTGATGAAGTTTTAGCTAATAGGAGGCGTAAAAAATATTAGGTTGATCCAAAAGTTCTTGGGCACCTTGAAAAAATTTATTTTCGATTTTTTATTCGCTTCTTTTTCGTCGTTTCATCTCATCTGTCTTTTTTTTTTTCGCAACAGAAGAAGCAATTTTAACAGATCTGCAAGTTTATTTTGATTCGAAACCGATTAGATTCTTTGTTAAAGGTATTGGGAGATTGCCTGAAAGATGGCAAAATGTTGTTGATGTTGAGGGAGATTATTTTGTTGAATAAAGATTTTGGAGAGCTGTTTTGTTGATGTGACTTCGAGTGATATCTCCTCTGAATTAGATCTGCAAACATTGGAATGATAAACATCATGCTAAAATATTAACACGTTAATAAAAAATCGAAAATAAATTTTTTCAAGGTGCCCAAGAACTTTTGGATCAACCTAATAGCATAAAAATATAGAGAATCAGTTTTTCATGTTTTTCAGGAGCTGTGGAACAAATACGAAATTCTCCCAAATAAGTTCGCCGATCTAGGGTGCGGGAATGGCCTGCTAGTTTATTTGCTTGCCAAAGAAAATGCCAATGGCGTCGGAGTGGATGTTCGGAAGCGAAAAATATGGGAACAGCTGGCAGATAGCGCACAATTGTATGAAGTTGCTATTGATCCAACCTCTCCTTCCACTTCCACCGTTTTGAATGAAGTTGACTTCCTAATTGGCAATCACAGTGATGAATTGACCCCTTGGATACCTGTGATGGCTGCTAGGTTATTTAGTTTATTTGATTAGAATTATTGCTTTTGACAACTACTGAAAACATTTGGAAGACTATTAAAAGTTCGTTCACAATGTATTTCAAGGGTGTGAGATTACCCACTTTTATAGGAAAGTTTTTTAGCGCACACTTTTTTTGGATAGCCATAGAGCAGAGCTATCCTGTTACACTGAAAATCTCACTACTTTGAATCGTAACAGATTTTCTGCTAATTTTTTTTAAACTTTTGAAAAAGTTGATATTTTTTAATTTTTTTATAAAAATTCTACTTCTTTAATTAAAATGCTCACTGCAGTGTTGAGATCTGGTCAAAATTGTTCTAATTGCTGAGAAATGAGCGGTACATAGTAAGCAGTGACAATTGGATGGGTAGTTCACTCAAAATGGTCATATCAGCGACCACGAACAAGTCTGACCAAATCTCAACGGATACGCACTAAGGAGAATAATGATAAGAATGATTCCAATTTTGTAGAAAAATGGAGGCTTTTATCACAAATAGCCTGTCATTTACCTAATATTATTTTTTTATTATTTTCAGGCGTAAATGCAACTTTTTCCTTCTTCCTTGCTGCGCATTTGATTTCTTTTCTAAGTTTTCAAGAACTTCAAGAAAAGGAATAACAGGAGTAGGCGTTCCAGATACCTATCACAACTTTATCAGGAGCGTTATTCAAAAGCTAGGCTTTGATTTGAAGGAAGACCAACTGAAAATTCCGTCTAGAAAAACGGTATTTTCAGTCGAAAATGATTAAATCATTTGGCTAATTTGTTTTTAGAAATGCTTCATTGGCACGATCCCAGGCGATGGTTTGCCTGAAAATGTGGAAGAAATAATTGAAGAACTTTTATCGGTGGCCCGACAAATCAAGTCCACATTTTCTGCCCGGCCGGCTATACAGCAAGTGAGTTTTAGAGCATTTTTGCGGTCATTATGGTTCTCTTGTAAGAGGAGGATGCGGTCATTTAATCAAACCAATAGAGTAACCGGAAACCCGGTTACGAAAACCAAAAAAACCAAAAAAAAATATGACATTTAACCAACCAAAAACTAAAAATAACCGAAAAATTTATTTGAAAACAAGCTCTAAAAAAACCGATCAAACACCACCTAAATTTATGCCAAGAGAGGTAAAAAAATGGGTTTTATGAGAGGAAATATGGTAATCATAAGAGTTTTTAAATTACGCAAATCACTGAATCAAGATTGAGGCTAATTTAAATTTTGAAATAACAAAATTTATTTCAAATCTGATTGCTTTTTATATTCATTCAACAATTTTTATTTTAGCTACGTAACTGCTCTGCTATATCACACGACTTTCGACTGGCTACAACAAAAAAGTTTTTCGATTACCTACTTGCGTTGGAAGACACGGAAAATAAAGACTTACGGTAATTTTTTTGGAGGCATACTCCGGTAGGGTCGAAAATTTATGTAAAAAGTGTCGAATTTAAATTTAAAGGTAAAAAGTCAAGCTATAAAGTGTTACTAACAGTGTTGTTCCGTCGCCGGCGCTGCCCCGGTGCTGTCCTGGCAAAAAACAGCGCCGGGCAGGCGCTCGGAGCCGTCGCTGGGGCCAATGAAAAATTTTGGTCGACATCGGCGTTAAAAATTTTTTGACCCGGCGCTGGCCCCGGCACTTTTTTTTAAGCAGATATGGTTCCGGCGCTGTTTCCAAAATTTGACTGTACAATATAAAAAAATCAATTGTTCTTAATTTAAGCTGAGTATTTGTATTTTCATGCTGCATTTTCTTTCAATTTTTTTGCTTTCTTTGATTTATTGATCTTGATTTTCTAGTTAATTATTTTACAAAATATAACCAGGGCGTCATATGCTATTGATAAAAAAATTATTCACACAACTTTTTTTACAAAACAAGTACCATGTGACCGAAAAGTTCCCGGACAAAGTTTAAAGCCGATTTTTTCAGTAAAATAAGAACATAAATGCATTTT
The DNA here is from genome assembly GCA_029231635.1 of Ditylenchus weischeri. Lineage (NCBI taxonomy): Eukaryota > Metazoa > Nematoda > Chromadorea > Rhabditida > Anguinidae > Ditylenchus > Ditylenchus weischeri. The sequence continues at coordinate 357,952 of JAMRYI010000010.1, forward strand.
TTTTGGTATCATCAGAAAGCCCTTGTTCTCCTCTCTTGAATAGTGTGTATCGCTTGTCGTTTTATGTCAATAAATTCCATGCTTTAGAATGTCCGATCTGAGAGCAGGCATTGTGCGACTTTGGGAAGAAGGGAAGAAGCAAAGTGAGATCGCTCGTGATATGAATGTTCCAAAGCGAACAGTTTCGGATGCCAGCAAGCGATTTCGTGAAACAACTGCTCTGTCTTCATTGCGGCCTGTTTCACGGCATCCGAAACTGTTTGCTTTGGAACATTCATATCACGAGCGATCTCACTTTGCTTCTTCCCAAAGTCGCACAATGCCTGCTCTCAGATCGGACATTCTAAAGCATGGAATTTATTGACATAAAACGACAAGCGATACACTGTTCAAGAGAGGAGAACAAGGGCTTTCTGATGATACCAAAAAATGCATTTATGTTCTTATTTTACTGAAAAAATTGGCTTTAAACTTTGTCCGGGAACTTTTCGGTCACATGGTATAGGTTACCATATTCACTTTATAAACTTTCCATTTTCTATTATATCCCCACCCTTTAATAACTCCTTCTTTTATAGATACATTTCTCAACCCAGAGAAAATATTTTTCTTAAATTACGATTCCTTTTTTTAGATTTCGGTTTAGCACCCAAAAATTGACTTAAAAATTTTCAGACTTTTTAAGGTTTGAAAAATGACTCCTCGTGGGAGTTAATAGAGTGAATAGAATAATAAGGAACGAAACTATAGACAAATATACTTTCAATAAAAATACATATTTTTTTGTAAATTTACAGAAAAAACAAAATTGTCAACCCGGCGCCGGCGCTGGCGTCGGCCCCAGCACCGGCGCTGGGGCATTTCTTAGATGGGATGCGCCGCCGCCGAGATAAAATTTTTTAATGGATGCGCTCGGCGCCGGAACAACACTGGTCTTGATATATATAAAAGGCTAAACTTGTAAAAGTCTTAAAAGTACTCTTTTCAGCCAGTGGCGTTGTGGCAGCTCTGTTCCACTGCTTGAATTAGCTAACCTGCTCTCCGAGCAAGAAAAACAGATGATGAAAAATCAAGACGGAGGCATGAAAACATTTCTGAAGAATCAGCATCAAGTGTTTCTGACCAGAAGTGGGCGTGTGGAGATCAGACATTGGCCTGTAGTCTACAAAGAATTTTTACTAAAGCCAAACATCAAAGACAATTTTCAAAAAAGTCAATGCTGGTTTTATTTCAATCATCCAGATGGATGTCCTGTAGATGATAGTGTTTGTCCGTTTAGTCATGCTAGTGGCAGTAAATTATTGTGATGTTGTAGAACTTTTGAAATTTTTTGTAACTACTTTTTTACAGTAGATTCCCAAAAAGTTCGTTACAACCGAATTTTCAATAGTTTTCGCCGATTTTTAAATTGTTTGAATAATACAGTATTCCTATTTTACAGGGTTTTCAAAAAGCCTGCAATGTTGCCGTTTGAAAAAAAAATTTACCTTTGCCTTTGATTTTGAGAGTGCCGGATTATCGTAACTCGACTGAGAGACTAAGAACCTACAGGGTGATTCAAAATGCATGATAGTTTTTCTTACATCAGATATGATTTATTTTGCATCATATATAATTCTTTCTGCATCAGATTTATTTTGCATCAGATATAATTTATTTTGCATCATATCGGTTTTTGCATCAGATTCCCTTTTTGCATTAGATCTGATGGAGTTCCTTCAACCTATTTCATTCTTACATTTTATATCTGTATGCAGGCTAAGTGTGGATTACGAAAATTTGGAAAAACTCAGCGTGCATTCCATTCAATAAACATCTTTAATTAATGCTGAATCAGAAGTGGAAGCATCTCCGTCTCTTAAGCGCACTCGTCATGGTGTCGAAAATATTGCCAGGAAGATTGTGAAGGAACTTGCTGATGCAGCATCGTTTTTAGCCTGGTTTGAACAGGAAAAATCAAAATGGAAGATGTAAGATTTTTTTTGACATTGTTTGGGTACTAACAGCATTTTCAGTCTCGTAGGCCACCAGAATCAGCAGTCCAAGGTGGATACTTACGTGTGCAAATTCAGTCGAAAGAAAGGGTAAAGCTGCCCGAAGAAATGCTGTGCGTTTTTTGACGATCCAAGCTCTGCGATGAAGTAAAAAATTGAATCCAAGAATGTTTGGACAAAAAGCAAACTGCTTTCCAAGCGATTAAAATGATGACTAATGTGAGCATGCGTTTTTTGATAATATTTGGCAACTAAACAGCTTTTTTAGGAAGGCTGGCAAAATCTCCCCTCACAGGAGAAAATCGAAAATTTTATGATTCGAGGACGAAAGCAACAGCTTCCAGAAATGGAAAAGATGAAAGCAAAAAGTTTGAGAAATTATGCTTCAACAAAGAACAGTATTCCTGAAGATCTCGATGAAGTCTTCGTCGCTGGTTTCCACGTGTCAGAAATTCTACGTCAGAAAATAAAGTCTTATGCAGTCCCGTCAAAATTTGTGAATTTTCAAATATTATGCTCCACGTCTTATGCAGATGCAAAGAAAGGCAAACTCTCTTACAGGTAACTCTTCGAGCAAGAATTCAAAAATCAATTTTTTCATAGATTGATTCCACGTAAAAGTTGCTTTGGGCTGGCTATCTTGTTCAAGTCTTCGGTTTCTCTGATGTCGAAAGAAAATTTTTTCCAACTGGTCAAGCTATTGATTTCTGGAGAAATGATTGATACTTATGAGTGCATTATTCAAACAGTTTTCCAAGGAGACGATGCATGTGAAGCAGTCTCGGCAGATTGGTGTCATGCAATATCTTATATAGTATTTGGCATGTGTGGGTGGGTGGTTAACGCTTTTTTTACTTCGAAGGCCAGAACGGGTCGTAGATAGCGAAATCACTTTTGTCGCTAATACCATCGTGTTCCCCAGATTGTCAGCTTTCGTTTAAAAAAAAGAACAGGCGAAAAAATGAGTTCTAATAGGTGATATACCTATTTTTATGAATGAAGTCATAGCCCCTCATTGAAATTTCGAAATACTATAGAGGCGCCGATAGGCGCCTGTGGTCCCTTGTCTTTGAGTATTTCTAGACAAAATTTCATGCCAAAAACTTTTTTTTATATTTTGAGCTGTGAAAAGGGCCCTTCCAAACGCTATTCGTCTTATGTGTTGGGCTCATGTGTAGAATAGAAACATAATAGAAATAGAAACAAACGAGAAGAAATAAAAAAAAATACATATTTATTTTGCAGGAATCTGTTGCTGCAGATGGTTTTCGACTAAGTTGGTTTTTCGGTAGCTATAAGTAGGAATATGAAAATTTTCAGATGCTGGTTTGATGCTTGATTACTGGCGTAGAAATTGCAGTCCTTTTTCTGATGTAAATGAATTCGCGGCGTATTTTCAAGAGCAGTGGATTAATAGCGAAGTATCCAACTGGTATGAAGCAGCTTCGAGGTTCCTTTCCACCAATAATGGGCTAGAATCCGTGAACAGAACAATCAAACAGTGTAATACTCTCCACTCTCACTTTGGCCAATTTATCGTCGAGGGTGAAAAGCTTGTCAAACAGTGGAGTCTATCGATCGACTTTATGCTGAAAGCGTATTTTCAAAACAAAACTATCGTTCTTTTTTAGAACCCTTCGCTTATTTGTGCAATCTCCGGAAGCTTGCTTCATTCTGCTCATCTCTTGAATCCGGAAAAAAGAAACGTGAAAAAGATTGGACATAAAAAATTCATTCATGAAAGTTCACAAAAACGTCATTTTACTTTGAAAAAAGAAGGGGTATATTCATCAATTCATCAGTATTTTGTCTGTTTTTATTCATACAAAAATTTCATGAATGAGTGAGCCAGAAATCCCCTTTTGTATACTACTCTGAGTGCCTGTATACTGAAGCAGAAAGATAGAATTTTGAATAGTAATCTATCTTGTGTGAAATTTCCTTGCCTGTTGATAATTAATAAAGCTTTGTTAAAGTGTTGGGCTATCGTGCACATAATTTCAATTGGAAGCAGAGATTTCCGAGGATTAGGGCGCGAGAATTCAGTAATCCACCGGGCAACGAGCTGCCTACGCAATTTTTTTATGTGGTCTTTTTTTTTGACAGACCGTGTATTAGTAATTTACTAATAGTTTCTATGCGTTATTTTTTGATTACAAATAAGAATTGACTTTACTCGATCACAAAAAGTTTTTTCAACAGAAATAGCAAAAGCTGATAAAGTCGAGGTAGAAGTCAAGGTGAAGTCAAGTTAAAGTAAAACTCAAGTTCAAGTCAAGGTAAACTCACGGTAAAGGTAAAGGTCAAGGTCAAGGTCAAGTTTGTCTTGACCTTGAGCATGACTTGACTTCAGCACCTTGATCTTGACCTTGAGTTTTGAAAACACTGCTCTGGTGTGAGACTCTGAGTAATCCAAGTTGTTAAAAATCAAATTCCCACAAAATTTTGGCTTAAATTGCACAAATCACTACATTTACTGAAAGAAATTTAAAATTTAGTGGGGAGATGGATTGTTCAAGGTGGTTTTGAATGCTTTGTCGCGGTTTGAGATCATTAAGAGAGGTTTAGGGTTTTCAAGGTCACTTTTGGTGGTTTAAGGCAGAAAATTGCATATCTGATGCAAAAAGAAGTAAATCTGATGCAAAATAAATTATATATGATGTGAAAATACATCTGATGCAAAAAGAAGTAAATCTGATACAAAATAAATTATATATGATGCGAAAATACATCTGATGAAAAAAGAATTATCTGATGCAAAATAAATTGTATATGAGGCGAAAATACATCTGATGCAAAAAGAATTATCTGATGCAAGAAAAACGATTTGCGATTCAAAATTACGTTAACATTTTCAAATTTAATATTTTATTTAAATTTCAGTTTTTTATTAGTTTTTTGTTTAACACCCTTTTTTGCCTCTCTGTTGTATTCTTTTTAATATTTTATGTTCACGCTCGAGGTCGATTCATTAAATTAATTTCTATCAATTTTGCAGATATGGCTGCAGTCAAGAAAGAGAAGCTACGCGCCGGTTTCGTCCATCTTCGTCATCGAGGTTTTGGGTTCGCGCGAATCGGGCAGCTGTTCGGAGTGGTAAGGTAAACGGTCAGCAATATGGTTGTCGAGTACTCGAGATTTTCGAGTACTCGACTCGATATGATAGTCGAAATTCGAAATTTTCGAGTACTCGACTCGATACTCGAAATATTTGAGTGCTCGAATTGACTTGAAATTTGAAATTTCCGAGAACGTTTTGAGTACTTGACACGAAAACTTGAAGAAATTGTCGCTATTATATTGTACTATTTATAAAAATCTCATTTAAAGAAACTTCGTTCTGTATAAATCTACGTGTCTTATTTTTCTATTTAAGCAAAATGCCAAGCGACGTTTGGAAACACTTCAACAAGTCTGGCAGCAAGGCAGTGTGTGAATGTGGAGATGAAGTCAGCCTTGGAAAGAGCGGAACAACAAATATCGATCAAGCATATAGAAGCGATGAAAGACATAAATCGGAGTGCACCGAAAAAGGCCAAAACGGAATCGGTAGCTACTCTCTTTAGGTAAGTTCTGAATGGTTTTGTTCAAAGCGTTTAATGGTTATCCAAAATTTGTTTTCGATAAAGATCTTTTGTGTGTACTGATGTTTTCGAGTACTCGACTCGATACTCAAAATTTTTCGAATAATACTCGAAATTACTCAATTTCGAGTACTCGACTCGACAACCCTAGTCAGCAATGCAATCTGAGTGGAACAAGATTCGGCAATCAACTCTCAAACGCATTGCATATATATTTAGATTTTCCGAGAAGAATGGAAGCGTGTATTAAAGCTGGCGGAAGGCATTTGGAGTGAGAACAATCCGTTATAGTTACCTTTTTCTGTTGTCGTGTTTGCTGTCATGATTTGTGGCTTCATGTGAGATATGTGCTCGGGAGTGAATGAAGTTTGTTGTCATTGTCTAATAGTGGCTTTATTGGAGAAGTTTTCGGGACTTGCCATCCGAAAAAATCGGAAACGGGCCGCAACGGTGTTATACTGCCTGATTTTTTTAAAATGATTTTTTTAAAAATGTTAATGTAATTTTGAATCACCCTGTATGCTAGGTTATGGTCAAAACTCAGATTTTTAAACTTAAAAATATTTCAGAAAGTTGACTAAAACTCAACTCACGAAGATTATGAAAAATTGTATTTTTGTTTTATAAATCTATTTTACATTCTCAACAAAATTTTTGCTTTTTTATGAAAGTTTTTACTTCGTAAGGATCTCTGAATTACAAGAGGGCTGATTTTGTTTAGCTATGTTATAATAAATTCTTTATTTTTATAAATACGAGTCAAATCTATTATTAACCAAACATTAATAAATACTTCAGCATATATTGTTCGAATCTAATTTTTATACGTTCAATTAGTTGAATGGATGGAATACAACAGATTTCGGAATATCAGACAATAAAATATGGGTTATATAATACAATTACATATACATAACGTCTCTGTTTTTTGTTTGAATGATTCAACTAGTACAATTTTGGTTCCAATCAAACTAATTAAAAAATACCCGTGTGGACATACAGTCGACTCTCTCCACAGTGATCACCCAAGGGACAGATCAAATCTGATCACTATGAAGAGGGATCACTAGGGCGGGTGATCACTATGGAGAGTATAAAAGCCTAGTTGACAATATATGATCACCATGGAGAGTTTTTATTCAAATAACACCACAATCGGTAATTGGTTAGGCATAAACGGTGTCCTCAGTGCAGTTGCCAACTGTAAAAGTTAATCAGTTAAATGGCGTAAGATCGGAGTGGCAAGAATGGTACGAGATATTCAAAGTTGCGATACTCAACCACTCAAGTTTAGCCACTGTTGAAAAGATGATCCACCTTCGCTTTCTCCTGGATGGTGAAGAAGTAATTGCCGGAATCCCAATTCAAGACCAGAATTACCAGCTCGTACTCGAACTACGGAAGTAAAAGTACGGAATTGTTGGTGTTTGAAAGGAAATGAACGATAAAAGCAGAGAACCTATGGGTTTTCTGACCGTCCAACGGCAGTGGTACACAAAGCTTAACTAGATTCACAATAACTACAAAATAAAAATAATTAATTCCCTCGTAGATCAACCAAATCAAAAAAAGTTGATCACTACGGCGAGCTGATCACTATGGAGAGAGTCGACTGTACCGTATATCCTCTATAAATCCCTCTACTTAAAAGGGACCAAACGCTTTCAAAGCTTGCTAAAAGTCCGAAGTAAAGGAGAAAAAAGAACAGGTCGCAAAATTTAAGAAGCCACGTATCTTTGGAATAAAATCATACAATCAATGGTCGAAAGTCCCTTTTGAATCGACTAGGACGACGATAGAAGAAACTGGAATTCCTCTGAAGACTGTCTATGGAAACACCAAGAAATTGGAAGAGCAAAAAAGCTGCAGTCCATCAAGCAATATCAAGGTGAAAGCACTTCCATGGGCACGCAATTACTGCAGCAAAAAATTTAGTGTAGACAAAAAAATTAAATCAGAGATGAAGGAAATTGGAAGTAAAAAATAACTTTGGGTAAATTTTGTCACTTTTGGAGAGGGAGCTTACATTTACGGTACTTAGTGAGTAGCTAATCTACAAAAGAGGCCCACAAACAGGAGTGTTTAGTATAGCCAACAGGTTTTGGACGTCCTCGCTTTCCGGTTTTAGCACTACGGCCATTTGAGCATCTTGTCTAGCGCTAGAAACATCTCGGCTGTCGAAAAAGCACTTGGCTCTGAACATGTAAAGCTCAAATCTGGTGTCATCATCGTCAGGGAGTATAAGTGGAAGAACTTCATTAGCTAGCTCCAGGGCTTCGCTAAAATGTTTTCATAGTAAAAAAGTATGATTTTTATAAATACCGTATTCTCTCTTATAGGCCGACCCCCCCCCTCCCATTCAAAATCGTGTTCTTGGCAATATGTTTTTGACCCATTTTTTGGAGTCCACTCTTAAGCAAGTTACCACTCAATTTGTAGCTAGTGAGGTCAGCTACAAAATGAGTGGTAACGTGGACAACAATGAACTGCAAAAAGCGGGCCAAAACCACAACGCGTTTTTTGAATTTAGGGAGGTCGGCCTGTTAGAGAGAATATGGTATTTTGGTTTTTGACATTAAAAATTTTACTGATCCATCCCAGTCTGCAAAAAAAAGAAAATTTTCTGCATACACAGTGATTCTAAGTAGGTACTTTTTTGGATGATAGCTGAGTATTCAAATTGACTTGGTTTTTTTTGGTGAAATGACACTTTCTGTCGCAGATAGTTTTTGTCAGTTTATTTCAATAATTTTTGTCTTTTCATTGAAAACAAATAATTTTTGTTCTGAGACCACAGAAACTGTCACAGCCCCGTCTTTTCAGTTGAGCTTAGGATTAATGCTTAGACAAAGGGTAGGCCAGCGTAAGTTAGGACGGATACAAACATTATTTTTCTTTCGTTTTTTGTAGTTTGGGGTGCATGACTGAGTCCGCTCTAAAATACGCTGGCCTACTCTGCGCCTAAGCACAAGGCTAAAAACAAAAAGGGTGACCGAGTCGGTTTATCCACTTAGTTTTTGTATTCAGTCGGTTGGCAGTTGTCCAAAATATGCCTTGATGTTCCTAAAAATGCATAGGCTCCCAATTAACTTTTCCTTTTTTTGTTAATCGTTGTATTGAAAAAAATATATCCAAAATTTACGCCTAAAATATACTCGTAATCTTTTAAGAAAAGTCAAGAGAGAAGACCAGGCATTTTTAAGCAAAAACAATAGGGTAACCGAGGCATATTTGTGGTAGCAGCAAGTGCATTACTGTAACAATCTTACCTCAATTCATTGTTCTTCCTTTTCAAATAAGCTATTGAAAAGAGTGTTTGCAGCTTGTATTGCCTTAATTGAGAAAGGATGGATGACAGTGGAAAATGTAGTTGAATGCAGCTTTTGTTCAACTTTTCTTGGGAAACGGAATGAACTATAATGTTTGCCTCTTGTTCACTGTCTTCTTCTTGTTCACCTCCTTCTTGCCCACATTTGTCCAGCAATTCAGTGCATTTCTGCAATGCATAGTTGTACCTATGCAGAGCTTCATTGGGCCTTTTTCTACGAAGTAGAATTGCGGCGTCATCTAACAGCTTTTTGGTGAGCACTAGCAGGAGCTCAGGATTACATTCTAGGGCTATTTGCCAGGTGAGGGAGCGTAGACGAGCTCCACTAGCCAAAAAGGCATCAATGGCTATTTGGGAATTGAATTGGATGGCCACTTCAATAGCACGTAGTTCTGAAATTAAGTAAGTAAATAATTGTAATTGTTGTTGGTCGATTTATATAGTTGAATTTAGTTTTTCGTCACATTTTTCAATGAATTTTGTTTCCTTTTTGAGTGTTTCCCTTTCAGATTTTTAATTTGGATTGCCAATTTACAAATATGTCTGAAGACATATTTTTAACAAATTTGATACTAGGAGCGGAGATTTACAAATTGAAATCGCAGATACCGCAATACTCTATTAAAAGACGGAAGAATCTTAAAAATTGCCCATTTTCTGAAAAGTTGCCCATTGAATTTTCGTCTTTAATTTCGAGGTATCATTTATTGCAATATTTTAACAAAATGTTTCCAAAAAATGTAAAGGTGTGCACAAAAGCAGAAAAAAATATTTGTTTCATGCTTTCACATTTTCAGGAAACATTTTGTTAAAATATTGCAACAACTGATACCTCGTTAGAAACTAGAATCACAGGGCTAACTAATGGTGTTATCACTTTAAAGAAGGAGGAAACTTTATATACGCATCGCCCTAAGTCGACTGTTCTAATCCCGCTAGGTGCACACTTTATTTATTTTTTACTTATTTCACTGACTTTTAGGGCCAAAAACTATCAAGAAATCAATTGGAATTATTATGCGTACTTAGTTTTATATCGCCTGAACCTCTATTAATTTTATTATTTGTCAAAGCGTTTAGTGACTTTCTGAAGTCAGAATTTTATGGGAAACCAGATAGAAAATTTTCCATACCAAAATCACTTCAGAAAAATAAGGTGCAGTAGCGGAAAAAAGTCTGCGGGCAAGCACATTTTTTGCGTATTTTACTCTCGATAGACATAGGTTTTAGGAAGCCTTTGAAAATAGAATATATTCCTCAGAATCTCAACTACATTTTGAGTATAAGTGCTCCCATTTTTGTGAAAAAATTCTATTCTAATTTTGCTTATGCAACTTCAAAAGGGCAGATCTCATCAAATTTCATTATTTACTTTAGTGATTTTCAATTCCAAAGAAACCGCAGCTCACGGGCTTTCTAATAAGTTGTTATGGAGGTATAGACATGTCGTTCTATTAGAAGTTTTACGGTATTCTATCTTTTCATTTTCTCTGCTTTTTATTCATAAATCGTAAAATTGCGACTAAGCTGTAAATTCACTTACCCTCACAATTCTTGTCCTCCAGCGACAAGCCCAACTTGAGCAGTCGATTGATCAAATATTTGTTTGGATTTCTAGCTAGCAAATGGATTAAGGTATTGTCATTCAGGTCTTTGGCAGTTATGTCACAGCCTCTGTCAATTAAAAGTGCAGCCGTGTTTGCCTTCGATTCGGTGTGTTTGCCTTCGATGGCATGCATTATTGCTGTTTTGCCATTGGCATCCTGCACGTCCAAGGCTGCTCCTGCAACGGAATGAAGTGTCAGGAAATCAGTTCTAATCACTACACAAACCTCTGTTTATGAGCAAATCCACAAGACCCACATGACCGTTCCTGCAAGAAAAAAGTTTAGTTTATTAGAAAATTCAGCAAAGTCAGTTGGAGCCATATTGGACTTTGCCCAACTATGTGATGTATTAAAAAAATTATCCCATTTTTAAAAAGACAGATCTTTTTAAGTTTTAAACTTCTGTAAACGCAGTTAGACTCAGCCCGCCCTAACACTTTTTGGTGCATAATCTGTGGTTTGGGTTATGCCCATGCAGAAGCTCGGCTCGAGGCTCAAAAGCTCGAAAAAAAATCGCGGCAGCTTGCCTTACAGTTTGAAATTTTTCTGTATATATCCACTCAAAAAATTTTATGGTGCACAAATGAAGCAAAAAACGGCTTTCTTCATGATTGCTACCGCAAATTCTGCTTTGATGATTTTCATATTAGCACAAAGTCGGCTCGAAGCTCGAAATTTTCAAGCCCTCGGATCGAGGCCTTAAAATTTGACCAAAAATGTCTCAAAATACTGAATTTAAAAAATTAGCCTTATTTATCCTCGGCTAAGTCTAGAAATTCAATATTTTGAGATATTTTTGGTCAAATTTTAAGTTTGGTAAAGCCAAAAAATGTTTTCGCACTACCAAAATGTTCCTTATAATCTAGGCTACAAACCCAGTCAAACAGAATTTTTATCGGCTTCAACCTGTAAGATAAATTTTATTTTTAGCCGCACAGGTCCGAAAAATATCCGCAGCTGTGGATATTTTTTTGCATTTGGTGGTAGCTCTGATTTTTGATGGGGCAATCTGAACGGTTATAACAAAATCTAAAGACAAAATATCTCTACTTTCGTTTGCAAAAAACCGATTTTCAAAATGTAAGCTAAGCTCCAAGATATTCCACTTTTAGCCTTAGAAGTATTGTTACTATGGCCCCAGAATCTTTGGGCTAACAAGGGACCCTCTAGAGCTGTTTTTAGACAAGCATGATTTTGACTAGTGAGTGAGAAACGGTTTTTTACAAATTGTAGAGGATCTTATGACTGGTGCGAATGGGCAAAAAATTGGCTGAATATGAGTAAAAATTTTCGTACCCGGCATGGGTCCGTACCGTTTCCCCGAAAAGGACGTTTCCCCGAAAAGGCCGTTTCCCCGAGAGGCCGTTTCCCCGAAAGGTCGTTTCCCCGAAAAGGCCGTTTCCCGAAAGGCCGTTTCCCGAAAGGTCGTTTCCCGAAAGGCCGTTTCCCCGAAAGGACGTTTCCCGAAAGGACGTTTCCCCGAAAAGGCCGTTTCCCGAAAGGCCGTTTCCCAAGGTCGTTTCCGAAAGGCCGTTTCCCGAAAGGACGTTTCCCCGAAAGGACGTTTCCCAAAGGCCGTTTCCCGAAAGGCCGTTTCCCCGAAGGTCGTTTCCCGAAAGGCCGTTTCCCGAAAGGACGTTTCCCCGAAAGGACGTTTCCCCGAAAAGAAACAAATTTCATATTCAGGTAGATTTTTGGATGACGGAGCATAAATTTAAATTGAAACTTTTTTATTGGAGGATAGAACATAAACAAACTAACGATGAACAGTTAACGAGGAACAAAAATTAAAGAAACAGCAGTAAACGAATAACAGTTATTTCAGCATATTAATCTTCCATCACATAGTTGTTGGCAATCCCTTTGAGGTATTCTTCGGTGTTTCTGATGGCATAGGACTGAACGATTCTCAAAATGCGAGCTTCAGCTTCTTTGTAGACAGTGCGCTTTCCTTTGCTTACTTGCCTAATTGCCACTGTAGAAAGAGTTGGTCCCTACCCTGCTGCACTGTTTGAGACCATTGATGAAATTCCAGAGACCGGGATGGCACACGTTGAGTTCTGATTGGATTCGATGATTGGCAGCCTCTGCATAGTTGTTTGTGCGATGATCCGGTTGGATAACATCTATCGCCATTTCGGGATTAGGCTCGGCTTGCTCTGCATCTGCTTGCTCAGGATCGATAAGCGAGGCCAGCAGCTCTTGTTCCCCATCACTTTCTGAATAGTAGACATCATTCACTTCCGCCAGCACTTCTCGGATCATTGCAATAGCTTTTTGAACTGAAAATTCAAAATAGACAAAATCAAAACATTTGACACTGTTAAAGCCCATCAAAATGAGTGCGCAAAAACATTCTACAAAGAAAAAGGTAAAAGAGTTCAATACTACACAGCTCACAGCGTGTCAATTGATTGGCTGACACGCTGTGAGCTGACAACTAACAGTAAATTAAAATGACAGACAAGAAAAACAATTGACAGCCACAAAAATAAAAAATTTTATTTAAAAAAGGCACCAATATGATTTTTATTTTTTTCGGGGAAACGTCCTTTTCGGGGAAACGGCCTTTTCGGGGAAACGGCCTTTTCGGGGAAACGACCTTTCGGGGAAACGACCTTTCGGGAAACGACCTTTCGGGAAACGGCCTTTTCGGGAAACGTCCTTTCGGGGAAACGTCCTTTTCGGGGAAACGTCCGTGTCCCACCCGGCATGCAAAGTTGTCAGGTAAGCCGCCTCAGTTCCGGCCAGCTTTGAACTGTTTTTGGGCTCCATCTTAAAAAAAGTAATGAGTGAGTGCTTGTTTGAAATAAACATTTTGCAGAGCACATTCCGAATTTTTCGCCCATTCGCAACAGTCATAAGGTCCTCTACACCTTGTAAGAAACCATTTCTCGCTCACTACAGGGTGCGTCAAAAAAATTTGACCACTTTCAAAAAACAATTTAAATTGATTTCTCAAAGCAATTTTTGAACGCAAGTCATATTTTATTTACTCCGCTGCAATATCCTTTATAGAAAATACTATTTACAGTATGTTTAAGACCCAATATGAATTCGGGCATAGCAAAGAGTGTAAGTTCTCTAAGCATAGAGCCTTTTTGAAACCCAGCACGTAACAGAAAGAAACTATATATATAAGTGGACCAATCAACAGCGCTAAATCCAAACGTTCAGAAGTTTCCCAAACAATAAAACAATAATTGCATCGGCTGGTCAATGGCATGTGCAAATAAGCTACTTTGATAAGACTGTGACTCGTTTCGAACAGAATCCCTATTTAAAGGGACAACACTTTTGGCTAATGAATGAACTAGTTAGTGCTTAAATTTTTCTGAAAAATTTATTTTGCTCTTATAAACGATTTTTAGGCGAAAACCATTGCTTGGTTGTAGATGTATTCATTCTTTTCATGCTATACTATAAATTTGTATTACAGATGTACGTATAAAACTTTAAAGTTAGACATTCAGTTTCTTAGTTCATGGTTTCTTGATTTTGTAGCGAAACGAAAAATATTTTTGCAGTAAAATTTTAAAAAAGTAAAATCGAAAAGGAAAGTAAAAAACTTTTGAGCTTTTCAGTTCTATTTTTTACAAAAAAGGTTTTGTTTTTCGGTTAACCCGTTTTCAATCTTTTTTCGAAGTCCAAAACTCGGAAAAAACACAATTTTGGGGTGTTTTGGCGAAAACAATACGATAAAGTCAATATTTGTAAAACATACCTTGCAGCCACCATCAGTGGAGTCAATTGTTCGCTGGTGGAGAGGTTGGTGATGTTTAGATCTACCAGGGCAGTGTTCAACACATTTACCACTAAGTCCCATGAACCACTTTCCACCGCGCAAATCAGGGCTGACTTGCCGTTCCAACTTTGGTTGGGTGACAGGGTGGCGCCCCTGCAGTTGGAAAAAAGTTTTGTAATAAGATCATAAAAAGGTAATAAAAAAACCTGGATAACAGGAACTGAACCACATCGGACTGACCACTGGCACAAGCGATGCACATGGCAGAACTGGTATCCAGAGTCGCATCTGTGCAGTCCAGAAGATAGCGACAGATGCGCACCTTGCCCAGTCGAGCGGCTGCCTCAAACGCATTCTCGATGGACTGCTTGCGAGTGTCTGCAGAAAAAAAATATTTTAGGTTTTTTGTCTCGAATTTAATAAATTTGTAAAATTTTTTGAAAGAATCTCAGTTTTTTTGAAGCAATATCACTAATTTTGTAGCGCGGTTACAGAACTAAAGTTATTTGAATTTGCTTTTGGTTACGAAGCACGAAAGTTAGCCAAAAAAATTTAGATCAGAATTGTGGAATTTAATTGAGCGGGATTTCCGGACACGATTAAATCTAAATTTTAGACTCTAGTGAATCGGCACTTTATTTTTCAGATAGAGGCGCCGGTTGATCGAGACGGGTACCGAAATAGGAATCTCAGATTGAAGTATGTGCTTGTACTTTTCGATTTCCCTCTTGAGGAGTATATATTAGGACAAAACGAAAAAGTGCACAGATTTGGAGAAAATGTGCCCAGTCTTTTTTGTTTTAGTTTGTTTTCGTCAAAAAAAACATAAATGTGCACTCTTTTTTCAAAGTTAAAACACTATCAGATAGCCCTATTTTTTAATTATTCGGCCTTTTTTTTATTTGAAAGAAGAGACTGTGGCGGATCAAATGGTATTAAACTGGATAATAACACTTTATTCAGAATACCCAGAAAAATCAATAAAGCAAATAACAGCATTATGTCTCCTCCGGCTGTGCAAGGCAACAAGTTTTTACAGGATTTTCGCATATTCACATCATCCCTTCAATGTGGCCAAACTTCAACCAACTCGTCTTCATGCAAAATTGCGCACCCCCACACTGGGCTATCGTTGTACGGAATTGGCCGGATAAAAATTTCCCTTTGCGTTGGATGGGCAGAGGATCGCCAACTACTCCTGTTCCAATCACCTGGCCGCACAAAAAGGCAGGGGCCTCGGACGAAAATTCACGTGGCTATGGCTTGGTTTCGTAATTTTCTCTAAATTTTTTAAGGCATTTGCTGAAAATAAAAATATCACGTGATAGAGCGCACAAAGTTGCATCAGACACAAGTGTTAGAGGAAGACTTTGACGAGTATTTTTTTCTAATGGTATCTGAGTTTTTAAATAATTGTGTTGATTTCAAACTCAGTAAAATCAAACCAGATATGTCTATCCATGACTAAGCTGCCATCATACTTCTTCAACCCTCTTCAGCAAATGCCCTATAGAATTTTGAGAAAATTACGAAATCAAGTCACAATTACTTGAATTTCGGTCCAAAAGCCTCTGGTTTTTTGTGTGGTTTTAAGGTCAAATTGTTCTGGCTTGAATTTTGTGATATTTGCTTGTAGTCTTGTGAGTCTTTGTATTAGTTCTGTTCAGTGTTTCCATGATGTCGTTTTTATGCGCATGATATGATAGTGATATGATATGGTTGAAAAAATTTTTCGCGTGATATGATAATGATATGATATGGCCGAGAAATTTTCCGATTGATATGATAGTGATATGATGTCGTCTCAAAAGTTTTCGTGTGATATGATAGTGATGTGATAGCATTGGAAATTTTTCCAGGTGATATGATAGTGATATCGGTGAAAAAAATTAGTGTCGAGTATTAGACTACAAAAATATGAGCAACCAATGAGACACGGTTCACATCCAAACAGAGAAACGGATTGAAATTTTCGGTTGATATGATAATGATATGATATTGGTTAAAAAATTTCGGATGATATGATAATGATGTGATATTGGCGGGAATTTTTTTCGAGTGGTATGATAATGATATGATATTGGTTGAAAAATTTTGCTACTGATGTGATATTGATATCACATCATATCACTATCATATCATTATTTTATCATAAATAGTGATATCATGGAAACACTGGTTCTGTTGCATTTTTCACGCTGAACATTTTGCTACATTGCACTTTCCATTTTCTTTAGAAAGTCAGCCAGGAATATGACAAAACCAAAAAAGGTATCTTTTAAATTTCAGCTCCACGGAAAGTGATGGTCTAACCTTTTTCCTAGTAATTTCGGAGTGATTTTTGTTTAATTTTTGTGCTGATTTTTGCCTTGTCTTGTTGCCCTTGATTAGGATCATCCTCACCTGTGTCGTGGATCACAAAAAAAACTCTTCATCCTCGAAACTCGACCAGTCAGTATTGTCGAGTATTGTTCAGATTATTGAAACGCCAAAAAAGTGCTCCTCAACAACTTTTCTGGTACGCGGTTATTTCGGTAAGAAATTTTTTGGTACGCGGTTATTTTGGATTATTATTGGTTATTTTAAATAGTTCAAGTGCATAATGAGCAAATGGAAGAAGGCTCTTCGACTAAGGATGATGGCTTCGAGAAGGTTCAGCCAAGACCGTTGCTTCGATACGTTCCAAGCAACAAGAAAAAGCCAATGCTTCTCTACAACGGTTTGATTCGAACTTCTTAATTGATTGGTAATTTTTATAGATCATTTCCAGGACATTTCCTTTATCTGAACAATACTCGTGACGAAAAAGACAAGCAAGGAAATTTGAAGCACGTGCACAAGTTATACTATTGTGTTTTTTCCGAAAGAGGTTGTCCTATGCAAGTCCGGTCGAAAGATGACGTCTACGACAAAGAGCTGAAAGCGGGACATAATCATCAAACGGATCCGGCGGAAACAAGAAATCGTATTGTCGAACAAGAATCAAAGCAGGCGATCTTCACGAATCCAGAGGTATGTCATACAAACCAACTTACTCCATTTACTTCAAGTATTATTTAATTTATCTCTCAAATCGGTCCGTCATGAATAACGCTATGAAGAATGTGGAAGAGCCAATTATTGCTGCTGTCAACATGAGTGCTTTCGGCAAAACTCTTGAAGAGCAAAAAAGGGTGATTTGTTGGCTTGCTTTGTTCAATATGCTCATCGAAAATTTCAGAAGGCTTTTTGCTATCCAAAAGAAAGAAAAGATCCACATGACTGGTCGAGTTTCGAGGATGAAGAGTTTCTTGTGATCCACGACACAGGTGAGGATGATCCTAATCGACTATCGTCGATGTTCATGCTCCTGGTATTTATTGAATGTTTTCATTTTGTGCTAATTTTTTCACGAACTCTAGAAGCTTTTGGATGGGTAAGACAATTGCTATGGATGGAACTTTCCGGACAAGACTGAAGAAATGGGTTCAAATTTTTGCGATTCACGCGTGCATAACCGGGCGATTTGTTCCAGCTGTGGCAGTCCTGATGGCCAAAAGAAATCGAGCTTTGTGCCAGGCTATCCTTGAATTTCTGAAGGACTTCATGGAGGATTGCTTTGAAAAGCTGTGGGTGCCGACTTAGATAAAATAGCAATAAATACACCAAAATAGCTTTGATTCATTTGGCTCTGTGCCATTAGATACTGGCAGAACTTACTGCAGAAATTTAAAGGTGGGGTCAAATTTAAGCCTTGATGTAGCACATAAGGCAGAATTGAACCTGACTTAATAGTTGCATGAGTGGCCGAGTGGTATTAGGATAAATTTTCAATCTTATTTATTGCTTACCCATCGCCCCTATCGCTTAGATTATGTGTATGAAAGTCAATAAGTTTTAACATTTTTATAGTAGGGTCAAAAAAATAAAATTTTTTCAGAAAATTTTGTGTATCTATGCTGTTACCAAAAAATGTTTTACAAAAATAGCCGTGTACCAAAAAATTTCTTACCGAAATTACCGCATACCAAAAAATTTTCTGACCAAATTGGCGCTTATATTTCGGTGTACAGCCGAGGAAACACCGTAATAAGAAAGTTACAAAAGTAGAATTATTTTTTTATTGAATAGAACAAAATCCTACTTTTTCCTACATCTTCCTGACCCCAATTTCCAACCTCCAGTAAAAAGCTGAGCAAAGGAAGGGCATCCACCTGAGCTGCATGAACTAGAGCACAGTTGCCTTGCCTGTCGACCACATTTAGTCTAGCTCCAGAAGTGTGGAGTAGTCTTGTGGCCTCAAAGTGCTTGTGTTTGACAGCTATTATCAGAGGGGTCTCTCCAGTTTCGGGATGCACATACTCTATATCAGCACCATATTGCAGGAGGAGTTGGAGCATGTCACAGTTGCCAGACCGTGAAAAACCACACAAAAGACTTTGGCCATTAGGAAATATACAATTGGGATTGGCTCCAGCGAGCAGAAGTAACCGAGTCACCTGCAAAAGTTGGTTGTTTAGACTTTAAACTGTCAATTTACCTTTGAATTGGGGTAGAAAGTGTTGCGAGAAAAGAGCAACGCTTCAGTTATATTATTGTCTGCAGCAGCCATCTTAATCCAAGCTATTTGAGCTCCTCTATCTGTAGGCATATCAGGCGCTACCCCTAGTTGCAAATACTTGTGTGGATTGGCTTTGAGAAGGTGGTGACCTAATTCAAATAGCTGTTCTGACTGTAAATTGCCTTGCCTGACTAGGGATAGTGAAAGAAGAATGTGGCCGTATCTAAACTTTTGAATGGACTGAGTATTAAGGGTCTTCGCAAAATTATTTAAATTCTGCTTTTTCAGCTTTTGAGTAGGGTGGTGCAGTTGAGATTAATTGAGCCCTACTCGGTCTTCGGTGGACTGGTGTTTAGCGTACCCGATTTTCGGGGTTTCAATTTTCTTTCGGTTAATTAATTGGACTGGATCTGGTCTTCGGATTATTTTGTTTAAGTTGATAGCCGGTTTTTTGTTCCGGCTAATTTGCGTTAAATCAATTTGAGCTGGCTAACTGACAACACACTACCCTCATTTATTTTGCGATCCATAACGATTTTGTATTTTTTTGTAAGTAAGTTAGACATCAAAACAATTCATATGAAAGTCGCAATTACCAACCTAACATCCACAAAATAGTCAGTCTCACTGCTCTCCTTTAGTAGCCACTCCCGGAATGACTGGTGCAATGGCACATACACACCCGACGACAGTTTTACAATCATAGGTGAGAGCAGGCCTAGTCTGAATAAAGTCACCGTATATCTTCTAATAAGGATCCGTGGGGCCTTATTTTTCAACACCTCTTTGGAGGGGACATAGGACAGTTGGCATCGGTTTTTGAAGTGGACAGTTGGCATCGGGGAGCACTTCAACTATTGCCCCACCAGTCGATTCAACCCTGGGTATATTTTAAATTGTTGTGCATATGCATTTCCTATATTATTGTTTTTTTCTTTCCAGTAGATTTCGATTTTGGTGTGGTAAAAGGATTCAAGCCAGGGTTGAATCGAGTGGCGGGGCAATAGTTGAACTTAGCCGGCATCGGTTTTTTTCAAATTACTTTTTTTTCCATATATTTTTCTTTGAAGGTGTCCTTTCCATTTCAAATGGTTTTTCTATGAACCAAACCCAGTTCTGCGGGACTGTCCATGCACAACTGTCCACTTGGTGCACTTTTTGTGGTTTCAAGTTCCAAAATCCGTTTACTGTTCTAATTCGAGCATTCTAAGGATGGTTTGACGGTGGTAAAATGCCGTTTTGTAAAGTATTTTTTGAGTTTCAGTAATTCATGTACTCGACTAGTTCTTCGGATTCTTTACAAAAAAAAATACTTACAAGGATTCCGGACAATTCGCAATGTTTTTATCAAATTGTTGTCTTGAAAATTATCCTTGTTAATTCAAATGTTCTTTCATGAATCGACCGGAGTTCCGCTGGATGGTCCATGCACCAACAAAACCAAACCAACCAACTTTAGAATGCTCGAATTAGTACAGTAAACAGGTTTTGGAGCCTGAAAAACAGAAAAATTGCACTAAGTGGATGATTACTTGGTTCTGTTGGTGCATGGACAGTCCAACAGAACTGGAGATGGTTCCTAGTGAAACATTTGAAATAACAAAGATGTTTTTCAAGAAAAAAATATGGCAAAAAAATAATTTGAAAAAACCGATGCCAACTGTCCTTTTACCCTTTGGATGTGGGGCCTTAATAGAAGGTGGGTCCTTATTAGAAGATATACGGTAATTTCAAATAAATTTCATGCAAAAAAGAAGGAAAAGAAACCTTTGACTGAGCTCTTTTTCAGATACCCTTGGCTCATTCTGGCCAGCATTCAACACCCTGAGAAGCTCTTTGAAGCGCAATGGCTTGAGTGAGGATAGAATGACGCTCAGAATAGGTGCTACCATGTGGAACAGGGACAGCGAACTAAATTGGATAAGGTAAACTTAGAATAGGTAAGCTTAATCGGTAAGCTGATTGATGCGGAGCAGTAGTTTTTTTTGGAAATTTTATGCCACCCTTTGGTTTGTTGCTTTTTTCTTATTTTTTAAGTATCAAATAAATAAATGAATAAATAAATAATAAATAAAAATAAATAAATTTAAATTGTAAAAAGGCACTGTTGGTCGCCTTTGTTTTCGTGTGGAGCACGTTTTAGCACCGTAAGTGTATCGGGCCCATTGTCGGATAAAAAACCATAATTCACGAACGTGAAATTCAAATTGAAGTGAAGTAGGTATAATTGGTTCAAGTCAATGGGTAGAAGTGACAAACTGGTAGCCTTCAATCTAATCCTATCCTCTTCAATCATCTTCAACAACAGAGACAAGAACAGGTGGTTGCCTCTGGACTTTTTAAGCATTTCTTCCACAAACTCCATGAGGCCATCTTCCGGGTTGCTGGTGCTACATCTGCGCTCACGCACTCTTTCTTCTAACTAAAAATTGCTTCTAATCACTAGGAAAAAAGTAAAGTAAAGTAAAAAATTTACAGCTGGATTGATAGTGAAGTGGTAGTCAATGAAGAGCCTAGAGTCTCGCAATACCCGCTCGTCCACCTCCACATCATCTAGCCTGATGGTGCGTAGATCTAAACCATAAAAGGGGGTTACCGTAGAGGAGGTGACAATGAATCGAAGCCAGGGAGGGAATTCTGCAGAAGTTTGCTTGAGCAACCAGCCAATGGATTCATCACCATCGTTGCGATGAAATCCAGCCTCGTCCACGCCATCAATTAGGACCTGAACAGCGATTAGTAAAGTTAAAGAAGTGAAAAGTTTGTGAAAAAATAGGTCGAAACTGTGAATTCCGGCTTTTTTAACTGAAAAGTGCCGTCCTTTTTATCCAAAATTTTCCGTCTTTTTCGGAATATAAGGCTTCTAATAGAAACCCTGGGTTTATATATTTCGTTTCCAAAAATCTTAGAATTATCAATTAAAATGGCCTTAAGTCTGAAATCTTAGTCGAAAAATAGGGGGGGGGCTTTTATAAGAGAGGTGGGTTCCAATGTACTTGTAAGGGTCCATTGAGATAGATTCATTTTAACAATTCAAAAACAATAGTGAAAATGTGCAACAAGCAAAAAATTAGAACAAACGATTATCAAGTATGAAAACACACAAAAACACCAACATATAAAAAAAATGCTGTATTTATAAAAGCAAAAACAACTTTTGGATAAAAAGGACGGAGAATTTTGAAAAGGGACGGCAAAATTAATAAAAAAAATACTTCAATTTTAGCCTAGAATTTTTCAGTTTCGACCAAAAAAAATTGTGTGCTACGAGTGGGGATCGAACTCATGAGTAAAAAAGAATTGGGAATATTTGTTGGAACTTTTTATGCAGGGTGGTCCAAAAAACGGCTCTAGGTACCGTAAATCCTCTAATATAAGACCCCCCCCCTTTGATTCAAAATCGTGTTCTTGGCATTGTATTTGACCCACTTTGAAGAATGCTCTTATGCAAATTACCACCTATTTTGTAGCTCATTTCACTGGCTACAAAATGAGTGGTAATTTGTATAAGAGCATTCTTCAAAAAGTGGTCAAAAATACAATGCCAAGACACGATTTTGAATCAAAAGAGGAATTACGGTAAATTGCCCTCCGGTAAATTGCCCCTCCGAATTTGTCTTGAGAGGATTTTTTTATTCAAAGGAGTTTTGACGTTGGTGTCATATGCATCCCCACCGCCAACATTTAGTAAGGGCTGTATAAGGAAGGGAATGGAACTGGGGTCTGGAACACATATTTGGGTGCTCTTTACTTAAGTTTTAGAAGGCATAAGTTTGGGGGGTATTCTATACTAGGGTCGACACTTCCTATCATCATAGCTATCAGCCAACTCACAATTAGACAAGCAGTGTCAGCCTTATCATCATTACTCTTGCTATTCAAATGTGGTTCATTTGCAGAAAGACAGCAAGAGTCCCATTTCAGTTGATTGAAGTTGAGTTGAGCCAGCGGTTGAATTACTAGCAGACGGAAAAGTTCCACTGGATCCACCTCTAAACTAGCAGCTTCAGTTGTAGCTAACTGATATAGCCTGTCATCCGAGCATATTCTCTCAGTGTAGGGACGGAGCAATGGTGAGGCACACATGTAGGAGCACAGATTGCGTACGAATTCCGGAATTGAGCAGGTGGAGGCGCAGTACAAGTGACAAGTATGAAAGGCAATAACTCGGCAAGCCACCATTCGCAGCCTTAATATTAGGGTAGTTGAAGAAATAACAAAATATGCTTCCCAACCAACCATTCATAATTTCTGGAACTAAAATTGGTAGAAGAGTTGAGAGAAGTCTGAGATCCAGTGCTCCCCACCACGATTCCTGAGTCCACGGTGTCCGCATTGTTTCCCTGAAAAGTTTTTGGATGAGACAATAAACCAGGTACATAGAAAATTAATGAATAGGGCTCAAACACTAATTACAAGGGACCACAGGCGCCTATGGGCGCCTCTATAGTATTTCGAAATTTCAATGAGGGGCTATGACTTCATTCATAAAAATAGGTGTATCCCCTATTAGAACTCCTTTTTTTCGCCTGTTCTTTTTTTAAAACGAAAGCTGACATTCTGGGGAACACGATGGTATTAGCGACAAAAGTGATTTCTCTATCTACGACCCGTTCTGGCCTTCGAAGTAAAAAAGCGTTAACCACCCACCCACCCACACATGCCAAATACTATATAAGATTTAGTTACTTATTACTGCCACAAAACCCACTTTATGCAAAAAGAAAGGTGAATTTAGCACAAGTTGATTCAGCACAGCACTTTTTCCACTTCCATTTGCGCCCTGGATTAAAGTGACTGGCGCTTTTTCCACCACTGCCTAAAAACACATGTAATACATAAAAGCACATGTGCTACACATGTAGCACAATAATATGCTGACCGTCTGATAGAGTTCCTTGAAAAGCCACTCTCGGCCTAAAAATGAATAGTCGGTCTCGCCCTCTTTGTGGAATTGGGTCATGGAGAAGACCACGGGCGGAGGCGCTTTCTAAAAACTTATTGCAATGGGTGTGAGAAAAAATTAAAAATAATGACCATTTCCACAAAGCTGAGTTGTTCATTGGAGCGCACCAAAATGGAGGTTCTGGAAGCAGCATGGTTGGGTACTGTGCAAATGGACTTTAGACTTGGCTGGTGAAATAGACCTGTAATTGTGTCAGTTGTCTTTAACTGTTGCAAATCCACCCCCTCTTCTTGTTAAATCAATATAACTCCTTACGTTCCAGTCAAATCCAACCAAATTCAGCCTACGGGGAGCGTTAAATCGAGGTTTGACTATATTTCTATAGTCATCAGAATCGTCGGTATTGAATCTATTAACATTTTTCGTGGATCAAAAGCCTTACCATTTAACTGATAAGAAGGTCTGGGCTGTCTTCTTTGCATGGACGCTGAACTAGAAGATAAGGAGCGCATATTACTCCGATTGCTCTGCGTATTCAACAGCGAAATGGTGGACTGGGTGGGTGAACCAAGGCGATTAGCCTTCTCACTAGTTTCATCTGAAATATTGGCTGTTTTGGCTAAACTATAGTATGATTCGCCCAAAATGGTGTTTTATCAACTCGCATCAACGTTTTATGGCTTGAAATGGGTAGAAAACACGAAAAAACTATTGGGAAGGCCATTTCCAAGAAAAAAAACTTTGACGAAATTTTGGTGAAAACCGTGATACCCAACCTTATGGTTGAAAAATATAGGGTACCTGGATACCCATAAAAGGACTAAAAGATAGAATTTGAACATAGTTTTGTTAACTTGGGCCTGCCGCATAAAGAAACTCTGGTATGCATACATTTTTCATGCATCCAGAGTGATTTTCGAGTGATTTGTGTCTAAGGTATGTGGGTGTGCGCATTTTCCCCCAAGCCACCAGGGGGCTTTAGAGGAAATACGGTATTTTATTGTTATTGTGCTCCCTTATTATTGTGAAGACTCTTGATCGAAAATGCATTTAGAGAGTCTTTTTGCCCAGCTCTAGTCTACAATTCTTTTAGGAACCGGATGTGAGTTGGAACAAGCTGCTAAAGGAAAGCATCCGACACTTTGGTACAAATTTGTGTGCATTAAAGAGCCCTGATTATGCCCGGCATTTCAAAATATTAAACGCCTAGGTGGTTAATAAATTTGAGCAAGTACCATCCATATTTTGCTCAAATTCCAGGTGGTCGGGAATAGGTGAAATCACCTACTTTCAAATGCTGTTTCACCCATCCAAACCTGTCCTTTTTGCAATTTTTTTTGCCATCGTGATCAGCGTAAAATTCTGCATCCAAAGCACCATTTACTACGCTCAGGAGCTCTAGCGGTAACCAAGATGAGGAAAAATACGTGTGTTGATACTGTTAATTTAAGTAAATAAAACGTACTTTATGTTTTTATGCTTTTTTGCTAGTTTTTGACCAATCCTCCGAGGGTGCCCGATTATTAAAAAATGCCCGTTTATTTTTCAACCCAACTAACCCCCAACCCTCGGGGGTGCCCGTTTATTAGAGGGTGCCTCTTTATTACAGTGAATACGGTAATATTTTTTGATGCTGGTTAACTGGCATCCTAAAATCTCGAAAAATATCGCAATGGTGCTAAGGAGCTAATTAGAGAAAATAACCGAAATTTTGAAAATGCTGGGATGAATTCTACTTTAAACGGGCTTTTTGGGCCGAAACGGCCGAAAATAATTTTAAAACCTGGGCCGGCCGTGGACAGGTCTGCAGTGAATACGCTCTATTCGGTTTGATTATCGACTGCTTCTAAAAAAAATTTTAAATCTCACTTTTTTGATGCCATTGAAAACAAATTCGAAGTGCTGATTTGAACATAAAAATTAATATTAAGAACACTTATGAATTAATTGTTGCTTCCAATTGTGTGTTTTATTTGCTTTATATTCTCTTTATCTGCGACCTGCGCCGTCTCAAGACCAAAATGTTTCAACTTACTCACCTGTTTGTTTTGGTGTGTTTGCATGAACTATCCCTTTATTTTTCTTCAACCCAATAACCCCATAAACCTTTGTTTGAAACCAAAGGGATGAAAGTTTGGAGTCCATAAAGAGGGCTCTAAATCATTATGCCAATGGTATTTCATCTCTGTTTAGATGAAAATAAAAGAGAGTAGTATAAATCTTGCTGCAATTTCACATTTATGCAAACACCATTTCCAATATTTTTCATCGACAACCCCCAGTTTGGCTAAAACAACAAACATGGGGGTTGCAGCACTAACAAAATGACTAGTTTCTCTTTTTTGCTTCTGCACTAACTGAATTTAGGGAGGCGGTGATGGGAGCTGCAATTCCCTAATGTCTTTTACATATGGCTTTTTGAGAGAGAAAAAAAACTATTCCTCCCATTCCAAAGGCTAAAACCCCAAATTTATGGATGAATTTTTAGGGTTTCAGGTGGAAGGTTTTTGGGGTAAAGGCAAAGAAAAATGGTATACTATAAGTGTCTGTCGAACCAATAATTACTTTTGCATGGTGAAAAAAACAGATTAAAGACACTTTGCTGAAGATACTCGAATTTTTTTCTTGAAGAATTGGTACATTTTCTAGAAAAAAAAGTTTTCATATCGTTTTGGCGAGTAGACATTTTGCCATTTTTCGCAAATATAAAGATAGTGAACTGCTAATTTTGGTTTGGTCACCAAGTTGTTTTTTTTCAAATTTGTATGCTGTGTTTTAAACGAAAACCACACATTTGAGCTTGCCCTAACGAGCCAATCTTTTTTCTACAGCTAAAAGGCTTTTATTGTATCGAATAAAAAATTTGCATTTTTAGATGCAAATAAAAGTCAATTAGCTGCAAAAAAAAATTCTTTTATCTGCAAAGAAAAGAAAGCCAAAAAAAGCTTTGCCACGTGCTAACGGCGCTGGCCTACTCTGTGCCTAAGTTCAAAAATAAATAATAATCAACTGGGGGACCAAGGCAAAAATAGCAAAATATTTTGCCATTTTTTGCAAGTGCAAAAAACGAAACGTGAAACGTTCTTTTGCCCTCATTTTACCTTTGAAAACTTCACCGTAGATTTAATTCGTACTCTGACCAGTAAAATTGAATTGCTTAAGTTATCAAAAATACATTGTGTTTCTACCCAAAATTATGGTTGAAACACTGCTAAAATGGTGGATTACCGCACTTTAACTTTTTCTCCTATTTACCTAAGCAACCCCCTCCAAGTGACTTTCCTAATTAGTCTTTTAATGAACCACCCTCCTAAGCCACCCTCCTACCAACCGCCTAAGTCCAGCTTTTCAAAAAACAAAGGCCAGCTTAAACAAAACATTTTTTCCAAACTCAATTAGGAAGTAAAATTAGACCTGTTTGCCAGGAAGCAGAGTACATCTCTCCATTAGCTGAATAGGATGTGTTGGGTAGGAATAGGAATTGCTGTTGATTGCGACCATTACTACTATTGCATTTACTACTGCCCATTTGGGTTGTGTTAAGAATCGGGGGTGGAGATGGCAATAGGGTTCTCAAATGCTCGTGGATAGTGTTCCGAGCTTGGCTGGCATCTGGAGGGTCCTGTAAATGTAACAAGTTAGTGGATCAAAAAGCGAATTGACGAGCAGTGTGTGCATAGGCGTATCCAGGATCGTGAAAAATTTTCTGACGGGGTGGGGGCTATAGCCAGGCTAGACCCCCCTTGGGTACGCCTATGAGTGTGTGAGTAATACTCACAAAGCATGGGAGCGCTGGCCTTTGTCTTCTCTTGGAATAAGTATTGCTGATTGCATTGCTGAGCCTGCAACTACCACCACCCACGAACCCATCTGGCAGATGACCACTCTCAGACATCGACGAAGAAGCGAGGGAGAATCGACCGGAATGGAAATTGGCTTCGTCTACTGTAGCTATGGGCGCCCTGGCTGCAGATCTACTGGTAAGGCTTGGCTGAGACTGCTGAAAAATGGAACATATATTAGGCTGGCTTGTATTTTCAGTTGCATACCTCTAATAGAAGAGTACCCCTTACGGGGTCCTCCTAATTCAAAATCGTGTTTTTGACGTTTTTAGGTTAACGTTTTTTGACTGCTCTCAAACAAGTTAAAACAAATTTTGCAGCTTATTTCGTTTGCTACAAATGCAGGGATAGTTTGTCTGAGAGCAGTCTAAAAAGCGGGTCAAAACACAATGCCTAATACGATTTTGGGCTCTATATCTGTTCGCACCCTTCCCGAAAAAAAAACTACCTTGGTTTCTCCTGTTGTTTTTTTTTGCAATTTTTTGAAAAATTTGCCTTGGTTCCCCCTGTCGTTTTTTAAATAATTTTTCCACAATTTTAATTTTCAACAAAATTCTGACATCACACAACTATACAAACACCATGCAACTTATAACATTAATAATATATAGCATTCGTGTTCATTCAGAAAATAGCTTCAGAGATGTATCCTTGCAAATGATCCTCTGATGCGCCTCGATAAGGGTGAGACCTAGTTACCTTTTGTCATAATGCCAAATGAGAAAAATGCCAAACAAATTTTAGCATTTGGCAAAATGCCAAACGATAAAAATGCCAAACGGAATGTTTCCATATGGAAAAAAATGCCCTATGATATTTTTACAAACGAGAAAAATGCGTGAAATTTTTTACAAACGAGGAAAATTCCCATGCAATGTTTCCAAAGCAGACTTTACTATTATCTGATACAGCGTGTTTGCACTTGCGTATGTTCGCATTGATAAGGTGGAAGAATATGCCAAGGTGGTCGCTGCATTAATCACTGAGCCGGAGCTGCTAGAATACAAGAAGTCGTTCTTCAAAACATGGATAGGTAAGCATAGCTTCATTTTTACCGATTTAAGTAATATTTGTCTACTTCAGGGGAATTCGACTTTGGGAAAGCGGCCTCGCTGGAAAGACCAGAAAATATCGCATCGCAATATCGCATCGCATCCTTTTCAAAATATCGCATATCGCATTTTTGAAAATTTCTGTCTCTAGTAATTAGGTCTCACCCCTCGATAACGCTTAATCTTAACACATATATAGAGCCAAAAAAAATAACAGGGGGACCAAGGCAGTTTTTTTTCGGGAGGGGTGCAAACACATATAGAGCCCAATTTTGAATTAGGAAGGACACCCCCACCCACGGTGTTCGCTACTATTATAGAATACGGTATGTGCGATTCAGATAAATATTTGTCAAACTTTCTGAATAAATATTTTTATGATTGATCTCTTGTTGAAAAGAGCAGGAAAAGGAGCTAAAAACCATAGGTCAAGAAACAAAAAAACGAGTTTGCAATACTGCACAAATAGGACATAGGAGTGTTTGGCGCTTTTTGTCGCATTTTTTCAAATTAGCGCCTTTTGAATTTTATTTATTTCTGGCTGTTTAATGTAGGGTTGCTGAATGAGAATAAAGCCGAGATTAATCTGAGATTAATCTCGAAAACAGCGTAGAAAAAGCCGACTGATAGAAAAACAGCTTTTTTCTCCCAATGAAATATACTAACTGTACGAATTCAAAAAATTTCCATAGAATTTGATGACATTTTTTGTTTTTTCATCTTGTTCCTGAACGATTCTAGAACAATTTTGAACGAAATTTTATGCTTTGTTGAAAAAGATTTTACTTGCCTCGGTTTCCAAATTTCTTGCCTTGGTCCTCCCTGAGGTAGAAAATACCCGAAAAAAAGATTAAAGCCGGGATTAATCCCGAGATTAATCTCGAAAAGAAAAAGCCGGCTTTTTCAGCAACCCTAGTTTAATGCATGTTAAAAAAAATTTAACTTAGGCTTAGGACTTAGGCTCAGGGTATGCCTGCGTAGGTTAGCCGGGACTAAGGTTGTGAAACGGAAAATTCTTCAGTAATTTTTCTGGCAGATTAGAAATAGGAGAATTATTATTTTCTTCAAATTCCCGAGAATTGTTATTTCCCTCCTACCTGTCTTGTCAAAAATCAGTAGGCTTAGGCGGATTTATTTGTTTTTGCATATTATTTAGCTGATAAAAATAAACGAAAAAGGTGCAAATTCAAAAAATGCAACGCCAACCGCCAAACGTCTACGCACCCACAAATAGATTTCTGAAAAAAAGGGGTGACCACGTGGATCACCATTACAACCATCAGCAAACCAGAACACACCCCTTTATTTGGCTGGTGAAGTGGTGTTGAACGCAAGAGATGCTGTTGACCAGTGCTTGTGCTGCCACTACCACGCTCAAAATTCCAGCCAGTCACCTCCTCCCCGCGTCCAACCAGCACTGCAAAAAAAAAACAAATAAAAAATGAAGCCAATCAGTATTTTTGGTTATTTTGTATGTTTTTCGTCCGGCTCCAATCAATAAAAACTGAACAAAGAACTTTGTTCAAAAAACATCTGACTAATCCTCGTAAAAAGAGTATATAAATGGGCTATACTTTTTTTACCGCTTCTACCGCGTATAGAAACTCTGGTATGCATGTTTTTTCATGCATCCAGAGTCACTTTCGGGTGATTCGAGTCTAATGTATGTGGGTGTGCGCATCACAACTCTAAGCCCCCAAAGCGGGCGTAGGGGGCTTGAGAGTTTGGGATGCGCGCACTCACTTACCTCAGACATAATTCCGAGCAAGACTTATGATCATAAAACGCATATAGAGTCTCTTTTTACCACGGCCCGAGTTGATAAACATGGTAAGACCTAAGCCAAAAAATAGGCCTCACCTTCAAAAAATTTTTGACAAAAAAGTGGCCCCCTATCATTCCCTCCTTTTCCCAATACAGCCCATAATTTCTTTGAAATTGCTTTTCCAGGTCTTTTATAGCAAAATTATCACTCAAAATGGTTTTTAGACACTCCGAAAAAATCATGGTTTTGGGAGGGGGCGTGGCGTAAATCATAGTAGCGTCTGATTTTTTTAAAAGAGCTTGGAGCTCTTGGTTAAATTCGCTAGCTCTCGGTTATACTCGGTAGACCCTAGCCACGTGATTTTGGATAATTTGGTACAAAAAAGTATTGTGTTATATCAATATAATTTTTTTAAAGTTTTGATGCACCAAAAAAAAAGTCTTTTTACCCAGTGCTGTGCCCATTTTGGACGTAAAATAAAAAATATTTGATGCCCTCAAAAGTACTAATCTTTTTAATCAAACCTGCATAAATTCCAACCTTTTTTGGATCGACTTAGCCTAGGAGTAGCCGGCAAGCGGAAGAGCCTGTTCTTGAAGGTGTTGATCTGGCGGAGGGAGCGTCTGAGAGTGCCGAATCCATTAGCACCCTCTTCGTCACCCACTCCAAAAGCTGAAGAAGATGATGGACCAGGACAACCACCATCCAATTCATCTCTCGAAAGTACTGTGGAGGTGGTCATCATCATTTCTGCAATACACATATCATCATTTCTGCAATACACATACACAGGGTGAATCGAAAAAACTCTACCATTTTTCTGAAAAAATTTAAATACATTTTTCAAAGCAATTTTTGAGCGTAACTCTTATTTTATTCACTCCTCTGCAATGATTATCATAAAAATAACATTTATGGTGTGTTTGAGATCCAATATGAATTCAGTTAAAGTCAAGAGCATAAGATCTCTGAGCATAGAGCCTCTTCTCAAACCCAGCAACTAGCAGATCAGGAAAAACTACATAAGGTGAGTTAGACGATTTATAGCTACGTCTTTATAAATGTCCTACTATTTTTTCATATGAAAAGCCGTACAGGGTGATTCAAAATTGCGTTAACATTAAAAAAAATCGGGCAGCATAACACCTCTCCGGCACTTTTCCGAATTTTTGGATGGCAAGCCCCGTAAACGTCCCCAATAAAGCCATTATAAGAGGGTGACAACAAACTTTATTCACTCCAAAGCACATGTCTCATACGAAGCCACAAATTATAGCAGTAAACATGCCAACAGGAACGATAACTAAAAAAATAAGAAAAAACTAATTCTTGGTAGCCCCAGTGTCTTAGAATCGACGAACCGCATTGCTGACCTTTTGCCTTGCCACTCCGAACAGCTGCCCGATTCACGCGAACCGAAGACGAAGATGAATGAAACCGGCGCGCAGCTTCTCTTTCTTCGCTGCAGCCATATCTGCAAAATTAATAGAAATTAATTTGATGAACCGACCTCGAGCATGAACGTAAAATATTAAAAAGAGAACGATAGAAATCAATTCAATGGACGTACTCGAGGACCAATAAGCAAAAAAGACGCAAGTGAGAAAAAAGCAAAAAACAGGCGTGTCAAACAAACGAATAAGAAAAACTGAATTTCGAACGGAAATATTAAATTTGAAAACGTTAACGTAATTTTGGATCACCCTGTACACTGTGGAGATTTCCAAAAAAAAATTCGGAAATCGTCTGGGCAATGGGTTACGTACACCAAATTTTTTTTGAAAATGGTAGAGTTTTTTTGATTCACCCTGTACAATTTTTCAATATCTAATGCCAACTTCAGTAAATATATTTTGCATGAAAACACGATAAACAAAAAAAGGAAATATTTTGAATAAAATAGGAAAAAATTATGACTTTGATTACTATTGGCCCTGTGTTAGACACCATTTGTTTTTTAATTTTTGGTTAGAATATGGAAGTCATCTCTAGAACACACACCCCAGTCGGTTTGCTTTCTGGTCCTCCAAGCTGATTTTTCTTACTTTTCCGAGTTTTTTTATTTCAGCTTACATTTTTTGAATAAGAAGAAGTGAAAGTTTTTCAAAAAAAGGTTAAGGCAAAGGGAGTGGGGTATGTGTTCCATACTCAAAGTGGATAAACCAAAAAACTGCATCCAACCGCCGTTTAAAGCACCAAAACAGGCACACACAGAGAAAATCAACCCTGCTTGCATAATTTTTTGAAACAAAAAACATTGAAAGCAAAGCCTACTATTTGTTTGGACCAGCTTTATGTATATATACAGAGGGAGAAAGGCAAAGGGGAGAAAGTGGTGGCAAACCAACAGCCAAAGCAGATTGATAAATGACCAGGGGAGGAGAGACCAGGGGAATTCAGTGCCGGGAGGAAGAGCAGGAATTACCCAATTCCTCAACTACGGCTAAACAATTTGGCCTGTTTGGCCATTTATTCCAAATTTTCCTTTTGTTTTTTGTTGGTTTGGAGTATATGCAATGCACACACCACATTGAGAAGTGGAAAAGGCAAAAGTTTTAGGCCCAGGAAAATTGTAAATTTGGGCTTGCGACACATGCAACAGTTCCCCGAGGTTTTTTTAAACTTTGTTCAGTGGTAAATACCTTTTTTGTAAAAAATTATCCACAAAATGTTGAAAAAGGTATATTTTCCGTGTAACCTCATTGATGGTTCTAACCTTCGCTGTGCGTAGGTTAGAACCGACTCAAATAAGCTTGCCGTATTGCAAAAAATTTAAAAGAAATATGTTAGCCTACCTGAATTCTAAGACCTAACCACAAGCCAAAAAACAATAGGATGACCAAGAAAATTTTAAATGTCAATTACCATACAAATAAGCAAGGCGAAATGTCCCTATGAATCGGAATTCGAAATCAAAATTATTAAAAATAATTGCTTATTAAAATCAAATCTGAAAATTAGAGACTGAGAAGGCTACCATGATGGCGTTTCATGCAGGGCTACGATTCGTACTTAAAAAATTGTACTTTTTCGGAGACCACAAAATATTATTTATTTTTGAAATTTTATGACAAAATCTTTTTTCCGCTTGAAAATGGCAATTAGCATTGGGTAAAATTACTTTTTTCCCTTCAAAAGTAGTCAAAATGTACTTTTTTCGGAAAATATACTTTTTTCAAAATTTTGTGATTGCAGCCCTGGATAGGCGTCTGCAGCTTCTAGTTCAATAATATTTTTCATCTTTGCTTTTTAATTCTCAGTTTGCTGTTGTGAATATTGCAAATTTTTTAATATCTTTTTCCACTTAAGCCTTTGTAATCGGTAGGCACCATATAAATTTTTTAAATATCGTTGAATTAAAAAAAACTGACATAAAAACAACTTTTTTTTCGATTGGCTCAAACTACCGTATTTTCTCTATTATTTGCCCTCTCTATTAATTATACCCCCGAAGACAAGTACGAAGCCCCTCCGAGAGGGATTGAATAATAATTACCCCCTCTCTAATAATTAACCTCCCCTCTAAAAGTCAATTATCATTTCTACATTTTTGGAATAATTTATTTCAACAAACAAAACCAATCACTCAAACTGTTCAACAAACAAAAAAAAATCATCTTCATTCATATTATCTAGGTTTATTTCCCCGATTTCTTCTTCAAACTCGCCTTGTTCCAGGATTCCAGCGTCTTCGAAGTCGTTGCGGCCATCCCTTGCCTTGTTTTGAGCCGTGATGCTGCACAAAATTTGCAGCCCTCTTGTGCCAATTGATCCAGTCAGTTTAAAGCAAGTTATTTGATCATCTTCTGTCTCATCTGATGCTGTTGTTAGTGCGCAAGCTGAAAAGTGAACATAAGCAATCAACTAATGGACTAAAATCCAACCTATGAACGACTTGATGATCATATCCTTGCTTGCCATGCCCTGTCCAGCCAACCCAAGACTAGTTCGAGAGCCGGCGCCTTTGGGTTTCACCTTTTTGTGAATTCTTTCTCAGCATCATTGGCCATCCAGACTGTGTAGCATTGGCGAATCTTCTCCGTTAGTGGCTTGTTCCAACTGACGTCTGGTGCCTGAACAGATAAACATTTCGTACATCAAACCAATCAAAAAAAAAGTTTCAAAAATTATCAAAAAAGTCCAACCTGAATGAATTTTGTGCACCCTCTGGAATGAATGCTGCCTCCACACAGATTTGCTAACGTGTTCACGCTCTTGTGCGCTGCGAGTGCATCCCAAAACACGTTTGCCAGAGAAGATGTTTCCACTAATGATTTGCTTCAGATAGTCGGCAGTTATTTCGTCATTCTTCCAGATTAAGCCATTCCAGTTGATGATGAGCTTGCCTTTAAACTGTTCGACGATCTTCTGCACTGGGCGCTTTCGGTGAACCAAGACGTACGGCAGAAGTTTTTTTCCATCAGATCGAGCTGTGAGGCAGACCGTGATTCTCATTTTTTCATTTCCGGTTGTCACGACAGTCACCTAAAAAAATAACCATTTAAGATGAGAATTCCTTACATCCTTGGTGCCTTTCGTCTCTATGCAAGTATTGTCCGGGCAGTCGAACCAAACAGCAATTTCATCCATGGCCAGAATTGAAGCAAACTTGACCGCCTTCTTTCTTTCCTCGACGTGAACGACAAACTTGGCCACAGCGTCAGCATACGAAACAATTCTCCGGCTTTGTTGCTGATGATGCGACGCGACACAGGCTGCTTATTCTCCCTTTTTATGAATCTATTCAGCCAGTTGTACATCGAGTTCAGGGTAGTTGACTTGTTGGCCACCACTATCGAGACGCTTGCGCTTGGATCCTCTTGCCATGATGTTCCTGAAATAATTATAACTATTGAATCACGTTAAAGCCAAAAATGAACCTTACACTCGTTGCTTCAGCTCATTTTCTTTCTTCATTCAATTCTTGAACAAATTTTTTGTCGACTTTGAATTTCTTGGCAGCGGAGTGGATTAAATTTTTGCGCGCCCAATTAACTGCTTCAAGCTTCTTTCTGGTTGTGCTTCTTGTTGACTGGCCGGCCCTAACCCTCGTGCAGGCTCTTTAGAATCACTCATCTGAGCAGACAAAATTACGCGACAAAGAGAATGTGGAACAAAAAAAAATAAGACAGCAAAAAATGAGAGGACAAAAAACGGCGCAGCGAAAAAAAGGCCGCACCAAAACAAAAGACACAGAAAAATAATCCTTCGTTTTGGGACTAAAAACAGTCAAAAAATTGTTGAAAAATAATTACCCCCTCTCTAATAATTACCGCTCTCCGAGGGGGGTTGAATAATAATTACCCCGGGGTAATTACGGTACACTACCGTATTTCCCTTAATAAAAGCCCTCCCCAAAATCCGGAATTTTTAAATTTATTTCTTTGCATTTTCGACCCAGTTTTCGGTCTTGATCCCATGCCTGTAATGCCAAAATGTAGCTGGCAATCTGTGCTACATTTTGGTATGACACATAACCAAGAGCCAATTTGAAAAGTTGATCAAAAGTGCAAATAATAAATTTTAAAAATTACGAATTTCTGGGAGGGCTTTTATCAGAGGAAATACGGTAGTTCCCCGGTTGCACCGAGCAAAACAAAGGTTTATGAACGCCCCATAATAATTTTTTAAACCACAGGAACAAAAAGGCCGCTTAAAAATTTTAATTCAATCCAAGTTGAAATAATATTTTAATTTCCCCACTACGACCCCAAAACAATAACAACAACAATTCCCTTAAGGAAAATGGGGAAAGGAGATGAGTGGTGCGATTGCAGGCAGCTCTCAGATTCAATTTCTCCTCCTCACTACTACTTCTCCCACACACCCACCCAACCATCCTAAATAAACACAGAGACATAGGGGGCAACTCTGCTAAATTATTATTATCGCACCAGTACTAGCAAGTAAGCCATCTGAACAAGCTATTTTTTGGTGTGGTTTTGCTGAGAAAGTTGCTTTTAAGGAACTTGTTTGTCTAAGCAAATCATAACCACCAACACCTTTTTTCAAGTAAAACATATCAATAACAGATGATAGAAAAAAATGGGTGAATCCGAAAAAAAATTGGGCACTTATTCGGGTGCGGGAGGGGGGAGGAGGATGGTAGGTGCATTTTTTCACCCATGTGACAATAGTCTACTAAAAACGTTAAGGCCGGAGTACAATTTAAGGGGTTTTCCCAAAACGCCTTTTAACCACTGCTGGGCAGTGCAGGGAACTTGTCCTCGTCTTTCGTCCTCGTACTTCTTCTGACGAGTACGAGCAGCTCCAGAAATGAAGTACGAAGACGAAGTACGAGTCTCAAAAATTGCAAGTACGAGGACGAGTAATAGGACGAAGGGGCAAGTACGAGGACGAAAGACGAAGGATAAAGACGTCTCGTCCGAGCTTAAATTTTCTTTATTAAATCCGTTTTTACCAAAATTGTTTATTTTTACGAAAATTCCTATTATTATCTGAAAAAAGCAAATTTGAAACATTTGCTTGAGATTTTTTTTCTCTTTGGTGGTTCTTCGACTAGCTTACGTTGCAAAGTTCTGGTCATAAAACCAGTGTTCTGCCATCATTTAACAAAAAATATATAACCATTTAAGCAAAAATGTATTAACTTTTGATAAAAAAAATATTTTCTTTGCTTTTTAGTACGAAGTACGAGCAAAGTACGAATAAAAACAGAAAAGACGAGAAAAAGACAAGGACGAAGACGAGTACGAGCGATTTTAAAAAGTCGGTACGAAGACAAGTACGAAGTAAGAGTCCCGAAAATTTTTGGTACAAAGTACGAGGACGAGAAAATTGCTTAGAAAACTGCTTCTAAGGGTGTTTTACACCGTAAAAAGGATAGAAAACATGTTTTTAGGGCGCGGAAGAGCATTTTTGGAAAAAACCAAAATTTTGACTTTTTGCCTTAGGGGAAGAAAGCCAACCACCTTAGTTAGGGTATTCTAACCCGTTTTGGTCACTGGAGCTAGGAAAAAAGAGACTCTAAATGCATTTTATTATCAAGAGTCTTGCTAGCAATTATGTCCAAGGTAAGTGTGTGCACGCATCTCTGACCCATCCAGCCCCCTGCGCAGGTGGTTTGGTGGCTAGGGGTTGAGATGCGCACACCCACATACCTTAGACACAAATCACTCGAAAGTGACTCTGGATGCATGAAAAATGTATGCATACCAGAATTTCTTTGTGTGGTAGGTCCCAGTTAACAAAAACATGTTCAAATTACATCTTTTCAGAAGTTTCGAAGGCTTCCACATACCCTATCCACATACCCTATCATACCCTATGGTCCCCCAAGACAAAAAGTCGATTTCTTAGTCAAATTTTTTTTTCCTAAAAGTGCTCTTCCGCGACCTAAAAACATGTTTTCTTTCGTTTTTACGGTGTAAAACACCCTTAGAAGTGATTAAAATGCGTTTTTAAGGAAACCTTTGAAGTGTACTTCAGCCAACGATAAAAAATCTGTTTTGTAATACTTTTCTACATAAAAAGCTGATTTTTGAAGAAAAAATTTTTTGACCAAAATTTGACTTTTTACCTTGGGGGACCAAGGTAAATTACTATAAAGGGGTACGCGGATACCTCCAAAATGCCGAAAAAGATAGAATTTGAACATAGTTTTGTTAACTTTGGCCTACTGCATAAAGAAACTCTGGTATGCATGCA
This sequence comes from Ditylenchus weischeri, assembly GCA_029231635.1. Taxonomy (NCBI): domain Eukaryota; kingdom Metazoa; phylum Nematoda; class Chromadorea; order Rhabditida; family Anguinidae; genus Ditylenchus; species Ditylenchus weischeri. The sequence goes on from JAMRYI010000010.1 coordinate 395,983, forward strand.
TTTTTATGCATCTAGGATCACTTTTGAGTGATTTGTGTCTAAGGTATGTGGGTGTGGCCATCTCAACCGCGAGCCACCAAGCCCTCTGCGCCCCAGAAAGGACGCAGGGGGCTTGATAGGTTAGAGATGCGCACACTCACTTACCTTAGACATGATTCCAAAACGCGGTAGAATACACTAATATAAGGTGGTTCACCTTGGTCCCCCAAGCAAAAAGTAAAAGTTTGGTCGAAAATTTTTTTCCCCCAAAGATCAGCTTTTCATGTAGAAAAGTATCACAAAACTGCTTTTTATCGTTTTTAGCATATGAAAATTACTTAAAAGACATTTAAACACTATTGTCACATGGGTAAAAAAAATTATTCTGACACCGGATTGGGATTCAGCATGGTCGATTTAATTTAAAAACTTCTCCTTGAATACCGAGATCACCGATAATTTTCAAATTCCTTTCAAAACAAAAAAAACATTCCTGTATAGATTTTTTAAATTTAATTTGTTTTTGTCTTAAGAGGAAATTGAAAATTGTCAGTGATCTCGGTATTCAAAGAGCAGTTTCTTAAGTGTTTTTGATGATTATGTTTATAAATTGCTTGTGACTAGAGATGATGGCGGGACGGAACTCCCGTCCCGGAATTTTTCCCGAATTTTTTTTCCTGTCCTATCCCGGTTTTTTAAAAGTTGTCCCGCCTTTATGGACTGAGTGCTTCACGAATTTCAACGAAAATGACAAAGGTAATATTTGTAACCCCACCTAAAAAACATGCTCTACCAGAAAAAGATGAGGTCAAAAATCTGAAGTAACAACCGGTGGTCCCAGAATTACAGAAAATCACTTTTAAGTGAATTCCCGCTGTAAAATAGTGAATTCGTGCAGTAAATTAGTGAAATACGTAGTCAAGTTAGTATTTGGACGATAAGTAAAAATGCCCGCTTTTTGTGGAAAAGTGGCCGCTTTTGGATAAATCCGGGGCCGGACTATAGTATAAGTGATTCGCCCAAAATGGGGTTTTATGAACTTATATCAACGTTTTATGGCTTTAAATGGGTAGAAAACACAAAAAAACTATTGGGAAGGCCATTTCCGAGAAAAAAAAATTTTACAAAATTTTTGTAAAAACCATGATACTCACCCCATGGTTAATACAGGGTGGTCTTTTATAATCTCCCTAGTTTGTTTTCGCCATAACTTTTTGAATTCGTGGTTTTTTGGCGAGATCTTTTTTTTATTCGAAAGAGCTGCTCTGCGCCGAGCGATTGGTACCAAACATGCTTATAACACTTTATTCAAAACACCAAAAAAATAACCAAAACAAATCAACAACAAAGAAAACCTTGCTTCCAATTCGTTTCTTGTTCTTCAGATCGCCCTCCTTGAATTTTGCGTACCACTTCTTGATTGATTTTGCATCCGGAGCTGTTACTCGATGATCGGCTTGATTGGCTCTCTGTTCACGTCGATATCTCTGCTGGAAGCTGGATACGCTCTTGCCCTCTTCGATAAACCATTCTACGCACTGAGATCGTTGCTGAGGCGAAAAAGACATCTAAAAAGACACATTTTTAAACAAGCCGTAGCTGATCAACAAAATCATGACAAAAATCAAAATTTGGTACCAATCGCTCGGCGCAGAGCAGCTCTTTCGAATAAAAAAAAGATCTCGCCAAAAAACCACGAATTCAAAAAGTTATGGCGAAAACAAACTAGGGAGATTATAAAAGACCACCCTGTATTAACCATGGGGTGAGTATCATGGTTTTTACAAAAATTTTGTAAAATTTTTTTTTCTCGGAAATGGCCTTCCCAATAGTTTTTTTGTGTTTTCTACCCATTTAAAGCCATAAAACGTTGATATAAGTTCATAAAACCCCATTTTGGGCGAATCACTTATACTATAGTCCGGCCCCGGATTTATCCAAAAGCGGCCACTTTTCCACAAAAAGCGGGCATTTTTACTTATCGTCCAAATACTAACTTGACTACGTATTTCACTAATTTACTGCACGAATTCACTATTTTACAGCGGGAATTCACTTAAAAGTGATTTTCTGTAATTCTGGACCACCGGTTGTTACTTCAGATTTTTGACCTCATCTTTTTCTGGTAGAGCATGTTTTTTAGGTGGGGTTACAAATATTACCTTTGTCATTTTCGTTGAAATTCGTGAAGCACTCAGTCCATAAAGGCGGGACAACTTTTAAAAAACCGGGATAGGACAGGAAAAAAAATTCGGGAAAAATTCCGGGACGGGAGTTCCGTCCCGCCATCATCTCTAGTCACAAGCAATTTATAAACATAATCATCAAAAACACTTAAGAAACTGCTCTTTGAATACCGAGATCACTGACAATTTTCAATTTCCTCTTAAGACAAAAACAAATTAAATTTAAAAAATCTATACAGGAATGTTTTTTTTGTTTTGAAAGGAATTTGAAAATTATCGGTGATCTCGGTATTCAAGGAGAAGTTTTTAAATTAAATCGACCATGCTGAATCCCAATCCGGTGTCAGAATAATTTTTTTTACCCATGTGACAATAGTGTTTAAATGTCTTTTAAGTAATTTTCATATGCTAAAAACGATAAAAAGCAGTTTTGTGATACTTTTCTACATGAAAAGCTGATCTTTGGGGGAAAAAAATTTTCGACCAAACTTTTACTTTTTGCTTGGGGGACCAAGGTGAACCACTTTATATTAGTGTATTCTACCGCGCTTCGGAATCATGTCTAAGGTAAGTGAGTGTGCGCATCTCTAACCTACCAAGCCCTTTCTGGGGCGCAGGGGGCTTGGTGGCTCGGGGTTGAGATGCGCACACCCACATACCTTAGACACAAATCACTTGAAAGTGACTCTGCATGCATAAAACATGTATGCATACCAGAGTTCCTTTATGCAGTAGGCCAAAGTTAACAAAACTATGTTCAAATTCTATCTTTTTCGGCATTTTGGAGGTATCCGCGTACCCCTTTATAGTAATTTACCTTGGTCCCCCAAGGTAAAAAGTCAAATTTTGGTCAAAAAATTTTTTCTTCAAAAATCAGCTTTTTATGTAGAAAAGTATTACAAAACAGATTTTTTATCGTTGGCTGAAGTACACTTCAAAGGTTTCCTTAAAAACGCATTTTAATCACTTCTAAGGGTGTTTTACACCGTAAAAACGAAAGAAAACATGTTTTTAGGTCGCGGAAGAGCACTTTTAGGAAAAAAAAATTTGACTAAGAAATCGACTTTTTGTCTTGGGGGACCATAGGGTATGATAGGGTATGTGGATAGGGTATGTGGAAGCCTTCGAAACTTCTGAAAAGATGTAATTTGAACATGTTTTTGTTAACTGGGACCTACCACACAAAGAAATTCTGGTATGCATACATTTTTCATGCATCCAGAGTCACTTTCGAGTGATTTGTGTCTAAGGTATGTGGGTGTTCGCATCTCAACCCCAAGCAACCTTGGTTAGATATGCGCGCACTCACTTACCTTAGACATAATTCCGAGCAAGACTCTTGATCAAAATGCATATAGAGAGACTTTTTGCCCAGTTCCAGTGATCAAAACGTGGTAGGATACCTTTTCATAGATAACCAGGTACCTTTAAAATACAGGGTGGTCTTTTATAATCTCCCTAGTTTGTTTTCGCCATAACTTTTTGAATTCGTGGTTTTTTGGCGAGATCTTTTTTTTTTATTCGAAAGAGCTGCTCTGCGCCGAGCGATTGGTACCAAACATGCTTATAACACTTTATTCAAAACACCAAAAAAATAACCAAAACAAATCAACAACAAAGAAAACCTTGCTTCCAATTCGTTTCTTGTTCTTCAGATCGCCCTCCTTGAATTTTGCGTACCACTTCTTGATTGATTTTGCATCCGGAGCTGTTACTCGATGATCGGCTTGATTGGCTCTCTGTTCACGTCGATATCTCTGCTGGAAGCTGGATACGCTCTTGCCCTCTTCGATAAACCATTCTACGCACTGAGATCGTTGCTGAGGCGAAAAAGACATCTAAAAAAGACACATTTTTAAACAAGCCGTAGCTGATCAACAAAATCATGACAAAAATCAAAATTTGGTACCAATCGCTCGGCGCAGAGCAGCTCTTTCGAATAAAAAAAAGATCTCGCCAAAAAACCACGAATTCAAAAAGTTATGGCGAAAACAAACTAGGGAGATTATAAAAGACCACCCTGTATTTTAAAGGTACCTGGTTATCTATGAAAAGGTATCCTACCACGTTTTGATCACTGGAACTGGGCAAAAAGTCTCTCTATATGCATTTTGATCAAGAGTCTTGCTCGGAATTATGTCTAAGGTAAGTGAGTGCGCGCATATCTAACCAAGGTTGCTTGGGGTTGAGATGCGAACACCCACATACCTTAGACACAAATCACTCGAAAGTGACTCTGGATGCATGAAAAATGTATGCATACCAGAATTTCTTTGTGTGGTAGGTCCCAGTTAACAAAAACATGTTCAAATTACATCTTTTCAGAAGTTTCGAAGGCTTCCACATACCCTATCCACATACCCTATCATACCCTATGGTCCCCCAAGACAAAAAGTCGATTTCTTAGTCAAATTTTTTTTTCCTAAAAGTGCTCTTCCGCGACCTAAAAACATGTTTTCTTTCGTTTTTACGGTGTAAAACACCCTTAGAAGTGATTAAAATGCGTTTTTAAGGAAACCTTTGAAGTGTACTTCAGCCAACGATAAAAAATCTGTTTTGTAATACTTTTCTACATAAAAAGCTGATTTTTGAAGAAAAAATTTTTTGACCAAAATTTGACTTTTTACCTTGGGGGACCAAGGTAAATTACTATAAAGGGGTACGCGGATACCTCCAAAATGCCGAAAAAGATAGAATTTGAACATAGTTTTGTTAACTTTGGCCTACTGCATAAAGAAACTCTGGTATGCATGCATTTTTATGCATCTAGGATCACTTTTGAGTGATTTGTGTCTAAGGTATGTGGGTGTGGCCATCTCAACCGCGAGCCACCAAGCCCTCTGCGCCCCAGAAAGGACGCAGGGGGCTTGATAGGTTAGAGATGCGCACACTCACTTACCTTAGACATGATTCCAAAACGCGGTAGAATACACTAATATAAGGTGGTTCACCTTGGTCCCCCAAGCAAAAAGTAAAAGTTTGGTCGAAAATTTTTTTCCCCCAAAGATCAGCTTTTCATGTAGAAAAGTATCACAAAACTGCTTTTTATCGTTTTTAGCATATGAAAATTACTTAAAAGACATTTAAACACTATTGTCACATGGGTAAAAAAAATTATTCTGACACCGGATTGGGATTCAGCATGGTCGATTTAATTTAAAAACTTCTCCTTGAATACCGAGATCACCGATAATTTTCAAATTCCTTTCAAAACAAAAAAAACATTCCTGTATAGATTTTTTAAATTTAATTTGTTTTTGTCTTAAGAGGAAATTGAAAATTGTCAGTGATCTCGGTATTCAAAGAGCAGTTTCTTAAGTGTTTTTGATGATTATGTTTATAAATTGCTTGTGACTAGAGATGATGGCGGGACGGAACTCCCGTCCCGGAATTTTTCCCGAATTTTTTTTCCTGTCCTATCCCGGTTTTTTAAAAGTTGTCCCGCCTTTATGGACTGAGTGCTTCACGAATTTCAACGAAAATGACAAAGGTAATATTTGTAACCCCACCTAAAAAACATGCTCTACCAGAAAAAGATGAGGTCAAAAATCTGAAGTAACAACCGGTGGTCCAGAATTACAGAAAATCACTTTTAAGTGAATTCCCGCTGTAAAATAGTGAATTCGTGCAGTAAATTAGTGAAATACGTAGTCAAGTTAGTATTTGGACGATAAGTAAAAATGCCCGCTTTTTGTGGAAAAGTGGCCGCTTTTGGATAAATCCGGGGCCGGACTATAGTATAAGTGATTCGCCCAAAATGGGGTTTTATGAACTTATATCAACGTTTTATGGCTTTAAATGGGTAGAAAACACAAAAAAACTATTGGGAAGGCCATTTCCGAGAAAAAAAAATTTTACAAAATTTTTGTAAAAACCATGATACTCACCCCATGGTTAATACAGGGTGGTCTTTTATAATCTCCCTAGTTTGTTTTCGCCATAACTTTTTGAATTCATGGTTTTTCGGCGAGATCTTTTTTTTATTCGAAAGAGCTGCTCTGCGCCGAGCGATTGGTACCAAACATGCTTATAACACTTTATTCAAAACACCAAAAAAATAACCAAAACAAATCAACAACAAAGAAAACCTTGCTTCCAATTCGTTTCTTGTTCTTCAGATCGCCCTCCTTGAATTTTGCGTACCACTTCTTGATTGATTTTGCATCCGGAGCTGTTACTCGATGATCGGCTTGATTGGCTCTCTGTTCACGTCGATATCTCTGCTGGAAGCTGGATACGCTCTTGCCCTCTTCGATAAACCATTCTACGCACTGAGATCGTTGCTGAGGCGAAAAAGACATCTAAAAAGACACATTTTTAAACAAGCCGTAGCTGATCAACAAAATCATGACAAAAATCAAAATTTGGTACCAATCGCTCGGCGCAGAGCAGCTCTTTCGAATAAAAAAAAGATCTCGCCAAAAAACCACGAATTCAAAAAGTTATGGCGAAAACAAACTAGGGAGATTATAAAAGACCACCCTGTATTTTAAAGGTACCTGGTTATCTATGAAAAGGTATCCTACCACGTTTTGATCACTGGAACTGGGCAAAAAGTCTCTCTATATGCATTTTGATCAAGAGTCTTGCTCGGAATTATGTCTAAGGTAAGTGAGTGCGCGCATATCTAACCAAGGTTGCTTGGGGTTGAGATGCGAACACCCACATACCTTAGACACAAATCACTCGAAAGTGACTCTGGATGCATGAAAAAGCATGCATACCAGAGTTTCTCTATGCGGTAGGACCCAGTTAACAAAACTATGTTCAACCTTTTTTTTAGTCTTAGGCTCATAGATATCCAGGTACTTTTAAAATATTAACCATAGGGTGGGTATCATGGTTTTTACAAAAATTTTGTAAAATTTTTTTTTCTCAGAAATGGCCTTCCCAATAGTTTTTTTGTGTTTTCTACCCATTTAAAGCCATAAAACGTTGATATAAGTTCATAAAACCCCATTTTGGGCGAATCACTTATACTATAGTTTAGCCAAATCCGGTTATATTCATTATGCTTTATAATAAAACGTTATTCTTGAAGCTGAAAGCGCAGCATTTTGCAATAAATGGATGGTATATTCTACGGTCGCCAAAATATGCCGACACAGTCCTTGTTATAGAGGGGTTTCACAAAAAAGCGGTCACTTTTTTACTAAAAGCGGGCACCTTTTCCCCAAACGCGGCATTTTTCCGTTTTAACCTTAGTATTTTAACTTTTTTCTTTTGATTTTTGCTGCACTTTTTTGAATTATTTTTACACTAGCATGTAGCCGTGAACATATTCTTTCTAACAAGCTATCAAACTCTGCGAATAATTTGAGGAATACAGTGATTACGAGGTTTTAAAAAAATCGTCAATTTTTCAAAACTAAAATTACAAAAAAATCCAGGACCTACTAAAAATTTCACCTCACACTAACGGGATACACTTCCTAAACTGGGTATTATCTGGTGGTGAATAAGCTAAATAGCCACAGCTTTTTTATATTTATAATTTACAACCTGTAGTAGCTAAAAATTCCTCGAGAATCCGAAGAATCACAAGCATAATTTCGAAGACATTCATGGTTGCCGAGATATGTCCTAAAGTATGCTACTGCATGGTCGTTATTTGAAATTTTGTATCTGCTACTATAAGTCATATCTCCGCAGTCAAGTTTCTTTTTTTCAAATCACGCATTGTGATTCAGATTCCTAACAAAATTTTTGCTAATGCGTGACATCGGAAAGCAAAAATGAAAAAAAAAATTGAAAATTAAAAAAAAAACCGTTGGAAACTGGCCAGTTTCCTTGGATGACATTAGCAGCAGTAGAAACACAACATAACACAGCAAAAAAAATATCACATCCACCAAACTTGCTCCCCGCCCCAATCCACGCCCCATCACAGAAACAAGGGAAAAGGAAGCGAAACAATTAAAATAAGTAGTAGTAATATTTATGGTCAAACTACTATAGTTGGGGCGACTCGCTTCCGTCACTATTCGCCTAGAGTCTGTTGTCAACAAAGGTGCGCAACTCCCCCAATAAAGTCGCCTCTTCCACTTGATTTTAGTCTGCTCTTCTTTTACTATTCCCCCACCTCGCATAATCTGTGTACCAACAGCACAAAGGCTTCTTATTTTATGGTGACCACTGAAAATAAACACTAATACAAGTATTAGTGAAAGTGGCTAGCTATAAACACTTATTTTGGGTGCGAGGGAATGTATTTTTATAGGGGCAAACTCGCAGGTTAAAATCTTAGCCTGGGCAGTCTTTTTTGGTTTTACGTTTTTTTTTAACAGCAACAAAACTGCTAAGAAAGGCTTAATCAGCACAACAACAAAAAACAACAAGAAAAACCACGGCAAAAATGGACCGGATTCGACACTAAGGCCAATTTTTGAGGTTTTGTAATACAGTCAAGTCTCGATTTAGTGTAGGTGCTGGGGACCGAAAAAAATATACACTAAATCGAGATATACACTAATCGAGTTTTGATTGAGTGCAAAACCAACCAAACCTGAATAAAATATACATTAAATCGAGATTTACACTAAATCGAGACTCGACTGTAGGAGTATCTACTTGTTTGCACTTTTTTGTTGCTGATAACATCTAGTAGCTGAAATTTCCTGAAGGATCCGAATAAAAAACAGAATTTTAAAAAAGCTTACTAGCCCAGATATAACTTAAAGTTAGATGGTCATCATTTAAAAATTTGAAAACTTCAAGTTTCAGTCAAATTTTGCACATAAAAAAATTCTTTTAAAATTCTGCTTGTGGTTCACATTTTTATGGAAATTCTAGGGAGCATCATAAAAAAATATACATATAAATAGGTACTTTTATTCGAAAAAACATCAAAAAATTCATTTATTTATTTCGCGCAGATCCTAAAAAGGTATTCATATTGGTTTTTTTAATAAAAATTAGTGTCATTTCTACCTAATTTAGTATCTGAGAATTAAATAGGAACATCAAAATTTCAATAATCACAATTTTGGCAAAATTTAAAAAATTGCTTAAAACTGTATCACTGAATAAATCACAAAGATTTCACGAATTTAAGAGCTCATAAAAAAATTTTAAAATGGTCAAATTCTTAAGCAACTTCTTCAGATCAATCCATCAGCAGCTGGAGCAGCAGCAGCTAATAGAAACAATGATTGATTGACCGGATGTGAGGGAAGAAGGTATTGTTGGACATAACCAGTGCATAGATCAGTAAGCGAGCCAACCAGTTGGCGACTGAACTGAGGGTGACCCAATTAACCCACACATGTTGGCCAGGGATTAGAAAAGTAGGAAATAGGAGCTGCTAGCCAAGGAACAGCGAAAGCCAAGAGTCCCCTTTTAATTGGACCAAAGTATGAATCAATGGCAGTTGCAAGCGAGGGATGACAACTTTGAAAAGTATCTTTAAATTTCTGAATTTTTAAGATTGGATTGAGCACTATATTGTCTGACAGGCGAGTATCGATATACCCCTTCGTTTTCGCCTAGGGTCCTACAAATTTTTAATACCGAAAGGATGAAGATTTTTGCCAGTTTCCTTTGGTCAGTCCGGTTCCAAAAATCATCGTTGGGACCATTAATCTCACCTTATCATTACAAGGTTCCAGAAAAAAGTTTCTAAACAAACTTTATACCACAATTCCACAAAAAGTCTTTTTCTGTCATTATTTGTAGCAAAAACACTATTCTAACCACAATCCAGCAGTAGCAAAATAAGTGTAAAGTAGCTAAGCAAGAACTCGCTGACTAACCCAATTAAAAATTGTCGTCTTTTTCTAAATTTCCTCTCTCGGCTATACCAAAAAAAAACACTACACTAGCTAAAAAAACCATTTGTCCCGCTAAAAAAACCTTTTTGTTCCACTCAACTAAAACTAACTAAAAAGGTGGTCCAGTGGAGGAATGTGAGAAAGAATTTGTAGCTGTTTGGGTCAAAGGCAATCCAAAGGCACTTTGCAGCAGCACGGCAAGGACAGCCGGCCGATTGGATATTAATGGAAGTGGAAGGGAGTGGATTAGTGCGGGGCAACAGACTGCCTCATCCTTTTAAATCATTACCGCTCCATTTGGAGGGATTGGGTAACCACATGGACATGCTTGACTAATAGAAAGACCCAATGTAGATTTTGCTTTTTTCGTAGAAAAAATATGTGGTTGTAGGTATTTTAAAGGATAAAATGCATATTTGCATGAACGACGGCCTAAAAGTTGTGGCAAATTTAGGGCGTACCCTTTTTGAATATTTGGAGTCCAGCGACTGGCATCGATAATGGCGTTCACAGAGTAACACAGATATTTTCTCGAGTCAAAAAACAAGAAGTTTTTAATCAATAGATTTTTTTTTCATTTCGATATTGCTTATCGTTGCCTTTTTTAACACTTAAAAGGCTTTTTGTACTAATTAGAGATGATGACGGGACGGGACGGTACAATTCCGTCCCGTTCCGTTAATTTTAGAGAATCGTCCCGTCCCGGAATCCCGCCCGGAAATTTTTTGGCACCTGTCCCGTCCCGGTGTTCCGTCCCGAAATTTTTAAATTTAAATTCTGACCCGTCCTGTCCCGAAAAGGTCAAGCCATCATCTCTAGTACTAATAGCACCGTTTTGTTCAGAATTCTGTGTCGAACAAGATAGGAGATAAAAATTCTCTAAAAAAATGCTCTTGCTGGTTCACTCCAGGTATTTATTGTTTCCTACCTCACAGTTTAGGGCTGTTTTAGTTTTTTGATTGTAAATTTCTTTTCAACAACAATTTTGCTGATCTTAAACACTCATTTGGTGCAGAATTCAATGAGCTTTACAATAAGTATAAGTCTACTCGGGCTAGTTGCCGTATAACATGTGAAAAATTAGCATCCTTCAAACATTTTGTGAAACAAAAAAATAGTTCCTTCCTAAAAATGCCAAATACTCCTTGGCTAATCCATTAAATATTAGTACTTGATCGTAGCAGAAAGGACAAATTCTGCACATCATTTCGATACCTAACAGGACAGCAAGTTATAAAAAAAGTTAATGCAACGATTAATAAATTTGTCGATTGGTAGCTTTTTATGGGTTATTTCGAATTCGCGCCTTTTATGGCGTTCTGTATTTAATGTTTTTTGCAGCTCAGGGCACATTTTCAAGTCAGTAGAAACGTTAACGGGTTTAAATTTAAAAAAATTAAAAATTTCTGTCGAGAAAACCAACGCCGAAAAAAGGCGCGAATTTGAAATAACCCGGAAAGAGCCTGGTCAGTAAGAAATTTGTTGATCGTTGCACTACTTTTTTATGCTTTGGTGTCTTGTTAGGTATCGAAACGATGCGCAGAATCTGCTCTTGCTGCTACCACCGAGCACTAATATTTAAAGGATTAACCAAGAAATATTTGGCATTTTTAGGAAGGAATTAATTTTTTTGTTACACAAAATGTTTGAAGGATGCTAATTTTTACATGTTATATGGCAACTAACCTGAGTAAACTCATACTTATTTTAAAGCTCGTTAAATTCTGCACCAAATAAATTTTTTAGATCAGCAAAATTGTTATCGAATTAAAAGTTACAATCACGCTCACACCAGTTCGCAAGTGCGACCCCGCTTGGGTGCGCTCGGGTTTTTTGGCATTTTTAACTAACTTTTAGAAGTTATTTGACTTTTGACGCCAGATTCGAGATCAGCGACCCAAATTACCTATACACATAGTCAAACAGCGAATATTTTGAACTCTCAGGTTCGATTTCCAGTGGGTGCATAACTTATTTTTAACTCTACATTTTAGTAAGTTTACTGATTTCTAGAGCCGAAAACTTTCGAGCACCATCTCCAGCACTGCTTTGCCGTTGGCAGACGCCCTAATTTTTGACGGCTCACTATCTTTTTGCTACGTCTCACTGGTCGCTGATGGTTCAAAGCTTGCAGAATGAGCATTTTCCATGCTAGTCAATGACATTTTTTCAAATTTTCAAAAAAGCAATTTCTTCGACTTTTTCGATCACTATTTTGTAGCGGTTGTTGTAAGAATGCCGGCTATAGCAAGTTTGGTATCAAAATATTGCCCCCAATCTCACGAGAAGATTGCAAAAAAATTAGCAAAATCTAATATTTAAAAAGAAAAATTCTAAGGATGGGCCACCCTGTAATTTTAGTGTACTCATTGAACTCCGAATTCATATATTTTTAGTATACACATTGAGGTGATTACGCATATATTTCATGTTTTTATGTACATTTACAATCTGTTACCTATGCCTAAAACATTTAATCGGTGGCAACTAGAGCTGTATAATTTATTATTTTTCTTTATGTAATTATCATTTATTTATTCGTCATCATTCAGCACGCAAACTTGTCAATTGTATCGAAAAGGCGCTGTTACAAGTAATTAGGAAAATTTTCTCGGGTAATTACATAGACATTTCCCTGGGTAATTAGCAAGAGTGTCCCGGAACTTTCCATGTTCCGTTAGCCGAAATTTGTGCGATTTTCGGCAATTTTCGGAACTTTTGCAGAATATTTCGCTTAATTTTTATTTCTTTCTTGTTCTTTCTGATATTTGAATGCTTTATTTTAAATATTTTAAACTTTGAATCCTTCAAAATTATTTTCTCTCAAGCTCTCGACAGATTCCATAGTATGGAATGCGTAGCATGGGGTCTTTGGATCTTTTTCTGGGATCTTAATAAGAAGAAGATTCTGGGATCTTTTTTATTAACATACAAAGTAAAAATAACAAATGAAAAGTAAAAAGTCTTTTTTCTACCAAAATTTAAATGAAAAGAAAGAATTTGGGTCGATCCTGACTTCACGTGAAACTTCAAAAATAAAAAAATTTGAATAAAAAACTCTTTTTAAGAAAAGGACGTCTGGAAGTTCTGACATAAATAGTATTTTCGCTCCGTCCCAAGTAAATGGCATGGTCAAAAATAGACATTATTTTGATAATATTTTCACAAAATTAAATCGTATTTTCTGTAATAACTCCGATGACTTTGACGACTTATATCCTAGCACAAAGAAAACATTTTATATAACTGTTTATTGCGTTTTAGATCTAACAATTTGAATTTTTTTTCTGATTTTTGAGGGATTGAAAAATAAATTACCGATGGGGGATTGGGGTGGGTGTTTGTTTGGTTATTTATGGGTGAGGGGGGCTGTTATTTATGGGTTTTTTACAATATTTAGGGGTAGGATTTTGGTATTCTTTTGGAACTGAAGTTTTTTTGCAATTTTAATTCACATGATCATTTACAACCATATACTGAAAATGACGCCAGGAAGTAGAGCTACATTTTGAGTATAAGGATATAAGCTCCAGTAGGTGTGAAAGCCCGTTCTGATGATCTTGTTGAATAGCTAAGAGTGTGAGGATCATTTTGACACCAAACTTGTAAATAAGAGGAGATAAAAAAGGGTGTGCAACTACTGGGAGCTGTAAGGCTGTAGCCTTTATTTTGGACCTTGAACTCTTTTCTGTATTATGTGTCCATAAATTCTTTTGCTGTAGTTTTCGCACCATTCCGTTTTGTTATGTATCTAGTTTACCACTTCCGGCAATATACTCTGGTGCACTAGTGCCGTTTTGTTGTATGTCTCTCTTCCACCTTCCTCCGTCTGGTGATCTATGTAGCTGACCTGGAGATGGTTGATCCTGATATAAGCTGGCGGAAGAGCAGCAAAATCAGTTTAGTTGACTTGGAGTCTTAGTGGGGTTTGGATTTGTTCTAGAGAAGATTTGTGTTGCTGTGATTATTGTTAGTGAAGTATTTTAGAGATTTGGTTTTTGGAATAAAACTATTAGTTAGTATTTGTATTTTAAGTATTTGTGTCACCTAGGACACTCTAATATCTACTTGCCCAAGAGCCTATTAATTCCCGGGTCCCCACCCAGCACGCTTCCACTCTGTCAGAACTTTGGACAGTCGACGGCCCATCCTCCTTTCTGAACCGAACCTGAGAGTTTAAAATATTCGCTACTCGATGTGTAAAAAGTTGCAATCAAATAACTAAAACAGTCCCAAACTGTGAGGCGTCCATCAATAATACGTGGAGTGAACCAGCAAGAGCACTTTTTTGAGAATTTTTTTTTCCTATAGTCAAACCTCGATATAACGGCACCCAAAAATCGGCGCTACTCGGTTATAACCACCCCCAAAAACTCGGTTTTTTAGGAAGGGTCTAAAACCCATTTTTATGCAATAATTTGCCATGAAAGGACCAGAAAAGCAATTTTTAAAGGGATGAAGGGCCGTATTGGGAGGGGAAGGGAATAATACTAATTATAGAAAGTTCACTAACAAGAAGATGTTGGACATAGTTTTGAATACTTGGACCTACCGCATATAGAAACTGGGGGGCGTATAACCGAGTAGCTGCTAGGATTGGAGGGGGGTATTACCGAGCAGCGTCCAAAAATCCTTAGGCTGGTTTCCTGGGGTGTCGTTATATCGAGGTTTGACTGTATCTTGTTCAGCACGAAATTCTGAATAAAACGCTGCTAATAGTACAAAGAGCCTTTTAATTGTCAAATAAAAAAAATAGATAAGGAGTATAATTCGAAAAAATAAATGTTTAGTTTATATTCATGATTGATCACTCCTCTGATCAACATGATCAGATGCTTGTTAAACTAAAAGAAGATAAGAAAATCATGTTTGAGCCTGTCCTAACACAAGCCGGTCTAACCTACGAGAAGAAAATCGAGATCAAACTACAGAATAACGAAAATTCCCCTTCAAATTGTTGGCTGAAACCCTAAAATTTCTTAGGGTTTCGCCGGTGCGCAGAAGTTTTGTGCGCGAATCTTTTTCTGAAGCGACGTGTACAATATGGAATGTGTAGTCTATGAGTTGACTGCATCTCTGTGTCTTAGCTGACGACTGTAGTATATATTTTTTATTTTTCTGGTGCTCTTGAGGTTTTTATTATTCACTTTGTAAATCTTGTTTGGTGACCAGACACAATAAACAAATTATTTTATTAGTATGCTTTATAATATCATAAATAAAATTTTATAAACCTTGTTGACTTGATGATTTTTTCGTCGTCATCGTATGGGAATCCTATCTCTAGTTGTGAAATATGAGCTATAAATTATGAAAATTAAGTACGCAGAAACAAGGGCACTGGAATGGTAAGAAGCACTTGTCTAAAATGAAAATTTATTGTTTTCTGATCTAAATTTTTTTGAATGCTAAAATAAAATCATGTCAAATTTTGTCAATTATTTGACTGCCATTCAAATTTATGGTAAAAAACATTTTGCTGCACTATTGTAAAAAGTATGAAAAAATTTCTCAAATTTGCTCGGAAATAGAGCATTTGCTCCGACATTGCTCTAAAAGTATTACTTGGAGCAGCTACCCAACCCTGGGTGAAAGAGTCATAATCGGAGCCATAAAAAATTATACAATTATTTGTCTTGAGCGAAAATTTATAACAAAAACTGTCTTGTTCGATTTTTTGATTAAATTATGGTGATTTTTTGGCTTTTATGATAAATTTCATAGTACAAAGCCTCAAACTGCAAAAAAATTTTATGTATCAGTAAAATAAAATTAAACAAAATAAGTTATAAATACAATTATATCAAGAACCTAAAATATACAGACATCACAGCACAATCAATCTTCATTTCTTATGCGGATTTAGCAAATTTCGCACTGCGCTATCCACCGAATTCCAATCATCCCCGATCTGTTCAGCTACATGCATGTAGTTGTTTGCAGCAGGAGCAGCATTTCTTGGACCTTGATTTCCTGCCCTTGGCTGACCACCTTGTTGAGGGACATTGCCTTGGCTTTGCAAATAGTCATCATCTGCCGTGAAATCGTATTGTTGCTGTGGGGCTTTTGGTCTAAAAAGACTTAATGAACATTTGTAAAATTTACGAGACATAAAAATATGTGTGCTAGTAGTGGAGATCGAAAGAGCGTGATTTTTGTAAATAGCGTGTTGCCGCAAAAATATACAAAAAAAGATCAATTTAAAAGAATCTAACCATAGAGCAGTTTTCGAATTAGTGTGGTCTGCAAAAAGTGCATTCACTCAGCGGGGATTGATCCACACAGCGATTACAAGAAATCGATAAATATGCATGTTCAGTGTAGGAACCGAACCAACCACTGATTCTTGAAATCAAATACGTGTGTAACACCAATTTTTAACGAAAATGTAGGAAAATTCGTTGGCCGCCCAGATATAAGTAATGAAAAACGACACTGGGGTTCTTTAGCTTTGGTAGCTTAATGGTAAGCGTTGAAAATTGCTCGTGGTTTTAATTTTCACTCAAGGACCTCTTTTTTCTCGACTTTTACCAAAACAAGAAACACCAAAAAAATTAATAAAAAAACCCGTGAAAAATTTTAGTTTATTGTAAAGCAACAAAAAAACGACTCGACTACTCACCTCTCAGCGACATTCCTTTGCGGAGGATATCCGCCTCGAGCGGCAGGAGGTTGATTGGAACGTGGATCGGCCGCATTCAAATCGTATTCTTCGTAGGATTTGGAATTAGCGGCTGGCTGCTGTCTCATTTCTAAAACAAACCCTAGTAAAAATTTCTGAATTTTGAATAAAAGCAAAATCCAACCATTTGCCGGAGCTGAATTTCCAGGGTTCGCATTGCCATACTTCACAAAGACTCGTTTCGCTCCCAAAGGCTCCAAATTAGCATTTGGCTTAGTGGGCTTGCCTTTTTGCATCTGGTGCAGCAGCTGCTCCATTCCTTCCACCCATTTGCGGAGCTTGTCCACCTGCAAATTGCTGTTGCCTCTGCCAGTAGCGTGCGTTGTCTGCGCCTGTCGCTGGTTCTTTTCTCGAGAATCTTGGATTGGAGGGGTGTTGATGGGCAGGGGCGCGTTGACCACCACCCATCATTTGACGCTGCTGAGGAGGGGCTCCAGCTTGGCGATTGAAGTAAGATACATCTTCCTGAAATTTATTCGCATAAGAAAAATATTTTAGCTCTGAGCAATATTTTAGCTTCAATTACCTGTTGCTCCTCCTCCTCATCTTCTTCATCCTCTCCTTCCTCCTCCTCTTCCATGTCCTCCTCGTTGTACTGCTGTTGCTGGTACTGTTGATGCTGGTATTGCTGCTGCTGCCTCTGCTGCTGGAAATCGCCTCGTTGCTGCTGTTGCTGATTTTGAGCCGCCGTATTTCTTCTTGGAACGGGCGATTGATGCTGCTGCTGGTGTTGTGGCAGCGGCTGCTTCTTGTTGCTGAATGCAAAGGTCAGTCTGTTGATTGAGGACTCAATCTCGCAGGGGGTCTCTTTCTTCCTCCATCTGATCATCGTCGTATCCAGGATACACATAGTCAACCTGTAATAGGCAAAATGGTAAATAGTATGCAAGTTTGAACGAAATTTTAAAAAGTTGAAAATTTCAAGTGGGAGTCGAACTTATGACCCTATTTGATGAAAAAGAGACACATCAAGCTCTAACCGTTGAGTCGCAACGAAAACTATGTAATCTGTGTAATAACTAACCTCCTCATTCAACTCCGGCTGAGCGTAGCCAGCACGAGGACGAGAACTAGAAACACTAGCTCCTCCAGTCAATTGATTAGCTGTAGCTGCAGCAGCAGCCGAATTTCCGCCTCCAATCTTACGTATAATGTCCATCAGCTCCTGAGGACTCGTTCCCAAAGACTTGAAATCGATGTTGGAGGGATTGCTTCGCTGTTCTTGAGGCTGTTGTCTCTGGGCCTGTTGCAACATAGTGGAGAGAACACCCAACTGATGATTGTCCTGTTGATTTTGACAAGTGCTGCTGGATGACTGACGAGCATCATCCTCATATTGCCGAACATAGTTTGGAACTGGAGGCGGAGGAGTGGCTGGACCTCTAGCCCTCAGTTGACTAATATCAACGCTGTCCAAATCCACATTGAAGGTTATGGCCAACTGTCGGAGTAATGGGTGGGTGGCAACATCTTCTGGAGGGATGCCCATTTCTTGACACACTGAGAAGACTGTTTGAGCCGAGATAAACCCTTCCTCATCATACACTGATTGCAACTCCACCATGGCACCCATAACTTTGCGCTTCTTCGCCATATCATCGGACTTGGGAGGGTTGCGAGACGGGCGAGCAGGTGCATCCATGGGTCTAGGAGAAGCTGGTTGACGACTGTTCGATGCCAAGTCAGAAGCAAGCTGAAAAAATAACCAAAAATAATAAGTCGAAATAGTCAAAAAAGAGACTTCTGAGATTTTACAACTGTAGGCTTTTTAGACGACTGGCCAATTTGGTTTCGCGTTCTTTATTTGCCAATGTTTTAAAAAGCTTTTGCGTAGAAAGAAACTGGGGACAAGACCTTTTTTCGACCTGCTTCACTTTTAAAAACTTTAAAAAAATTTTAGACATGGTCGTTGGTTAGTTTGTAATATCAAAGAGTGCTGAAGTCGATTTTAATTTATCTCTGTGGCGTTGATAACTGATATCTCCAACACCTATAAGGATAGAATAAAATTATGCCGATAAGAACCTTGCCCAGCTTGGTTTCTAACTCAAGATTAGTGCTGGTCAAGTCTCCAGCTCCGGCTCCCGCGTAGAAACTGTAAAAGTCCAGTTCCGGAGCCGCAGCGAAAAGCTAAAAAATTGAGTGCAAGAGCTCAAGCCAGAGCGTTTTTTGGTTGGATCAGCACTGCTCAAGATTTATTTAGTAGTTAAAGTCACTCGATAACTTCAGGGTGATTCGAAATTACGTTAACAATAAAAAAAATCGGGCACCATAACACCGTTGCGGCCCGTTTTTCAAATTTTTGGATGGCAAGCCCCGGAAACATCCCCCATCTTGCCCCGCGTAGCAAGTGAGAAAACAAGTGAGAAAACGCAAAAAGCAGGCCTAACAAACAAACGAATAAGAAAAACTGAATTTTGAACAAAAATATTAAATTTGAAAATTTTAACGTAATTTTGAATCACCCTGTAAGATCACCAGGTAATTTTAAGCACTCAAAATATAGTGTGACTAAGTGAGCTTGATACCTTGCTAGATGCACCAGCCAAACCACACGTTCTAGTCATTTAAAGAGCCAGCTGACTGTAAAATCTCACAATTTTATTTTTCAAATTTATACCATAGCCTTTTCCGCCGGATTCATAGGGTCTCTGCCAGTGTTTGGTGCAGCTTGTTCAGTGGCCGGCAGTGCTTCATAGGCAGGCGATGGCACATCCTGTTCAGCACCCAAAGACGACACATACATCTCCATGGCACCTCGTTTGTCGCCGATTTTGTCTAAGAAGGCGGCTGCTTTGGCTCCCCATTTCTCAACTTTCAGCTCACCTTTCTTGGAGCTGAACGAGCTCTGCTTAGGCGATCTAGACCTGAAAATAGGTTGCAGAAAAGGCATGAAAATTGGTGGAAATAAAAAAATTACTTGGAACGACTTCGGCGGGAACTCCTTTCAGATTCTCTGTCTCCACGTCTTCTATCTGTTCTGGAACTCTTGCTGTAGGGAGATCTGGAGCGGGAACGACGGGATCTGGACCGACTTCTCTCTAAAACGATAGCCAAACATTGTAAGAAAATATTGAAAATATTTTTCATGAACACTGACCTCGTCGTCTTTCAGGCGAACGTCTACGCGAAGGAGATCGCTCACGGCTTCTATCACGGCTACGGCGGGAGTCACTTGATCTGAAAATGAGCATTTAGATGAGATTCAGTTTTAAAAAAATATCACTAAAGCAAGACTTTCAAATGGGCATATGGCCAATTAGCAGGGCTTTTTTTTTAAAAATTCCGCTTTTTTAAATAAGTTACACATTTGTTATTAATTTACTTTCCCGATGCTACTTTATAGCTAAAATATTCTCAGGAATCCAAACAAATAGCAAAATTTGGAAAAAGATTGTTTGGTTGCCAAAGTATGACCTAAGGTAAGATGGCAGTCATTTAAAGCCTAAACACTCGCACTTTAGGTCATATGTCGACAATAAAGGATCTTTCGAAAATTTTGCCTTATTATTCGGTTTTCTGAGAAAATTTTAGCTATTAAAATTTATCAGAAAAAAATAAAATGCACTTTTATTTTAAGACACGGGCCCCTAAAATTTGAATCCTAGTGCATTAAGAAAGTTTGGCGCCGAATGAAATTTTTTCCAAAAACGGCCATTTTTTTACCCTTTCAGAGTCTTTCTGTTTCGTACGCCTAATCTGGTTTTTTCCTTGTGGGTTTTCACATGTTTATGACCAAAATATTGCTTACACTAAGGGCTTTCGAATGAGCCATCACTTGCCCATAAAATACCGGAATTATCAAAATCACAACTGATTTCTTTGAAAATTTTCAAAAAATTTTCACTATCTGGTTGTCTGAATTGAGATTCTAAAATTTTTTTGTCGATTTTTTCTCAAACAAAATTGGAGACGCAATAAAGGAGTGAATTTGATACATTTTCGTACCAAGGACGTATGCAAAAAATGCAAATTTAGGGTGCTTTATGCAAAAGTTAGGTGGAAAACGCAAAAACCCCTATTTAGTTTTGTGGAATTTTGTTTTTGTTGTGTTGTTATAAAAATAAAAATCGAGTTTCGAGTATTGTAGGACAGTAAAGGTGGTTAAGGAATGCATTTTTTGTTACATATCCCGTGAAAATAGCACATTTTCATAACTGTAGAAAAAAAGAAAATTATTGTTTAAAAATTTGAATTTCACCGAAAATGCGTTTTGTAGTTCTTGAACTGCACTAACAAGGGACCCGCGCGAACTGTCAACTCACTCACGGCATTTCTGAAACTTTCAGCTCACCTTAAACCTAAGCCTAAGTCTATTCAAATAAGCCTATTCGAAAACCAAACGAATTTTAAAAAATTTAAAAAAACCATAGGGGGGACCAAGGCAAAATTTTCACGTTTTTACACATTTCTTTAGTCTCGTACTCAAAATTTTTCTTTCTGTCCGGAAACACTAAGTAAATCGACTATGGGCTACACGATAAAACTTTCAGAAATGCCGTGAGTGAGTTGACAGTTCGCGCGGGTCCCTTGTAAAATCTGAATTTTAGGGGGCCGTGAAGGGGAATGCCCACGCCTTCAAAACTAGTGCCCGCCAATTTAAAAATTTCTCCTAATCATTGAACTTCTGTACAGATTTCTTAACTTTATTTCTAACAAAAAGGCCTAGAATTTAATTTTAGGCCTTTTTCTTAGAAATAAAGTTAAGAAATCTGTACAGAAGTTCAATGATTAGGAGAAATTTTTAAATTGGCAGGCACCAATTTCGATAGCGTGGCCCCTTTAAAAAAACATCAAAATTTCGAAAATTATTTCTATTGTAAACAAACCCAAAAAAATTACTGACCGAGTCTCTTTTTGTTCAGCAATGTTCTGAGATCGGCTAGCTAAGTACTGCTTGATGAGTTGCTCTTGCAGATCGGCGGGAATTCCAGGATGAAGTATGGGTTGGGGCTCACGCTTTTCAGGAGTTCGATTTGGTGAGATTGCCATCGGCTCGTCACAGACAATGGTTGCGTCAGTTGGCCTGGTGGTTGATGTGCTAGCTGTCACTCGATTTTTATTTTCGTTGGTGAAAGACATCCCAGAAGATGGTCTCTGCTGTCTTCTAGCTTCTTCGTCTAAAAAATGCATGTGAAATATGTAACATCTATGGTAATAAAAAGGCACACCTAAATCAACGATTTTCCAAGAGTTGTCCACACAAGTTACGTATTCCGGCCATAACCGAGCAATCGCGGCTAAAGTAATAAGAGTTAGTTTTATTACTCTGATAGCATTTTGTGAACGTAGCAGATTGGGTAAGCTTCAGTGTTTATCACGACAAATAACTTTTCTTATATGTCTCATTGCAAAACTTATTGGTTGCTGATCAGTGTTGTTCCGGCGCCGAGATCGGCGCAGGCGCCAGCGCCGAGTGCCTCCATTGAAAAATTTTGGCTCCGGTGCCGGGTTGAAAATTTTGTTTTTGCTGTGAATTTACATAAAATATATATTTTTTATTGACAGTATATTTTTACAGTATAGTGTTTAATAACTGTTACATTAAATTTAAAAAGTCTAAAAATTTTGAAGTCGATTTTAAGATTTTTGGATGCTCAACCAAAATCTGAAAAAAGAAACCGTTTGAGCTCGTGGTAATTTTATGAAAAAATCTTTCTCTGAGCTAAGAAATGGGTTCATATGAAGAGGAGTTATTAGAGGGTGGGAAGTTTATACAGTTATACGGTAATCCATATTTGTTTCGTAAAAACAAGTTATGTAATCAATTTTTTCTGTTGATAGCATATGACGCCCTGGTTATATTTAATAAAATAGTAAACTATAAAATCAAGAAAAATAAAGAAAGCAAAAAATTGAAAAAAAATACAGCAGAAAAATTTAAATACTTTGGCTTAAATTAAGAAAAATTGATTTTTTTCAATATTGAGCAGCGCCGGGCCACCGCCGGGTCAAAACATTTTAGAGTTATGTAATCAACGGCGCTAGCGCCGGAACAACACTGTTGCTGATAACAGGTTTAAAAAGTAACCAGATAGCGCTTTGATAAAAAAATTGAAGTTTAACTAGTGTGGAGTCCAGACTTTGAACTCAATGCCTGATACTTGTCCAGTCTGCTACCTCCGTCAGATAAAAAATTAATTTTTAGGCGATACCTTGATTAAGAATACAGCGCATTCGATGACCACACTGTCCACTTCCTTCAATCTGCCAAATGCTCTCAGCGAATTTCTGCAGCAAAAGGTCCTTGATGGTTTCATCAGTCTCCGCCTCTGCTTTCTCGTAGTATTTTCTATAGTTGCGGTACTGAAAAAAAGATGAACATAATGATTATGGTACTGAACATATATGTCAAGCAGTGATATGATGCATACCATGTATTTCATACGATGCTAAAAAAAGCAATAAATTGGTTGAAATGTAGGACTTTGGAAAAAAAGTTACCATTGGCGCGGTCATGTGATTAAACATTTCTGAAACAGTCGTCCAGTGGTTGCACATTCCACAATAGTAGGTCTCTAGCTCGGGATGGCCATAGCAGATGATTTGGTAAAGGGTGGATGCACCCAAAATCCCTTTACGCTTCTTCAAAACCTAAAAAAATTGGTTTGAATTAAAGTTTAAAAAAAAGTTTAAAAAAAGTTGAAATTTTTTCGGTGTCTTAGTGTAGTGAGTCCATCTGGCTGCATGTCTATTTTTTGGTTACTTTTGGTTACGGGTTTTTTAAAAGTATGCAGATAAGCGACGGATACATTACGGCGAATTCAGACCAGTTCTATCTAACATCCGAAAATTCTTACCTCGTTGAAAAGGAGTGCAGGATCCTCTGGAGGAATCTTGTCGTAGCCTTGCTTCCACACTAAAATGAAAAGTAAAGCCTTGTAAATTAATAATTATTATACAGTATTCAATCAGCTCCTCTACAGTCTTCAAATTGACCAAATCCTTGGAATACAATTCCATTTTAGCACGCATAACCAATTCTGCTTGATCCACAACTACTGGAGCAACTACACCCGGCTGAAAAGCTGGAGTAGCGGGAATGCCAGCAGCATTCAGTTGAGCCATAAACGGGAATGGTGGAGGAGCTAAATTTTGTTTGGTAAAAGAAATGAAAACAAAAAATTTGGGTGTACGGCCAGTTGCTTTTTTCGAAATTTATGATTTAAAAAAAAAGTAGGCATTCGTTAATTAAATTTTTTTCTAATGCCCTCTAATAGCAGAAATTTTATCGGGAATCTGACTCACAAAAAAGAATCATTAAAAAAAACATTAAAAAAAGTTTGGTTGTCGACATTAAAGATGTCGAGACTAAATATGACCTAAAGTTGGAGTGTCAACCATCCCACATCAGATCATATCTCAGCAACCAAGCTTCTGTTGGTTATTATGCTTCGTAATTCGAAGATCTGAGTAAATTTTAGCTACTGCAGGGCATCAGGGTTCTTCTATTTAAAAAAACATCGAAAATTCTGCTAGATGGTCAGCCAGTTCAAATTTTGCACTCACACGGGAAAGGCACGACCCGGGTGTGGCCTATTAAAAAACGTTATATACCAAAATGTAGCCCTAATTGAGCTAGTTAAGGAACCGTTCGCAGAATCTGCTATGGATCAATCTACGCTGAGTCTTTTTAAAATTACAAAAATTGTGTTGACATATGTCAAGAACAACCCTTCAAACATGTGAGTTGGTGGCCGAGTGGATGAGTGGTGCGGCGCCGACCTATTTCTTTTTTCGGGAAAGGTCGACGTTGTCCTTTTATTTTCGGTTTTTAAAGCTTCACTTTCCTACACAAAATGACACGGGGAGAACAATAAAAATATTTTTTAATTTTCTCGGCCACCAACTCACATGTTTATAAAAAAAATATTTTTATTGTTCTCCCCGTGTCATTTTGTGTAGGAAAGTGAAGCTTTAAAAACCGAAAATAAAAGGACGTGCACGCGACTGAGTCGAACCTTTCCCGAAAAAAGAAATAGGTTCGGCGCCGCACCACTCATCCACTCGGCCACCAACTCACATGTTTGAAAAGGGTTGTTCTTGACTTATATGTCAACACAATTTTTTTGTAATTTTAAAAAGATTATTTCTCAGCGTAGATTGATCCATAGCAGATTCTGCGAACGGTTCCTTAACTAGCTCAATTAGGGCTACATTTTGGTATATAACGTTTTTTAATAGGCCACACCCGGGTCGTGCCTTTCCCGTGTCAGAAAATTCCTTTCAAGACGATCTTAAAACTATGAAAAATGGTACGTAGGCGTTTGCCTCGTTTTTGGACACCTTTTTTCGACACCTTAAGTTTGTCCAAAAAGGGGACAAACGCCTTACAACCAGGGTGACCAACTCAAATTTTGAAAATAACGGCAACATGTTCCAAAATAACGGAATTCCAAATAGAAGAATCCAAAAATAACGGCATTTTTTAATTTGATAATCCAAAACTAGACAAAAAAAAATAACGGCAAAATTGTGCGAAATAACGGCAATGCCACTAAATAACGGCAAGTTGGTCACCCTGCTTACAACGCTCCAACGACAAACGCCCCAACGCCATGAAAAATAGCTAACCTCCAAACTGAGTCTGTGGGTAGGTCATCATCGCAGGATTTGCAAACGGGAACATGGAAAACATAGATGCCGGTGGTGGCATTCCAAATGGTGCAGTCATGACGGGAGGGGGTTGGGTCAAATTCACTGGTGGTAGAACCAACGGCGCTTCGGTGGTCACAGACGTGGTCGACTGAACCATGCCACCACTGGCTGTAGTTGCTGAAGACATGGAAGCAGCGGTGGCCATCAAATCGCTCATGGTTTTGTTGTGGTCTGGCGCCGAATGGGCTGTTTTGGCCGGTTCATTGGTAAGAATAGCATGGAGGTCCACTCCTCGCTCCTTGAGCAACCTCTCAGCAAAGCTCTCCACCTGCTTTTTGGCATTCTCCTGAACGGTCTGGGCGATGCTGGCCGGTATTGGAGGCACAAGTCTGAGAGTTGGCGGGGGAAGCACTGGTTTGACGTCGCTGGAAGTGTCCCACCGGCTTTTGGCCTTCTTGCCGGTCTCCTCTATCTCCGCTTTGACTTTGCTGGCATCCGGAGCGTTTCTGAAGTGGTAAGGATTGTTCGATACGGGATTTTGAGCTGGAGTCTCCTTGCCAATTGGCAAATTGATCTGTATCTTGGCTGAAGCCTTCTTGAGCCGATTCATCAGAGATTGCTGTATGGCGGAAGGATTGATGTCCTCCGAGGACTTGGATCTGGAGCGATTGTCTCTGCGGTGCTCTCTGTGCTCTCTGCTCTTGGAGCGAGATCTGTGATGACGTCTGGAGTAGGTTTTGGATCTAGAACGAATATATTTTTTAATATATAGGAGAACTCTTACGGAATCTTTTTTTACTGGTCTTTGTGCTTTAACAGTTCAAATAATGTCTATTTACAGACCACTCAAAATGCAGCCCTTGACCATAACTATAATTAGAGTGGTCGTTAGCTCAGATGTGGACGATATTAAAATGGTAAAAAATGGCACTGGTTCAAAAGGGGCTGTAAAAAGGGGCCAGATAGTTAATTGTATTTTTTTTCTACCCCCTTACTTTTTTTGTGCTAATAGTCGGTACTACTGTAGCTTACAACACTTAGGTATTAGTCATGCTTTGGCTTTTTTAATTTTTACAGCAACCAGCTAAACATACCAGCTAAGTATGGCTGATTTAACATTTCGTAGTGGTTTAAAAATTATTCTCTTTTGTTTCGTGAACTCCAAATAAAAAAACTTTGATATTTTATATAATTTAACCTTAGTTCTACTGGATAATCCATGCAGCAACCAAACCAATTGGCGCAAATTTGGTGCGAATTTTTTTACGTTTTTCAGGTTCCAAATTTTGTTTTTTGTACTAATTCAAACATTATAAAGAAGGTAGGGTAGAGGGTTGTTGACTGGAGGGGAGAATTTACCGTGAGAGAATTTCCCGGAGGGAGGAATTTACCGCGGAAGGGTTTAACCTCCAGCTAGTAAAATAAGGTTTCTAGAAAATAAAATACGATTAACTATCTGGCCCCTTTTTACCGGTCCCCTTTTTGCAGCCCCTTTTTACCCACAACCAAAAAAATACCTTTTTTGGTTGTTGTTCCCCTCACTCGGAAATGGCAACAAATTTTTTTATATAAAATCTTGGCAGTTGATGTCATTTTGTAGCTTATAGATAAGGCTCAGAAATGTATTTTTGGAAATTATAAAAAATAAAAATGTGGAACAAGCTGAGAAAAAAGAGCCGCACCCCGATTTGCGATTCGGGTGTGATTCTAGTGTGGAGTGCAGATCCAGTCGATTTTATCCACATTTTTCACAATTCTTAATAGCTAATTATATGACTGTTCCTTCAATACAAGACCAGACCAACTGCAAAATTTTTCAGTCAAGGAAAAAATCTGTGGCCAGGTGGCAAAAAAAATAACGCCTTAATGGGAACCCTAGCAAAACACATAGCCCTAAGACCAAAACAATTTTTCCCCAACGTTTTTCTTGTATTTGAAAAAAAATTTTACCTAGAGCGCGATCTGGAGCGAGATCTGCGAGAGCGCTCATGGCCGCGGGACTTGTTGCGACTGCGAGAACGAGATCTGCTTCTTTTTCTGTGACTGCTGGCTTTCTTGGAAGGAGACCGGCTGCGATTGATGCGCTGACCCCTGTAATATTGAACCGGAGAGCGGGATTTACTTCTTCTAGACTTCTCTCTACTCCTGGGCTCAATTATGTCGCCTGGACGACGTTCAGGCGACACTGATCTCCTCAGTAAATGGGGATGCAAAGTGCCGCCTCCGTGGGGAGCTGCAAACCGCTGGGCATACGCGTAGGCGCCTCCAAATCTATAAATGGAATATTTAGATTAGTGGTTTTGGTATAGAAATTGGTCGGAATGGAGATTTGAGAATATTTTCAAGAAAAAAAGATTCTAAGACCAGAAGCAGAATAAGAAGTAGTGAGAGCTGATTGGCTAACCTTGAAGCATTCGGGCTGAGGCTGAGCCCATAAGTGTCCGCCTCTTGGCTCCCAGTTCTAATTTAAAAAGATGAATTAATAGGTGGAATACAAAAATTTAGTGTGTTGAGGCTGTTGGTGGTCATTTTGTTGAGTAAAATTTATGTTTGATACCTCGTTGGAAAGAGGGGACTTAGGGCTACACAATGGTATTAAATATTTGCTGATATCTACGCTGTTTTTATGAAAAACTTAAGTATTTAATAGTGAGTCAGAACTTTTGGGACACCCGGTAGCACATCCTACAGGAAGACTTTAAAAACTGGGGTTTTGTCTAAATTATTTTTTCTGTAAAGTCGGCATCGACTTGTAATATCAACTATGAAGCAAGCATTTGGCCCAGCTATGCATGTTACGGGTGTCCACGGTAACCAGACGTTAAATCCCGGAATCAGGATTGGTCTGAAAAGTCAGAAAACAATATTTCTCAAAATCCAGACACATTTGTCTGGATCAGTGAAAATTCATTATTTCATATAATCAAAAACATAAATTGAATCCGAAAATCTGAAAATCCGTGATAAATCAGGACATCTGGCAACCCTAGCATGCAATGCCAAAAAACCATTTATATGAATTTTCGCGAAAAAATGCTCAAAGCGCAAATTTGCCATGCAATTTAAGACATTCCAAGCTGATTTTTCAAAATAAAATGAAAGCCTTCCAGACATAATTTAAAGCTTAAAAGACCAACCTGGCACTGGAAGCCCTCGCGTGAAACGAGTGAAAAGCGGGTCGAGCTCTATAGTCATATTGGTGAGTATCGGGCAGGGCATGGAACTTTTTGTAGGTTGGTGAGCGAGACCCTTCTCTGGAGGGAGTAGGCGACTTGTACTTCCTGTTATTGCTGGTGACTGAATTGCCTCTGTGACTGACCGCATGGCTGGACAAATTCTCACTTTCAGCTTCTTCATTGGCAGTGTCGGCGTCGGGATGCACACTGTACTCTGAGGTGTTCAATATTTTTTGCTTAGCCAACTCCAGATTCATCTCCTCTTCAACGGACGTGCTTCTGTGCAAGGCGGTCTGGACGAACTGCTGACCCTCGGTCAAACTCCGCTTCTGCATTTTTCCGGTGTAAATGGCCATCGGAGCAGCGTTTGAGAGGTGGTCATCGATGATGGAGACGGGGTGGTCATCTTCTAGAACAGCCTTGATTTCGGTAGACTCACAGAATCTGCCTTGTGAGAAGTCGAATATGATGATCTCCTAAAAAATAGTTGACAAATTGAAGCTTTGCAAACAAATGCCAATAAGACTACTTCTTGCTCTTTTTCAAGTCCCTTGAGTGCCTTGTTGAAGAGTTTGCGAATGTTCTTCTGCTTGGTGGCAAGGTCTTCTTCTTTTAGCAGCATGGCTTCCAGATCACCAATGGTTTGCGGGCGGTATTTGTGCTGAATGGGAAATGTTAACACTACAAAATTGAAATGAACATAAAGACTTTAAAAAGTGTCAGTCCCCAGCAGGGACTCGAACCGATTAGTTGGTAAAAAACGCATTGTCTTCCAAACCAGGAGGCTACTCAACAGACAACAAATGTTTTAGAAAAACCACTAACCACATAGTAAAAGATATGGGTGAATGAGCGAATGTGATGCTCCAGCTCAATCTTGGAGGCCTTGAGAGTCTCTGCACATAGAGTACAATACAAATCGCGTTTACTGCTAAAGTTGCGCCGCTCAAATACATCACCTAGACCAAGTTGGGCATAGACGAATTCATAGGCTTTGCGAGCTTCATTCCACTTCCAAGTGATTTTCTAAACAAATTTACAAATTCAAAAATATTGGAGTTGTGGGAAAAATGTTGAGTAAAAGTTGCCTTCTTCTCATTTGGCTGCTGGAAACGGTTGACTTCAAAAGAGGATGACAGATTGTAGATTCGCTTGTTTTCATCTTGAATTATTTTATTAAGTAAACAGAAAACAATTAAAAGTTGTGGAAAAGTACCAAATGGATTTTGTTTGAGTGCCAGCTGTCGGGCCCAATGACTCGGACTTAGCAAGTGCTCAGCAAAACAAATATCCACCTTTTCAAATGAGCACGAAAAAGCTTGATTACATTCCTGTAAAATTGATGTAAAACTATGGACAAGTCAACATTGAAAATGTTAAAAACAATGTAATTTTGACAAAGCACATCAATTTATAAAGTTTTTCAGCTACCTGACAGAAGAAAATTACGAGGTCGCTCTCTAGGCCTTTGATCTCAACATTGCAAGAGCGGAAAGCGATATTTAGCGGAACTGAAATTGGAATTGGTGAAAACATGAAACTTTTAACAAATCCAAGTAGTTCAAAACACTCAAGTTTGATCCCGCATAAGACTACACCAGCCAATCAGATAAGTCAAAAGTCATTAAAAGCGGGACAAAAAAAGTGTTGGACCAGCGGGAGGACAAATTTGAAAAGGTGTCGGCTCAACAATAATCGTGTGCCGAAATTTAGCTTTTAAAGACAAGTAAATGTTTTTTAAATAAGATTTTGAAAACACTTGCCACTATGAAAATATCAAAGACTGCAGCAAAAAAGGTTGTGGAATCAACTGGGAATCGAACTTGAGATGTTTTTCACCAAATCAAAATTTGACTTTTTCAAAAAAATCCTACCGTTAATATCATCGTTAGGTCTATTTTCAATAGACAGAAGACTGGATTGACGTAATTCAGGTGGAATGGCAGCCTAGAAGAGCACAAAATATATGTGAAACTTGAAAAAACATTTTGGTACCAATTGAAGCAGCAATCTTGGAACGGTTCCAAAACAATTTGAAGTACAAGCCATCACAGGGTCGTAAATGGAAAGTCTCTGGATTGAAATGTCCAGTTTGCAGTGCTTCAAATAATCCATCACTAAATTCTTTTTTTGGTCCACATCGGTGTATTTCCATAGCGTTCCTAGCAGTTTCTTGTTAATCAGGTGCTAAACACGAAAAATTACTCAAAAATTCGGTCAGCATAATAGATCGGACATAGAGATAGTTAACGGCAAATACATATGTGATAGTAAAAATAAAAAGGCTTCAAAGATAAAACAACTTACGATCACTCGAGTAATGTGGTCATACGAACGAACTGAAAATAAAACTCGATCAATATCGTGTTGGTAAAGTTGCGAAATGTTTTTAAAAAAGGTTTTTGGGCTTGTTTTCAATGGGGATGAGTAAAACCGAGTAGCTTTGGGGGGGGAGGTAAAAACGATTAGCGTCAAAAAAATTTCTTGATAATACCCAAAACAGTTTTTGTATCAAATGTTTGCATTCAGCACTAAACACTGACCATGCAAGCACATAACATCGTCGTCTTCGTAACTGCACACCAAATAGCAGCAAAGGCAGGTGGTCTGTCTGTTCAGTTCATCTCTCACAATATATTGCAACCCATAGTAACTGAAAATTTTCAAAACAAACCATAAAAATTCCAGAAAAGTCAAGTCCAAAAAGTTACAAACCAATGGTCTTGAATAGGGATCAGACCCAGAGTGACCGAATATCTATCATCCCAGCCTTTTTGTCCAGTCCTAAATGGTGGAAGAGACTTGCCAGCCGACTTGCTCACAAAATTGGCTCCGTCTGAATATGACAAAATGCTAAATTTGCTGAAAAAGCCTAAATGTTAATACCAGCATAGCAAAGTGAACGTTTAGCGGCCCATTCGAAGTGGTATTCCTCAAAAAGATGGTTGTGCCAGGAGTCTTTTTGCGTCAGTTTGACGTATTCCTTGCAGTCCTAGAGAAAATTGAATGGTTTTGCAAGATAAAAACATACCGAATTTGTGCAACAATACAGAAAAAAGTTGCCGAATATAGCCAGTTGGACATGGTTTTTAAAGAAAGTGTAACTTTTAACTTTCATTTTTTGTTTTATTTATTATTTATTTATTTATTTATTTTATTTTTATTTTTTTTTTGAAAATTAGTGACTTTCTAATTAATGAACCGATAAAAGCATGAGAATATAACATTAAATTTCGAAAACAAAAAAAGTTAAAGAATAACCGGAATTATTGCACAGCCCAATCGTAAAAACATAACTTAAAAAACGACGTCCAACTGGCCATCTTCCCGAAAAATTACTTACTTCACACCAATTAGCCTTAAAAGAGGCCACCCAAACTTCCTCGACATTGACAGCCTCAAAGGCCCGCTTGTCCACACTTCCAACTCGCTTGAGTAGTTGGGGGAAATGAGCGTCGCACACTTGATACTTTCCGACTTTCATTTCGTCCGTAATTCCGGCTAGCAAAATTGCATGGCGATCCTCTATCTTCAAATATTGGGCGTTCAGAAGTTTGCTGGGGCTGTTTTTGCGCTGAAACATGCATGTAAATTGGGTGAATGAAATTGGGTCAAAAATGTGAAAAGTGCATGCAAAACACACGTACCACACATCGCTCAATATGGTACTCACTAGCGAAATGGTCAGTCACATCAGGGTTCGAAACAACGCAAAAACAGATTTTGCAGAAAGAGTCGTTACTTCCTAAAGTAAATACATAAATTTTATAGGACACACGTATGGACCACGACAAAAAAGGTATAAAATAATACTGAAGTAATTGATATTTCGTAAAATTTCAAAGTAAACGAGAAATAACTAAATGGCAATAAAGTGTGAATCCTTGACTGGGGGTCCAACTGACGACTGATTCTTTGCCGCCAAGAACGTTATCCAGTAAGCCATGTGAGTTGACTAACACCTTACATTAATTTTGAGTTATCAATTATTGTTTACTCCAATTCTCTTTTACTGTTTGCATAGTTTGAACTAATAAAAAAAATGTTGCAAGAGATCAGAGAGAGAAAAGAGTGATAATATTTCGAGAAATTTTTGGGAAGATAAAAAGCATCAATCCTAACCTTTGAAATGAACTAGATGCTCAAAACTGCAAGATTGCCCATAAAATGCTCCTTCTACGCAGTTGAACCCATCCAGATCAGTGGTTTTAGTGGATCTGAATTCACAGAACGAGGGCAATCCCTGTTTCTCCTCTAACTTAGCTTCATTTAGCAGGGTGAGGATGAATCTGCACTTCTGATGAGTTGTGGTTGCCAAATGTGCACTCCACGCCTTTTGCAACAGCTCCTCTTTTTCATAGGCCACAAAGTCTTCGCAACATATCTGCAACAGCAAATCACAATCTCTTATATCCTCTCAAATTAAAAATCTTACATAGCAATGTACTATGGAGTGGAGATCATCAATTGGCTCGGCCACATACTCAGCAGCAACCTCCTCTTCCGAAATACCCAACTTCTGAAAAGCCCAGGAGCGCTCCTTCTCATGCAGAATGTAGACATCAGGAGGAGCTAGGCCTTTGGAGTCGTAGAGCACGTCCAACACTGCATCTTGCTCAATCATAGAGTGTTTGTCAGGGGTACTTCTTTGCTGGGCTTTGATCAAGGCGGCAAAACGTTCTGGGTGGTACTCACTCTGAAAATATTTAAAATGAATTACCGAAATTACACAGAGGCAGAAAAGGAGCAGCTTACGATGTAAGTACGTTTGTGGTAAGAGCTGTACAAGTGGGCATCAGCAGATTCCAAGGTTTTTCCGGCCACATAGCAAATAGTGCAAGCCCAGAATGGAGAGCCGGCCCAACTAAAGTTGAGTTCACAGATGCAGTCCAGACCTAAAAATTGAACGAAAAGAGTTGGTGAGTAGAGCATAAGAGATTGCCGACAACACGGAATTAAAAAACTCGTCAATTTGAGACAGACTTTTTTGGGTTTATACAGGCTTGTCCCGGTGGTTTCCATGAGAACTTGGGTTAGCTGTCAATTCATACAGAGTCGAATTAAATAATATGGAATGTTGTAAGTTTAGTTGATTTCAGGACCAGCTTATAAATCTTGAGGTACATTCTTTGATTTGTTAAAGTCGATCGATAATCACGGATCTAACCTGGTGAAAAATCCAAAGTAACATACCAGCAACAGAAGTGTTGGCCCTATAATATCGTTCGTATAGAATGGATTCACTGGAACTGGGGACTAGGCAGGACAGCTCTTTGGACAGGAAGTCGTAGACCACAGTTCTCTAAAATTTAGATTTATATTAGATTTATATTACATTATCCTATTTATAGTCAACGACTGCAGTGTGTCCTAATAATTCCGAAAATATATTTTTGGGATCTCATTATTTTAGGCTATAAGGTTGTGGAATATTGAAAATTTTCCTCAAACTTTCCAACTTTTTTTGCCAACTTACCAAAATTTAGTTGAAAAAAAGGCAAAATATAGGTTCTAAAATGTCAGGTGAATATTTTTTCACAAATTTTTTCGATCTCCAAAAAATGTTGGCACCAAAATGAAAAGTTCCAAGATTATTGGGACACCCTGCATCCTAATGACTAAAGCACCTTACGTCTTTGTGCATTTTTTCATTTTCATGCTCCTCTTTTTCTGTGGAAGTGGAGTGTTGGGTTTGGCAAACCTGAAATTTCCACAATAATTTTATTAAGACTAAAAAAGTATTTAGGCTAAAGAGTAGTTACCAAGCAAGTGTCATGAGACCAGACATCTTCACGGATATGCATTTTAAGTTGTCTGAAGTTTTTGTCACAGTTCAATAATGATTTTTTAAGGCAAAAAAGCAGTGGGAAGAAAATATTTTATATTATCAGAGATATTGAATAGGATAAGATTAGGCCTGATCTCGGGATTTTAAAAATTTTCGACCCTACTTGGATATACCCCCCCAATCAATTTTTTTTAAAGTGTTTCCAAACACCCTATATCGACTCAAAATTGCCTCAGGAGCTCGAAAAAGGCATTATTTTTGAGTTCTAGTCTATAAAAAATCGAGTTTCGGGCATTTTGAATTTTCGACCATTTGACTGTTTTACCCCGGGACTTGGCAAAAAGTACCTCTTAATGCGTTTTTGATCAAAAGTCTTGCTCGGAATTATGTCTAAGGTGAGTGAGTATGCGCATCTCTAACCAACCAAGCGCCCTGCGCCCCCGAAGGGGAAATAAAAATGCTGAATATAATTTATGTGGAAGCGAAAGGTAAAAGCAGCCATGACTTTTGTTCTGACCATAAAAGAAAACAAGAATGAGACTTAGCAAAAAATTTATAGATTTGAACATACAAACAATACAGAGAGTAAGCTTGCCGCGCTGTTCAACACATAGAATTTCACATCGTTTGCTCTTTCTCTTTCAAGAGAAAAAACCGACACACTGAAATAAAACATTCAAAATGATTTCAAAAACGATTTTGAAATTCAAATCTCTGGCGTCCGTGTAACCCGCGCATTTGAAATGCAAGAATTATTGCATAGGGCGTGAGCAGGGAGCACGACAAATTGCCCGGACATTATTCTACCGTATAACTACCGTATAATGCTATTCCATATTGTGCACCGACTTTGTCCAATTTTCATACTTGTTCATATGTCAACCATCTATCTCTTAGATCAAAATCATGAATGGATTGGTACTCATTCGCGTTTACTCAACAACTAGGGCAAAAAAGCAAAATAAATGGTTGCTGCTCAGGATGCTAAGGTTTGGGTCCATTAGTCTCTATTTTGACCATGCCGGTAAAAATCGAGCGACGACTTTTACAAAAAATTAACATTACACCATAAAGAATCTTAGCCACTCTTTTTATTCAGAAATCAACATAACAGTATAACAGTATAAGCGAGAAAAGCTGAATGGCCCATTTTGCAATAGACTTATCAATTTTCTTTGCCTCAGACATGACTCCGTCAAGGATTTCTTTTGCAATTCTTATGCGAATTTCTTCTACTTGGTGTTGCTCGAACTCAAGGCGTACGTCACACGATACGTATTTCGCGAATAGACAGGCAAAAATTCCACAATCATAGCCACCAACTCTTCATTCTTGTAAAACAACCAGCATAATTGTCCGTCCTGTCATCATCGTTCTGAATACGCTTCACGAGATTCCATGACTCGATCGGAAATCGCGCTGTCTTCCTTTCACCATCTGCTTGCATGGGACCTACAAAAAACAGTCAAAAAACACAAAAAGAGTTAAAAATACTCCAACAAAACTGCTTGAACCAGTGAAGAACAGGGTCCAGAACGTCAGGAAGGTTTTTCTTTAGGGCATCAAAAGATTCATTGAGCTTCTTTTTTGGGACGCAAGCCAAAGCAACGATTTTGCGGCACTAAAATGCCGCAAAAAATGTCATACCGCACAGAGAGTCCTTCGTGCTGAACATGCTTGTACAGGTTTGAGCAAACGTGCCAGTAACACCCATCAATATCAATTTCCTCCCATTCAAATAGAGCTGCCGTTTGAATTGCGAGTTCGAAATCGCACGAGATAGCT
Organism: Ditylenchus weischeri; assembly: GCA_029231635.1. Taxonomy (NCBI): domain Eukaryota; kingdom Metazoa; phylum Nematoda; class Chromadorea; order Rhabditida; family Anguinidae; genus Ditylenchus; species Ditylenchus weischeri. The sequence continues at coordinate 431,946 of JAMRYI010000010.1, forward strand.
TTTGGACTGAGGTTTGGAAAATCAGAGTGCAACATTCGAAAGAAGCGAGGACAGGTCACGGCAAGCTTATTGGGCAACAGACCTGTAGCGATTGGAAAAACAAAGCCACTTCTTTTAGTTAGTACAACAAAAACCTGAATTAGATTTGTTTTCATAAATATAAAAAGGATTTAAAAACTCTAACTTGTTCGAACAATGGCGGAGCTATTTTAAAAGTCCCATCAGCATAAATTTTCTTGACCATACCCATCTATTGCGCGTAACTTTTTCGTCCAAAGATGAAGATTCGGCCTTTGATCCTGAGTCTGCTAAGAGCCATCCATCTGGTTCGCGTCCGCTCACCGCTTTGTAGATAGAGTATGAGTAGGGAATTACAATGCTCTTAAAGCCAAACATATTTTTACAACCTGGACATTCGTTGGATTTTACGGCGGTTTGCGATCAACAGAATCTGTGCGGGTTCTTTGAATTCCCCGCTTCCGTGCTGCCACTTTCAGAAGATTGTCTTGAATACCAGATGTACGCGATTGGTTACGCACTTGACCGACTATTTCACCCGTTCGCTGAATAAGACAACCAAAAACTTCGATAGAAATGTTTAGATTGAATTACTTACCATAGTTGTTGAAGTTGCTAACTGCTTATCTTTTCTTTTTTGGTCACACTCAGTCGAAACTTTTCCCTCATTGACCCCTCGTAGCAGGCGATGCTTGAAATAAAATTCGTGAAAAATACCTTCCATCGTGAGAAAACTTCTTGTTTCCACAGTTTGAATACAGAGAATATGGCTTAGCAAGAAAATGTGGTAAAAACACAAACAGGTACACATTATGACTTGGTACTACCAAGACTAAATACAGTACTTTTTTAGAAATTGTAGTGATTTTGTTAGTATTTATCTTGTGCTTAGAAAGAAAAAAATTGTTCGTTGTATCGAGCGTCGACTGTATTTGCAAAAGATATGTATGAACAGGGACACGTAGTCAAGAAAAGGTTGTTCATTGGTGGACTAAAAAGATGTGGACTAAGATGAGATTTTATTTCGAGTTGATATTTTATTAAATCAGATTCATTTAAAAAAAAAACATAAAGTGATATGTCAACTAAGGTTTGCGAAAAACGGAAGATTTTGCTGCGAGGAGAGGAAGGACACGGTGAATTGGTGGGAGAGCACTGCGAAACCACGTGGAATTAATATAAATAGTGGCATACTAAAAAAGGAAAAAAATTCGTGTAAAATTTTTCTTCATCGTGATTGCTGAATAAACTATGAAAGTTGGTGGAGAGAAAGATGAAAGATTGAAAACGTTTGCTGAAATGAAGACCAATGGAAATAAAAAATATTGACTGCAGATAATCTCAGGGGGGGAGGGTTTAGTAACTTAAAATTTTCTTACGGAACCAAAAATCAAAGGGACACGGAAAAGAGGATTGCTGTATTAGCTGTATTGCATTAGTGTCGACGTAAAAACGGTAACATAAATGAGGAAATTGATATAGTTCTCGACTGAGAAATTACACTTTTGGCAAGAGTCAGTTACACGAAACTTGCAAAGAAAGCGAGTAAAAAATTATCGCAAAATGCTTCTTCTGTTTTTTTACGTGGGCTGCATATCAAAAGAACTAATGATATTCTAAAAAATACGGTGACCATAGTATGTTATCATCACTTTCAAAAAAAAGTTGGAAAATTTAAGAAAGAAAAGTTGCATAAAAAAGTATATTCGCGCTTGGAAAAAAGTACCGCCCTTTTTATAAAAAACCGCACCGAGGGCGTAGAAGCCACTGACCTTTACAGAAACAGCTTGACAAACAAGTTATTTGATACAACTCAACAGCAGCCCCATGAAAATGTAAACGCATGAATGGTGGGCAGGAGAAGAGTGGGGAAATTCAAATTAGGGAAAAATAAATTGGGGAAAAATTCTTGTAAATACCAGTTTGATTTGCCGCCAGAATACGGTGATTTCTAACATTGAAGAGTAAAAAAACAGCAGAAACACAACATGGCTTTTCAAAATGCCCAGAAATGCTTCTTTTTAGCTTTTGGAAAAAATTTAGCGGGAAATTAAAAAACTCTCGAAGTTTTACTAGAAAAACGAGTTAAAATGGCTTCTAGTCAAAAACTGTCGATTCTGGGATTTTCGCTTGATAAGACAAAAACGCGCTTTAACAGGGTTTGGGTGACAGGGCAAAGCAAAAGTGTCGAAAAGGTTATAAATCGTTTTGATTCAAGAAAGGCTCAAATTTATTCAAAGGACCATTACCGTCTACGGCCTCGAATTTCGTATGTTTGAATTGGTGGCAACAGCTTTTTTACTCCGAAAATGCACGAAATTTTTTTGAATTCCCTATATAGAATATAAACTGCATCCATGTAAAAGCTATAAAGCTGAATCATAAAGTAATTAAAAAAGTGATAAAATTATTTTTTTCGTGTATTTTCGTTGTAAAAAAAGTGTCCGCCATCAATTCAAACATACAACACTAGTGGCCGTAGACGCTGATGGTCTTTTAAAAGTCCGATTTTTACTAGCAAACTGTGGGCCCTGATGCACTTTAGGTCCCACTTTTTTTACCTTGGTCTCCCCTATGCATTTTTTTTCAAATTTTTTATCTCAGAGCCATCCCCTAAAGTCAGAAATAAAAAAAAGTTTAAAGGCACATACACAACGAGTAGGCTGTTTGCGTATGCTAAAACAGACTGCTCACTAAGAATCTCAGAAACAGAATCCTCGCTTTTTTACTTTTTCCCCAGAATTATTCAGTTGGTGCCTTTTTTTAGCTTCCAGTTGCTTATGTGGCTTCTGACATCATGTAGTTGAGGTTTAGGGTCACCAAATGAGCTATTGACTAAATAAATATTGCTTCAAAAAATCAGATAAAAATTTTAAAAATCCGCCCAAGAATCCTCACTTGAACTTGAGTGAGGATTTTTGGGCGGATTCTTTCCTTTTTAACTTAATTTTTCGAAAACAACATTTACTTTATCAACAGGTCATCTGGTAGCCCTGAATCTTAGCTACAAGATGGCAATAACAGAATAATTAAAAAAAATTAAAAAAGTATGGCCATTTCCGAGTGACAAATGTGATTTAGCTTCCGCAAAGATAGGCCACTTGCCGAAGCGTAAGCATTGTTTTAGAAATTTTACTCGACCGTCCACGGCCACATCGAGAATTAGTTCGACGAGGAGCACTGTCTGACCAACATCATATGGATGCTGCTAAAGCTCAAAAATACTGACTAAACACTGAAGTACTATTACACTAAAGCCACTGAAGCACTGGCATCGAAGATTGCTGAGAAAGATGAGCTCTTTAACGAGGCTGTGCAGGAGGATTCACTCTGCAACGCCAATCCAGGAAAAGAAAAACGCCAGAAACTCTTCACGGTAAGCGATGATTTTGAAATTAATTTTCAATGGCTTCTTCTGGATAACGATTCTCTTTCGTGTCTCTACGGACTCGTCAGCGCAATCCTCTCGCAATCCACAATACAAACAATAGAGTCATTGCGAGACAAATAGTGATTCATATCACTATACAACAGTTGAAATCCTCTTCTTTGAATGCACTGAACTTGAACAAGCAAAGCTGACCCTTCAAGCGATTGACGAAGTGACGGAATTCTTCACCATCATCTGTGACAAGGCGCAAGCATTCGTAGCGATCCACCACCAAAAAGCGAGAGCGACCAAAAAGTTTGGAACGGTTGCTGACTGTTTCATCCAGATTGAAGGCCAACCACATCCTTGGGCAGGCAGCTCTTTCCGTTATTCTGAGAGGGCTTTGGACGAAAGTTTGGTCATTAGTAGCTTCACCTTGCAGGCATACACCATATTCGGAGCTGTGCAGTCAAGAGAGAACTTGAAACGGGCCATCCAGTCTTCGAACTTGCTCGGATCACTGTCATCAGCTGAGAAGATTTCCATATCCGGCAATTGAGGCAGAGTCGAGACCACGGCTGGAGCTTGCTGAGCATTGTCGCCACCACCACCATTCTGCTGCTGCTGTTGGAACAGAGCCATCATTTGCACCATTGCTTGTTTTTATTCTGAAATTTTGAGTTCGCAGCCTGGTGTTATGTAACAAGCTTACAAGAAATAAAAAACTACTGGTCCCCGACTTGATTTTTCAAAACGCACGGATATGCCCTTTTAACCAATATGTTAAGTTGTTTCAGACATTCTGTTTTCACCGTTCTATTCACCGTTAAATAAGTCAGGGAATGAACACGAAATAAATTGCTTCAGTGACTAAACTAAAACTGCTAAATCAAAAAAGTGCGGTTATCGTTTTGACTGTGCTCTCCAGGTTGAATCTTTAGAGCACATCCATTTACTGGTATTTCGATATTTTTTGCGTGCAGTCAGAAAAATGAAATCTGCAGACTCGAAAATCATGCCAATAGGCCAAAATTGCCTTGCTTTAAATTTTGTAAAACGTATTTTTGTACAGTCAAGTCTCTATATGGTGACACTTCAAAAGTTCGATAAAAATGTTTGAAACAAAATTTATTTACATACATCGATCTATAATCTACAACAATATCAATAATATACATGAATAAAACACAATTGTAGCTACCAAAAGCATGTTAAAACAAAACCCGTCTTCACATATTTTTTTTTCAATTAAACAGCTTGTCATGCAGGTGGATTCGGCTCCGGTGGAGGAGACAGGAACTTGTTTGGGTAAAACACCAACCCTTCTATTGAATCATCTCGGCATATCTTAGACTGTGCTTCAGCGGCTCGGAGTCTACAAATTGTGCAACTTTATTTAATATATTTGGAATCCACTGGCAATATTTTATGTAATCCACTGGTAAAAACTTCATACGGTAGAAAGCTTTGTTCTTCACATTAGAAAACCTTTTACGAAAAACCACAGCAATTTTTTTTTATTTCGTCTCTCACTGATTTTTTTTTGATAAAACCTCTAATTTTTTTGCTGAGGCAGTTTGTTCTTGCAATCAAAAGTTTAGTATATAATTCACTGAAACCAACCTCTCCGTAGCCAGCACCAGAGAAACACCAGAGACTTTGGCCAATTGGGCAGCATCTGCTGACCCTAAAGACTCGACCACTTGTGAAATCTCGTCGGTAATCAGTTCGGGATTAGTGTCTCTGAGCTGAATCACGGTGACCCCACTCTCAAATGTGAACAATCTGAATAAAATGGTCGAGATGAAAAATACAGACATTGTGAGGGCTTTCTGTGCTTTTGCATAGCTCCATTAAAAAAGCACACAACTTTTTTCCGTCCCAAAAACAATTTTTTGTGCAAATTTAGCCAAAGCCACAAATATTCCAATGGGCAATCTCTCCAATTTTCAGTTTTTTAGAGCTGCGCGCACGCATATAAATCAGTGTGAAGCAATACCCAAGAGGGGAATCGATTTTGTCCAGCTTCTGACAAGCATTGAGCAAATCTTCGGGAGATAGCAACTCTACACCTCGAGCACGGTTGATGCGACAGAAAGCTTCTGGCAAAGTCATAGTTCCACCGCATTCCTGTAAATCAGAATAATGATGGGATATGTTGGAGGATAGTGGAAAATATGTTACAGTGATAGGTTGCAAAAGCACACTGGTCAACTCCTGAGCCAACTTTTCAAAGTATACTGCACCCGTTCCAAATGAGCTTTTAGTTACAGGATCGGAAACTCCAAGGCTTAACAGATAAGACTTGAATTTGATGGTCTGAAAGATGACAGTATTGGTTATCAAGGTTTTTCATCATACACTTAAGTGTGGCAAACGGACAAAATCAGATTTTTTTCAGAAAGTGTCGCGCGTCAAAAACAAATTTTTTGAACTTGTCGCTTTGAACTGCTTGACTTAGGACAATTCATTAATTTTGGCTAATTATTATTGAACTGTACAAATTAATCGGCAAAAACAATAAAAATCTAAACTTGTCGCGCAATGACCAAGATTGTCTGAAAAAATCTAATTCTGTCTAGTTGCCCGATGTGTGACACATCATGCGTCACTATAACGCCATCTCCAAAAGTTGGTTCTCGCCGTTGACAGATTTTCATGATTTTATTCGCAAAAAAGTTATGCCCTTTATAAAAAGTCTGGTCCTTCTCCACAATGTGCGCCCCAATATAAAACAAAAGAAATTCAATTTTTTGAATTTTCAAATCGCTGTCAATGGATTGCATATTTGGATTGCATAGTTTATTTATTTTCGCATATGTTTCTCCTTAATTTCGTTGCTATTGTTATTATTATACGTTATAAAATATCACAAATATGAACCAATATATTGAGGCGCACATTGTGGAGAAGTTCCAAAAGTCCATATTTCTTGAAAAAGTAAAATGCTTTGCATTAAAATTCGACAAAAAATCTACCTCATCATCAGTTATTTCTCCTTGTTTGAGGCGAATTCTTTCAGTAATATTCTGCGAAAATAGAATTTTGCATCATCTAACAAAATGCTTAGCCAAAATGGCTATACCTTAGACAAATTGACCATTTCTCTAGCTTGTTCCATCAACTTGCTCATATCTTCAAATGCCTTGAAAGTAGTGAGAATCATTAAGTCAAGGGTCGCAAACATCACTTACCTGGCTGATGGACTCATGAGTTTTCTGGTGTTGCTCGGCCAAACGTTTCTCAATCCCTAGGATGCCCACATTGCGACCACTGGCACTGCCTCCACTTCCACTAGTATTGTGCATGTTGGTCACTGAATGTGCCGATTTGTTTTATACAGTTGTTAAAATATTGGAAAAAAGTCTGACTATGACTATTCCTGGATCCAGCTGAGGAAGAACTGGAAGAAGTGCGTTTCCAAGTCTGTCTGTTTATCGCTTCCAGATACCGTTTGTAGAACTGAAAATGGTACTATTAGTAGGATTGGTTGAGAAAAAACACGCAATTGTTGTGTAGGTGTGCAAAGAAATAAACGATATGCCATTTTGTATTTGAACTTTATTTTTTGCAAAAAAAATTAAATTTAATTAAAATTTGGAAAAAAATATGCAAGCTTCTGGCGGTATTCGAAGGTACCGGGTTTTTGAAGAGCCCAGTTATCGAGATTTGTCTGTGCTACAGGCTGTAACTCCATATTAGGCATGCGCAATGGCCATCAATTTAAAAACCATTTTTGGAGAAAATCGGATAACTGGTCCGTTTAATTTTAAAAACTGTTTGGTTGCTGAGATACGACTATAAGTTTGACTACAGTCAAACCTGGATTTAGTAATCCTGTTAGGAACCTTGCATAGGGGATCACTAAAATGGATGTCAATATGGGGGTCCATTAATTCTAATTCTGAATTCCATTCATTGATTCCAAAAGCGTCGTGGACGCAACAAATCGAAAATTTCGATGGGTGTGTACAACATTATTTAGTATTAAAAAGTCGTCGAAATTCGGTTTTATGAAAAAAATTAAAAATTTTTAAGTGATTGGTACTTTGGCCTCAAAGCTTTTACTGAGGCTTAGCGCTTTTTTCAATTGTTCTAACTTTGTCAAGAATTTACATGACCAAGAAATAATTCCCAAAAGGCCTTACTTCTTCTTCACCTCCGTTGCGAAAAACAAATCTGAGTGAGTGGAATCCAGATGCAGCTACTGGACCTACAAAATCCACATTCAAAATTTATCAAGATTGCAAAATGTCAAAAATTTACCAGGTGGTTGTCCTGCAGGCACTAAAACATATTTAATTTATAAGTAGTCGCAAAAATCAAATTTTTGGGTGAGTCACCTGGCTTTACAGTCGCAATAATTTTGCCTCCTTTTCCAAACATGGTTTTGTTCTGTTTATCTATCTTTTCTACCAAAGAGTGGTGTAAAATCAGGCGACAGTCCTGCAATATATTTCGTCTAGATGGATGTCAAAAAAGGAAAAAAATTATCCTACAGGCGTGGTTGAATCAGCCCAAATAACTCTTTGCAGAGTCAGTGACACAGTTCCTTGCTCAAAGGCGCTCTAAAAATTAATTACAGTCGACTCTCCCAATAACGAACGCTCAAGGAACCGGGCTTAGCCATTCGTTATTGGGAGAGGGACGTTCGCAATATAGTCTCAGCGTTCGTTATTCAGAGAGTTGACTGTATTAAAGCGTTAATGAAAGACAAAGTTTAATTTGAACAAGTGAAAACAACCAGTAATCAAACACAACTTTTTAAGACATTCATTAAAAATTTAATCGTCTACGACGTACTATATCTGGAGTATTTTTGAGGTAATAGAAATAAATTCTTCACCATTACCTTTGTTTTTACGTACAGCTATAGGCATGGTGAAATGTGTTTTTATGCAAGTTAAAAGTAAAGGCAGAGGTAAAGGTAGCGGTAAAGTTTGTTTAGGTAGCCTTGATTGGTTAAAGGCAGAAGAGTTCTCACAGGTTACTTAGCCTCTTGATTAAAGACTGGTTGCTTGATTTTTTATAACATCATGATCGCACCGGTAAAAACCCAATAGGAAAATGAACAGCAATGTTCACTTGTCAACATATGAAGTTCTTTGCTATGAAACGAGCTGCACCCAGTTCATTATCTACCGTTAGCTATTTTTAGGCCACCTTCCGACAAATTCAGCGCTTTTAATGTCTGAGCACCACCTTCACAAAAATTAGAGAGCTTCAAAAAGATTTATTATGCAGTGAGCCTTATCGAAAAATATTTTTTTAGCTTTAAAAATTCCATTTTAAGAAAACGAAAGTTGAAAATTCGTTATTGAGAGAGTCGAGCTACTGTGTCGGGACCGGCTCATCCGTTCGTTAATGAGAGTGTGCGTTACTGGGAGAGTCGACTGTACAGTTAAGTCTTGTCAAGTCTTAGGCCTCGTACACAATGGTGGACTGTAAATTCAACAATCCTCACTCGGAAATAGCCATAACTTTTTTTTAACTTCTCAAAAAAAATTATTTTGGTGCCATCTTGTAGCTGAGATTCAGGGCTACCGAATAGGCTATTGGTTGAGTTGATATTGATTTAAAAATGTTGAAAAAGAATCAACAACGAGTGCGGATTGTGAGTGAGGATTGTAGAAGTTTTTTCAGCATTTTTCAATTCGTAATAACAATTTGATCAATAGACTATCTGATAGCCCTGAATCTCAGATACAAGATAGCACCAAAAGAATGATTTTTGGAAAATTAAAAAAGAAGTTACGGCCATTTCCGAGTGAGGATTGTTGAATTTACAGTGCACCATTGTGTCAAGGCCTTACTCCAGTTGATCGCCACCATGAGGCTAATTTGTAACCCACTGGCTTTATTTGTATTATACGCAAAAAAAATTTGCTGCACCCTCGATTTAACTATAATATTTTTGGGACCCAAAGCTGTCATAAAATCGGTGTACGGCCAGTTCGCGAGAGGTTTTTTTAATTGTCCTCAAACACCTTATATCGACTTGAAATCACTCCGGAAGGTCAAAAAAGACATTATTTTTAAGTCCTGGCCCATAAAAAATTGAGTTTTGAGGCCACCTAAAAGTACCCTTTTTGACAATTTTTAAAGTGATTTTGGGCTGTATGGTGTGGGAAGGGACCAAAAATGGGCCACTTTTGTACAAAAAAGGAAGATGTTGAACATAGTTTTGTTGACTGGGGACTGCCGCATAAAAAACTCTGGTATGCATACATGTTTTATGCATGCAAAGTCACTTTCGAGTGATCTGTGTCTAAGGTATGTGGGTGTGCGCATTTCCCCCAAGCCATCAAGCCCCGTACGCCCCCTTCGGGCCCACACTTACCTTAGACATAATTCTGAACAAGACTATTGATCAAAAATGCATTTAGAGTCTCTTTTTGCCCAGCTCCAGTGACCAAAACGCGAAAAAAGCATCGCGAACCGGCTCTTTTTCCCTTTTAAAATTTTTAAAAAGAGTTCTTTTAAATGACCCTAAAATCAATATTTTATGGACCAGAAATCAATAAAAATGTCAGAAATCAATAAAAATAGGGTGTTTGGGGACAAATTTAAAAAAATCCTCGGGAAATGGCCATACAAAAAACCCTCGCTACATATGGTTCTGCCACAAACCATAGAGATGCCTACGGAAAATCGTGTTAATGACACTATGTACTAGGGATGCTTCAAAATTTTGATGTTCGGTACTTTTTTCCTTCGATTTATGATTTTTACTTTCGAAAAATATCGGCCTAAAATTGAAATTTCAAAATAGAAAATAGACAAATTTTCGGGGACACGGACAATTCACAGCCAGGACAATTCACAGCCCGGGACAATTCACAGCCTGGGACAATTCACCATGATAAAATAGTATTAAGGTTGCAAAAAAATTTTAGACCAAACTTTATTCGTAACAACTAAACATTAAGGTGGTGAGTAACATATAACGCATAACAACAGCAACTAAATTTCTTGCATTTGATAATTATGAGTGATTCCGGCTGAAAATTCGACTGCGCTGCGTTCTTCGTAAGCTTAGACAACTGCTAGTATTTGCTTGTCGGCTCGTTGGTATTTTAATCGCTTTCCCTTTGCCTTCTTTCCTTGCAGCCACTTAAGGTAAAGTTGATCACGACCTTGTTGCACCTGACGAAAGCAGTCGACAAAGCTCCGAAATCCTGGGTGGCAAACATCAAGCTCCATTTGAACCCGGTGGTTTGCAGCCTCGGCATAGTTGTTGGTCCTGTCTAGGGTTGTTACACAGTTAACTCGATTTTTCAAAAAAAAGTTGCCCTTATTTCTTGTTTTTATGCTATTTTTTCTCTAAAATTTTGAGCAGATCACCCTACGTTTGAAAGCCTAGAATATTGGCTACCCAATGGTATAAAAATTTAGTTCATAAAAATGTATATATTTTATTACAAACACTTTGAAATTATTTCGAATTGTTTTCGAAGCATCACTGGCTCGAGCTTCACTGGCATTTCTTCACACAATTCATCTAACACAAAAACAATATATTCCGGCTTCACAAAGGCCATGGCACTGATGATCATTCCTGTAATAGAACTATTAGATGGAGGAATAAAAAATAATATACGACACAGAATTGCAAAATCTGGTTCAGTTTCATAGCGACCCTTTAGATGGTTTTAAGCAAGTTTATTTTTCATATTCTGGACCAAGTGGAAGAAACAGCCCCAGATTTCACTTTCCTCAAAGCAAATTTGATGACAGCCCTTTCAAAGTCCACTGAGACGCTGGACGGTGCAAACTCGGGCCAAAAGTTCTTGATCATTCGGAGCATCTTCCCGTATGTAGCTAGCGTTTTGTTCTGCAACAGCGCATAGAGCACGGGAAATACGTAGCCGCCCCTTTCAAAAAGAATCACGTAGACCTACAATTAGATGATATCAACACAAACAAGATCAGTTAAATACCTGGTAAAATGGTGGAGGTGTTATTTTGAACGTTCCATCTGCGAAAACAACCTTCATATCTTTAGCCCACTTCTTGTTGCTTGCACGGCCAAAAAGTAGAACTCTGAAATCAAAAACGTTAGTAAGAATTTCGAATTTAATAAACCGCTCTTGATCTCCAGAGTCTCCAAGCAAAAATAATTCCGGCTCATTCGCTTCAAATTGGTAATGCCGGTAGCAATCTGGTATAGCAAAGTTCATGGCGGTTGGAGCAACTGGTTCTTGATTCATCCTTTTTCGCTTGCGCTGAATGACTTTTCGAACTGCGCTTTTCTCTAGCTTAGCTTAAATTGGTTTCGGCACACCAGTCGGGATACTGTTGAAAATACGCACTGGCTGCTAAACAGCACATGATACAAAATTACATAAGATAAATTAGTTGTACCCAGGGTTGCCATTTTACCAGGAAAACCGGGCATTTGCCAGGTTTTTTGACCTTGAGCCAGGTTTTTGCCAGGTTTTTTAAGTTTGCCAGGTTTTGCCAGGTTTTTTGAAATTTGCCCGTTTTTTTGCCGGGATTTCTTCATTTTTCTATCTTCTGCCAGTGTTGCATCTTTTTCAAGAAATTTTTTAAAAGTTTTTCAGATGTCTACAGACAATTCAGATACTGACTCTCCTCAAAAGAAGCGCAGAAAAATGTCGCACAAAAAACCAATCAGAGGTCTTTCTAAATTTCTCACGCAATACTCGGAGAAATACAAGGGGCAATGCATCGAAGCGAGCAAAAAGGGCAACGACCAATTCTATTGCAGAGCCTGTGACCAGCATGTGGGCCTTCATAAGAGCGGTGAAAAAGCAATCAAAAATCATATCAATCGATCATATATTGTAACTACGACATCATTAAAAAACAACATTACTTCAGAAGTTCTACGATGACTCTTTGAGCTACATGAACAAGTGGTGTGTGCGCCTAGAAGATATTGCTACTTTTTTTGGGAATTGGTTAACTTTTGAAAGCCGTCCTTCATCTAAAAATATCCTGGGCTCATACTAGCGATTCTGCAGTGCCGAATCACAGGTACTAAACTGCTACTTCCTTCAAAATAGTTTTACAGGAATTGCTCACGAATTGCTTTTATCTCGAACTGATTCGTTGGAAGAAGTGAAGTGCGGTGAAAAATATGTACAATAAAGTTTCATTATCGATTTGGCTTGAATATTTGCGATATACTATGTGCCAGGTTTTTGCCAGGTTTTTGGTTCCAAAATGCCAGGTTTTTGCCAGGTTTTTGGTTCCAAAATGCCAGGTTTTTGCCAGGTTTTTTGGACTCAGTGCCAGGTTTTTTACATTTGCCGATGGCAACCCTGGTTGTACCTGCATTGAATTGCTGGTACACTTCACGAAGAGGAATTGACGTTGCTTCTTTCGCATGATTGTGCTGCTCTTTGATTTCTATGACTTTCCCAGTCAACTTGCTCGTGTGAGCACGACAATGGCAATAGGTTTTCTGATATTTGACCCAGTTCCAAAATGTTTGATTTCCATCTTTGCTGTCTTTGTCCTTCCAAAAGAGGTGTCCATCTTGGCTGAGTACGTTTTTTTTCCTTCTCTGATCGAGCCTTAATAGTTAAAGATATAAATAATTGATAAAAGCTAATCTAAGCTTACTGCCAGGATTTGTTGCTCTTTGACTTCTTCATGTTCCACTTCAACAGGTTCATCTTCATTGCTTGAATAGTCGCTTAGATCCGCTAAGATTCTGTCCATGTTGATATCCATGATCACTAAAAGAATTATGTTAATGTACGAAAAAGAGACGGCATAAGTCAAAACATGACAAAAATAAAACTAAATAATGAAAACGCAGAAGAAAGTCTGCCAGCAAAGTTGCTAAAATTACCAAGGAGTGAAATCTTTCAGTCTTTGAAATAGAAATGTCTTTTAAAAAAACAACGTGAGAGAAAAACATTGAAATTTTTTATTATGGCTGTGAATTGTCCCAGGCTGTGAATTGTCCATTTTCGGTTTTTTTCACATTCGATTTATGATTTTCGGTTTTAAAAATATATGAGTTTATATTTTGATTGGATTTGTTATATACAGAAAAATTACTGTTTGGGAGGAAACACTTCTGCGAGTTAGCAAGAAAACAAATTTATGAATGTTTGGAATGTTGGAGATTTTTTGTCTCATTTTGTATTTGTGAAAAATAAAAGAAAAAACGGTGGATCATTAAAATTCGAGGAAAAACTATTCCTCGAATTTCAAAAAAAGCCAATTAGAGAAAAACTCCGAGTCGACAACTATATCCGTAATGAATATTTCAGTGGTAAAAAGGGCATGCTCTAACCTGTTTCAAATCGCCATCATACAAGCCCACATTGCCGGATTGAATAAGGATGTCTTCCATAGTTTCTCCTGCCTGGTACCACGAAAATCTATCCATTTTTAAAGTTACACTAAAAAGCAAAAGTTCATTGCCACAAATTGCACGAAAATCAACAATAAGTTAACAAAAAGATGATTATTTTTTACACAAAAATACAAATAGAAGACACCAGGAGATAAGATTGCAAGGAATTCTTAATGAAAATTTCCCATCCCTTTTTCAGAATAGGGGTGTGCCAATTGGGTTTAGGGGGTGGTATTAAATTTTAACTGTAAATTTCTGGTTAGCTACCTGCTGATTTGCCTACCCACGCTGAATATAGGGATCACTTTAAGGTAGAGTTACGAATGAAAACTTTTTAAAAAAGGACATTTTGCCATTTTTCAGTAAAAATGTCATTTTATCCAGTGCTTATCGCTATTAAAAAGAAGTAAAATTTCAAAAATAAAAAATATTTGGATCCCAAAAAAGGACAGATCTTTTTTAAAATGACGAAAATGTATGCTGCTAACTGGGCTGTAAATTTCACGTTGATACCCGAAACTATGACCTAAAGTTAATCAAAAAGCTCTCACAGGCTTCGATTTTTTGGCCTGAGAACAAATTTGCGGACGGGCACTGAAAAATCAGGCCCACACCCGTGGCTTTGTCCCAAATTTTAGAGAAAAATTTTTTGAGAAAAAACTCGTGGTCTTTTCTGTTGTTTCTGGGACGCTTCCCAAAATTCTTAAAAGTGTAAATTTTGGAAACGGCCATGCACTAGACTAACAAAATGAAGCACACATACAAACTGCTCCAGCACTATTATACTAGGTCTCTTTCCCTCTCCATTTGCAATATAGATTTTTTCTTGGCGTTTAACTACGTTCAGCCGAAGCAAGGCAACCTACTCTCTCCCCTCCCATCCAAACAAACGAATATGTATATACTCTTCTTACTAGTGCTCAAATAAAGTGGAGGTTGTCGAGCTGGCCAAGGAAAAACTTTGTGCTTGGGAGAATGCTAGCGGGGAGGACAGAGGGGGAATGGCTTCAAGGTTGTGTCTAAAGTGAACAGAGGGGCACTACTCCTACTTACCCACATCCTAATATTCCGCTCTTCTCCCGGCCATTGCTACATACAACCCATTAGACAAAAACAAACATACTGGAAAATTGAATATGAATGAGCCCAAAGAACTATTGGAAAAAAGGGAAATTTCTTTTATTTTATCCCACTCATTTGGTATTGCTAAATTTTTTTTTGGTGTCGCTGCTGAAAAAATAAGACTTCTATTAGGTTGTTTGGATAGACTTTCTGTAATATCTGCAAAGCAACATCATAATAAACCATGGGTTTATGCGAAATTATGGTAACAAAAATAACTATAACTTTGCTTTTCTTACAATATTTTTCTAATTTTGATATCTAGAAAATTAGTGGAAAACTGCAATAGATTCAGAATTTTAATGACGACACTATATGTGTTCACGTGCATACCAAAAAAACGTAATTCGTAACTTTTGTTTTTTTATTGGCTCAAATTGTTTTGTCACGCCAAGTTAATTTCTTAGGCCCTGGCTATACTTACATGAAAGTTGAAAGTTTTCCCTTTAAATTGCAAATTGAAAGTTGGAAGTGAAAGTTGCTGAAAGTTGTATAGCCACTTGCAACTTTCACTTTCAACTTTCACTTCCAATTTTTAAGTTTGTGGCTATACTTTTTTGAAAAACTTTCGCTTTCAACTTTCAATCAACATTTCAACTTTCACTTTCAATCGTATATGTTTGACCATCTCCAAAAACAATATTTGACAAAGAATAAATGGGATAAAAGCAACAAACCTGTAATGATGTGACTCTCCTTGGTCATAAAGCCAGCAATTTCCATCCACAACTTGTCCACCGCTGCACGCTTCGAGTGATCCTTTTGCGTCGCATCCAATATGGCTGGTCAAAAATGAGCTTCCTCGATGATAGTAGCTTTTTCTGCATCCGTCAGATCCTTGTGCGTAGGAGTAGCAGCCATTCTAAAAGAAGCAAAGATCTAAACTCATAGAACAGGCATAACAATGCAATAGGGACTACAAAGAGCAAGTAAAAACGGATGACAGTGAAAAAATAAGACCAACTTGCAACTTTCAATTTCGAATTTCAAGTTAGGAAATTGAAAGTGAAAGTTGAAAGTTGCAAGTGAAAGTTGCAAGAAAAGTATAGCCACAAACTTGCAAGTTGAAAGCGAAAGTTTTTTGTATTTTGTGGCTATAATTTTGTTAAAACTTTCAACTTTCATGAAAGTTGAAAGAAGTATAGCCAGGGCCTTACGGGTTATACTTTTTTTGTCCCATATTTATATCTTTTTGTCCAAGATTTTTTTACTTTCTTTCTTTAAATTTCTGATTTTTAACTTTCTTTTTTTTCAAAGTGATAACACCATTGTGCAGCTGTGAGATTCTAGTGTCTAACCAGGTAAAATTTAGTGCAAGATCTCTTAAAAATATAAAACAAAAAATTAAAAGTATGAACCAAATTATTTTTTTGACTTGATCCATACTTTTAAATTTTTTATTGTGCATTTTCAACAGAACTTGCACAAAATCATTATTCGTTGGAAACTAGAATTGCAGGGCTACACGATGGTGTTATCACTTTAAAAAAAGGTCAGAAAATTATCAAGAAAAAAACAAAAGAAAAATCTGGCACAAAAAGAAGTAAATTTGGGACAAAAAAGTATAACCTATTTTTTACCCCGCCAAATTCAAATTTTCGAGCAAAACATAGTTATTTACTCTGCCAAAATATTCCTTTTACCCCGCCAAATTTTTGTAGGATTTTGGCAGAGTTATTGAATAATGGCTGTTGGTGAAAACACTCCTCAAATTATGTGTTTACCTCGATAAAGTATGTATTTACCTCCTCAAATCGTAAAAATGAGTATTTCTCGGTGTTTTCCAAAATGCAAAATTTATTTTTTTGGATCAACATGTAGCCCCAAATCTCTAGTTTCTAATGGCGGGGTAAGTGAATAATTTGGCGGGGTAAACGAATACTTTGCTCAAAGTTCAAATTTGGCGGGATAAAAAATTAATTTGGCGTAGTAAAGTACGTACAGTCTTTTTTATTTAGCTGGTGTGTAGGCGCAGGGTATGCCAGCGTTTGTTAGATTGGACTCAAACACGTTTCGCGAACAGAGTAAGAAAAACATTTTAAAGTTCATCCTAACATACGTTTTCCCAAGCCAGAAAAACAACACGGGGACCAAGGCAGTTTTTTGCTTATCAGTAAAAATGCCAACGCAAAAATGCCAATAAAAAGTGCAGGAATTCAATTTTTTGCAGTTCGAGACACTTTTAGTTGGCGTTTCTACGGATTACCAGCCCGTGAGTGTGACCTAAGTGTGATTAATCAGAACTGCGCCAAGTTCTCGATTTCCGATCAATTCGATTGCGTCAGCTTTTTCGGATGTCTGAGAGTGATATTGCACAACACCAAATAATTATTAATTATGTATACTGTGTTTTCATGTAAATTTCAAAAAAGATATATTGTAGTATTTGTCAATTGTATTATTTCAAAAACATGTGACCACAAAATTTTTAAAAAACAACAGGGGGACCAAGGCAAAATTTGGAACAGATAGTGGGATAGAGCCGTAATGCCAACAGTGTCAGTACACTCTTGGAGTATTGGCAAATAGAGAGTAACATACAGTAGAAATAATGTCAAAAATGAATAAAAAAACGTTTTTAGTCGAGCAAATTCCGGCAAGAGCAGTTTTCGAGGTCTAGACACTGCAGGCTGTAACCACGCTATAGATTAGCGAGCAAAAACATTGACCAACTTTATAAGCTAACGTGTTCTATGATAGCGACCAGGATGATTTAGCAAAATGATAGAATTTACATCAGGACTCTTCTGAATGACCTCACATATTCAATTTACTAGAATAAAAATTAGAGTAAGCGCACCGACACATAAGAATTAAATTTTTTGACAACCGCTTATTACTTCAAATGAGCTGAAAAGGAGGCGCTTGAATGTATTTTCTCACAAGCTCTAGAAACAAAAAAGACGCCCACACCATTACGAAAAAATGGAGGAGCAAGGATTTGCATTAATTATGTCAAGCAGAAATGGGCTATGTGTATGTGGGCGAATTCGTTGGAATTTTAAAAGACTTAAGTATGAATTTGTGATAAAATAGAAAGCTGTGCTCAAACATGTGGATTTTAAAAATTGACGAAAAGAGAAAAAATTGCGTCACTTTAATCCATCCCCCCTAAACACACAAGCAATTTTTCGCAATTGGTTTTATTTTGCATTTATCAACAATAACATCAAAAACATAGTTTCAACATATTACCTCAGCTTGTATTTTTTCTCCATCTTTTCATAATCAAGAGCATTGACCGAAGGCTTAACTGTTTCAATAGCTTTTTCGAAGTGATCCAGCCCAATCGCATCCACTTTCATGCCATCCGCGACCTCTTGAGCAGCAAATTTGGCGCTTTGTCCAACCAACGCAACAAGATCGGCTCCACTAAAAACCGATTTTTGTTACCAAGAAATAACAAGTAAGAAAAACTTACGTATAACTTTCTAACCTATCAGCAATTGATGCGAAAGAAAAATTGTGAGAAATTCTTGGGTGCTTTCCGTCCTAAAAATATACATAACTCATTTCCTTCGGCCGCAGTAGAAGGTGCACCAATTTTGCCAATATTTTAAAACCGTCGTAACTTTTTTCTTCAAAATCGATTCACCCTGTGTGATGAGCAATTCATTGCAAAGGTTCACAAAGGAGACACCCTGACTGTGAACTGGGTAACTTCGATATATTTTTGTGTATTTTTGTAAGCCAGTCCGTTGTTAATCTGGCTCACAAGCTCCGAAGTCCTTCAACCGAAGTCCTTTTAACCCACAGCTCATAGGTCAGTGTTAAAAACACATCGACACCAATATCATGGTTTTTTATAACTGACGCAAATGCTATTGCTCTAATTTTTGTGGAAATTCGGAGCTTGGGAGCCAGATTCCACGAGGAACTACCTACAATAATTTCTTCCTTCTTAATTGGGATAAATTGTGAGAAAGGAAGAGAAAAGAACCTTGGTTATTTTTCCTAAGATCTCCACTTTGTCTGCTGTGCTGGGAAATCCGACCTATAATTGTCATATAAAGTTTTGAGAGAGAAAACCATAGGTCGAGAAACGTACGTAAAGGACTCGATCTAGGCGGCCTGGACGGAGAATCGCCTAATAAAGTAGAGTAGGATTAATTCGAAACTGATGAAGTAGAAAACATACGGGGTCGACCATATCTGTAATTTTAAAAAGTAAGGGCATTTCACCAGAAAGCTTAAAAATCAACAAACCAGGTCTATTCGTTGCCCCAATCAAAAACACTTCTTTTCGGTTCTCCATTCCATCCATTTCGGTGAGGAGCTGATTAACTAATCTGGAACTCCCAGAACTCTGTAATAAATTTGGTAATAAAAGCATTTAATTCACAAACAAGCGAAAATATTACCTCATTGTGTGATCGCCTGGGACAGAGTGCATCTATCTCATCTGGAATAAGTAAAAAACATTATTACTATGATCAACCTCGCAAATTAAGACGCTGACCGAAGAAAATAACGCATGGAGATGAATCTTTGGCCCGTTGGAAAATCTAAAGCTATATTTACTCGACTCAAACTTAAACTGTAAACTAACTGTTCTGACTGCCCGCTCACTTTCGCCCACATACATAGAAAGTAGCTCTGGACCCTTAACACTTATGAAGCTCATGCCCGTTTCATTTGCTAAAACATGAGCCACATAAGCAAAGTCACAAAACATGAAGAGTGCTACCTATTGCCTTGCCCAGTAATGTCTTTCCGCATCCTAAAAACACAGTAAAATTAACAATCACTAAGGTGTGACAGTTTATACCAGGAGGACCACACAAAAGAATTCCTTGCGGTTTTGGACTGTAATCGAGCGTTTCGAAGAGTTCTGGATGCTTTATTGGTTTCTAAATAAAGTACACACATCATAAATTAACCAATGGTAATTCGTCATACCAAAAACCTACCAAAATCGACCACTCAAGCTGAAAATTTAAGACGGTGTTTTAAAAATATGATCAAAAATGCACAACCTCTTTGCGTATATCTTGTAAAGCGCCAATATCACTCCAACGGACGTCAGGAACGGTGGCGAAGCCTTCTCTCTTGGCAGATGGAACAATTACAGACAATGATTGTTGGAAATCACATTCTTCTACCGACACTTCATCGAGTTTCGAATTGATAAAGCTAGCTGGAGAGTCAAACCACATTTGGACTATAAAACAAATAATTATTTTAGTATAACTCACACGATGAAGCTTACTTCTTCTAAGTTCGGTGGCAAATATTTCTGACTTAGACGACTGTAATCCGTTAAGTTTCTGTGGCAAGCTGTACGTTTTAAATACCCTGAAAAACTAAACAATTAACTGAGATCGCTAAAGCTAGAAACATTACCTGTCCACAGCACTAAGAGAAGCTTGTCGGACAAAGGCAACTAAATCGGCACCCACATAGCCCGGTGTTAGACTTGCCAAAGTTTCAAGCGACACAGCGCAGTGCATCTTCATACCCCTGAATAATAATTTTAGTTAGTTTGGTTTGGCCCTTGTGCGGCCCCATGAAAAAACCCATGTTTAATGAAATTCGGTTGTTTTCTCCCGAATTTCTTTAAAAAATATCGGAAAATATCGTGAAAACAACTAGTCAAATGACTACTTTAGAATAGAACCCATCACGTCATCTGTCTTATATTTATTGTTGATGTGAGTCAAGCACATAAAAATCGCAATAATTCTTGCAATCTCGCATCGCAATCACGATTCTCCGTTAGTAGAGTTCTCCTGTGGTTTGAGGCTTAAGCCCGAAGTTTGTCGAGTCTTTCATGGGAAAGAAAGGAAGCTACGAATCAAAAGTGGCCCTAGTTTCATATATAGCCTAGCAAAGTTAAAAAGAACCAACCTTGTTGCAATCTCAAGTATCTTCAAGCGAGAGATCTTATCCGGAATTCCAAGGCTGAAAATTTTTTTTCTTGCGACTCTTACTAGGTTTTAGCCTTACCTTATGTCTTTGTCAAAACGTCCAGCTCTCCTCAGCGAGCCATCTAGCACCTCCAAACGACTTGTTGTTCCAATAACGAGCACCCTTTTATTCTCAAGCTCTAAAACCATAGAATGAATCCAAGCCATTCATAAACACCGAATTATCACCATCAAGTGATGCGATCAGCTGCGCCACCATCCTTCTCTCCATCTCTCTTTGAGCATTCTCTCGTTTCGAAGCAATCACGTCAACATCGTCAAGTAAAAGGATAGCTGGAGCACAATCGGCTGCTTGAGCGAAAAGCTCTCTGATTCGCCTTTCACTTTCACCCGAGATTCCACCAACAAGCTAAAGTGGCTACCAAACAATTTCTAATATTTTAGAACTTGTCGCGCGACAACTTCTAATATTTTAGAACTTGTCGCGCGACAACTTCTAATATTTTTTAATGAAATTCGGTTGTTTTCTCCTTCTTTAAAAAATATCGGAAAATATCGCGCAACAATTTCTAAAAATATAAGAAATTGTCTGGTAGCCAGCTAAAGTAGGCAGCGTTTTACAGTTTTTCAAAAGAGATTCCCCTAACTCTGTCAAACAGGGAGAAAACAAATAGCACGCGCACTAGCAGTATAGGTAGTCCAAAACAAGGCCAAAAAGCGATTTCTCACAAATTTTCTTGATTCGCATTGGCCCAAGGGGTTGCATTCAGGGCAAATAAAATACTTTTTTCGCAATATTCACTCACTTCCGTTGAAGACACTGCAATGAGATTCAAGCTGAACTGCCCAGCCAAAGCTCTCGCAAACGATGTCTTGCCAGTTCCTGGAGGTCCATGCAGGATAAACCCTTTCGGAGCTGAAAATGAGTGAAAAATTAACAGGACTTTGGACAACGGACAATTAATGAGTTTCAAGAATGATTTATTACCGATGATTCCAAGCTTAGCGTACAACTCAGGAAAATATAGGTGTTTCAAGAATCCACAGGCTTCCTGAATTTCATTCGCCAAGTGGATTTTTTAAACAAAAATGGCCAAGATATATAACCAACCAAGATCTGATCTTCGCAACCTGAATTTTAACGGTCATTATTAACGGTGATTGATCGTATTCGGTTTGAAAATGTATACCTCCAATTGAGCTAAATTTAGTGGAAGGGACTTCTGCTTTCATGGCCCACTCACAAGCTCTTCTCTTAGCTATTGGCTCCTCTTCCACACTTGAATCGCGCTTTCGATCGGTTTTCTTTCGATTTTGACTTCTTACCATATTCTAGCGATATATCCGAAAATTTGGTAAGTAACAGTAGATTATTTTTGCTCAACCATTAACATGTTAATTTCATGAATTAAATGCTTTTCGTCACCCTTTCGTACCCTTACCTCTACCCTTAGTGATAAAAATTTCTTACCCTTACCATTACCTCTACATTTTACCCTTACCTCTACCCTTAGTGATAAAAGCTATAGGTAAAGGTAAGGGTAGAGGTAAAGGTAAAAAAACAACAGGGGGGACCAAGGCAAATTTTTACCATGGGTGGTAGCAGGGTAAAAATTTTACCCTCATCTCGATTTCAAAAATGTTTGTCTTGTGAATCATTTGAAAAGCAATTTTTTGTCGCCGAACACAATTTTAACGTCCATTTTTTTATTGTTGTGTGCTTTGTTGAGATTTTCTCGCTTAGTGAATCTTGCACTGCTTCATAACATCTGCCGTCTGCGAGGAGTGTCCGATGAGAATGACGAGGAGATGACCGATGACCAGCCACAGGAGGAGCGGTATGCCGTGGAAAGAATGAATACTGGATCGAACATGAGAAATTCAATTGTCAGTCGTTATTTTGGGGGGTGAATAGTGTTGTTTATTGTTGAAGATTCGAATAAATTCGAATAAGGGGAAAGGTAGGGGTAAAAGGTGGAGGTAAGGGTAAAGGTAGGGGTAAAAGGTGGAGGTAAGTGTAAAGGTAGAGGTTAAGGGGTTCTTTATAACTACCGCCCCAGATAAAATATGTACACGAGCGGTGATGAGCTATTCGCTTCGCAAGCCAAATCGATGGAGAAATTGGTCAAAGGCTTCTATTTTCGGCTTCTATTAGAAGTGGGGCTGAAAAATAGAACGCTATGGGGTTCTATCAGAGAGAACGCGGTTTGTTTAATCTTAATACGTCTTTCAGGATCTGTCGTGGCCGTCGAGTCATTGAAAACACATTCGGGATGATGAGTGCAATTTGGAGAATTCTTTTCAAGCCAATTGAGACTAGCGACAAAGTGGCCAAAGCGCTATATCGATTGATGAAGGGTCCCTCAATGCGGGTGCTATGGTGGATGTGGGGCTTGACAATCAACCTAATGGACTGTGGAGAACCGAAGTAAAGTGTCCGCTATCATCTCTGCTGCCAGCGGAAATGAGAAGACAAGCAGCAGAGGAAGTCAGAGGACATTTAATTCGATTTTTCAACACAGAGGGATCGGTAGATTGGCAATATCGAATGATTAAAATGTTGTTATTGTAAATAAAGAACAAGTGCTTTTCATTGTACGGCTGTAGCGTGCGGTGTGTGACTGTAGCGTGCGACTGCACATTGTACGAACCCCTGGCAGTCACACGCTGCAGCCACACGCTACAGCCACACATTGTACGCCTAGCTTAAAATTTTGAATTGTTTTCTATTTTACTTCAAAGTTTGAAGTTCTAACTAAGGTCTATTGTCAATACAATCAATGCTTCTTTGGGAGGATACTTTTCTGGGAGCTCGGTCGCCATCCACTGTACGAGTCGGGCCGAGCAAATTCAGACCGGTACACAGTCTTGATAAAAACCCGAAAAATATAATTTTAAAAATTATATTCCTGAAGTTATCCGTTCAAGACAAGATAAATGTTGAATCAGAGCAGAATACACTAGGGTTGGGATATTTTCTGGGGATCTCCCCGTTTACCGCCAAAACTTTTTCAAACTAAAATGCTTTTGGATTTATCCTGTTTCGGCCCAAACTCCTTTTCGCCATAACCTGTTAGGCACCATTACTTTTATTTATTTAATTGGTTAGATACATGGATACTTACGTCAAAAAATTGTTTTGGGTTTCACTGTTACGTATATAAACGGCTTTATCAGTAGTGAAAGTTTAGTAAAAGTTTTACTAAGCTATGATATAATAGCTTCCGAAATTTTAATTTAAAATTAATTATATACGTAACAATTCTCGATGAAAGGCATACGTTTGCAAAATATTTTGATCATAAAAAAATTGAAGACAGAACGCGTTATGTCGAAAAGGATTTTGTGCCAAAACAGGATAAATCCAAAAACAGTTTAATTTGAAAAAGTTTTGGTGGTAAACGGGGAGAGCCTTTTTCGGAAAATATCTTTTGAGGAAATTTTCCAGAAAATTTTCTAAAACCGGAAAATATCTGTTATGTAGGAAACACTAACAAAATATTTTTAATCTCTATACAGTCGAGTCTCTCATTAACATACTCACTCATAAACATACGGGCCCTATATGAGAATGGGATTGTTTTTTTGCCTTGGTGTCCCTATTGTTTTTTTTATGTTTAAAAAAATTTCTTATAAGTTATAACGAATGCGAAGCCGCCACGAAATTTTTGATTCGAAAGCACTAAAATTTCGAGTTTCGATTCGAGTCGAGCGCCCGAAAATTTCGAGTTTCGATTCGAGTCGAGCGCTCGAAAATTTCGAGCGCAACTCTAAATTCGAGCGCTCCACTCGAAAATTTCGAGGGCTCGAAAACCCTACATATGAATCAATTCATCTGGCTGAATCGAATTGATTCAGCCTCCAATCAACTCAGCCGTTACAATCCATCTTCTCTCGGACCTATACAATACAGCAATCTATCATGGTTAAGTGTCATGTTTGGGCTCTTATGGTCCATGCTTCAATCATCCACAACCATTTTAATTGAACATCAAATCGTCCTTAATCATTGCAATTCAATCAAGGCTATTTCACGCAACAATCATTCTTTTACCTCAGGTCTTTTCAACCGAAGCTTTATGGTCCTCAAAAATTTTAAGGCATCATCATCATGCCTGTACAAACCAATCCGGCATCTAAAAAGCCACGTCATACGTTCATTCAAATCAAAGCCCCCATCATCCTTAACAATTTGATTTCGACCTCCAATCATCTTTAACCATAACAATCCAACTTAAATAAGGCCTCTACAATACAACAATGATTCTGTTGAGTATCATCCTTAGGCCTATTCATTCGAACTTTCCATCGTCTAACTATTCTCTTTGAACCTACTATCATCCTTAAGCATGTACAAGCCAATCTAAAATCATCTTCGGGCATCCTAATCCAGCATTTAATTGTTCATCTAGGTCATAATATTTACATCTTCAAACCACTACGATGCAGGCTCTTATTTTTTTAGACCTTTTTCAATCAGGCCTCTACAATACAACAATGCAGCACGTCGAGTATCGAACTCGGGTTCTTTTCAATCAACGATTAAATGATCCTGAACAGTTTTAGTTCAACCTCCAATCATCTTCAAGCCTGTACAAATCAATATATAATCATCTTAGGGCATTGCAATATAGTATTCAATCGACCACGATATTCTAATTATCAAAGAAACAAGCCTACATCATCCTTAAGTCTCTACGATCGGGCTTCCAATCCTTTTCATTGCAATCGAACCTTCAATAGCAATACTGCGCAACGAAAAAAAGAGTAAAATATGCTACGAAAAGAAGTTGCGTGGAAAGTTTGGATAGAAAAAGAGAAATAGAGGGTATTTTTGAATGCCACGGGCTGGCCCCGCGAGTGTGGGGCCCGAAGACTAGTCCCCCTCTACTGATGTAGACATGTCACATGTGTGTGTGTGTGTGTCTGTCCGGACATTCAAACGTTTATTTCCTCTCGAGACGCAAGTTTTTTTTTCAGCCATTCTGGCTATATAAGCAAATCTTTTAATCTTTTCATTCATTTTTAGGTTGTGTGCTGTCACGGGCGGTCGTGTCTGCTTTCTTCGATCCAAGCTCAGTGGTCAGTGGCTTGGGTTGGAGAGGGTGGTCATCGGGCCTACATTTCAAAATTTTTCGAGTCATTTCAAGTCATTTTTGACTTTTTGCAAATTTTTTCAACTTTTTCGAGTCGATTCAAAATTTGTAATGTATCATGGTTGAATCTATTCAACGGGCTAACTTGATATGATTGATTCATTGAAACGATTCGACTCGCTGAATTGAATCGATCTATCCATTTGAATCGATTCAACTGGTTGGATTGATCAATTCATTCATTTGGATCGACTCAACTGGCTGAATTGAATCAATCTATCCATTTGAATCGATTCAACTGGTTGGATTGATCAATTCATTCATTTGGATCGACTCAACTGGCTGAATTGAATCAATCTATCCATTTGAATCGATTCAACTGGTTGGATTGATCAATTCATTCATTTGGATCGACTCAACTGGCTTGACTGGTCAATTCATCCATTTGAATCGATTCAACTTGTTGGATTGATCAATTCATTCATTTGGATCGACTCAACTGGCTGGATTGAATCAATCTATCCATTTGAATCGATTCAACTGGTTGGATTGATCAATTCATTCATTTGGATCGACTCAACTGGCTGGACTGGTCAATTCATCCATTTGAATCGATTCAACTGACTGGATTGGTAAATTCATTCATTTGAACTGATTCAGTTTCCAGTCAACCTCAGCCGGTGCAATCCGACTACAATCAGGCATCACAGCACAACACAGCAGATACATTGTTTATTACCATCCTTCTGCCTTTCTAATTGAATCATCAACCATCTCCATTCAATCTTCAATCATCAACAGGCCATTTCCATTCGACCTCCGATTATCCTCCACCATTATGATTGAAATTTAATCATGGCTCTCTAATACAACAATGATTAGTGGTTGGGTATCGATCCGGGTCTTTTCATCGGACCTTTTCAACCAAAGCTCCAATTATCTTCAACAATTTTAATTCATCCTCCAATCATGATAATCAGGGCATTGCAGCCCAGTTTTCAATCGTCCACGATACTAATTATCGGATATACAGGCCTACATCATCATCTGGCGCTGCGATTAGGACTTCAATCCTTTTCATACACACTATTGTAAAATTGAACTTTCTGTCGCGAGCGGCCACGGCCACCAGCTCGTGAATTGGAAAAAGGGGAATGGAGGGGATATTTGATCCCACTGCCTTTGGATCCGCAGGGAATCGCCTTAACCAATAGGCCACCAAACCCCAGGCTGGGAAAGTGAAGAATTTTGTAGACATCACTTGCGTCGAAGACGCAACATTTCAATCATATCTCTCGAAAGTACCACTGCGCAACGATAAAAGTGGGAAAAGTTTGGATAAGAAATAGAGAGGAAATTTGAATGCCCCGGGCTGGCCAAGCGAATGCGGGGCCCGAAGACTAGTCCCTACTAACGGACTACTAACGGGATTGTACTACTAACGGGAGGGTACCCCGGGAGGGTTTCTTGTAAGCCTTTTCTGCAACTTGTACAACCCCTCCTTTCAAACTGTATTAATGCAAACTTATTTAACAAGCCATTTCATCGATAAGTCTTTTCTTTATTATACCTGCGAAATTAAATACACTGCTTCTGAGAGTAGTTTTACAAATCTATCACCTATACAAACAAAAAATCTCTCTCTAAAAAATGATAGTAAACATTTATCAACAAAAAACAAAGTAGAAAAGCTCAAAAACATAAGGCTAAACTATGGTTTTGCAACATTGTAAGTAAAGCAGATAACAGGCCCGCCCCTTCCTCAAATTGTCCCTTTGGTCAGACTGTGTTCTCGTTTAGACCGTTTTAAAGTGCGTATCCTAGACGAGGTTGCTGAGGGAGATTTGCTGCCTCTTTCTGCCTCTTCACTGTTCTGAAGCATATGTAAACTTTTGCAAATTGTATAAGTATTGAGCGGATATCAACTCACCCTTGTGTCATATAAAGCAATATACACCCAAACATTGTTGATGTAAGCAGGCAGGTACTGGCGAACAGCATTAAGGTAGTGCGAGTACACAGCTCTCCCTGCTCTAGCTATTGGATCGGATGGCTGAAAATGTTTTTTATGAGATTTTTTTTGGGTACAGTCAACTCACGATATCAGGCCATGCTTAAAAACCTTTCAAGTCCCAAAAATCGCAAGAATTCCAATTTCGCCCGTCAAATATTCTGTAAATTCGACCAATCTCGACATAATGAGACTCTATATTGATAAAGAATGAATAAAGAAAAACGTTAAATTGAGACTTGCGGGCAGTGTTGTCCACTTGACTCTCTGACCTGCCAGCCTTGGCAAGATTTCAAAATGGTCGCGAGCTACTCTCGAACCAAAATGAGAAAAGACACGAGTCATTCAACTCGCAGCGAGTTTTTTTAATTATTGACTCGCGAGTCATATGACTCGCACTTCTTTCTTTATTTGACTCACATTTTGCTCCCAATATTCACTTTTTATTGGAAGCCATATAAAAATACCACTAATAGAGTCTGGTGTTCAAATAGAGACTGGTGCTTTATTACAATAAATACGGTATATGCCGCGAACAAACTGCGAGTCAAACGATGTTAAGATTGCGAGTCCATCGGAGTCGATCGACTCGCAAAAAAAAATAATTTTTACTTTTTTGAGTCGACTCGATGAGTCATATGGACAACACTGCTTGCGGGTACTTATTGTCATACCTATATTGTTTGTAGAAAAACGACTAGAAACATATTTGCGATTGTTGGGACTAGATTAATCAAAGGCAACTGGCCAAAAATTTAAAAGTGTCACTTGAGAATCAAGCCTTTTGAGTGGTCGTTATATTGAGACTCAATAAAAAATTTGATTTTTTTATAAATTGAAAACTTTCAAAAAAGTCAAAGTTCGCCAAAAAAAGAGTTCGCCAAAAACAGGTTTTAACAAAGCGCATTTTCGATAATAGACATTTCGCAAACAAATAGTGTTTTTAGGTCAGAGTTTGCAAAAGACATATTTTAAAGTCATTCCAATAACATCAAGCGTCATCCATTGTCACCCCAAACGACTCAATTTCGCCCCAAGCCACCCCAAAACGACCCAAATCATTCCGAACTAACCAGATCACGCCAAACTACCTTAATTCAATACAAAACAACCCATTTCACCCCAAACCATCCAAAACACGTAAAATCAATTTTCATACGGTAAACAGCCCCGAAAAACCCAAATCACAACAAACCACCTAATTACCACCTACCATCCACCTAATCACCAATTTTCGCCCTTATAGCTTGCTGGCGAACTTTGATCTTTTTTTAGCGAACTTTGACTTTTTCGAAACAGTACTTTATTGTACTTTCTAATTAATGAAACTGCGTAGCGCCAAATTTTTCCGAATTCTCGCAAATCTCATTGAGGAATCTGTGACATATTTTGAAGTTTAAGATTAAGCGATTTTGATCGCCCTACTAGCCATGCGGTTTTTTTTAAATAAACCACGTTAGATTTTAACATTGATTTTTTAAAGAAATGTGTTACTAACCCCATTATAAGTGGAGCAATTCCTGAAAATCTTGTTCATATCCTCCATAAATTCCTCTATTTGCTCATATCTGCGCAGTGAAATCATTTGGGCCACATCCTTCAAAGTGATTGGTTCCTTGATGATAGCATGGTAGTTAAGGTTGCTTCTGGACACCTCATGCAGAAAGGGTTCTGCTTGCTGGTGTTCACGGAAACAGGCCAAAAGCACTT
Source organism: Ditylenchus weischeri (assembly GCA_029231635.1). Classification (NCBI taxonomy): domain Eukaryota; kingdom Metazoa; phylum Nematoda; class Chromadorea; order Rhabditida; family Anguinidae; genus Ditylenchus; species Ditylenchus weischeri. The sequence goes on from JAMRYI010000010.1 coordinate 461,476, forward strand.
TGGAGCACAACTGAAAACAACGGCGAAATGTGAAATATTATTAAGAAATAGTTGAGAAAACTAACTAATCTCTCTGTTTTGCCAAACTTGGTGGATGGAGTGGTCAATGGATCACAGGGCGTGCACATACTACACCTCCAATCATCTGGCAAATCCACCATTTGTTGTTTTATAGCAGGCACATGACAACAGTTGTGAAACACTTTGGGACATCCAAAACAACACCCAAGCTCTCCTGCAATAGATTTGAGGTTAGAAAATTATGAGAGACGCAAAACATTCGATTGGAGGCCCAGCCCCACTTACAAGGGAGAGCCCCTGGCTGTGACCTGGGGGAACTTCAATAAAAAAATTCCGCATATTCTTGTGGAGCGTACTCAAGTTTCATATGAATCTGGCTTCTCAGCTCTGAAGGCCAACAAAAATTTTAGGAATGAACCATGGCCGATGGGTCATTCTGATATAACTATCGAGGTGTTTTTAGAACTTTGAGTGACCCTTGTACCACTTTTTGCGAGCCTTCAGAGCTTGGGAGTCAGATTCATAAGGAACTTGGGTACGCTCTACAAGAATACGCAAAAAAAATTTCATCAAAGTTTCTCCAGTTCACAGTCAGGGTCCTTCCCTTGTGAGTGTAGTTTTTTTTCATACATTCCCATTTGTAAATGCCCATAAATATTTTGGCCCTATCCAACAAAGGGGGTTTTTGCATTGGTCCTGCTTTTTAATTGGTATACCACTTTTTATTGAGATATAGCCTCCAGGGCCTGGCTTTGTTAGGGAGTCATACGTGAGAATAAGCAATAATGGCGATTTGCTTCGATGTTTTCCCGGGAGGTTCCTTTTTCATCAAATTAGTTAGAGTCGACGCTCGATATAACGATCACTCTGGGGACCGTCAGAAGGCGATCGTTATATCGAATGATCGCTGTATCGAGCATTAGTGTGCCTTAGGTCATTTTTTAAAAGTTGTATCGAGCTTTTCATCGAGACAGATTTCATTCACGCAGGAACACACGTCAATAGTTAATCAATAGCATAACTTTTTAAGACTAAAAAGATAAAGAAAATGAGAATAACAATTTACAATTAATAATTAGAAGAAAGAAAATCATTAATTTTCTTTTGTTGTATTCTCTTTATGCGTCTACAGCCAAAATACCAAATAGACAACTAGTCTTCCTGATCCTTGAGAATTCTCATCGCGTTTTAGGCAGGAGATCAAAGTCCTTACTCAATTCTATTGAATTATATACTTAAGACGCTCAATAACTTGCTATTTGAAATCCAGGGTAATAGCGCGACGTTTCTTTTGTGGTGGGATTTCCATTAAAAAATAAACATAACCACAAAACATGATAACAAATAATGTAACACAAATGATAGTGGAAAAAATGAAGATGAAAAAAAAACCTTTTTCTATTTTCACGCTGACTCTACAGTATTTCTAATTAAATTTCTCTTCAAATTTGGTAATGATCGTTATATCGAGCCAAGTTTTTCACTATCGGGACCGTCAAGTTGATTGTTGTATGGAGCCGATCACTATATCGAGCGATCGTTGTATCGAACGTCATTTCATCCAAAATTCCTTCAAAACCAACCAAACCTCTCAAAAGTGGTCGTTATATCGAGCTTCGACTGTACTTCTTGTAATAAATTCAAACATTCTCCAAAACTCCACAAACCTGTGTATTCATCACATCCCTGGTTGCACACATAACAATAATCCTCCCACTGGTCCACACTTGACTGTTGCGCAGCCGACTGCTGCTCCAAAGGCTCAGCCGCCGCCATATTAACTTGTTGCATCTCAGACATAGGTGAGTTGTGGTTTTCTTTGCCAATTCCATTCTCCTGACATCCGGCCTCCAAAACCACATCTAAGGACTTTTCTGGACTCCTAGTTTCTAGCTTCACTCCAAACACATTTTCTGATGTTGTGGTGGTTATAGAGGGAGACGCATTGCTGCAACCTTGTGCCTGGACGTTACCCTGCAGTTCACTTCTTTCCACCGCTTCGGAAGAATTGACCTCTTCAAGTGTACCCTGATCTACCAAAGTTTGCTCATTTTCTTCCTCCCCCTCCACTATAATATTGGCTCTTTTTGGTAGAGGTTGATCCTCGCTAGCTAGCTCACTGGACGGCCTTTTCTGGAGTCTTGGATTTGCGGTTAGTGTGCTTTCCTGCACTAGAGAAGTAGTAGGTATGATGACAGTGGAGTCAGGAGTGGTTGGATTGGCTGGGATTGCAGGGGTGGTTGGAACTGGTTCACTGGACTTTTGGGGTTGACCATCGGATTGGGGCTGTTCTGGTGGCGTGGTTTGGTGGTTGGGGGTGGTTTCTTCGTCATCTTCTTCGGGGTGTGAACTTTCAAATATTTTGACTTTGGCTTGTTTATTGGAAGGGTTTGCGCTGGGAGGAGTGTTGGATGTGGGGTTAAGTAGATGAGCTGTGAGTATAGGACTGTCCAGATGCTGCTCACTTAAAATATTGTTTTTAGTTAGTAGATAGGAAAACAGTGAAAAAGTGACAGCGGCAAATGTTTTTTATTTTATTTTCGAGATCTCAACATTTCTGGAAATATTCAATGAGGTTTGGTGCATTTCAGTTACAGCCTAGATTCCAGTTTAATAGCTCGTTATAAAGTTGAGAATCAGAGCTTTTATGGTAAAATTTGGACTTTTGCTGCTAAATCTAACTTTTGCCGCTGCATTTCAATTTGAGTCTTTTGCCAGATAAATCAGCTTACCCAGGAACAGACACGTGGACCACCGGCGAAGCACTATTCAAATTGGAAATCCTGGCAGTAATATGCGGCCTGGTGGCTGTAATTGGTCCATTTGGCTGAGTAATGGCCATACCATTGTGGAGCATTTGCTGTTGATGTTGGTTGAGAGTATGTCGTTGGTGATGTTGTTGGGAAGCTGCTACAAGGGCTGAAGGATGCATACCAAAGGGGGGGCACCATAGTCCTTGGACCATGTCCACCTGGATGGCCCATGGAGCAGGAGGAGGTAGAGGCAATTGACTGAGCACCCGAGCAATTGGGTTGTGAATATGGTGGTCTATTGATCATCATAGCTTCTAAATACATGACTTTGTATTAAGAAATATTGATATGTTCAGCAACTTGGGGTATTTTATAGAGTTGGGATATCTCCGGAGATTTTCTAAGTCGGAGATATCTCCGGAGATATAACCGGCGATTTTCTAATTTTCCGGAGGTTTTCGGAGATTTTCCAAATTTGGAACTTCAATCTTTCTGGCATAGAGAATATCAATATTTATACATAAATCATAACAATATCAATCATAATCACCCATAAACAAATCATGGTCACCATAATCAGAAGCTTCTGGTAACAAGTTAAAATAGTAAATTTCAGACTATCTTGGCTGTCTTACATGTTTTTCAACATGGGCCGTGGCAAAAAGAGCCTCTATACGCATTAAAAAGAAAATTTCCGATTTTAAATTATCGGAGGTTTTGCCTGGAGATATCTCCGTAACCTCCGGAAAATCTCCGGGTGATATCTCCGGAGATATCTCCATCAGCCAACCCTAGTATTTTCGAAATACAAGACTTCGTTTTGGTGAAAATATTTAAATTTTCAATTTTTTTTCTTAACATATATTGCCAAACCAACCCCTCTGAACCGCCATCATGTGATGTTGCTGAGCCTGCATGGCTTGATGGTGTTGAGCTTGGGCTGCTTGATGGGCTTGATGCATAAACTGTGGCGAGAGCACTTGAGGTGGCATGTTGTGAGGCGGTGGGAAGACATTGGCCAAGTGAAGGTGAGGCTGAAATCGACATTCTTAACGAGGGACCGAGATAATATCCTGTTTTTGAGATTACAGTCAACAACAGTCACAACCCGTGACAACCGCCGATTCACCTTCAAAAAAGCTAATATATTTACCGGTCCATTATTGGCTGGAATCGGCCCAACAGATTTGGCACTGTTATTGTTGTTGAAAGAAATGGGTTTGCTAGTTGACGCCATTTGAGTGTTCATAGCTACTCCATTGCGTACCACATTACGATTTGTGGGTGAGGGAGATGAAAACGGGTTGCTGGTCACAGAGAACATCCTAGCATTCTCTGGGGTAGCTGAGCTGGGTGTCTAAAAATTTTGGATTCATATCAACCTGAACTACCTAATCTAAAAGCGCAACAACATACCTTAACAACTCCATCTACATCCAACTGCCCCAATGTGCGAAGACTACAATTTTCTTGGGATTCAGCAAAATTTAGTAAAAAAAGTCGGATTACCTGTTGACTATAGGTGGAAGGTCTGAGAAGTACTGGATATGAGGGGTCCTTTGCGAAATCTCCAGTCCTCGTTGGATCTGCTCCCATTTGCTGCCGAATAGGTTGTAGGCGGACTCTGCGAATACGTTGGCTGACACGATTCCCTGAATCAAAAAAAGTTAGTTTATTTGGAATACAGTCAACCTTCTCTATAAGCTACACCCTCGGGACCGATCCCAGGTGTAGCTTATGGAGAGTGCAGCTTAAATAGAGTGCAGCTCTCCCAATACAGTCAACTCTCCCAACAGTCAACTCTCTTAATACAGTCAACTCTCCCAATATAGTCAACTCTCCCAATACAGTCAACTCTCCCAACAGTCAACTCTCTTAATGCAGTCAACTCTCCCAATATAGTCAACTATCCTAATACAGTCAACTCTCCCAATACAGTCAACTCTCCCAACAGTCAACTCTCCCAATATAGTCAACTCTCCCAATATAGTCAACTCTCCCAATACAGTCAACTCTCCCAACAGTCAACTCTCTTAATGCAGTCAACTCTCCCAATATAGTCAACTATCCTAATACAGTCAACTTTTCCAATACAGTTAACTCTCCCCGTGTCCGTCCGCCACCTATGTGTCCATCCGCCACCTAAAAACATCTTTTCTAGCCAAATAAAAACCTGGGAAACTTAAAAAAAAGTGTTCGAAACACACTTTTGAGAGGACTCGGTAAAAGGAACTCTTGCCTAAACTTTGAATGCAATACTGTTTTTTTCGACTGTTGCTTAAATAGAGTGTCAGTTTGCCGGTCGAGACAACCCGAGCTGTAGCTTATGGAGAGTGCAGGACCGCCCCAGCTTAAGTAGAGTGTAGCTTACGGAGAAGGTCCGTTCGCCTTTATTTCATTCAGAACCAACTAAATATTTTTCAGCTGTAGCTTATAGAGAGGTGTAGCTTATGAACAGTATAGGTTATAGAGAAGTTTGACTGTAGATTATACTAACCATTTAATCAAAATAAATCACTAAATAGCTCGCATTGGGCACGCCTGTGGCGTGCCTTCCGCTCGCGGCCACGCTGCTCAATGCAACTAATATTTCCTGGTATCCCTACCCAGTCTCCTGGCACACCTACCTACTCTCAAGATTTTCTTTAACAAAAAGATTTTCTTTGATAAGTATGAAGACAAAACCACATTTGAATTTGATCAAAACAATTAACTATAAAAATCGACACATCGATAAACATTAAATCGACATGTCGATAAACAGTTGTAAAAACCCGACTCCACACTCTCCTGTCACTCTCACCTCCTCTCCTAGTACTCTTACACATATTCCTAACACATCCATCAGCTCTCCTGACTCACCTACCCACTCTCCTGGCACCTTTACCCACTCTCCTAGCACCTTTACCTACTCTCGTGGTGCCCTTACCTACCCGCTATCAAAATCCAAAAACACCATTCGACTCCTGAGATTCTCACCTTCAATTAAAAAAAAATTGACTGAAAACACAAACCAAAACACTCCAAAAAATGAAAAACATCAATTGACAAACAGACAAAACATCTCTAATACTATAAACCACTAATTTGGGGTATGAGGTAGGCTCGTTTGTAGGCTCCAGAGGCAAAAATTTTGTTTCAAAAGTTTTGACAACTGGGTTCAGATTATAATTGCATGCCATCCGAAATGGTTTTCGAAAATCGGAGCTAGAGACGGGTCAATTCAAAAAATTGAAGCCAGGCGCTAAAAATGCGCCTGGTGCATTAGAATAAAGTGGATCTGAGTTAAAAACTTTTAATTTTTATGAAAAAAATCTTTTCTTAAAAATCTTAATTTCTGGTTTCTAATTTTTAAGATTTTTTTAAATTTTTATCTGATTTCCGATTTTATGTCGAATAAAAGTATGGTGCACCCTGAAAATTGCCAACCACTTTTGTTTAAAAGAAATAAAACTAACAGGTGGATCGTGGGGCATACTCGTTGTGGCCATGTCGATGAAAAACTCAATCTGAAAATAGAAATTTTTTTAATGAAAAAAGCTTGTAAAGAATCCAAAATGTCCAACCTTCTTCAGGCGATCCTGCGCAAACTTGAGATCCGATTCAGTCCTAGCATATTGTTTTAGCTTAGCGTCTTCGACCATATCAATTGCAGTGACAATGTCGTTGCCTCTCCTCATCAAAGCATTGCATAGTTCCACTACTTCACTGGCCACTGCTGTTCTAGCCCTCTGTGCCATTTCCCTGACTAACTTCTTGTTTTGAGCCAAAGTGGGTGCCACTTTTTGTATGCCGAGGCTGTCCCGGTGCTGAGCCGCTTTTAGACTGAATAAATAATTGTAATGGGATGCTCACAATGCGTCCGTGAGAATAAGTAATTGAAAACAAAATTCAAAGACATATTAATTTAACCCTTTTATGCCGAATGGTCTATATATCGACCACAACTTTAAAGGTTCAGTTCTCGCTAATTTTCTAACCTATCGAGGCGTACCTTTTTTATTTTGTAGCTCTACGTTATGGCTTTCATGCGTGTTCTCAGCAAACGTTTCAAACATATATTATTTTTTTACAAAATGACAGATTAACAAGTCGGTTTAGACCAAAAAAGTTATTTTATTATTTCACATGAAATGGTTTAAAGCTGTTCAGTTTCTTTACCACACTACGGCCTCTATAAAAAATCTTATGTTTTTTTAAAAGCCCTTAGTGTGATTCTGAAGATGCACTTTTTAGTTTTCTAAAATTAATTATTTTTCGCTGTAAAAATCGATTGAAAAAATTATTAATTTTCGCAAGCTTACAAGCATTTTGATTTAAATCTACATATAGTATTTTTGTCGGCGGATCACGCTTTTTTCGTGTCACGTTTTTTAACCCACTTCCCGATTGTATAATATTTTGTTATCATCATATCTAAGGGTAAATCGGGGTCGCTGAGAACGCTAATGCTATCAGAATTGACATGTGATGCTTAAAATTTTGAGTTTTGCCAGAAAAGTGGGAAAAACCAGGTATGCTCAAGGGGGTCTTCGAACCTGTGACCCCAATTTTTTTTTCATTTTTAGTTTATTTTGGCGCCTGTTAAGGCGCCTGTTCGGCTTGTATCGATTTATTGTTCAGCGATGCGATAATACTTAATATGGATGTTGTAGAGAAGATTAAGAACTACAAAACTCATTATGCAGAATATTTTTTTGTATGTAAGAATGTTGAGATATGGAGTTTTAAAAAGTGTCTTTTTAGAAATAAATTGGGAAAAACCTGAAGAAAATTCAAATTCATCTCCTTGGCAATGTGTTTCCGACTTCCTTTCCCTAACAATTTCTACTCAAAAAGGATCTGAGACAATAGCCTACATTTAGAGTGGTAACTTGCTTAGGAAAAAATTTCGGCCAGTGAGATATGGCCATAAGTTGGATTACGGATACTTAAAAGCTGGCGAGTCGGTTGCATCCCTAAAAGGGATCATTGAACTTATGGTTATACCTCAATGACTATTCTTATTCAAAATTCTGCTACTGATTCCGATTTCTCGAAAATTTCGGTTCAGAATAATTTTTTTAGTTGTATGATGCACAGTGAATTTTTTTCCATGTTAGTAGATTTACCTGTTTAGCTTTTGCCGAGCAAGCTCAGCCAATGTTCCAAAAGACTTTCTATTGTGAGTTGCCTCATTGCCTCCATGCACATGCAAACTTACGCAATTGTTGCAGAGACGCTAAAAATTTATCAAATAGAATTATTGACAAAAGTCAGTACTAATAACTAGACTACCAATTAGATCACAGTAAAATGGTCCGAAAATATGTTTTTATTGCATTTTTTGACGTTAAAAGTATATTGGTTCACAGTTTACAAGGACCATGCCTTTCCTTGACATTTCAAACTTTTGAATGCTTGCAAGATCACCTTTATTAACCAATGATAAATTCAACAAATTTTGTTCTTATAGCATAATAATCGTTAATTTTACTAAAACTAATTTTTTAATAATCCTAAAACAGGTCTTCAAACCCGAATTAACAAACTACAAAGAAACTCAGACAAACATGTTAAAGTTGGTCCTAATGTACGCTGGTCTATCATGCGCTTAGTTACAAGAAAAAAAAACGGCAGCAAGCAGCGCGGCGGGCGGCGGCACTTTTAAAAATCAGTGGCAGCGGCGAAAAAAGCGGCGGCTGCGGTAGCGTCGAGTCAAAATATAGCGGCAAGCGGCGAGCGGCGGCTTTTTGGAAAAAAAGGCGGCGGAAAGGCTTTATTAATTAATTTTGATTAAAGTGGCGGTCAAGAAAAAAAGAGCGCTGAAGCAGCGCAGGTTCAAAAAAAGAGCGGTGGATATAGCGGCGGGTTAAAAAAGTTCGAAAAATGAGCGGCAGCGGCGGCGGATCGAAATTACAGCAGCGATCGGCGCGCGGCCGCCGCTCGTGCAAGTATGGTCACAAGCCAAATTTTTTTCTAAAACTTGAAAATTTGGTTGTGTATAACACAACCAAAAAAGCAAAAAAGTTTAAAACAAAAAAGCCTACACGCCTAAAAAACCTAAAAAGCCCTTTAAACCTACACAACCAGAAAAGTTTAAATTTTGAACCATCGACTAGTCTAGCCCAAAGTTGCTTCGCATTGCCAGCTCGTGAAAAGCAAAATGTATTTTTGTCTTTTTCCAAAAGTTATCTTCTGACAATCTGCAGCACTTGAGAAGTCGAAAAAACGTCATTGAAGTACGTATTTAGAGCATCTTACAGCAATGCGTAATCCCTATTAAATAAGGAATAAATATTAAAACCGACCACCCCACAGGAGCACAGGAAATTGGCTTGCACATTGACATGGTGGGAGCACTGTGACCTTTGTGGCACGTCTTGCAGCAACTGAAATTAATTGTGGAAACCTAAACAAAACTGGGACCATATGATTTACCGGAGTGATGTTGTGGCCAGCCTGGCGATGGTTCATGGAGCAAGTGGCGCAAAGAGAATGTCCGTTGCAGTGATGACAGCACCACTCGGCACGGCCTCGATGTTGGTCTTTGCAGGATGCGCACACTCTGAAAATGAACAAAATCGGTTATCTAGTTGAATTGAAACTAATTTTTTTCTAAATGTTTGGACTTATCCTTCACCCATATGAAAAAGATCTGGATCAAAATTGGGCTATATATCTCAAAGCAAAATAAGTCGAGCAGGACCTCGGACTACTGTGTAATTATGTAGTCCCTCTTTAATGTATCCTATCCAAGCGGTAGTACCCAATTAGCCACATGTATATTAGGTAGACTGCCTGGATATTGGGAATACCATGTGGACCCTAGATCGCCCACAAAGATGTTGGCTCGACTACCTGTATATTGGGCAGACCACTTGGATATTTTGGACGACCACCAAGAAATTGGGTCGACTACCTGGGCATTTGAACGACCACTTGGACCTGGGGCCGACCATCTAGATATTAGGTCAACTGATTGGACATTGGGTTTGAAAACTAAGTAAATTACACAGAGCCCTGACAAGCACCCACCCGAGCAACTATCAAACTTACAATTTGGCTGGGTCCGGCAACACCAAGTCGAAAATCTCGCTTTGATGGGGCTGACAATTGCACACAGCACATGCAACACGTTCTTGGTTGCGGAAGCGAGCAGCTAAATCAAAAAGAATACCAAGAGGAATTCAGAGCACAAGAAAAATTATACCTTTACATCTTTGGCAAATTGCATGGAAACAGGGCAGGTAGGAGATGGTAGAACTGGCTTCATTTGGAGAAGCTGTGATTTCGCCATGACAAAAGTCACATTTATATGGCATCTTTAGGGAGTGAGTTTAGCCAATAAGTGAATGGAAGATTACTGAAGAATCTAGCAATGAAATTATTTGCCAAATGGAACAGACATGACAGTAGCATCAAAAATGGGATCTGCAAAAAAGATAAGCTTACAATTTCTTGTGACCAAATGTTGAGCATGTAAAATTATCAATAAAAATATTTTCTAGCATTTTACAAAGAATATACAGCCATTCAACTTTACAAAGAATATTACACGTTTCGTATACAGTAGTCTCTTGATACAGTGTTCACCCCCGATACAGTGTACATCTGAACCCGACTTTTTGGCCAGCGACTAAGTAAAATGACTAAGGTCAAACCTAGATTTAGTGTATCTTTGGCCGGTCCCCAGGGTGTACACTAAATCGGGAGTCCACTGTACTCTGGCGCCAAGATTTTACTTATTGGGTACCAGTACCGGCGCCCATATTTTGGAGGCTCGATGTGCAACTATGGTCTTTTTCCAGTTATATTTGGTAGGTCTACGAATTTTACAAGTTATTTCTAAAAATGGCAACAGTCTTGCCAAAACGACCCGCGTCTCTCGATGGAACGACACCCTTTTTTGATAATAATATTTTGTTATCATGAGTTGACTGTACACATAAAAAAGCAAAAATGGCAGTTTTATGCACGTTGTAGGCATATATTCTAGCCACAGTGATCCGACACCCATTTATGGATTGAATTTTCGCTTTTTCCTATAGAAAAGTGGTCTGGTGCAGTCAACTGCTTGATTTACATAAAGACCGGCTCCAGAAATATTTTAATGAGCGGTTATGTTAATGAGGGATTATATTATCGAGCTAAGTCCAAACAAACCACCAAAGCACCAAAACCACCAAACAAACCACCAAAAAGATATGTTAATGAAGAGTAAAAATAACCAGACTGTTGACTGTAAATGTACCAAAATGAACCCAAAACATGTGTTTTTCAAATTTACCCAACATTTGATTTCATTTTTGTCTACATTTGCTGCCGTACTTGCGTGCTTAAAAAATTGCTTTCAGTTTAATTTCATGTTTCATGTTTGCTCCTATAGTCTACAGTCTTTATCAAAATTCCGGCTCTGGATTTGTTAAAAAAACTTCCTTGTCTTTGCAATTTTTTCAATTTTCCAAAAAAACCTTTGTAAAACTTTTTTCGTTTTTTGCTTTGACGCATGATATGCGTTAATAAAAAAATTTTTGTAGTTAGGTAACAAATTTGAATCTGTTATAACGTTTGCCGGCTCAAAAGGGAGATAAACTTTGTCGGGAGAGTCAACTGTGCTGGAAGATTCTGACCACAGCAAATGTTGCCTTTTTAGTGGCCTAGCCGTCAGTCGCAGTTACTTGAGAATTAATTAAAGGAAATGAGAAATTTTGATATCGATTATTTAAAAATCATGAAATGGGATATTTTTTGTATAACTTTTCTCGATTATAACTATAAATCAAAATTTTGACAGACAGCTTTCTTTCATTTTTATTCTGATGGTTAAACATGTTACGACAGCCTATTATTCTACTTTTTGCCGAAATTCGAAAATTTCCAAATAATTCGACATGACGCCCAATTTTTGTAAACTTTCCAAAAAAAATTCTATTGAAATGCAAAAAAGCACAGTATTATATTTCTATGTAGAATATATACTTTTATCATTTTCATCCTTTGTTTTGATTTGTTGATCTGAGTAGTTTTGGTTTTGATTAAGTTTTGATTTTTCCAAGTTATTTTTTTGTTTTGCCACACAAACTGATGTCGTTTTCGCCAAAAAATGTTTGTTCTTATATTTTGACTACAACATTTGTGTAATGTCCGATATAAAAGCTTGTATGCTAAATAATATTTAACAAAAGCAAAAATATATTATTCTAATTGCATAGTACAGCCACGAAGATAATAAGATTTAATTACTAATACATACCAGTGCTAATTAAAATACCAGTGCTAATTAGAAAAATTGTAGGTAGCTGAAGAAAAAATAATAACAAAACATGAAAAATCGACTTTTTTCCAACTTTGCAAAAAAACACAACGCCAAGAACACATTTTCGAAAAATCGAGGGGTGGGTGGGGGGTTGGTGGATGGTGGTGTATTATTACTCGGTTCGACCCCCACTTGTTGAATACCCTTTTTCTGAAATTTTTATGCAGGTTCGACTTCCACCCATAGCCAACCCCTTCTCCGAAAATCCGTTGTTATACTTATGCAAACAGCGCAACTTGCAACACAGTCATAAAAAATGTGGTCGTGTACGCGTAGTATGTTGCAGCAATTCTACACCCCCAACAATGACAACAAGTAGTAAAATAAAAGAGCGAAAAAAAGTGCCTCTTCTATGCTTCACTGCCTCTGTCATCCAATTTAGGATGAGACCAGAGAGGTCCAAAAAGCAGAAATAGCACAGTGGTCACATAGGTTAGACACAAAGAGATGGAGAAAGAATATTCTCTCTATGCCCCCTTATTACACTAATGGGTAGGGTAGACATACAGACGGAGTGGTCGTAAATAATAATTGATTGAAAAGTGGGGGGATAAGGGGGGACACACAGACACACAGATGGATGGATAGATGCTGATACACACACTACATGGACTGGTTTTGGAGCAAGGGGCCAGCGTGCAAACACGGACAGATGATGCACCAGATAAGGAAGAAACAAAGAGGGAATCTAGGCCATCAAATACGTACACACACTTCCATTTTATTGATTTTGACCGGCTTGTTATTGACCGACCAGATGTGCTATGAATTTATTTTGGTTGGGTTGGTCAACAGATGTGGAAATAGATTGGGATTATTGTTTTGTCAGTAAAAGTAGCGAAGAAGAATGAAATTGTGAACAAATATGGATTGCGAAATAGAGATGGGCTGATAACAATACAAATACACACAAATGATTATGAATCGGGCTATTGCAGAAAAGAGGATTCTAGAATTTGTCCGAAAAGTTTTTTAAATTTATATTCTTTCAACGATTTTTAAAATTATAGAAAAATTGTTTGACTTTCTAGAAGATTAGGAACGCATCAGACGCTATTAAATACGAGATGGATCAGATTTTCATGCCTCAGAGCAATTTTCTGATTTTGAGACAGATGCTTATAGATCAGGGCTGACTTGAATATCCGATATTCGACACTTTTTGAAATTCGATATCCGAAAAAAATTGATTAGTTGTATGAAAAAAGAAAATATTTTGTAAATATCTGATATCCAGCCATTTTTAATATCCGATTTGGTATTTTTCGTATCTGACGAAGTCCCGGTATAGAAATTTACCAAATACTGTAATGTTACAAAATTTGGTAAAAGTCACCAAACCCACAGATGGAGGCAAATTGTTTATGAATTTTTGATTTCTCGAACTTTATCTCAACGGAAGCCAATAAATGTAAAACAAAAATATGCGAGACTAAAAAAACTGGTTTGAGCTCTAGAACAGAGCAAAAAACCACCGCGATAAGTGGTGATTCATTAGTGCATTGCTGAACAAGTCAGCAACATGCTGGTGACGTCACTGACAAACACCACAATATGGTTTTTATGGATTAGTCATACGTAACGCAAATGGCTGGTGCCAAATAATTGAATCGGTTGGTAAGTTTTGTGAGTATGTGAGTATTCCATTAATGGTGGTAAAGGCATAATGAAAGTCGATCCCAAGCGTTTTTTGAACGCGGGAAGAGCCACACTTTTTTTCCTCTATTAAAAAATTGTCTGTTAGTACCATCTTGCAGCTAAGATACACGGCTTCAAATGAAGTTTTAAAAAAGCTACATTTGATCGAAAAGTGTTGGATAAAATAAATGGGTCCGCACTCAGGACCACACTCGGGTCGACACTCGACCGAGTGTAGGCCCTATCAAGGCTGAACAACAAGAGAATATACCTTAGGCTAGAGCGACACTCGGGTGGGGCGTAATAGTTTCGCCAATGAGATCATTTCGTCAATTGTTCATATTGCACTTTAGTAGTCAGTGCAAAACTGAAATATACCCAATTGGCGAAAAATGCCATTGGCGAAGAGATTTTATTGGCGAAAAGATGCAGTTGGCGGAATGATTTAATTGGAGAAATTTTCATTGGCGAAATGATTACGCCCCACTCGGGTCGAGTTGACACGAGTGCGGGACCGGCTAAGCATTTTTATCCAACATTTTTCAATTACATGTAGCTTGTTAAAGGGGCATACTAGCGCGTTACATGGATTGTAAAGAAGGGGGGATACGGATTCTTAATATGTTATTCTGAAGTTCTGTAGTACTTCAGTATCTTAGCTGCAAGATGGTACTAACAGAAAATTATTTCAAAAAAAATTATGGCTTTTCCTCCGTTAAAAAGACGCTTGAGTCGACACTCATTGTGAACGGGCCTTAAAGAGGCATACCCATGTGCAACAGACCAGCAATTTTTTTAACCGTCCTCGTTTCGTGATTAAACTTGTATTGATAACCTCAGACTACTTTTAAAAACTAGGTAAAAGCTTTAGAAGCGGTAGAACGTTTATAAGAAATGATCGAGATACAAAAAAACTCTACCCCGCTTTTTTTCACTATTAAGGCCCCTTAAGAATTATAAGTGTGTGAACTGCCATATTGCACATGAAATCCACCGTATTTTCTCCAATAGAGCAGCCGGTAGCTCTATTTTTAAATCTTCCTTTAGGGGGTCATGCTTGTGCAAGGGGTCGGTTTATTTCTCAAATTCTCAGCGCCGCAAAAATTTAAAAGCATCAATGATAGACAATTTTTATTAAATTTTCATAGCGGTAAATCTAAAGATTTGACACTCATCTTGGTTTTGGTCGGGTCGATCTTTTCTGTGAAAGACTTGCTTTATCGCCTTTATCAGCTCGGACTGCCTCCCCGGGATCGACCCATGTTTTTTGAGGCTGTGTTTCGTTATATGATGAGAGAAAAATTTATCCAATCTTAGCAAACACTGGTTAAAAGAGCATTATAGGGTCGTTCTATTTAGAGGAAATACGGTACTTCAGTTTTTGATTTAGAAAATTTTCGCTGATTTAAAATCAACCAACTACAGTCGACTCTCTGACTGACCTCAAGGGTACGTTACAGAAAGAGTCTAATGTTTATGCGAAAAGCTTATCCAGCTTCTTGAGTATTTAAGGTAAAAGGTTTTATCGCAAAACCAACCTAGCGAGGTGCAAGGGTGACTTCATATGGAGGGTGACACTATATTGAGACTGTCCTTCTAATATTTTACATGGTTGCTGGATGGTCTATATTGTAAATTACAGTAGTCATACTATTTACTACTTTACAAATTACCATTTACTACTTTTCATTGTTGCGACGCATAAATTTATTTCAGACTCACAAATTCAGAGTCACGCTACCGTAAAGACGCTATTTGTTGTTTTGTCCCATTATGACCAATGGAAGTCGTATATGAGGTGTCTGTGCAGTCATAGCTCAGTGGTTAGGGAGCCAAATTAGCCTAATAATTATTGTAGGTTCGAATCTGTCTCGTGGTCCTATATATTCTTAAAATTTCTGATTTACGATAGAATTAATTTTTAGCGTCACTTTTAAACCCAACAACAAATAAATCCCACAATTTTTTTCATCCCTACTTTATCTTTCCAAAAACATAAAAAGAGCCGCCGACAACGCTGAATTCAAAAGAAGCAGAATGTGAGTGAGTGTTAATCTTCGACAACAATGCAAGGGATACTCAGGAGATACTACTACATTCCCCTGCCCATCGACTTGCCACTCATTCCACATACACACACTACGGTACCACCCACATATTGATTTTGCAGTTGATGCAGCTGCTGCTATAGCAGCCAATGGTCGGCTGACACATAGCACAAACACAATTTCCCTCCAAAAGAGAATAGGGGAGTCGACGGCGGAGTAGTAAGGGTACTTATGGAGATTATTCTCTAATGTTACCAGGTGAGGGGTAGAAGACCAGGTGACCCCTGTTGTGTTATATTGATTTTTGGAGGGCGGACTCTCGCCTCTTTCAACCAAAGACCAGTTCTTCCACTGTTTTGAGAAAAGCGGGGAATACTCAGCCTCTGCACATCGACTTCTTTTGCTTTTTAGAGTGGAGGATTTGTGTGAGTGTATAGCAGCAAGATCACATGCTATCCACGTGACTCCATCCCCTTTTCCTGTACAATGGACTAGGAATTAAAACTAGATGGAGATGTGGCTGGATTTTGCGATAACGAATTTGTGCATTGTAATGACAAAATAAAAAAACCATGGAATGTAAAAAATTAGATCTGAAGATTTTTTCAAATAACTGTTTTACGCCATATTAAGTTTTTTTAGGAAATTTACATTTTCATATTAAAAAACCATGGATAAAAAATAAAAATTTGATGTGACTCACCAATATCGGAACAGCAAAATCTTCTACAATGCTGCAAGCGGGATGTTTAAAAAATCCAAAATTTTTTGGACTACCGTATTTTTTCATGAATGAACGGGATTCCTTTGTTTAAAATTGTGATTGTGGCGTTGTGTTTAGAAGCCACTTTTTGAAGACTGCTTTCAGGCAAGTTACTGCCCAATTCGTAGCCAGTGAAATACCATATAACCTCTTTTAATCCCACAGGGGATTCTTATCAACCCTTGAAAAATTTTGAAGTTGTAAATCAAAAATAGCCTTAACTCTGAAATCATAGTCGAAAAAATGAGGGGGGATTAATAGAGGTCATACGGTAAGCTGTAAAAGGGTTGTCACTTGCCTGTGATCAATGTTTAAAAAAATTGGTATACAAACTGAGAGTGAACTTGCCGAAGAGAAATCTTCAAAAAGTAGGTCAAAACACAATAGCAAGAACATGATTTTGAATGGAGAGGCCCAATAATTAGAGATTTCGACATTTATACATTCCTCTTTTCTGCTTTAGGAGAGTAAAATTAAAAAAACACGATTTTGAATTTGGAGGAGGGCCTTATTACAGTATGTACGGTCTTTACATGCTATGCTTTATGAATCTCGTTGTTACCGCTTTTAGGAATAATTTTGCTGTTTTAATATTTGTGATATGTAGCTCACATGGTATCGCCTACTATTTCTAGTTCTTGAAACTGTTTTGAAAAACACAATGTTTTATTTACACTAATAAATAACGACAAAAAGCAATAAACATTCTTATCATCTTCCTCCATTGCGGAACAGATTTCCTATGCCTCCGAAGATTCCACCTCCTCCACCCCGACTTTTGAACTCCTGCACTTCGGTCTGGAACCGTTGCTCTTGAAGTTTCTCAAACTGGGCACACTTTTTGTCGCGGAAAATATTCGGGATCTGAAAAATTTTAAAAATTTCTTATTGTCTTCAGATGCCAATCATAATTTATCGTAAAACCCATAGTTATCGGAGCTCTCTAAAATCGTGTTTTGGCCCACTTAATGAAAATTACTCTCAGGCGAGTTACCAAGCATTTTCAGGCCCATTTTAAGGCTCAATTCACTGGCTACAAACTGAGAGTGAACTTGCCGAAGAGAAGTCTTCAAAAAGTAGGTCAAAACACAAGAGCAAGAACATGATTTTGAATGGAGAGGCCCAATAATTAGAGATTTCGACATTTATACATTCCTCTTTTCTGCTTTAGGAGAAACACCCTCGATCTACCTGGTTTATTGAAGTCTCTGGTTTGATTTTGCCTAGCAGCATGTCAGTTTTAGGCTACTTTTTACAGTTTTTAAAGCATTTAGGAGTTCATTCTGATAAAAAAAAACCGTACCATTAAAACCACTAAATTTGCAAAAAGATATTATGCCCCTGGACGAAATTAACCCTGAGACTACGGCAAGGTTTTTTACAGCCTAGCAAACTTTGTGTTTTTTCTTAATAAGCTGCAAAACAATCACCGTTTTTTGATTAGGTACATCAATTTTTCGTGCTCTTTCTATCTGTGTATCCAGATTTTTATTATTTACGCAAAAAAGTGGATTTTTAAGGCATTCAAAAATGGGTGCAAAATTGACTATTTCAAAGCAAAGCCGATTGTGGCTGTTTGTGAGGGCAAAAATTGATACTTTTAATTCAGGGAGTTAGCACAAAGAAAAGCTGATATGATGCACAAAATGGTTTTGATTTATACTTTTTCATCACTAAGATAAACACACTTCCAGAAAAAAATGAGTGAGTTACTAATTTTAGCTGTAAATCATAGCTGATATAGTGTTTTCGAAAAAATAAACACACTGCTAGATACAGCAATAAATGAGCTTTCAAATGAGGTATTACTTGCCCTAAAACAAAAATGTGTAAAAATTGCATCATTAAAAATATAAAAAATTCGTGTGGGTCGAAATGACCCACCTAGTAGTTTAGGGGTTAAAACAGAAACCCATAAACCAGATAGACCATTGCTAGGAGCCATTTTTTAAATTTACGTTAGTTGCTGTAGTAGCTGCTTCAAACAAAAGATTTGTCTTGACTTTGGCACCCTCGATCTCGTAGTCTACTACTGCATGCTCACAAGCCAGTCTGTTGAAATAAGTTTAGACAATTATTTCTTTTTAATTGATCATTAAAAACATTACAATCTGTCAGGATGGCGCTTGGACACCCAGTATTCCAGAAGTTCAGAGTTGGATGGAGTGTAGGAGCCTTGCTAAAATTGTTCGATTTTGGCTTAAGCTCAAAAAAATACGATTGGTAAAATCAGAATCTTTACAATTTTTCTGATTAAACGGACAAATCGGATTCTATAAATTTCCTTTTTTTCTATTTTCTGGGCAAATTTACGCAGGGCCTTATTTTTCAGCCCCTCTATGGAGATGGAGCCTTATTAGAAGGTAGGCCTTATTAAAAGATGCCTTTAGGCCTCATTTCAGTGGGGCTTTACTTTTCAGGAGGTGGGGTCTTATTAGAAGATATACGGTAAGTACATTTTTCGACTTTTAGGAAAAGGAACAAATACAAGTTATAGGGCACTTAGTCCACATCTATGTCTGCAGAATAAGAAAAAAATTCAGAAATATCAGCAGTTAGTTATACTAGCGACGGATCATGCTTTTTTGTCACAACAATTTCAAAATTATCAACATCGCTAATTAACACAATTTTGTGAGATCAGTTCCAGATAAAGGGGTGCTTGTGTCACCATCTCTATTTTTCTTTACTTGGTTTACTACAGCAAAAAGGCTTACATCTAGACTGTTAGCAGCTAGCCATTCTCCGATGATAGCTAGTTTAAACGCTTTTCCAAGCAGTGGATTGTCCAGTTGAGAGAAAAACTCTTTTTCCAGCTAAATTTTGATTTGTAAAACATCGTAGAATAGACAAGCTCGTACCTCTGGGCGGTTGGGACCACGTTCGTAAAACTTCATCCATACCTAAAAATAAGAAAAAACTAAAAAATCATTTATGAGGAGGGATTGACTCTAATAGCGAAAAATCTACCTTGATCCCCCTATAGTTTTTTACCTTCACCTCTAGCTTTTATTGCTAAGGATAAAGGTAAGCGTAACAGGTAAGGGTAGAGCTAAGGGTAATCTTTATTGCTACGGGCCCTGGCTAACATACGCTGGTGTACCCTGAGTCTAAGCCTAAAAACAAGGGTGGTCACAGCGATTTTATAAGAAAAAAACTTTATGGGGGAGGGGGCGGTGTATTTGCCACAATCGGCCAGGGATTTGTGTGTTTTGAGATTTAGGTCTCAAATACAACCACCAAGAACACTAAATCGTCCCATCTCCTTCTACTTGGTCTATTTTACGGTCTTTTTTCAATTTTGGTATCGATGTCTCAATAAGCTGCCAAATAGGCGGCAATTTTCCTAACAGCAGTCTTCGAAAAGCGGGCCAAAAACACAATGGCAAAAGCTATAAGGAAGGTGGGGGATTACTACAGGTTATACGGAAGCTTTCCCGTTTCAAAAGATTTAGTTTGCAGCCTACATCAATTGCCCCTTCCTTCTGCCAATAGTCTTTTTGCCAAACACTCTTGGTGAAAGCGGAACAGAGTGTGAAGTCAGGATCTTCAGGAGGGGGGCACACTTTGGTGGTCAGCCTATAGGTCCTCTCTTCAGTGGCTCTGCACAGATTTGCATCTGTGTTTTCCAGCAATTTCAGCTTCCTAGAATTCAAATTGGTTTTAGTCCAGAAAAATTAGTTAAATAACCTCGAATTCTTGCAAAAGTCGCAATAGTAGCATTCACGCCCGCAAGTGGCCACATCCATGCATCTGAGTTTGCCAATTGGTTGCACATTTATGTCCAATTTCATTGCTAATCTACTAATGTGCACGTCTAGAATTTGGTAGGTTGGCGAAGTTTTAGACTGTAAAGGACTAGAAACCGCTTACTGGGTGGCAGAGTAACGTCGATGGACATGTCGAAGCAGTCTGGCCAACTGAAATAAAATATTAGGCAACTTCAATTTTTAGAGACACGCTTGCAGGATTTTGCGAATTGAAATTTCTGCCAAAGTTTGGAATTAAGACTTTTGAAAACGAGCGGGCAGGATTCAGAAGATAATAATCAGAAGTTGACTTGAAGAAGACCGGGATTATAAGAGAAAATTATAAAAAAACCAGATTTTCGGAAATGGAGCAAAAAAAGCTGGGAAACGCCTCTGAGTCAGATTATAGACCGCATACCGTATTCTTTTAGGGAGTTGGCCTATCGTTTTTTCGCCTAACTTCTTTTTGAACCAATACTTTGTTTCAGCCAAAAAATTTTAACCAGCCTTGGCGTTCCGCCAGTCGCACTTTGGCCAATCCTTTGTTTCAGCCAATCGAGTTTTGGTCAATCCTTTATTTCAACCAGTCGGACTTTGGCCAATATAATACTGGAGCCAATCGAGTTTTGGCCAATGTTATACTTGAGCCAGTCGGGTTTCGACCAATCCTATACTACAATATTATATTATACTATATCCCCTACTATATAGAATTGTCCCAAACCTGACTGGCTCAAGTGTAACATTGGCCAAAACTCGATTGGCTGAAACAAAAGATTGGCCAAAGTTCGACTGGAGGAACGCCAAGGCTGGTTGAAAAAGAAGATCGCCCAAAACCGAATTTGTCCTGAGACGAAGTGTGGCCAAAATAGATTGGCCAATTCCCCCTCACCTAGTTTTCAATCTTCAAAAACTTTTTTGACTTTAAACTTTAATAAAAGATGCAATAAACATGACCTAAGCCCTGGTTTTCGTCTTGGAGGCCTGTTTATTAGAGAGGCCCTTCTAATAGAGAGGACCGATTCAATAGAGAGAATACGGTTGGTATTTCTACGGTTGTTACACTTTTCGACCCTGAAATGGCGCTTTTTCTGCCGGAAACGGCACTTCCTGGCGGAAATTTGAAAAAGCTTTTGTTTTCGAAGGATTTCTAATTACTTTTCAATTTTTTTTGACCAGCGTGTAGCCCAGGATCTCAGCTTTCTTACAAGCTATCAATTGACTGAATGAAATTTTCAAAAGTTGGAGGAAAAAATCTTTGAACAGAACAAATTTTTCCAAAAATTTGGTCCCTTTAAAGACCTTTTCTTCCGACTTTTTGAAACCTGATTTGGTCAGTTGATAGCTTCTAAGAAAGTTGAGATCCTGGGCTACACGCTGGTCAAAAAAAATGAAAACAAAAGCTCTTTCAAATTTCCGGCAGGAAAAGTGCCATTTCCGGCAGAAAAAAAGCGCCATTTCAGGGTCGAAAAGTATTTCAACCTATTTCTACAGCTAAACTAACTATACTTCGGTTTATTTGGCTGGTTTCAAGGGTTTGGAGAGTGAAATGCTTACGTTAACTGAACCACTCCATCCTCATTCCTTTGGCTGGGATGGCTGAACTGAGGATTGGCCAACTAAATGTCCTCAATCAGTCGCATGCCCCACTAATCCTAAATGCCAATACCTTCATTGGTTCAGTGCAGTTACTGCCCGTCAGTAAGTGACAACAGGGGCCATGGCGTGCATCCTTCAACCTTGCAATAAACAAATTTTTGCTAATAACCGCCTAAAAATAAAAAAGTACTGGACGAATGTGTGTAATAAGAATTTTTTCACCTCATAGGATCTGTCGCTAAAATTTTTCAAAAAGTTAATTTTGATTTCGGAGTTTATTGGAAAATATTTTTCACCTACCTAACTTTTCGCACTGACCCAGTTCCTATAGGCACATCCTTGTCGTTGTAGACAACTGTGTTACCATTTTTGTCAGCCACCACTTTTCCTGCGCTCTTGCCTTGGGCATCGTAGCATTGAGAAATTCCAGGAGTTTCGGCTTCAAATCAAAAAATAATAAATTTGCGATAAAAATGTGAAAAATAGGTTGTATTTTATCGGATATATGGCCAACCTATTTTTTTCGTCAGAATCAACACTGTGGTGTTTTACCTTGTCTTGGTCAATGGAACTGAGAAATTATCCTAATAGAATTATCCTAATAGAAACCCCGTCTTTAATAGTAAGATGACTAAGATTTCAGAGTTAGGGCTATTTTGGATTGACAATTTCAAGATTTTTAGGGGATTGAAAAATAGTAACCCCGGGGTTTCTATTAGAATAATTACGGTATATGCACTTTCGATCATGAGTCTTGTTCGGAATCATGTCGTAGGTAAGTGGATACTTGGGCTTACCTACTTGTATATAAACCTCCCTCCACACAAAATCAACTTTTGTTAAAGTGTTCCCAAACACCTCATGTCTAACTAAAATCACCTCAGAAGCTTGAAAACGCATTTTTTAAGTTCTGGTCAATAAGAAATTGAGTTTTGGGGTAATTGAAAAGTACCTTTTCATCCATTTTTAAATTGACTTGGGATGGAAAGGGACAAAAAGAGACCACTTTTGTGTATAAAGGAAGATGTTCAATATAGTTTAATTTACTGGGGCCTAGTGCATAAAGAAAGGCCCTGTGGCCCTTTTAGCCCCGTCCCATGTTGAAAAGCATGGTAAAACAGTCAAATGACCGAAAAAGAGGTCAAAGTAACAAATGATAAGTGCCCAAAACTCACTTTTTTATTGACCAGAACTTAAAAATAATGTCTTTTTTGAGCTTCTGAGGTTTTAAGACGTTAGCGTAAAGAGAGGGCCACATCTCACTTTACACCAGGGCTTATATCTGTACTTATTAATAAGATTTGTGCACTCAAAGTCACATTGTCTAAAATCACATTCTTACTTGACGTGGGTGTGGTTTTAGTCTAGTGACGATACGTTCGTGAGAAAGCACAAAAATGACCTAAAACATGTCGGACTCAATAACGAATCAAAGTTGAGGGGGTGGTTTTTTATGAAGAGGCTACACAGCCATTTTGAAAATGTATAATCATTTTTATTGTTTTCGACTGATAGTTAGAAAAAAATACCAGATGTCCGTATTCGGCCTCAGTGTTTATTGCTAATTTATACAACTAGCTTAAAACTGAATACCATTACATGTGGAAGAGCGTCCGCTTAGCGTGTGGAATGTGTTCAATTCCTACCTGCTTCAACTATATTTTGGGGGTTTTAGGTTTCAGGGAAACTTGGCAATCACGAAATTCGCCAAATTAAAATTCGCAGAAACGAAATTTTGCCAAATCGAATTTGGCAAACATAAAAGAAATATGGCAAAACACTTAATTTTAACAGACCACTAATATATTTTTCATAAATATCCGTAAGGAGACAGACAAATCCCTCGATGTTGTACGCATTCACAAAAAGAACCTGTGCAATAGTACTTCTCGGATCTGCGTCCAAACAGAGAGCTCACATAATCATTCTTGGAGACATCATTTGCTGACAATTGAGCCTCAGTTTTTTTCCCATTTTGCGTGATAGCATACTGGTATTTTCCCGATTTGTTTTTTTCCTTAAACAGAGCATTTTGAAATTATTACATAACAAGGTTTTTACCACAAACAAAAACTATTTATACCTTGTCCTCGAACCCTAAAGTTCCCTGGCCCTCATTTTTAGAGTGGGATGCCGGGTCCAGCTTGAAGTTGAACCTATCGTTTCTGGCCTCGAAATCAGTGTCACTGGGTTCTTTTAGCGAGCCATGGGCTATGGTGTCCAGTTCGTATTCACCATCTGCTTTTAAAAGGGCATGTTTACCCTCTTCGTCAACTTTTGTCTTTAATTGGGCACTGAAAATGGTGAGTTGTGGGCAAAAATTTGTGTTATTGAATAAATGCCAACTTGTGTCCCTCTACTTGAGCCAGACCTCCTTTGTCTCCAAAGCGCTGGACCTGAGCTCGAGCTCCCTGAGCTATTTCTGCCACTGCCACCTGAGGCAAAAATACGTGTATTTGAGAGGAATTCAAGGTTTCTTCTTAACACTCGCCCTGTCACGCGTAGTAATTGCTGCAATAGGCTCAGAATTTCTCGCTGATTCTTTCTAGTTTTATTCCAGATTTTTAAGTGGACCTTATGACCATTAAAAGGCCAATTTGAAAAACTTGTTTTTTGAAGCCATCATTTACTTTCATTGCAATAATTAATTAAAAATTGTTTGGCCATTGGCCATCCGGTATTTGCCAAATACGGTATTTCTTTTTAGTAAAAATCGCACATATAATAGTAGCAAGCACCTCAACGATATGTCGTTAGAAAGCCCGGAATCTACGCTTTCTGTTAAGCGTTAGCACGCATACAATGGCCAAACAATTTGAAATTAATTATTGCAATGAAAGTAAATAATGGCTTCAAAAACAAGTTTTTCAAATTGGCTTTTTAATGGTCATAAGGTCCACTTAAAAATCTGGAATAAAACTAGAAAGAATCAGCGAGAAATTCTGAGCCTATTGCAGCAATTACTACGCGTGACCGAGCGAATGTTAAAAATTCTTACATTTCCATGAGCAGAGGCGAGAAGTTGTTTTCGTTCAGTCAAAAGATCCAAAAACACCTTTTCTTTATCACTGGCGTCCAAGCCGACCTGTAAATTAACCAGAAATTAACTCATGTAGATTTAGGCTGATGTTTTTAGGATGGAGTAAGGTCAATTTGATCAGACCCAGAGACGTGGTTTTTTTTATTTCTACATACAAACAGTGTAGTGAGCCACCAGCCGGTGGTTGGTAGTTGAGAATTGTCTTGAAAATGACACTGCAAAAACTAGATAAGATCTCAGGTCTTTAGTTTGGACAGACCTTTACTTTCTACGGATGATTCTCAGATCGAAATCAACTCGTGACATTTTGGGTCCTAAACTTTGGAACTTTTAATTAAAAATCGACCATTTGTGGAACAAATTTCTTCGAAAAGTGGCATTGATGTATACCTGAATTCGTTGAAAGGTAAAAAAAAAATCGCCGAGCTAGATATAGATATTTTGAGTGGACCATGTAGAAAATTTGCAACACTCATCCAGTTAAAAAAATATCTCAGCTATCTCAATTTATTTTGACTTGATGGCAACTGATTTAACACGGTCAAGGCAGACCGTGACCAGCGTTGCTTTTTACTCAGAACTTCATGCCAGTAATTTTATTCCGATGGATTATTGAAAAATGGGTTTTTTGTGTGGAATTTTTGCTCCGTCAGTCCGATGTAGTTAGTTTAGGATTAGGTTTGGTTTTTTCGACATATCTTTTTTTTCCAAAGGCTTTTAATTCTAGTTAAAAGCTTATCAGGTGCAGAATTAATTGCGCTTTCTAATAAATACATATGTTCCTGTGAATGTTGAAGAAAATTAAATAAAAAACTTCTCCACCATTCATGGTACGGACTCTCTTTAGAATAATGGTAAGCACATCTTGTCCTGTGGTTAAATTTTTATGAACTTCATTTTTGTAAGAAAGAGCGTAATTTTAGGAACTTTTTGATACCAAAATATGTTGACCTAAATATATTGTAAACGTATTAATAAACAGACAAATAATGGACTTGACAAGTATGAGTTTGTTTCACAATTTTTTTAACAGGAAGCATTTTTACCGTTTAGGAAAAGTCACATTTTAGAAGCCGGGCCGCTGAAAGCCCGGGCCGGGCCGGCCCGAAAAGCTCGCCATATATGACTTTCCAAAATCCCGCATTTTTAAATTTCCTTCGACCTATTCCTTCGACTTGACTTTTTTCCCACCTCTCCTACCAAATTATCATCAAATTCTTATTACAAGACTAACATTAATCTTCCACAGTGATCTCACATTGCTTTAAGTATATGCCTCATTTAAGACCATCAAGGTTCCTACTCTTCATGCTGCGTGCCCACTTTTGGTTGATCTTCGAAAGCAATTCCGGCAGCTCCAAAATGACCCAAGCAGCAGCGTCTTTCCCAATTTTTTCAAAAGTTTCAAAGAGCTATAAATTGTCACTAGTTGATTTTATACCTGTTCTACCTCTCAATTTTACTTCGAAGCTTTTATTGCACCATTGCACATCCTATTTACAGGGTGACCCATTATAAACGCCCTATTTTATTATTGTCATAAGTTTTTCTATTCGTGATTTTTTCATGAAATCTTTTTTTATTGTAAAAAGGAGACTCTAGGCAAGAGAATGACACCAAAAGCTACTTTTATTGTATTTCCATTGTTAATAATTTCAAGCCTTTTAAAAAACAGGCCATTAGTCGTCGTAAGTTTCCAGTGGAGATATCGAAGAGAATTCGGACTATATGCTAAGGAAAATCAATCAAGCAATGGCATACAAAGTTTCAGAAAGGTATTTTTTTGGCGAAAAACAAGAAGAGAGTCGGAGCAAAGGTTTTCCCTTCTTTTTTGATGTTTTGCTCATTTTATTTTCAGTATGTGCAAACTCCAGAGAAGACAGCAGAGGTGATAGAGCTTTTTGATGTTTTTCCGTTTTTTATATTATGTTAAAGTTTTATTACAAATTTGATGTTATTAACTTGCCTAAAGTGTCCTTTTTTCAATAAAAAAAGATCCCACCGAAAAATCACAAATTCAAAAAGTTATGACAAAAATAAATGAAGGCTTTTATAGTGGGCAACCCTGTATTATAATCATTAAAAAACCTTACCTGCTGAACCTGCTGGCCGGTTTTGTCCAACCATGAAGAGTCCACATCAATATGTTTCCTTGCTTCATTGATGGCCACATGATTAGGTCTAACATTCTGGCCCCACACCCCTATTTGCACACCCAAAATCAGCACTACAAACACAAAAAACAGGGATTGCTGACCAGCACTCAGCATATTCCAAACCTGCAAAAGAACAAGTCAGTCAATGAAAGTGGAAACAATCAAATTGAGAACAGGGAAAAGGGATGCTGGATGCAGCAATTATCGATGGATTTTCTTGGATTGAACAAGGAGGTAATCCAATTTACCGTGTTTTCGCTTGGCTGCTGCTGATGATCTACCGACCAGATGGTCTGACTGGCTATCCACCGCAATAAAAATGTAGAGAATAGTGCCTGCGGCTATGTATTACGCATGCGATGGTGATTACCCAATGCTGCTTCAGTGGATCTCTTCTTTTTTTCGGTTCTTCTGTGACCAGAAAACATGCGCAAGTTGTGGTGATTCACTCTTGTTTTCAGTTGTTACAGGGTGCTTTTTGTGAGGATATGGCCAGTTAGCAACGATTTTTCGAATTTTGTATTTTTTTTTCAACAAAAAAAATATTTACCAGCGTATGTTATATATAACATACGTTATATAACATAATATATGTGTAATTTTCCTTCTGAGATCCCTAGTAGCTAAAATGTTCTCGGGAATCCTAATCACAAAGCATAATTTAAGAAAGATGCTTGGCTGCTGAGATATGACCTAAAGTACCGTACCGTCAATTTTCCGCCGACCAATTCAATTCGATTTCTGTTTTCACGTTAAAGTTTCTTCTGTGAATGACTTTTTTCTCCCATTTTCCTTGTTATTTTTACTGCCTTATTCTACTGCAAATCCATATGCTTTTAACTCAGAACATGGAAATAAGAACTTCGTCCATGAAGGTCGAATATACTATAAGAATCGTGATCTGAAAGGAGGTAACAAAGGCAAAGTTTCTACAAATTGTGATATTAATGGATGAAGAAGCAGAGCCTGGTTTCGGATCACAAGCGGAAAATTCATCAAGTATGTTTCTTCGATTTTATAATTTTTTGACTGGAAAACCAGTGTTTATTTAAGACTCGTAACGCTTCACGGCTGCGAAGCCAACCCGTCTCATGTATTCGCCACAGCAATTTGGAATGAAGAGAAGCAATGGTAAAGCCTTTAAGTGCTGACGTTTTTCTTGTTATGTTTTTATTTTTGCAGAGAACTGGCGAAATCATCCAGCAAGTGAGAATTCAGGCAAGAATCTCAGGCATTCAAGACAGTCTTCCGGAGGTTGACAACCGAAAACCAGGAATCCTGCGGGCTAGAACGGATTCCGATGATTGCAAACCACCACCTATTCGATCGTAAGTTAAAGTTAGTCTTTTTATTTTTATGAAATCACAAATTTTTTTTAAGGACATCGTCATTCCGCTTGGGTACCGCCTCTACGAAGCCGTCAGTGGAAGAGAGCCAGATGAATTTCTTCTGTTCGACTCAGGAATGGAAAAAGAAATCGGAGGATGGATTCTTGGTTTCGGGCGCAAAAGTTATGCTCAGTGGATGAGCAGTGTCAAGAAGATCTACGGTGATGAAATTTTTCTGATAACTCCTCCTCTTTTCGCATAGGTAATGGTCGTTAAGTTTGAGATAAACAGTGCTTTCAGTGGAGAACGAGAAGGTGTGCAACGCTCAACTTATCGAAGCCGTTCGTCGACATCCCCAGCTCTATGACAAGGCCGACAAAGAGAACATGAATCAGCATGGAGAATCAGATGTCTGAGATAATATCACCGAGTCAATGGGTGTTGAGCTGATCAGCAGTAAGTTTCTTGGAAATTTGTATTTCCCATATTTTTTCAACTTTTCAGGTGGCTTGGAGGCGGCTGCAGTCTGGAAAAATTTGCGAGTGAAGCATAAGATAGCCAACAAGAAAGTTTGCAACCCGAGTGGAAGTGCTGCAACAAAGGATGGATTCATTACTATGACATGGCCTTTCTCAACTCACATTTGGAAGAGCGTACGAAGCACACTTCTTTTATGGCTACAGCTCAGATTACTCTGGACGATAATGACAGCGAAGAAACTTCGAATGGTGCGCCTCGTTAGAAAAAATTTCTGATTTGACTTTCATATTTCTTTTAATAAGCTCTCCACCGGAATCGAAAAGTCGCAAGAAATTGGAAAAGCGAAGCACCCCAAACCGCCACGAAGCCAAAGGTTTGTAAATGAAGTTGTACTGGTCTTTTCTATCTAGATTTATGGGATAATCCTCGAAAAAAGAAACAGCGTGCAGATTCTGAGCTGGATTCAGCTATATTGGATCTTGTGAAAAAGAATGATGTGAGCCCTCTGGCCATGGAAGTGGAGGACAGGCTGAAGCAAGTTATTGCTACTGGTGATAAATCTATGATTGCTTTCTTCAAAACGAGCATCCGCATCTTTCTAAATGAATACGACGAATCATGTTTAGCTTGAAGAAATATTGCGAAAATGTTGTCCACGAACATTTTCTTCAAGCTAAAGCTGAAGCTCAATCCTCAACTGCAAACGCGTTCATTAGATCACGGATTGAAATTGAAGATTGAGGATTGAAGAATTTTTAATGAAAGGTCTAATGAAAATCCTCAATCCTCAATCTTTCATTGTAAATGGGGCATTAATTTGCAACTCACCTCTTTGGGTAAAAATTAAAAGGTAATTTGTTTGAGAGCAGTGAAGAAGGGGGTTAAAAACAAAAAGCTAAAATAATTTCGAAACCTTAAAGGGGCATGCCCGTTGGTGCACCCGAATCGGTGCCCGCCAATTCAAAAAATTTCCCTAATCATTGTATTTCTGTACGGATTTTTTAACAAGGCCTAGACTGCTCTTGGGCCTGGACTCAGGGGTCCCAATTTACCTGATAAATCAGGCTTTGCCTGATTTTTGACCACGCTGCCTGATTTTTTGTTTTGAAAAATCAGGCAAAAAGTTAAAAAAAAATTGTGAATTTTGAATTGAAAATTTTGTCCATATCTTTGTTGCGCATTGCGCACCACTTCTAATTTTTGTCTAACGTTTTGTGTTTGTTTTGCTTTTACCGTTCTTGCTTATCTGTCTATTTTCTGCCTTTACGGTTACTATATTTCTGCTTTCAGTGTATTTACCAACTGTCAAATGGACCGCGTTTATAGCTTGTTTGAACCAAAGCAGAAGAAATCGCGAACCGGTGAAGAAGGAAAGCAAAATGCAAACAGTGAACAAGAGCAGGCAAGCAATCAGCTGGAATCGGCAAGTAGCGATGAGGGAAATCTCAGCGGGTTGGATGATGGACAGGCAACTTTTTAATTATATTTCTCAGCAGATCCTAATGTTAAGATGTTCTGTAGATCGTTGCCGGCGGCCAAAGAAAGCATTCGCATGACACGCCTACAGGAGGATTAACAAAATTCAGTGCTGCCTACGCTTTGAAATATCCAAGGATTATGGCGTCAGAAAAGAAGGGAACCGGATGGTTTTACTGCGAAGTCTGTGGCGTCGACAGGAAGCTGGGCAAAATGGGCGAGGGCGCAATCGAAAGACATGTCGAGAAGGAAGTACATACGTCGAATCTCAAGGCTGCCAATGCAAGCGTTCCATTTACCAATTTTGCAAAGAAGATTAATGTAAGTCCATGCCTTATTGATGAATTCATGTGGACGAAACAGTATGTTTTATTTTCAGCGCAAAGAAGAAGAGAAAGCCATTGCTGCGGAATTGACGTTTGCCTACCACTGCGTGAAGCACAATTATTCGATGAATTCTACATCTTGTTCTTCAAAGCTAATTCCGGTCTTGTTCTCGGATTCCTCAGCTCAACGCTTTGCCTCGTCTTACACAAAGACTACTGCATTGATCAAAGGTTAGAAATTTCTTTGACGCACATTAGCTTGTTATTAATATTTTCTTCAGGTGTTATTTTTCCGCATCTTAAACTCATCGATGAAATCAGCGCAAACGGAGGGTATTTTTCGATTGGCCTCGATGCTAGCAATCACGGCGGAACAAAGATTTGGGCTCTTGTCATCAGGTAACATACTAAAAGCCAGTTTTGTGCAAAACGCACTTCTGTTCAGATACTTCTCACGCACTGGAATCAAGAATCGCGTATTACAAGTTCAGTCGATGTCAAGCGAGACGGCTGTTAATATGGCGGAACTCATCAAGGTGAATCTGGTTGGCTGCAGTTTGGATCCAAAGAAAATGGTGTCTTTTACTGGCGACAATACTACATCAAACTTTGGTGGCGAGAAACGAGGAGGTTCTAACAACGTCTTTGCTATACTGAAACGAGGCTGACAACTTTGTAGTTCCAGACTTGAAACATTTTTTAAAATTTAGAACTGAACAGGAACTTGCTCGGAATCGGATGCTCTTCTCATATCTCTCACAATGCAGCTAGATTCGCTTCGGGAAGAATGGACTCGGATTTGGAGGCATTTGCATTGATGATTCGATCTTACTTCTCCGGACATGCACAAAGACAGGAAAATTTCGAAAACATCGCTGCTGAACTTCAGGTTTTTATGGCAACCGTTTAATTTTCTAATGGTGAATACTTCTAGGTGAAAGTCGTCAAATTGCCGAAGAAAGCTCAAACTCGCTGGCTAACAATGGGACAATTGGCAGGTGCTATTCTGACGATGTGGGCTCCGCTTGAGAAGTATTTTGGCGTCAGTGAAGATTGCGGTAGGATGTTGAAAAAGGTATTTGGAGATGAAAAGAATTCGTTGAAATCAAAGACGGCATTCTCCTTTCTGGTGTTTATTCTCGGTCAATTTAATCGATTCAACTGTCAAACACAGGTAAGCTTACTAACTTGATATTGTCACTTCGATCAGAGTGCTTTATATAAACTTTCAGAATACTTCGTTGACGATTCCAGAGCTAGTTTCACTTGTATCTCGTTTCAAGTTGCTGCTTCGCGGATATTCAAATGATTCGTTCTATGGCTCATCAACAGCTGATCTACTTGCACTGCTGGACAAAAAAATCTCTTCGTACGACACGATTGAGTTTGGAAAGAGCTTTCAAGGTTATTTAGTTTGCTCAAAATAGCGCAGCGGTATAATTCTTCGCATTACAGGCATTCTACGAAGATGCGTTGGATTATCTCAGCAAATGGTTCCTCTTTCTCGATGATCTTTCTGAAATGCATTGGCTTGATCTCGGCGCATCGAATATCAACTTCAATGAGGTGGCTAAGTCTTTCTATCACTTTGTCTCTAACGATCCTGACGAGCGCGACCAACTCTTCGACGAAGTGGTTGAAATAAATGGTAGGCATTTAAAGGTTAGAGAACGGTAGTAATTCTGGTTTTATAGGAAATCTAGAAAGACTGAGGGACACAGAATTCGATCAACTAGATGTCGCCGGAAAATGGAATATTCTCTTCAAAAGCAAAAACATCGTTCAAATGAAAAAACTAGTCTCTGCCTGGCTCAGTGTCTTTTCATCGAATTCGTTCTGTGAGTCAGTCTTCTCGATCACCAAAGCTCTTTGGACAGATGAAAGAAACAGCTTTTTCGTCGAAACAGTTAATTCATTTGTTTGCGTGAAAAGTAACTCTGATTTTGATTGTTCTCATGCTTACGATTACTTTTTGGCAAATACTGAGTTGGTGAAAAAAAGCAAGAGGAGTGGAAAAGTATGCCTTTAGTCACTGAATGTTTGTTTTCATTGTTTTAATAAAGAATTTCGATGTTTTTGAATTTTTGGCTTGTTTTTTGGCTTTGGCTTGTTTTTGATCTCATGCCTGATTTTTCAAAATTTTTTACTACAAATGCCTGATTTTTGAAGGTCCATGCCTGATATTTTGAAATTATGGTTGGGACCCCTGCCTGGACTGCTCTTTTAAGTATAGTTTTGTTAGAAACCCAATCAGAAAACTCGTACAGAAATCCAATGATTAGGAAAAATGTTTGAATTGGCGGGCACCAATTTTGAAAGCACGAGTATGTCCCTTTAATCAATAAAATATACTATTAAAAAATACGACTTTTTAATGAGAAATGCAAATGAACATAATTAGTAAATGGTATTTGTAAAAGAAAATCGATTATTTTGATAACCTGATAAATGAGGTCATAAAGGCTTTTGATGCATTATTTTTTAGAAGGTAAAAAATTACTATGAGCTTTAGTTTTATAGCTGCACTTATACTTGGATTTATTTTAATGTTGAACTCAATGGAAGCAAAAGGTAAATGCGGACTGACAAAAGTTTCAAATCACCGTGCTTTTCTTTGATTGATGAAAGAAATTGTTTTCACTCACAATATTAGGGCTTGGCTTCAGTAAATCGTAAAAAGTTGTTTTTCGGTGTTTTCAAATTATTATTTTTTGACCAGCATGTAGCCCTGCTATTCTAGTTTCGAATGAGGTATAAATTGACCCGTTGTGATCCAAAAACTGATAAAATTAAGTTTTTATGAAAAAACTTTTTTTTTTGTAATTGATTGTTCTTCAACTTATTCTAATCACAATGGGTCACAATGTCAAAAACTGGAGCACCGGCAATCTAACTTAGGTCACAGCTCGTATAGCTAATAAAAAGTTTGGTTGAGTATTGAGCGCTGTAACAACAACTCTAACACTATGTTGTAGCGCAGATCGAGAGCTACGAAACCCGGTTTGCAAAAAATTTCAAAATAGAACAGTTATTAAATAGAGCTATCATTTGAAAAAAAATAAGGAAAAGCTTGGTTCTTAGGGGCTATGGTGATCCCACCCCTTTTGGATGAGTACGAATCTGGATGAATACGCCTTCCAATGACTTCATAAAGTGTTGCAGCATCTCTTTAATTAGGAATTTCAAGCTACCTAACATTACAGCATTTTATTAACCGTTTGGTTTTGAAAACAACAAAAATGGGTGGTGTCCCGATAACCCATAAGAACAAAAACTTTTTTTAAAAATTACAAATTTAGGCTTTAAAGTGACAAGATCGTTTAAAACTCGTCCTACTCCAATTAATAAACCAAGGATGACCACGCCTAAAATCGGCAAAATTACCACTCATAAACCAAGATCAACACAAAAAAGACGGTATAAATTCACAAAAGTGTCCAGAAGACACACCTGGAAGCAAGAGCGTGCACCTGAGAATCGACCTAAGGGTTTCAACAAATGCATTTTGAAGAAGTGTAGCAGGAAAGCGCATTGTAAAAACGCAGGCAAAGACTGTATTTATTGCAATACATTGCTTAGGATATGCACCATTTACAGGGGCCGACGTAAGTGTTTCACATTTATAGATGTGAAATAAGTTGATGGCAGAAGTTTAAAAAATCTATTCTAATTAACACTCCGATTCCGGTGCGTGACTTTTGGGACTCCTAACTCACAATTTCACGCTGAACACGATGGTATTATTGGTTTCGAATTTTTTTTATAAAACCTTACGCTAGAGCCTCTTGAAAGTATGAAGTTTTTTTGTCTTGGCACGAAAGTACAAAAAAAAGTCGCAACTTGTTATATACTTAATGTTTTTATGACCGGCAAAATGTATCTTGTAGAGCAGTAGGGTTGTCGATCGATTTGAAATATTGCACTGCAGTCAACCCAAATGATAATTTTATAAAAACGACCTATTTTACA
Source organism: Ditylenchus weischeri (assembly GCA_029231635.1). Lineage (NCBI taxonomy): Eukaryota > Metazoa > Nematoda > Chromadorea > Rhabditida > Anguinidae > Ditylenchus > Ditylenchus weischeri. The sequence goes on from JAMRYI010000010.1 coordinate 496,120, forward strand.
GAGGCCATAGCTTTTTTTAGAATAAAATTTTTATAATTTTTTTGGAGATTCATAATCTTCATGAAATTAAAAAAAACGGTCACCATTCTGCACTCAGTCTGTGCAGTGTGAAAAAAATTATGATCATTTGAAGATGAATTTTCATCAAAGGCTGAAGTTGTAGCATTTGAAGTTTCTCGGCACCATAATTTGTATAATAGCCAGACAAATAAGTAGTTAAAAAATAGCCCTGCTTCTGCTTTATATGTTTGTCGATCGATTAATCGAAAATTATTGAAATCGAGAAATAATCGAGGTTTTTTTCGATATTTTCGATAATCGAAAAATTTAAAATCGATCGACAACCCTACTGCTCTTCAAGATACATTTTACAGATTTTTGCACATTAAGTATATAATGAGTTGCGACTGTGTTTCGTACTTTCGTGCCAAGACAAAAAAAAATAAAAAATTTCAAACTTTCAAAATACTCTAGCAAAAAGTTTTATAGGAAAAATTTCAAAACTAATAACACCATCATGTTCAACGTGAAATTGTGAGTTAGGTGTTCCAAAAGTCACGCATCGGGATCGGAGTGTTAAATAGAATAGATTTAAACTTCTGTCTTTTTTCTTTCAACTTTTTTTTCAAGCGTCAGTTTTCTTCAATAATATTATTACGCTTTTTAGGATCTTTTACTTTGACAAAATTCATATTTAAATAATAAAAAATAATAATAAAAGTTTCTATCAAATTTTTCATCACTAAGAAAAGGGTGCCGACTTTGCAAACTATTCGTGAACAAAAAGTTGTTGAAACTTTGCCTTATAGTGAAATTGAAAAACTGCCCAAGGTTTTACAAAACAGAGTATTAATTATAAACAAAATATTTCAAATCGATGATGATGAATTGTTCGAACGTGAAAAATATACTTCTGTTTTCAAATTTATTAAAGAGATATTTTAACATGAAGAAAAAAGCATTTTTTGATGAAAAACAACGCTTACAAAAAATGTTTATTGAAAATATAGTAGTGAGAAAAGAACAGTATCTATTAGGTCGTCCAATAAGTTTTGAGAAAAAGCACGTGGATTCGCTTTAATTTTCAAAGTGCATCATTTCGCACATTTGGCAATGATGTCTCTACGTGTCATATACCATTTTGTAGTTGTTATTAAAAAATAGGATCAAAAATAGGAAAATAAAAAATGTGCATAAATTTACCTAACTTGAGAAATTATTTGTTTTTTTATTTTTGGTCCAATTTTGTTATAACAAAGAGCCGGTTAATACGACATTCAAAAGAGGAGAGAACGGGCTACAAAATGGTATATGACTGACATCATTGTCAAATGTGCCAAATGATGCACTTTGAAAATTAAAGCGAATCCACGTACTTTTTCTCAAAACTTATTGGACAACCTAATAATAAGAATTAAAAAGCATCAATTTGTACAATTGAACAGGATAAAATAGCTTTGAATATTGATGATAGAAATGACTATAAACGGTGTACTTTAGATAATAAATACGATACTCTCGCTCAAGGACATTACAAAATTGTGATATAATTATATGAAAACTTTTTAAATACAGTATCTGAATTGCAAAAATTATTTCGTAATGAACTTCTTGACAACGTTGCTAAGTTAAAAATTATGAAAACTATATCTTTACGAAAATGCAACAAAAAAGAGCTGATTAATATATTATACATTCATAAGATATTTCCATATGATGATTTAATTTGAAAAAAGAATGGGTATATTCATCAAGTCTATACATGTTTTCGTGTATTTTGTCTTTTTTTATTCATACAAAAATTTCATAAATAGCTGCGCTCGAACCTGCCTTTTGTATACTACTTTAATTTTAAAAAAATCACAAAAGTTTGTCGAACTTTTATGAAATCTGAAAAAATTGATTATGATGAAACTGGTACTGACATTTCTAGTCAGGGTCTATTGTTCAGGGTCCATTGTTTATGTCAGTTTGCATCAAGCAACCTTAAAATAAACATTTGCTAATTTTCGATAAGATGACTACCATAGTGCTCACACTAAATTGTAAATATGTTCTAGGTGATGGGGTTTGCAAGTATCCCCGGGATTGCAAGCGCAAAAAGAAATGTACAAGAAACAAAAATTCAATCCGAAATCGGTCTGGAGGTGACCAAATGGGACAAGCTACTTGCACTTCCCCTAAAACCAGAAGTAGATTTACTAGATGCTTTAAAGCAAAAGAATTAAAAAAAGATTATCTAAAGTATTTAGACACATGCCCAATACAGAAATATGGGACGGTATATCCTCAATGCACTGAAGCAGCTCAATGCAACGGCTTTAATCACGCACCTATTTGCAATGATGGATGTTGTGGTCAGTTTTGTGTAATATTAGGTCACTCGGGAAATTCGCAGCATCTTAAAATTTTCTAATCATTATTTTTTCCGGAGGATTTTTGCAAAAAGTTGAAGATCCCCAGATCCCAAATCCATTGTTAATGCCCGATGTTCTGCAGAACTTATTCTTAGAGACGGAAAGAGGCCTCCGGGCGGGATTTCGGCCGAAAAAATTTCGGTATCGGGACTTTCGCTAAAAAAATCGGGATTCCGTTCAAATTTCAGGCTTTTTTCATTTTTCGTTTTTTTGCAGGAAATCACACACATAAATTGCTTTATACATAATTAGCCAATTTTCTTTGACACAAAAATGAGCAAATATCACATAAGACATGTGCACATGACATACTACACACGACACAAAACACAAACAACGAAAAAACATAAAAACATCGAATTACCTACCCCTTACTTGAAACTCATTTACGATTGAAACTCCAGTCCAACCACTTCAAGTATTAACCATTCATGAAGCACTTAGACTGGATAATGATTCATACTCGAGTCAACACGACTTCGATTCTCAGAAAAAATTTAAATGCTCGATAAAATCCAAGAAAAAATGGTAATTTTCTCTAATTAAACGACCGATTGGTTTATTTTTCAACATCCTTCTAGGAATCGGTTCATTAAAGCAAGTCGATTAATTAAAGAAAATACAGTATAATTACAACTTTCATTATTTTTCTTATTTATTTCATTATTCCATTCTCGGCAAACCGGCACCCGATAATCCGGCACCATGAGCCCGGTCCTGTCAAAATAAATTAGTCTCGACAACCCGGCACTCCGGGCTGGTCCCCAGGGATGCCGGGTTGTCGAGAGTAGACTTTACTTTGTTTAATTTGCTATTTTTAGTCTAATTTAACACTCATGATTGCTAAAGATTGTTTACCCTGCAAATCTAAATAAATTTTAGATGAGTGACATTTGGAGACAGCACCCCAAGTGCAAACCGCCCCCTCACAAAGAGTATGAGTTCTCTAGGCCTGAAAATGGTGAGAGAGTTCATGCTTTTTGGGGTTTTACGGCTAGAGAATTATACTCTTTGGAGGAGGGGGTGCACGGTATTCGGAAGATCGCACTTTTTACGAAACTATCGGCCGTGGAAGACGAAAAGACGATTAAGATGTCAAATGGCATTACAAAAGCTCTTTTTACGCATGCAAACACTGAGAAATATTCGCCAACAAGCTAAAAAGTATTGAAAAAGAGCAAAAGTCGCAAAAGAACGCGATAAACCTAAACCCTGAAATTTTGACCAGGGCCCTGAATTTTTTTCGAGCAACCCTGTAACTCTGACCCGAAATTTTTGGGTGATAAAACCCTGACCCGAAATCCGCCCTGAAGGCATTTTTCTGTCTCTACTTTCGAGTCATTTAAAATTTCGCCATGACGGACTTACATACATCTCCCTTTCAGTATATTAGAAGAATTCAACTTGATGAACCGATTCTACTGAATGAATCGATACAACGCACTGATTTTATTCAAGCAAATGAAAAGATCTGCAAAAAAATAATTTTTATTGACAAAAAAAATACAGACAAATGATACTACTGCGATTTTCTTGGACGTCATTCTTGAGCATTTAGCAGGAAGGCTTGTAACCACCAAAGAAAAAGCAGCCGCCAGTTCCAACACCCGGATAATGAGAATACACGACACACGACGTATGAACGTGAAAATGATAAGAACAAATATTGTTGACGACTTGTTTAGACCGAGTTGTTAATTTGAGACTCAACTATGAGCCACAGTCCAGTCCAAGCACTTCAAGTATTTACCATTATCGAAGCTTTCGTCAAGCTAGAGTGAACTTTGGATGATGACTGCTCAAAACACACAAACACATTCCAATATAAATATAAAAATCAATCACCGATCTAAAATATTTATTTTTAGTGCCATGCAAAGCCCAGCAAACTTATTCGCAGACTGACCACGGCTTTTTCTCCTGCGCAGACTCTTCGAACACCAAAATGGGCAGTCTTCAGTATGACATCAAAGGCCAAACCTACCATATAAGCCACCTCAAAACCAGCGATGCTTACCAGAACCGCAAGGTTGGCACTGTGATAATGGATGAATTCCTGGGATATGCCGAGAAAAGTGGAGCTAAACAAGTGACTTTGACTGTAAGAAAATCCAATCCACACGCCATTAAACTGTATAGAAACTTTGGATTTGTAGAAGATAACAATGTTGATGGTGAAAACATATATCCTGGATGGCTGAATATGGTCAAGAAATTCAATATTTCGTGAAATATGTGTCTTAATTTTCTTAATTTACAAATAAAATTAATGCTACTTCTTAGGTTGACATCACACCTTCGAATTTTCGGCTTTTTGCAAATTTAAACCGAAGACTGAAAATGAGAGCAAGATAGAGGATACGCGAGGCGAGACCAAAAGAATGACAGCATACACCAAGAAAAGAGCCATAATTGTGCAACCAAAGGCTGAAAAAGCTCAAGTTCAAAACTGAGCAAAATACAAAGGTGTGATGTCAACCGAAGAAGTACCTAATTGATTTTACTTTTTTTGCAAAAAGTTTTGATGTTCAGGGTAGCTTATTAAAAAAACTTTACTTTTCTGCTAGGATAGCCAGGGGCGACTTATTTAATCAACACGCTACTCATGTAATAGATTACTTTGAGTTTCGGCTCATTTTTCGAAAAAAATATATAATATCCAGTATTTACTCACGTATCCTACCAGCAATCTAGCGCACTCGGCTCCAGCGCACCTACAAGGTGTGTCAAAAAAACTTGACCGCCTAAAAAAATTGGTGTACGTAATGCATTGCCTGGCCGATTTCCGAATTTTTCGGAAATCTCCGCAGTGTATGACTTTTGATTGGAACAGTAAATCGTTCTACTTATATATATAGTTTTTCTGTTCTTTTACTTGTTGGTTTTGAGAAAGGCTCTATGCTGGGGTTGAGAAACACTCTTTACTATGCCCGAATTCATATTGGCTCTCAAACACACTGTAAATGTTATTTTCTATGAAAAACATTGCAGAGGAGTAGATAAAATATGACTTGCGTTAACAAATTGCTTTAGAAAATTAATTTCAATTGTTTTAGCGAAGTGGTCAAGTTTTTTCGACACACCCTGTATGTACAGGGTGTTTCAAGAAATCCGCAGGATTTGAAATGGCTATAACTTTTTTTCTAGACAGTTTTTCGAATTTCTGTAAACGCCAATCGTTTTCTCTTGACGGGCATTTTTGTTTTTCATATCTAACTCGAAATTTTTTTTTTTAATTTTTTCACTTTTTTGCCTTGGTCCCCCCTTTGGTCCAAAAATGACCATTTCTGGAGTCTGGTATTTGTATTTTTCACGCTATTCATTTTGTTGCTCTTTTCAGGCTACTCTGATAAATGGTTTTCACCGCTCAAGAAAAGCGTTTTGCGTGGTCGAATATGGAAAATTCGGAGTCCGATTCGAGTTCAAAGGAGTTTCCGTCGCCATTACCAGCTTCCGCGACGAGCAGATGTTCCACATGAGAAGAGGATCAAAGAATGGTTTGTAAAGTTTTTGATTCGGGTGATGTGAAGCGAAAGAAGAGGACGAATACAAAGTTAGTGTTCTATTGTTCTAATTGTTTTCCTTTTTCACATTTTGATGGCTTTTTAAAGATGGGTACGCACTGAACTGAAAGAGGCTGAGGTTATTGAATGCTTTCGTCAGGATCCACACACAACCACTCGGGAATTGGCTCTTCAAGACGATCTACCATCTGCTTCAACAATCTGGAGGATTCTTCATGTTAGTTGTTTCAATTCTTCTTCACGTGTGTTGTTTAACGAGAATTAGTGAATTTTAGGAAGCTAAATTCCATCCCTACAAGATGCACCATCGTCAGGAAATCAGTGAAGTGAATCGTGGTGTACGCGTGGAGCATGCTATCAACCAATTGGGCCTATTCGATATTTCAGAAAGATTCCTCAACAACGTTCTTTTCTCAGACGAGTGCCACTTCCATATTCACAGCGGAATTAATCACCAGGTTACTTGATTTTTTGAATTTTTCCCCTACCACCTCATCATTACAGAACTTTCGATATTGGTCTGATCAGAACCCGCATTGGTACCGTGAAGAGCCGTTGCACTCTCCTCGCATCACAGTTTGGGCTGCTCTTGGACGTCGTGGTGTAATTGGACCGATCTTCTTCGACGGGAATGTGAATGGCGCCAGCTATCTCAGAATGCTTCGAGATGAGTTCTTACCAAGAATTCAAGGTTGTTCCTTAGTGCCTTATTGTTTGTTGCATGCTGACTTTTTTGTTTTTGTTGTGTAGGTGCGCAAAATCTAATGTTTATGCAAGACGGCGCTCCTCCACACTGGGCTAGAGATGTTCGCCACTGGCTCGATGAACAATTTCCTTTGAGGTGGATGGGACGTGGAACGCAAGATGAACCTGCTCCTTTCCGGTGGCCACCAAACTCGCCAGACTTGACGCCGTGTGATTTTTTTCTTGTGGGGCCATCTGAAGAGCTGTATCTACCGTACACAACCAGCCGACTTGAATGATTTGCGAGCCAGAATCGTCCAGGAGTTTGAAGTCCTCCCGGGAGAGATGGTCCGCCGTTCAATTGATTCCTACGTCCGGAGGCTCGAGCGATGCATTGAAGTGGAGGGAAGAATTGTTGAGCAAAGCTATGCTGATGTTAGGAATTGATAGTTTCTTGTGATGATGTTACATGTTGTTATGAATAAAGTCATTTTCGGGCATGTTTTGAGTACCAATGAAAATGGTCATTTTTGGACCAAAGGGGGGACCAAGGCAAAAAAGTGAAAAAATTAAAAAAAAAAAATTTTCGAGTTAGATATGAAAAACAAAAATGCCCGTCAAGAGAAAACGATTGGCGTTTACAGAAATTCGAAAAACGGTCTAGAAAAAAAGTTATAGCCATTTCAAATCCTGCGGATTTCTTGAAACACCCTGTATACGGTCTGGGCAACTTTCCAGAAAAAAAACTCGCGGGGTGCTTCAAAGCATACTTTTAGCACAGTAAATTACAGCATGGATATCTGCAAAATACCAAAAAGTCACTCATTGTGACACACACTTTTAAGATACTCTGGCCTACCTCGCGCCTAAGGGTAAAAATCGGCGCACGCCTCCGTGCCTGTGTCGGAGCACGAGCAGGTATGCATATCGACATTAAAACATTAATTTATTGGTTAATAAGTTAAAGCATTTCAACTACAAATTATAAATAAAATATACCCTGTCGACTGCTCAACACATTCTCTTGAATTCTTATTTAACAAATCCAACCCCAAATTCAACAACAACAAATCCCTTCAGTAAATAGTCTTCTTCATACCTAATTTTTAGGTCTTTTTAGGTCATTTATTATCCATTTACGCGGACAAATGTTTGACTGAGTGGAAGAACCAGTTGATGCTTGTGAACCTGCAGAATTTCGCTCAAAAATTACTTTTAAAATTTATTGTAAACACACCAGCCGGATTTGATGACATCCTCAAAAATTTGTTCGAAGGCCGCTTGCACGTCTTTTCGCTCCATTCGTTCATACCTGAATAAAAGTTGTAGTTCTAGGAAAATTTTGCATTTTTCTTACATAAGAGATGTGCGCAGAAATTCAATATCATGCTCAGTTCTAAATGTGAAAAACTCAGTTTGTTCGATTTTATAATAGGGTGGCCCATTTCCCGCCCCTTTTAATTTGGCAATAACTTTGAGAAAAATCAGATTATCACCATCCTTTTTATATTTTATCTATACTTTAGGAAACATTTCTGGGAATTTTTTTTAAAAACGTTGTTTGTCTACCAACAAGTCATCCTTTTTAATAAAAAGTGTAATTTAACAAAATTAAATTCCAAAGAGGGGAATAGGGGAAAGAGGGGAAAATCGTTTTTCTCACTCAAATGTAGCCTTGAGAACATAAAACTACGCACAATTTTTTTTGTTTGTACACAAAAGAATCAAACATGTTCGATGTTCAAAAATCGAGTAGTCGGAGGCGCGCCTCCGACTACTGTATGTGAACACGCAAGAGTCGGAGGCGCAGTCGGAGTCATGGGCGAGTATGTAAACACGAGTGTTCACATGGGTAGTCGGAGACGGAGGTGAAGTAGTAGTCGGAGGCGCAGTTGTAGGCGGAGTCACATTATGTGAACACCTGCGCCTCTGCCTTCGACTTTTGTGTTCACATAGGTAGTTGGAGACAGAGTTGTGAATGTAGCTTTACAAATCTTGTTCTGCGTCTTGCTTAGGTGCAAATCTACCAGCTTCAAGTACAGTCGAAACTCCTTTATACAACGTAAAACTCCTTACAACGTAATCTTGAGAGCGATTTGGTTTCTATAGAAAATCAGCCAAAATGACGTAACTCCATACAACGTCATATATTGTAATATTTTTAAAATCTCTGTCGATTAAAATGGCACTCCATACAGCGTAAACTCGATATTATGGAGTTTTTTAGTCTATGTCTCGACATTTTTACCAAGTTTTGGTAATTACTACTTGTCAAATGCTTAACACAGTTTGTGTGGGAATCGCAATTTCCACTCCTAACAAGAAGCGCCTTGTCATGTATCTACCCGTCATTTATATCTAGAAATATCAAGGTACAGTCGAGTGCCGATAAAACGTCACCCCGATATAACGGCACCTTTGTCCGGTCCCCAGCGGTGCTGTTATGTCGACACTTGACTGTATTATCAAACACAAATGTGACGGATCTCAGCAAGGAGCGTAGCTTTTTCATTTTAAAAATTCTGCCAAAGAACTGCTTTTTTATCATAGGAGCTGCTTTTAACAAAAGAGCCTTCTAACTAGCATCCATAAATTATGTCTCACTGACAGGGGGTTGGGAAGCCTAAATTTTGTCAAATTTAGCCTAAATGTTTCTGTATCATTTTAAAATTTTCGCGCATTAGAAACTTACGATGCCTGCGAAAAGTTAGTCAATTCTAAAGAAATTTATAATCTCCGCCCATTCAAAAATGGCCTGTCAGTCTGACATAATTTATGGACGTTCTCTAAAACACACAAAACACTAACGATCCAAGCCCGTATGGCAGGCTACCAGTAGAAAACTCTATCAAACGCAAATTTTGTGAAACTCCTTATAACTCCATACAACGTAACTTTTTCGCCACTCCCTTGAATTACGTTGTATAGATTTTGGACTAGGGTTGTGAATTTACCCGGGTGAAATCTTTTGACATTTTGACCCGAAAGTCAAGTAAAATCTTCAAATTTCCATAGTCACATTTTTCTTTAAAAAATTTTTGATTCATTGATAGCGCCAGCATACAGAGAAAAAGTAGCGCTTAAAACTAGAAAAAGTGCACAAACATTGAAACCATTTCGCTGAAACGAAAACACTTTCTGACTTTTGAATTCGCTTTGAGACAAACCACATTCAAAAATTTTTTTTTGTAAAAAATAGTATTTTCACAAAATCCTTAGTAAAGATTTTACCCGTTTTAAATAGGGACGGATAAAATCTAGATTTTACCCGAGTAAATACCCAGGTAAATAATCGTTTCACAACCCTAGTTTTGACTGTACTGTAGTGACTTCAATTCGCTTGATCACGCCATCTGATAAATTCCTACTCCAACCATCTGGTCTCCCTACTCTACGAATCTTACTTCCTGCAATTTTTTTATGGGGCTACATGATTGACATATTCTATTAAGAAGAAATGAGTGTTGCATGTTGAAATTTTGTCGGTAATTCAAAAGTGATTTTAAATTTACGAAATTTGCCTTACTCTCCCTTAAGTATTCTTTTTGTCAAATTACCCTGCTTTTTAAAATGACGACTTGTTGGACTAACAACAACAATTTTTCCAAAAACAAATTAAAAAATGTTTCCTAAGATTCAAATTGCCATTTAAAAATTATAGAGATAATCTGATTTTAAAAACGAGTGGTGGCCAAAGTAAAGGAGAGTATACTGGACCACTTATTAATGGGGTCATATTTTCAAGACATAGGGTGTGTGTTTAATCTAGCAGAATCAGAGCCCCTTTCTTGCAAACCGTTATAGCGCAAAAGTTAAATAACCATTCCCGTCTACGTCCACAATTGCCCCCGCCAATTTAAAAAAAAAATCCTCATCATTGAACTTCTGTACGGATTTTTTCAACTTGGTTTCTAATAAAATTATACCTAAAATTAAATTCTAGGGCTGTTTGGTTATAAACCAAGTTGAAAAATCCGTACAGAAGTTTAATGATTAGGAAAAAAAAATTAATTGACTGGGGACAATTTAAAACGCACGAGCATGGTCCTTTAAAGCAGTTAAAAATTGGTCACTCAATCAAAGATTATAAATAACCAACAATTCAGGTAAGCCCATGCACAGCATCAGCCTGAACAGCGCTATGAAAAGGCGGGCATTGTGGTAAATGACCATGAAGCCTGTGAAAAAGACAATTTGAAATTATTTTTGGTTGATATTTTTGGTGTTTACCTTTGACACAGGACTGCCTGAACCTTTCATAGTCGTGGGTGGATCTGTAGTCACTCCTGCCTCGTGATATTACATATAGGAAATGGTCGGTGAGCACAAATCTTAAATTAGTATATAATGCTACACAAGAGATTTTGAGTAAAAATTCATTCTTCTTACTCAGTTCGCTCTCGATTGATTCCTAGTTTGCGCTTGGTGTGACCTGCAAAATTTGGTAAAATAGATTTATGTTTGCAAAAATATTAGGTCGTTTCAAAATTTCACATGTTTTTTTCAAAAGAAAAATTTGTGGCATTGTGTTTTTAACAGAGATTTTCCAACAAATTTTTAAAAGTTGACCCCTTATTTTGTAGCCAAGACTCTCAGCTACAAAATGAATGGTCAAACTTTAAAAATTTTTTTGGTAAATCTAGGGTTGAGAAAAGAGCATATGCTCGAGCACATTGGTGAATTTCGAGCACATGCTGGGCCTACAGTCAAACCTTGATAATGAACCTCCTTTAAGTGTACAGTTAACTGTACAGCCACAGTTAACGGTCAGAATTTGTCGAGCATATGATTGAATATGATCGAAAAATGAGCAAATGCTCGAACATATGCTCGAAATCAATCTACTCGAGCATTTTCTCAACCGTATTTATAAGAATTTACAAAAGGCCCACGAAAAAACGCGGAATAATTATTACACAGTACAATAAAAGTTTTTTCATTTTCATAGAAGTAACTGTTGTCAGGAAAGCTCGTGTGACCTTTTTTTAGTGCAATTTTTGAAATATGATCTTTAAGACTTACAATATTTTGCTTATAAATTGATGTTTCCCGCCATCAGAATGAAGAAAATCGAAAAAAAAATTTCATTTTTTTTGCCTTGGTCCCCCTGTAATCATTTATTACTCGATAAAGTTTTTGAATTAGAAGCAGCAAGTCCGGAAATCTGACACCAGATTTGCAATCAGCGTACACAATTTTCTTACAAAACTAATCTTCAAAGCTAAAAATGACTGTAATATTTTAAATTCTGTTCAAGACAAAACATTCAAAGAGCAACACACTGCAATTCAAATGCTTATTGTCTCAAACGGAATTTAAAATACAGTCGACTCCCTCTATAACATACGGTCTTGGGACTGACCCCAGCCGTATGTTATAGAGAGCATATGTTATATAGAGCGTCACTTTGCCTCAATCTATTGAATTCCAACCAAATCTCCTTCAGCCGTATTTTTTATAGAGCCGTATGTTATAGCGAGTGTGTGTTATAGAGGGAGTCGACTGTATGACAGTCGATTTGACTTTGAAATAAGCAGAGCAAGAAATAAGCAGAAATAAGCAGCTGAGCAGATATCCACTTGAAAGGGTAAGGACACCTTGATATATTATTTTCCGGTCCTGAAAATGGGTATTCATTCAGAGTACGTAAATACTATGATACTGAAGTTTTGGGCAGTGAATTCGCTGTTTTGGTATTATCAAACCGTGTTCAGCTCACGATTTTGGGTAAGACACCATGGTTTGATTAAATTTTTCTTACAATTCAAAATTTTCGTGTTCTGGAGGTGGGCTATTTGAGGGTATTTACGAGTCATTTTTAGCTTTGAAGATTAGTTTTGTAAGAAAATTGTGTACGCTGATTGCGAATCTGGTGTCAGATTTCCAGACTTGCTGCTTCTAATTCAAAAACTTTATCGGGTAATAAATGATTACAGGGGGGACCAAGGCAAAAAAATGCAAATTTTTTTTTCTCGATTTTCTTCATTCTGATGGCGGGAAACATCAATTTATAAGCAAAATATTATAAGTCTTAGAGATCATATTTCAAAAATTGCACTAAAAAAGGTCACACGAGCTTTCCTGGCACTTATGTTAATACAGTCGACTCTCGATACAACACGACTCGCCATACAACGCGACATTTTTCCGGTCCCGAGGGGTCGCGTTATATCGAGAGTCGACTGTACCCAATATTATTGTAATCTTCAAATTTAAGCTAATTTATGCAAAAAATATTTCTAAAATTTAGCAACAAACCAAGGAAGTGTCCAAAATCAATGTGAAATATCTAAAAATAAATCTGTAAACCACCAAATATAATCTCTTAAAGTTACCCGTCCATCTTTAGCCAACATTATATTATCTTGGTGACGGTCTTTGATACCTGCAAATACACAAAAATAGCAATACGGAGAAATACATTTTTTAAAATATTTCTACCTATAACATAGGTAGCTATACAGTATCCAGCAAGTGAAAACTTGAATCCTGCAAAAAACCAGGGATCAATTTAAAACGCCTTCAAAGACTTTTTTCCCTTTGTAGTTAGGTCCAATAGCAGCGCCGCACAATTATAGTGACCGCGATAAGCAGAATTTGGAAAGCGTTCTGTTTGCTGTCTTAGCATTTTTCGTCAGCCGTCCGACCGGCCGTCCTATTTTTCGCCGTCCTTGCTAAATTTTCGAAAATTTTCGTCTCGTTTTTTTCGAAAAGGTTCACCGGCCTTCGGCCGTCCAATCCCTTTTTTCATGTGATGACGCCTGTTCTACCTTTCAGCGCCATTGGGATGGAGACGTGACGGTCCGGATGGTGCGGTCACTATGCCCACAACCACGCCTGGTGCCGAATGCATATTGTTGAAAAATAAAACATACTATCTACACACTCCATGTATCTAAAAAGTATAGAAAAATTTTTACTTTGACCCAATATTGTTCAAAATTACTGTTTGCTGTCATTGGAACACTTTTGGTAGATGTATTTATTGAGCAAATTGACATCCATGTTGAAAGAAGAGCCTATTTGTTTGGCTTCGCATTGTATTTGGAAAATGGTTTGGCAGTTCTGAACCACATGGATCAGGCCTATCTAAAATAGAATTTTATTTTAAGCTTAATAAATGGAGCAAAGTCAGTTTGAGGTGGTTTAAGTGATAGAAAAACAATGAAAAATAATAGAAATACTATTGCCATTTCCAAAAATCACCCCTAATATCGGAATCCTTGCTATTGTTTTGAATAAGACTGACCAGTCAAATTTGGCGAAAACTTCAAAAATTGAGGTAACAATTTGTCGGATCGTGAACTTAAAGTGAAGAAACCTACCTAGCTTCAAATGCCTGGAAACCTTTATCAAAGTGCTAAGAAAAAGAAGAAAGCCAAGGAAGGAGAAGTAAAATTAAAGTACCCAATGATCTTTAAAGGAGCATCAACCCTCAATAGTCTCTATCAAATCAGCTGACAAGAAAAAATTATTTTTGTAAATTTAGGCCAGTTAACGTTGAGACGGGCTTAAACGTGCGTCCCAAGTTACAAAAAACGTGAAAATACAGAACGCCATAAGAAGGTGCGAATTTGAAATGGCCGGGAAAAAGCCTAGGCACCATACATTTGTCGATTTTTGGACTAATTTCTCTTATGAGTTGCAGTCATGTTTTCGTATCAAAATGATGTGCAGTATCTGCGCTTTCTGTTACAGTCAAGTACTGAAAAATAAAGGGTGATACCAGTATTTTTGATGCATAAAAAAAGAACTAAATTTTTTATTTCAAAGAATTTTTGAAAAGTGCTAATATTTTGCATGTTATACGCCCACTTACCCGAGTAACTATGTATTCATTTGAAAGCTCGCTGAATTGTACACCAGATAGGTGTTTCAGCTGCGCAAAATTGATCTCATATCAATTTCTCATACACAAATAACTAAAACAACTCAAAACTGTAAGATTTACAACAATCAACCCCTGGAGGTTTCATGGTAAGAGCCCTTTTTCAGAGATTTTTTTTCTCCTATCTTGCTCAGCACGAAATTCTGAACAAAACGCACCAATTAGCATCTGTTTATCTACTTTGTTTAGCAACAAAAATCGGTTTGCCTATCATCTATCTTTTTCCCAAATATTGTTTTTGCCGAATCTCCCCTAGTCTATTTTAGACTTGCCAAACGATTTTGATAGGCTAAGAAAGCTAACATTTCTGCCCATTGGAAGGACTTCATACAACGTCATGCAAAAGTCCATGTTCTGGTGTTTCCACTTGGAGTCCATTATCCTCATCACTTGTAGGGTTAGCATGTCTTGTCTCATGTCATCACCGTTTTTGAAGATTAGTTGGTGACTAAAAAATTATTCTAATTTCCCAATAAAAATAGCAATGGGCAAAAAGCTAATCTCACGTTGGTGTTGAGATTTGAGCCAGAACTTCTGGATTTTTCCAGGTCAAACTGAAGACAGCTCTTGCAGATTACAAACAAAATTACTTTTTCGATTTTACCGCAAAGGCAATTTTGCACTTCCAAGCACTTGGCATTCTTCCACTCTACAATAAGAAAAAAATCTTTACTTAAGTTTAAAAAAAAATTATGAAGGGGGTTGTTATTTGCTACTAGGGTCGAACAACTGTATTTGATCAAAAATATAGTTCATATGGTTTGACTAATTTCGGGACAATACTTTTTTTTAGTTTTTAATTTTAGTTTTGATGATTATACTATTTTTTTCAAAGTGACTACACAATCAGGCATCCCTGCTATTCTAGTTTTTAAAGGACCATGAAACTTGATAAGCACAGCAATTTGTGAAATTTGATTTCGCGCGGGACCACCCTAATTTTGTTGTAATTAATTTGGCATTTTGAATTCAAAATTTTTTGCGTGTTTTTTTTTATTTCTTTTTTGTTTCGTGGGTTTTCTTTCTCTCTGTCTGTCCCGCGCGAATTCAAATTTTACAAATTGCTGTGCTTATCAAGTTTCATGGTCCTTTAACAACATATCATCATGTGTTGCATTATCTTCACAAAATTTAAACCGAAAATTATAATGCAACAAATGATATGTCATTAGTTTGGATATCTGATGTCAAAAAGTGACCCATATCGGATATATGATGTAGCCCTACAGATTTTACAAAACAAATTACAGCAGCTCTCCCAGACAATCAGTAGGATTTAAAGGTGAACACATGTTTTGCATGGCCTCTTTTCTGATCTGCAATTCTTCCTGCAGTTTCTGAAAATAATTGTTGACCAACTTTTAGTGTTTTTCAAATAAAAAAGCTTAAATTACTTTGTTGGCAGCATCTTTGTTTGTGATGCTTCGAATGATCATGCTTAGGGCCTAATGAATAAAGTTAACACTTAAAGGGAGCGGGCAACAATTTTCTTTGATGCATGACGCAGTGGATTAGTGTTTTATGGCCCAAAATGGTGCGTAGGCTCGACCACACCTGGTGCTACGCTTGTTGTTTTGGCTTGTTTGACTATGTGTATAGGTCATTTGGGTCGCTGATCTCGAATCTGGCGTCAAAATTCAAATAACTTTTAAAAGTTGGTTAAAAATGAAAAAAAAAAAAACTCGAGCGCCCCCAAGCGGGGTCGCACTTACGAACTGGTGTGAGCTAGCAGCCACTAACGCTTATCCACTGCGCCATGTATCAAAGAAATTTCTAATCACACAAGTCGCCCGCTTCCTTCAAAAGGATGTTGGTGCTTGTCCACAATGTGCGCCCCAAAAATATAAACAGTTATTTTGCTTGAAATGCGGTATCTTACCAGGGGTGGACACGGGCCCGAAAATTCACGGCCCGGCCCAGCCCGGCCCGTGGAAATATGGCCCGGCCCGCTCAGTTTGAGCTACGGCCCGGCCCGGCCCGGGCCGGGCTTAAGCCCGAAGCCCGGCTTAAAATTTTTTGATTAAACTTTCAGTAATTGCCTCCGAAACTTTTACAAAATTGAGACAATTACAATATAATGATTATAAATTATAAATATAAAATGATCCGTGCTTTGTCGCATCCTCTTCCTCAATGGAATTGCACCCTCATTGTCTCTTTCATCTTCGTCATCAGACACTGTTGGTGTAGTATGCGTTTCCATCGTTGAGCTTCTCTACCTAAAAGGGTAAAGCAGAAACTCAAGAGTTTGACTATGCCGAGCGACAGTGTAGTCATTTAGCTATCAAAAGAGCAATCCCCACAAAAGGACTAATCGAAGAGCCCACCATGAAGGTTTGAAGGGTCAACTTTCAGTCAACAATACAGTCAACCCTCCCAATACAGTCAATTCTCAGTCAACAATACTTTCAACTCTCGTGATACAGTCATTTCTCGTAATACAGTCAACTGTCAATTATTATCGGGCTTCGGGCCCAAGCCCGGCCCGGACATTTTTCAGCCCGGCCCGGCCCAGCCCGTTGGGGGTACGGCCCGGCCAGGCCCGGGCCGGCCCGTGTCCACCCCTGTATCTTACTATGAAACTTTTTTTTGTGGAGCTATGTCTCTGAAGTGTTCGTTTGTATTAATGGTGAAATTAAGGTCCGCCAAATAATAAAAGTTGGTTTCAAGAATAGTATGTGTTTCAGACATTTTTTGGGTTGTTTACGTCGTTTTTTGTAGGTAAGAGTTTGGGGCGCACATTGTGGACAAGCTCCATGTTGGTACTAATAGCAGCGTTTTGTTTAGCATTTCGTGCTGAACAAGATAGGAGAGAAAAATCTTCTGAAAAGGTTCTCTTGGTGGTTCATTCTAGGTATTAATTATTGTACACCTCATGATTTGGGGTCGTTTTAGTTTTTTGATTGTAACTTTTAATTCGATAATAATTTTGCTGATCTAAAAAATTTATTTGGTGCAGAATTTAACGAGCTTTAAAATAAGTATGAGTTTACTCAGGTTAGTTGCCATATAACATGTAAAAATTAGCATCCTTCAAACATTTTGGGAAACAAGAAAATTAATTCCTTCCTAAAAATGCCAAATATTTCTTGGTTAATCCTTCAAATATTAGTACTTGATCGTAGCAGAAAGAGCAGATTCTGCGCATCGTTTCGATACCTAACAAGACATTAAAGCATAAAAAAGTAGTGCAACGATCAACAAATTTCTTACTGACCAGGCTCTTTCCGGGTGATTTCAAATTCGCGCCTTTTTTCGGCGTTGGTTTTCTCGACAGAAATTTTTAATTTTTTTAAATTTAAACCCGTTAACGTTTCTACTGACTTGAAAATGTGCCCCGAGCTGCAAAAAACATTAAATACAGAACGCCATAAAAGGCGCGAATTCGAAATAACCCATAAAAAGCTATCAATCGACAAATTTATTAATCGTTGCATTAACTTTTTTTATAACTTGCTGTCCTGTTAGGTATCGCAATGATGTGCAGAATTTGTCCCTGCTACGATCAAGTACTAATATTTAATGGATTAGCCAAGGAGTATTTGGCATTTTTAGGAAGGAACTATTTTTTTGTTTCACAAAATGTTTGAAATGCTAATTTTTCACATGTTATACGGCAACTAGCCCGAGTAGACTTATACTTACTGTAAAGCTCATTGAATTCTGCACCAAATGAGTGTTTAAGATCAGCAAAATTGTTGTTGAAAAGAAATTTACAATCAAAAAACTAAAACAGCCCCAAACTGTGAGGTGTCCAACAATAAATACCTGGAGTGAACCAGCAAGAGCATTTTTTTCTCCTATCTTGTTCGACACAGAATTCTGAACAAAACGGTGCTATTAGTACAAAAAGAGTTTTAAGTGTTAAATTTTTGAGCCAATTATATGAATTATCTCACAGTCAAAGTGCTGATCATCTCCACTTGTTTTATCATAGAGTTCAGGTGCACCTTAAGACAAAAAAGTTATTATAACCAAGGCCTGTATTCATAACACATTTATCATGATAAGTTTTTAATACCATCAGTGATGTAAATCCCAGCGCCGGCGAAAATCCTTAGCCGGTGCCGGGATTCACAGCACTGATCACCATCAGCCTGAATCTGTATATTTTACAAATAAACTGAAAACTAGACCTAACTTTTAAAGCTAGTCTTCCGAATCAGACTTTGCACCTTACTTGTAAAAAAGCAATATTTGAGCTGATTGTAAACAAGAATTACCATAATAAATATGTTTTGACTATGGCCCAGAGCTGTATATTCAGCTGGCTATGAACGCCAGACTGCTTTTAAATCAGCTACAGCTGACAAAGGTTCAGATTGGCTGCGGATCACGGAGTGTAAAACACGTCGAAAGGCAAAATCGACGTTGGCGTTCTGTCACCTAGCATATATATGACCTCATTTTTCTGCTGTTTTTTTTTAACGACACTTCAAAAAGTTCGTTCCCATTTTTTTTAATTATGCCACATTCTTGTGTACATTGATCGGTGCCACATCTTTTCACAACTCACTGTTGTGTGTGCTTGTTCATAGTTCATGAAGTATGTGTTTATTCAACCTTACTTATGTCTTTAGAATGGCACAGAAGAATGAGGTAAATAAGCCGAAGGCGTAATTAATTTTGAATTTGATTGTCGAAATACTTGATTTAGGTTTTATCTCCTGTTGCTAAGAAGGTAAGAAATATTTAATAGTCAAGTTGAATTTGAGGCCGTGGGTTAAGAAGTCAACTCTCGAAGAGAAGCAGAGAGAAGAAGTATTTGAAGCTGAGATCAGTCTCATTTGTCAACGGCAACAGTATTCAATAGAGAAACGCTAGGTAAATTCTTGACTGATACTATTTCTCTGAACAACGAATATTTTAGCTGGTCAAAGGGCGCGAACTGATGGCTCTGAAGAAGTTATGGATGGAATGCAAAAGAACAAGATTCATTCGAGAGAAAAAAGTCCAGTTTGCAGCTGTTATGTGTTTTAACCAGCTTTGTGTTTTGCGTTGGGCTGAATTTGTTTCATGAGTTGTGAGGGAAGTGAGGGATTTTTTTGGATGTGAGACTGGTATTTAGGAGCGTCCTACTTTTTTCACCATTATTATAGCCGTTGGTGACGCTCTTTTTCTTGATTTCGATCATTACTCCAAACGCCGGAGTACAGTCGCACCTACGAATAACGAACTCCAAGGGACCGAACTTTGCGGTACGTTATTGGGAAGTTTCGTTAATGGGAGGTTCGTTAATGGTTTATTTCAAAAAAGTGTTATTTCAAAAAAGTTATTTCAAAAAAAATATTATTTCAAAAAAGTGCCACGAACTGTGTGCCACGAACTGTCCTTTTACCGAACTATGGAGATATGAGTTTCATTAGCTTACTAAAACATGTCAATTTTCATAAAAGCAATAGGTTAATCTAAAAATCGACGGCAAATCGAACAACTAAATACACGATCAGAAAGCTGAAGAAAAATGTTACAATTTGACCTTCAAGAATTTTTTTGATTACGAAGTCTCAGAGAAAAAGCCATTCGAAGTTGTCAAGATGGGTCTGCCAAACATTAATTCAAACTTCTTTTTGTCCAAACTTTCTGAATTTCTAATGCAATTTGGTAACGTTTTTTTCAATCGATAGAGCAACTCTTGGGAAATCCAGTGATATTAAAAAATTTATATATGACGCACATAAGCGCAGGTTACAATCGAAAATACAAATTTGAAAAAATATCTGAAAACACCGAAAAATTTAATCGTTTTCGATTAAATGTTTACAAGAAAAGGCCCGATTTTGCCTTGCGACGCGTTTGACACTCCGTGGGATGAGATAAATGTTTGAAAAAATAGTCAAAATGTAGCTAGCAACGAGATAAAAAAAATAGAGCTAGTTGATGTTAAAAAAATTTTACAGGTCTTTGAAGTATGTTCTGGGGTCGTTTTCACCCCACGGTAGTCCTAGGGTTCAAAAAAAATTATGGCCAAAAACAATTGGGGTGAAAAAATTGAATCAGCCTGCAAACAAAAATTTCTTTTGTTATTAAAAAAAATTTGACTAACCGAGTTTCCTCGACAATAAGCCTCAAGCATCAGGGCGAACCTTACATACAAATATGGAAATGGCATTTTTGAGTCCAGAGGGAAATGAGCCAGCTCAGCTCGAAGCTAAATAAAAATTTTCCAAACATTATCTTGAACCGAAAATTATACCAGCCAAAAAATTGTGTGGCCAACTTTGAAATTCATCAAGGACCTTTTGATGAGCATAATGGCCAGTGGTGAATCCGCATGTGGCTCAAAACGGACAGCCTAAATTTTTCGTAGGCACTTGATATTTTGGGACTTATAGGAAATTATTGAATCATAATTTTACGTTTTATCAATATTATAATAATCGGCTTAAGTCTGAAAAATGATAAAATGAAAAATTTCGTTTTTGCGGTAGCTTGAAAATTTTGACTTTTTCGGCCCACAGTTGAGCAAGGCGAAAAACTCAAATTTTTGAAAAAGAAATTGTCGACCCTAGTATAGAATACCCCCAAAAAACTTATGCCTTCTAAAACTTAAGTAAAGAGCACCCAAATATATGTTGCAGACCCCAGAAAAAGTGCGTAAAACACTTATTAGTCACAACTTCCATACGCTGGCCTACCCCTAAGCCTAAGTAAAGAGCACCCAAATATATGTTCCAGACCCCAGAAAAAGTGCGTAAAACACTTATTAGTCACAACTTCCATACGCTGGCCTACCCCTAAGCCTAAGCCTAAGGGCTAAGCCTAAACTTGTTGTTCCAAAGGGTAGTTACAACGATTTTTAGAAGGTCTAATTTTGGGGGGGGGGGTATTCTATACTAGCGCCAAATTGTTGATTTTACGACTTTTTCATCAAAAAACCTCAAAAACTCATTTTAAGCCAAGGCTGCAAGATAGGAATAAAAGGAAAATTTTGATTTTTCCGTCATGGCCACACACTTTGTCATCCTTACAAATTGCGTCTTTTAAATATCGAAATTTGAAAAACTCCGTACTGAATTCATGAACAACCTAATACCTGAATCAGAACCAAAAGATACAACTGCAGTTGGTCGTCATTCAATGCCTTGTCCAAGTGGTCCACTGCAAGGGCTCGAAGCTAAATAACAATTGGTAGCTGGTCTAACATGTGGATCATGATTTACCGCACTGTCGACAAAACGACCATCTAGCAGCTCTATGGCAGTATCCACCTAAAAAGCATAGGTTTGTTGGTGTTTTGTTTTATTTGTGATCACAAACACGCAGAGCTGGCCAATTTTTGAGCATACCATAGAATTCATAAATAGTATCTCTTCCCTTCCAGATCAGAGCACAATCTGCCAGCACAACCAGCATTTGGGGAAAAAGTTCCTACAAAACAAGGGTATGTAAAAAATTTAATTATTGGGTTGATTCATAATTATCCGGCCTTTTTCTAATAGACATTTTAGATAACTTTTTATCTTTACTCTTGCTCATGAAACCAACCCCTTGCACACCAAACCAATTTTTTCAAAAGGCCATATCTCAGCCCTCAAATTAATGGAATAAAGCCAATCTCGTGTTTTTGTGGATTTTCTCTTTCCAAGAAAAAAGTTTTCTGGTCCCTATCCCATTCTTACCTTAATTTTGTGTCGCATAGACCATATAAACTGCTGATCATCTTTAGTCAGTTTGGCTGCATCCAAGCATCTTCTAAGCAACAATATTCTGTCCAGATTTGGATTTCCTGGCTGAAACCGATTCTTATTTTATGACTGTAAACTTTTTATGTAAAAAACAGACCAATAACTTTGGTGTATCACTAATTTGGTTCTTCTCAGCTCTGGATACTCTTCCCTAAAATTATTTCTTGCTGATTCTCTGTATCCCGAAAAGTCGATCTCACCTGTATAATATTTATAAACTTGTCCATAGTTGCTGCTTCAGGGTATTTGACCACTGAGTCATACTCCGGAAACTCCAACTCCAATCTGCTGGCCAGATTTTTGTTGAGATTAGAGCCGTGCGTGCCAGCCAAGTTGATCAATGAAGTGTCTTGGAAATCTCGTGGAAAAGCCCATAAATAGATGGACTGTTTGCCTTGTATCAACTAAAATTTTTTCAGACATCGAAAATATCATAATTTTGTGGATTGATGAGCAAACCTGATGGCGCCAGTCAAATATCCTATATTTTTAGTATTCTTTATTGGATTTTTATTTAGATTTCCAAATGGTCGCTACCTCAAGTTCATCCAACCAACAGGAATCAACTGCACTTTGGATTTGCGCTTCCTCATCGAAATCAGAGAAAAGGAGACTTGAGCGCATTCCGGCAAGTCTTTTAGATATACATCAAATTCAAGCAGCCCCTGAACAAGTCAGTTTTTTGTTTTTGTGTATGGCCGTGACTTCCACACAAAGTTATGGCCATTTTATTGTCAACATTGAGGATTTACGAAAACTGGCTTTTAGAATAAAAATCGAAAATTTTCTGTGAAATTATATATCTTCTGTCAAAAACAAGCTTGTGCTCCCTGATCACGCATTGTATTTAGGAATTTTACACACCTATATGGTGCATAATTTTCAGCGAGCACTACCGATACTTTGCCCAAATTTTGTTTAGCATAATATTTTGCACAAAACGCATGGTTCGGCACACGGCCTTTTTGTGAGACTAGTCCTCAAATTCGACCTTTTCATATTCATATCAATTTGCTGAAATCTACGATCCTACTGAATGCTGCCTTTTTCCTACCCCCTCGCTCATAAATAACCATAACTATTTTCTCTCTATTAAAAAACTATATGCAGATGGTGTTATCTTGTAGCTAGGTTACAAGGGCTACAAAACCAGTTGTTGATAAAGTAGATATAATTTTAAAAGAATCTTAATAAAACCGAGAGGATCCGCATTAATCAAAATAAATTGATTCTAGAGACACACATCCGCGGAGCGGGGACAGTCTTCGGATCGTAGCTAAAGGCTGTTTAATAATCTCTTAAGTTCCAGTCCCGGTTATTGTTTTTTTTGTATTTTTAAGAATTTCTAAGGCTTGTCAAAAAACTGTACATCTTGCCATCTAGGATTATTGGGAGAAACAGCTGTTAAATCCTTGACATCCAGGACGTGTATTCCAACAGCCACCGCAACTCGCACAAATATCTTCTCTGAAATGTCCAGCATGCTGATCTGGGATGCGGAGTGGATTCTAGAAATATTTAAATTTATATTTAGAAAAATGCAAGCAAACCTAATCCTCAAGTTTTCATCCAAGTCCCAAAAATTTCTGGGGGCTATTTGCTCCTCCTCCTCAGATTTAAGATACTGGTTGTGCTTCTCTTTGCGGACATAAGTTGGCTAAAATTGGGTGGTAAAGAAGCTAAAAAGTCAGAACATAAAAGTTTTTTGGCAAGAAATAATCTGTGATATCATACATTTTATGATTAACCCATTTATTTTTTGTAATTATAAGAAGATCGCTTAGGCGCCCTCCCAGAAATAATTAATGAAGTACCCAGCGATGTAGAGATGGCGTGGCGACATTTGCGCCTGGGTTTTGGTGGACGCGACAACGACGCTACATTTGCGGCCGACAAATGCGAATCGACAAATTCGGATGTTCATTTGCGGACGCGACATTTTTTGATGTCAAAAAAGGCATGTTAAGTGGAAAAATGAGGTCCGCATCTGTCCGTCCGCAAATCTCACATCCACTAAAGTCTAGTCCGCTAAAGACCATCCGAATTTATCGGGCCGCAAATGTTGATCCGCATTTGTCCGGCCGCAAATGTCACACCAATGTCGTCCTGCAAAAGTCGGGGTGCTAATGTTGGTCCGCAAAATATCAAGTCCGCCAATGTCCGTCCGCAAAGCCAGAGCCGCAAATGTCGCCACGCCGTAAAGATAGCCTCGCTAGTCTAGTGGTAGAGCAGTGGAGCTGATGAAAGTTGTTCGTGGGTTCGATTTCCACTCGAGGCACACAGTAAAAGAATGAAAAACAAAAAAAAGAACAGTTCGTCTTGGTTGGTATTTCCGAGTGACAGATCTGTCTTAGCATCCGCAAACAGCCTCCTCATTGTATAAGCGCCTCAAGACACCTTGTTTCCTCAAGAATCCAAACCAATGAGCAGAATTTCAAGAAAAAAAGACACAAAATATGGCCATAAGTTAAATGGTCACTTTTCAAAATACCCGTAGTCTTAGTTACTTATGGTTTTTTTTCGAAATTCTGCTCTTCTATATGAGTTCTTCTATATAAAAGTACCGAAATTTAGCTAAAAACCACCACAAACTGTCCTATGTCTGAGGCTCACGGTTTTTCCCCGACTTTTACTTAATATTCCTTCAAAAAATGTTCACTTCAAAAATTGTTGGTGGTTCAGGATAGTCGAGAAAGACTTGGGCTTTGTTTCTTATGATCAACTTTGGGATGCGGTAGTTTTCAAAGCAGGAGCGAATGTACTGAAATATTTTTTGTGCTTGACTCTAATAAACAAATAGCTATCAAACCTCGAATTGAGTGATAAACACATCTTTAATTACAAAGACAGTTTTGCCAGCAATTTGTAGAATGAAATCACTGGGCTGCAGCTCTATCTGAAAAAAACAGTAAAATAACAAGTGAAAAATGTAAATTATTAGCTCTCGACCATATCAATGGTTTTTTCGCAATTTTTATTAACTTTTGAAAAAAGATAACATTTTTCAAATATTTTTCTTGTTAATAGCCACACCTACATGGGCATTCGTTGAGATTTATTCAAAATTGTTCTCGGTCGCAGAAATATGACCAAGGCATGATCTGCATTGACAATTTTATGGATAGTTCAATCAAAATAGTCATATCTCAGTAACGACATACTATTTCGACTAGATCTCAACGAATTTGTATTGCTGAATATATTTTAATTTATGAAATTACTTTAAAAAAACATGGGCTCTTCTCAATTATCCAGATTTCAGTGTTTTAAAAATGTTAAAACTAAAATACCGTATTTCCTCTAATAGAAGCGCAGCGCTTTTATTTTTCAACCTTCCTCCAAACCGCGCCTCTATTAGAGCATGAGCTTCTATACGAGCATGCGCCTTTATATTTTATATTTCTAGTAGAAGACCCGGGTGTTATATTTTTCAACCTCGCTCTAGGGGGGTGTTATATTAGAGGGGGGTGTACTTCTTGAGGGGGGTGTACTTCTCTAACTTCTTGTATCGACAATAAATTTCGCTTCTTTGTCCATTCTTTTTCTTGGCAGCAGTGCGAACGGCTTCATTTTTTTGTGTGATTCGCGCCTTGTCATGGCCGGTTGTCAAAACAGAAACCTGAACAAAACAGGGTGAATAATCCGACGAAACCCGATAAAAAAACTTCTTTCGCGCCCAATTCATCGATGCATTTTTTGCCAGACGAATCCAAGAAGACTGCAGTTTCATCCGCAGCGTAGATATGCTTGTAGCTGAAATGGACGACATGAAAAGCCAAAAAATCATTAAGATCCTACTTGTTTTTCTGCCGGATTTCCGCGATGTAGAGCAATAAGGCGACAATCTTCTGGACGTAGTCACTTGGCGGTTTCCGGCATACAGTAGTCGGGACTCGGAGACGAAAGTTATGACGAGCCAAGAATTTGATCAGCCATCCTCTACTAGCCTGAAAATCGAAAGCCTAAAAAAATTCAACAAGCTAAGTCCGAACCTTGAATCCGTCTTCATCATCGTCCGCGTTGAACATTTGCACCGCCTTCTGCTGCAAGATTGTATGAGAAATACGAAGCTTCTTTGACCGGCGTTCTCTGACCCAAGTCGCAAGATCCATGTCGAGATGCTTAAACGTCAGTGAACGGCCTCCTACTTGTAGTCTCTTCTTCAGCTTTCCTGCCGCAGACGAATTACTGAACACAATCAAGAGATAAAATCCGAAAGCAAAAAAGGCTTACTTAATTTTGTGCAGCTGCCCTTCCTGCTTTACCCATTCAAAAACTCTCGCCATATTTTCTGCTTGCTTCCATCTGCGAGTAGTCCTTTGCATGCTTAACGACCTTGAGCTTGAACTCTACGGTGTACGATTTCTCGGTGTGCCAGCATCTTCGTTTTCATGCTCAGAGTCACTTCCGTAGTTATTGATAAGATCCATTTGTGCTGCAAAGCAATCATTACACCACAAAGAGAAAAAATACGCGAGCACATTTTCAAAACACGCGCTGAAGTTTTCGTCTACACTGAACAAACTCATTGTAATTTCTGTTCAGAACAATGTTGGTTTGATTTTTACTATGCGCCTTTATTGAAATATGCGCCTTTATTTTTCGATCTCGATCCAAGATGCGCCTTTATTAGAGCATGCGCCTGTATTGCGGCATGCGCTTCTATTAGAGGAAATACGGTAATAGATTGTTCAAAAAGTTTCCCAGATTTTCGTGCAACAAATTTAACAACAAATCACTCTGGTAGAGCTTTAGTATATTAAAACAATAAAAAATTTTGCTAACTTTGATTCCTCTTTCAGTCTTAAGCTCTCGAATAACCAGAGAGAGAATATCATTAGGAGTCTTCTCAAGGACATCTCTGATTTTGATGCAGTGCATATATTCCTCCTTGTCCTCAGTTATGGATTCTCTAAACCACACTTCCAGATATGCGTCCGAAAATTGGATCTTGCGCTTCAACTTCTCTGTGGCGCGAACCTCGCTGTCTTCTGGATCATCCGGATTGAGTATGTAGTCCAGATCTTCTTCGCGAATCTCTTTTGCTTCTGCAAATTTTCGAACCATAAGTTTTCTGATTACAAATTACATTTTTTACCAGCATATTATGTACCATTCAATCATATCCCACCTAAGGTATGGCTGTTTTTAGCCCGTCTTTCTTAGCCTTATATTTATTCTGATATGGATGTCTATAAAGTACTAGGTGCTAGGGAAATTGGCTAAACTCCATTATACCAACTCGCCCAAAGAGTGGTTTTAGAGAATTATTTCAACGTTTTAGTTCAGAAAACATGTTTTTAGGGCGCGGTTGACAGTTTTCGCCAAAAAAAATTTTTGGTAAAAAATTACGAAAACCATGATACCCACCCTATGGTCCGAAATTAGAGAGTATCTGGATACCCTCTTAAGACCAATAAAGATAGGCTTTGAACATAGTTTTGTTAACTTCTTAACTACCGCATAAAGAAACTCTGGTATGCATGCTTTTTCATGCATCCAGAGTCACTTTCCAGTAATTTGTGTCTAAGGTATGTTGGTGTGCGCATCTTAACTCCAAGCCCCCTACGACCCCGGAGTTAAGATGCGAGCACCCACATACGTTAGAGATGAATCCGAGAAGACATTTGGCAATAAATACATATAAAGACTCTTTTTGCTTTTTTCCAGCAATGAAAACAAGGTAAAAATGAACAAGACCAGGTGTTCAGGTACCCTCTCCAGGCGGTTTGCCTTGGTCTCCCAAGGAAAAAAGTCAAGATTTTCGAAAATTATTTTTGTGCAAATGTCCATTCCTCGCCATTAAAAAATTTTTTTCTGCACGTTTTAAGTGCTAAAACGTTGAAATAATACTCTAAAACCACTCTTTGGGCGAGTTGGTATAATGGAGTTCAGCCGGTAAGTTTAACACTTAACACTCTTTAAACTACACAGTCCACTCTCGCTAACCCGCCACCCCTAGGGACCGCCCTTAGGGTGGCGGGTTATCGAGAGTGGCAAGTTATCGGAGTGGCGGGTTAACGAGAAAAGACTATCAAATCATGACTAGGATGGAATTAAGAATTTATTTAGACAAATAACATCAATATTATAATTTCAATCTAATAAAATAAACGATGAGCTTCTAAGCTGGTAGAAAGCTTCGTCAGGGCGTCACTGGGATTGAGAATGGCCGGATCGGCGACAAACATTTTTTTGTCTATGAGGGATCCATGCTCGTGATTGGCGGCTTAATTTAGTCGACATCTTCTTCCTTAATCTTAATACTATCACTTTCGACCATCTGGCTGTCTTCTGTTGTCACCTCTTTCTAATATAAAAACAAACCCGTGACCACTTCGTCGTCGATGTGCATTTATTTTGCATGTGGTCTTCCCCTACGGCTGTTTTATTAAATCAAAATCTTGAATACGGGCCCAGCCGAGGAGGAGATCATCCACAGTTTCGTCTTATTCTTCTTCCACTAATGGCTCATTGTCAGTTTTGAAGTCGGCATGTCGAAATTGCAAATTTTTGACCTTTTTTTGATAATTTTTTGAGCTAAATACTAGCAAAACTTGAGGGGTTGCGGGTTATCGAGAGACATTTTCTCAGTGCGGACCCGCTCGGGGTGGCGGGTTAGCAGGTATAGAATTTCTTTGTTTTGTCGGTCGGCCAACCAAATCAGGCTAAAGGTGGCGGGTTAGCGACAGTGAACTGTAATTCACTGTCGAATTTTGAATTCCGCTCGAAACAATAATTATTTAAATTTAACTTTTCGCATTTGTTTAAATAATTATTGTCAATTGGAATTCGAAATTTTACAGTGAATTATAAGTTTAAAGAGCAGTTTTTAAAGCAAATCTACCATGCTGAAAACGATTCCGGTGTCAGAATTTCGGGTTTTCCTAGCGAAAAAAGTTTTATGTGAACATGTTTTTTAATGATCGCCAATTTTTTCTGCTAAAACTTAATGGTCGAGTACATTTCACGCAGTACACAAGATTTATTTGGAGTTCCGCGGTGGCGCTACTTGATGCAAAAATTCGTTTGACTAGTTTACATATGTGTAAAAAGTTGTGTGCATTTTCGTGAATGGAAACCAATTTCTCTTAACCTTGGTTTTGATAGATTTTCTACAATGTTTTTTTATGACACACTGTAAAATTTGTATTTTTCAGAAAGCATAATAATCTAGCACGCTCGTCCTTGACAGTGTTAAAAAAATATTTTTGAAATCATGAATTTAAATTTGTCACTGGTGTGGAATGGCGTAATTGAGTTTTGAAACCAACCTGAGCCACAGTCTTCAGCACTGGAAGATGCCTTCAACAAAACAGGTTCTTGAGGGAAAGCATAGTGTTGGAAGTTGTCCTGCGCTAGTATAGCCCTTTCTTCTGTTGCATCTCTACAAGATTCAAACAGTTTCAGACGGAAAAGTTGGCTTTCTTCAGTTGCATTTTTCTCGACTTCTGTCAGAGATACACCCATTGCTGTACCTAGAAAAAAGGCCGAGATTTACTGTTAAAAAATACGATTTTGATATATAAGTAGAAAATGGTAGTGGCGAAAACAAGAAAAGATCAGTCGTGATCACGCCAGGTCATAATTTGGTCAAAAATCGTATTCCGACCTTTCATCCAGTCATTTACTGGTCACATTTGGGTCAAAAATTTTGTCACCGAAACCCTAAAAAGTTTTAGCTAAATTTTAAGACATATTCCTGGCCTTATCTACATCTTGTTACCTACATACAAGTCTTGGAATCAGTCTTAATTTTGTCCTGAAATTGTTTCACAGTCTCGCACGACTTGGCCATAGCCTTAGTTCAGGGTACGTAACTGTACTTTCTAAAAAGATTTGTACATTTTTAGGAACCCAAATCTTTTTTATTTTTGAGATTTTACGTCAAAATATTTTTCTTAGTGCTCAAAAATCAATAAGCACTGGATAAAATGGCATTTATTGACGAAAAATGACCACATTGTACATTTTTTGGCCAAATGTATTTTTTTTTCAAAATTTTGAGTTACATACCCTGCCTCAGTTGGTTATTTTACAAATTTTCTGGTAATATTTTAACAAAATGTCACCTTCTTTGATCCGGCATGGTGATTTTTCGAAAGTTTTGCTCAAAAATTTAATCAGAGTTTTGCCCCTACTCTCAGACCAGTAATTTTAGTTGCGTTGGCCAAGCCAGTACTGGTCTCAGACTTGGTTAAAATTGGAACTGATTTGATGCTAAAAGGATAAAAAAAAACTGGTGATTATGGTTGTGTTCAGACCAAGCTGATTTTGGTGGTGGTGGTTATTTCAATTTGAGACCAACATTACGAGCCGGCTGTTCAGAATAAACATTTCAGGTATTGTTGCTCAGTCATTTCCGAAATTTCCGGTCTCTAGTCAAAATGTTGGTTTTCTGAATGCAATATCATAAGTGTAAATTTACTGATGTTTTGAGCCATCTCCTTCTCCGTAGTGTTGCCTTCTGGCTCAATGAGAACCAGGATTGGCAGGAACAAGGGCAGACTTGAGATAAGCTTTTGCTCGTCTAAATATTGTATAATTATATAATAATATACGATAGTACAAGCAAATACCATAGAGCTCAACATGTACACCATCCACACCTGCAATTCGGCAGTAAAATAAAAATCTGTAGTAAATTTTAGACAGAAAAGTCGACCCTATTCAAACACTAGAGGGTTTTTCGCCTTGGTTCCCTGCTAATTTTACATTACAGTCTACTCTCGATACAGTGTAGTGTGTGTGGACCGGAAAAATATACACTATATCGAGAGTTACACTGTATCGAGAGTACACTATATCAAAGGTTTCCGGACAGAACAGTCAATATTATACACTATATCGAGAGATATGAATGACCTGAAATGCCAATCAAAAACATCTTTTATTCAGCAGACAATAATAATGGTACCGTGTGAGAAATAGATTAACGGCTAGACGAAAAGTAACTGGTTATTTTCGGCTGCATATGCTTTTTTCGCCTTTCTTCGTAAAAGTATTCATCCTACAACATGTACATAAGACTGAGCACTGCAGGATCATCAGAATTCCGTTCTACATAGTGACGAGCGATGGCAAATGCACTCTGAGCTTCCAGTCGGCTGATTGGTTTTTCCACTTCCATCGCTTCGATTTCCATTGCCTCGTTATTGCTTCCTTCACTAGATTCCTCTTCGGTTCTTGAAACATCTGCAACAATTTCGGCCAGCGATAAAGCACCAGCTGCAAATAAGTATAGCGACGACGGAAAATTCTAGAAACCTACTTGTTCTCACCAAGTCGTCTATGTTGATAAAATCTTGCATGGCAGCCTCAATGTCCCTACCAGTGTCAATCCCTCCTAGATTTTGCAAATCATCCCAAGCATTTAGCAGACCATCAAAGACTTCATCAGATTCAGATCCGACTTTGCCAATGATTCTTCTTCGTTCAACGGATCCTAAAAACATGGTGCCTAAGACAATCAACCTCTATTCTGTAGTTTACCGTGCTGTATTTTATTCAATATACAAAAAACAGTTGAATTTACATTTTAGAAACAGAAATTTGAATGAAATTAGAAAATATACACTATATCGAGAGTCGTTTCTTTTGTCGGGACCGCAAAAAATATACACTACATCAAGAGTTACACTGTATCGAGAGTGCGCTATATCGAGAGTAGACTGTAATTAATATATATATCAAGTTTATATTTTATATTAATTTTGTATATTTTATTTTTCATAGGTGAAACTTTAAAAACTACGTTTTTGAGCTTATCCTAAGAGACGTTTTACCGTGCGCATATGGCTAAGCCAAAGTTCGAAAAAATTTAAAAATAGTTAATAGGAGCTATTTGTTCATAATTTTGTGCTGAACAAGACAGGAGAAAAAAATCTGAATTTTTTTTGTGATTTGTTTTACGTATTTACTGTTAGAGAATTCGCAATTGAAGTTGTTTTAGTTATTTGATTGTAACTTTTTATCTAAAAACAATTTTGTGTTGTTCAATCACTTATCAGGTGCGGAATTTAACGCACTTTTAAATAAATACAAGTTGAATCGGATAAGTGGCCGTAGAACAAGTTAAATATTAGCAATTTTCAAAAACTATATGAAATAAAAATTTTATAAGTACCAAAAAATCATTGGTATCACTGTTTATATTCCAGCACTTTATTGTAACAGTAAGCGCAGATTCTGTTCATCATTTAGATACCAAACAAGACACCAAACCATAAAAAATTAGTGCAACAATCAACAATGGGCAGGAAAATAATGTGCAAATTCAATTTGTGCAAAAATCAGTTTGTGCAAATTCTGAGAGAGAAACTCAAGGCGGTATCCCTCCTGATCGTTTTTGTCTGCAAATTGAAAATCAAGTGCTGGCAGGCACCGAAGACTTTGACATCAAGAATCGCCCATTTTGCCTTCAGTTGCTCCTTCAGAATTTGCACAAACTGATTTTTGCACAAATTGATTTTGCACATTCTTCTCCTGCCCTCAACAACTTTGTTGGTGACCAGGCTTTCTAGGTTAATTAAAATTCGCGCCTTTTTGCTGTTCTGTATTTTTGGTTTTTGTGACGCAAACTTTCGTTTTTTTAAATTTGGGCCAGTTAATGTTGAGATAAGCTCAATGATGTGTCCCGAACTTCAAAACCCAAAGAACGCCAAAAAAGGCCCGAAATGGAGCTCCAATTTTATTTGTAGTGGTCGGAGCGTGGAAAGATCGAACTTGCACGAGTATGTATCACCGCAGCAAAGTTACCCCGTGTTTTGTCACAAAAATTTACCAATGGTGGAGAATATGTAGTTGGAGATGTCGCGAAGTTGACTGTATAATGGCAGTCTGAAAGTTTTATGAAATTAATTTCGATAGTGTGTTTCAACAAAAAAATCCTACTTTTTTGCTTTCACAAATATATCTTGTTTCAACTAAACAACAATTTTACAAAAAATATTTGTGCTCAAACAAAATTTATTATGTTATAAATAATTTTATTGCTTTTTTCTGATTGTGTGATCTCATTTTAAAAACTTTAAATATAAGAAATTAAAAGAAGGGTCAAAAATTTTGTGCTGGATGAAGATAAAGTGGTGAAAATTCAAAGTCTTTCCACCTAGTTCCCTTACTTGGTCGTCCTGTTTTACATCCTTTTTGTGAAGAAATATGATTAGTGCAGTAGTTTCATTGTGTTTAATATCTCTGTTATTCTTTTTGGAAAGCTTTTATTTGAAGAATTTGAGAAAAAAAATTTGTATGTGAAGTCAAGATCGAGATCAAATTTTATGATAATTCGCTAAGTTTGACAAGATTTTTTTTTAATTTCCATCTGGGGACAAATGCAAAACAGTGGATTTTTTTTTAATTTACAGGGCGATCCAACTATTTCTCCCACGTTTGTTTTGACCATAATTTTTTCCCAATAATCCATATTTCTTGCACGACCACTCATTCAAAAGCCCTGCGTCTCCTATTTCGTTAAAAAGGATTGGCACATTTAGTCCACTACTCGCCGAACTATCGATGTTTTTTCAAAGTTACTTATTTCATTCATCAAAAACCAACATTATTTCTTTATCTGGTTTCAATACTTCTGCCATTCCGCTCAATACACACTTCCAGGCGGCGACGAAACATTCGAATTGCTCTGTCGATCATTTCCAGCAGCAGATTCCCCAGTTCCCCGGCGATCCTTTTACGTAGGGCAGCCAAAGAGGCTATAAGCTTATCCGTGTAGACCAAACTTTTTAAGTAATCCCAAAAAAAAGTCCATCCAGGTTAAGTCAGGCGATAGAGGTGCCTATAAGATTGGTGCAAGATTCCGACCAATCCACCTATTCGGAAAATAAGGATTCACCAGAGCGCGAACCTCAATTCCCCAATGTGGCGGAGCTCTATGATGCATGAACACCAGTTGGCCAAGATTTGGTCATTGCTGGAAGGCTGGAATCACATTCTGTTGGAGTATTGCCATATATTGCCGAGCATTGACGTTTCCATCAAAGAAAAATGACCCAACAACACCATAACGGCCAATGCGCGCCCACACATTCACCCTTGGAGAATGAAGGGAATGACATCTAAAATCGTAAAAATAACCAAAATGAGTGACTTTGAAAAAGCATCGATAATTCGGCGAATAGTGGACTAAATGAGCCAATCTTCTTTTTAAACAAAACGCAGAGCTTTCGAATAAGTGATCGTGCAAAAAATATGGAGGATTTGGAAAAAAGTTATGGCCTAAAAAAATGTGGGAGAAATAGTTGGATCACCCTGTATACCTGTGGATTCTTCTAAATCCTCAAAGATCGTATGCTCCAAAAATTGGATTTTTTTTACAAAAAAGCGACCTTAAAAATTCGCCATTTTGCATACGACACTAAGGAAGACTTTTGACCCTTTTTATATTCTACAGATTATGGGTTTTCCAAACAAAAGGATAAAACAGATATCAAACAGAACTTCGGAAAGAGGTTAGTAAAAATTAGGGTTGTGAAACGGGGATTTACCGCGGTAAATTACCGAAAAATTTTACAACCTTAGTAAAAATCTTCAGCAAAATTTATTCTTGGATACTAGATGTAGCGCTAAAGGTACCTGAAGCAAAGTTCTTGACAATTGAACTTGGACGGGTATTAGCAAGCCTGTGGGCAGCAGGATGTCCAAAAATAAGTGTTTAGATGAGCCGGCAGCTGTAGACAGAAGTTCTCCATCGTAGTTGGTGCCCCAAAGTTGCTAAATTAAGAAAAAGTTACTTAATTATTTAACCAAAATTTTCTTGCATTAAAATCAGCGGCAAAAATGTATGCTTATACAGGCAAATTTTTAGCTCTGTTTGGTTTTTTCAAAGGATTAGGGTCGTCAGTGTCTGTTATTACGCTTGTTAAAACATTGTTTTTATATGTTCATCTATCAGGTTGTTTAGAAAGTTCGCGACAGTCCTTGAACACATTTGCTTTTGTTTCCGATTTTTTTAAACGTTTTATTCGCGGCAACAACTTGATGATTATACGATAAAAAAGTCATGTAAAAAAAGACATGTCATCATGTAGATACTCCTCTTCTTGTTCTATAACTGCCTCCATCGACGAATCAAGTCTGTTAAATCGCGGTCAAAGAAACCAGATACGGCTAAGTTGAAAAATTCCTCAACGAATAACCGAATTCCCTTGCCTTTCTCCCTAACTTTTTTCCAATCTAATTTACTTCGTCCGTACCTCATCAAAAAGACACAGCCCACCGCTACAACTTTGGTAAAAAAAATCCTGCACAAATCACTAAAATATCTGATAAAAGATAGCACATCCTAAAGTAGGGCAATCCTAAAGTATCCTAAAGTAGTATCCTAAAGTAGAAAAATCCTAAAGTAGGCCCATGATCTGATTCAAAATTTTACATGCATCTAAACAAACATTTCAAAAAAGACCTCTTCGGTGTAGTAATAATTGCTGTCTTCTTCTCCACTTTTCTTGCTGTAGGGCGAAAGATTTTCATCAGCTTGAGCAACAATATTTTTTTCCATAATAGTGTCTATCCAATAGGTGTAGAATAAAATTTCATATTAATTTCTAGTCTCTAATTTTGTGATGTGATGAGTCAGATCTCTGTCAGATTTCTGATGTAAATTGAAAGGTATTATTGCCTGTAGATTGAAATGCAACAGTCGTTAAATTTAATACTTGTTTTTATTTAATTCAATATATAAATCAAGGGCACAATGAGTCATAAATATATGTATATAGATTCTCTGCAAATAATTAGAAAGAAAAAACACGTGAGGATAGACAACAAAAATTTCATGTATGTTATTGCAAACACCACTTAAACAATTGAGATATGCTGAAGTTTTTATGAAAATTTGCATTTAAACAAGATTTTTGTGCTAAAACTTGTGTTTCGTCGCTTTTTATGAAGCAAGGATAAGCAAAAATTAATAGGGCTGGTCAAAATTGCACCAAAATTATACTGTGTAGAGTCATCAATAACATTATTTATAAAAAAATTTGGGTACGGTTAGAATAAGGGCGAGTTGGGCTGTGTTAGGAATCGAACTTGAGCATTATTTTTGTGGCATTGCATTTTTGACCTATATTTTGTGACTGTTTAACATGTAATATGCTAAAAGAGTAACATGTAATATGCTAAAAGAGTAACATGTAATATGCTAAAAGGGGAGTCACAGCTACATTTTGATACATAAAATGGTTAGAAATTATCAGTGAAACGTATGTCAAAAACACAATTTAAAGGAACTAAAAAATTCGGTGTAATTTTGACTAACACTGTGCTTTTTAGTGCCTTTTAAAAATTTTTGGCATTGTGTTTTCAAGAATAAAACTGCAAAATTTTGTATAGATGAAAGGCGTGAAATATAGCTGCGACTCAGAGCTACATTTTAAGTGTCCACGTGTTTTGATAAAGTTTTCATTTTTATGGAATATAAATTAAGGTCAAGTTTGATTCCAAGCAAAGTCCACCGTACTTTCAACCCTGATATTGATGACTGTATGCGATATAATATAAAGTTCCGAATTGATGGCAACAAAATTTTTGAAAACAAATTGTTTTTTCGGTTAATCAACCTACTTTAAAAATCTAGCCAAAAAAGTGGTTGCACACCAGACGGAATTGGACCTGGGGATTTTATACCGATATAAAAAGTGTATTGCAGTGTAAAAAATTCCAATTTGTTCCATCAGCCAAGCGGCCAAAAACTATATTTTGTTCAATGAAAAAATATTTTTATATAATAAAAATCTGTTTTTTTTTTCAAAATTAAATAAAAATGTACAACTTTATAAAAAAAAACACCCGTTTTTGTATTGTAAAGAAAGAGAACAACGGCATATAACAACAACTGAGTAAGTGGTGGTGAAAAAACAATAACAACTGCAATGCGCAATGGCTAGGAGCAAAATCAATAGCTAAGAAATTAATTCGCATTCAAATTGGTCGAAAGCCATGAACACAAACACTGCCAAACAAAGAAATAACAACCAGGAGAATTTTTTTAGACATAAATAAAGCTATCTATAACAAAACACTTTTCTTCTTCCATATACAGCAAAATAAACACTTCGGAACATTTTTTTTGTCAATTTTTAGCTATAATTTTTTTTAATGAAATTCTCTATTGTCAGAAGGAAGAAGATAGAGAGACGCAGAAGAGAACCCGTGCTCAACATCTTTTTACACATTTGAATGGTGGACGGAGGTATTATACAGTAGTAGTGTCCTCCTAGGGGCCTATTATGCCTGCATGGTCTAGTGCATAAACGTTGACATCAGATAACTGTGCCCTTCATGATCTCTAGTTCGACAGCATATGAAGTGCACCCCCTTATATGAATTGCACCCCCTAGAAATTTTTTTAAAAAGACGGATTTTGGAGTCCGTCCTAACGGGTGCTGGCCTACCCTTGCCTAATCCTAAGCTTGAATGCGTAAAAAGCTGGTTTTTTAATTTGTTTGAGAGACTTAAATAATTTTCAGGGGGATGGGTGCACTTCTTATAGGAGTGGGGTGCACTTAGGGGGTGCACTTACCGGGTGCACTTCAATTTATACGCTCTAGTTTGACTCCGTCTGAGCGCAATTTCTTTCGTTTTTGTAATTTTATCTACTGTAATGGAAATTAGAATGATGCCTCGACTTTTCAGTTAAATTACCGAAAATGCTTGATCACAAACCAAAATTACTCAGATAAGTGTCACATAGGTTTGAAATAAAAGTAAAATTTATCAGCGGTGTCGAACTGGTTACTTTCGAGAATAATTTTTGGTAAGATAGATACTTAAATAGACTATCTAAACGTTACAAAACAACCCCGATTTCGACTAATAAACAAAACTTTTACACCATCCACCACCCAGTATAAAGTAAATTTAGAAATACCCTTTAGAAATTTTAACTCAACAACAGTAATACTTGAAGGTAAACAAAAAAATTCACTTATAATCCCTAGTATTTTTATTGATTTGAAGCTTGGAGAAATCCACTGTGGAGGAGGTTGATTGTCTAGCCAGGTATTGCTCGGGCTCCGGAAAGTTGTATTCTACAAAGTCGGGAAGGCCAATGTCCACATAGGGGAGCAGCAATACCTGTCTCTGACGGATAGGGATGACCACTGAGGCAGTCAAATCCGCTCTCGGCTGGGCATACTCACTGGTGGCATTTTTGAGGGACTCCAGAGAGGGCATCTTACTGTACCAGTTATAGGAGGATTGCCGCTCACTTTCCGCCTTAACACCTCTCGAAGAAGATTGTTGACTGTGTTTGCAAGAGGTGGATGCACCATCTTCCTCAATTTTGTGCAGGTACCCATCGGTGATTGGCCTTGTCTGTTCTGGTACTGCAACAATTTCTTCGTCCTGTTCCTCCATGGAGGCTAGTTGGGCATCGGAGGAGTTGCGGAAAAACTTGGCTGCTCTCTTGGTGTACTTCCTCTTCAGTTTGCCAGCTGTGAATTCAATTGGAGGAGACACTTTGGACAACTAAAATATATACATAAGCTGGATTGTGAAACTTTTCGTGAAAAAATGATTGAGAAAAACCAGCATTTACCCATTTACACTTTTTTACTGTAAATTTAACTGAAAATTATGGTCTCGAAGTTTTCCAATTATCGACTACTTTTTTCTCCTCTATCGGTATGTATATATTTGATCAAATTTAAGATGAAAACTTTGAGTTTGGATCGGCATTAACCACGAACCAGTGGTTTGAGCCTTACACATCCAGAGACCATTCACAGACCAGGTTCCTCAAAAAATTTTCCTAAAAATTCCATAACTTTTGTGTTTCGATTTTTACTCTGCTTCGGAAACCTAATTTATACTGCGAAGTATTTTTAAGTTCATACATCAGTCTACAGTGGAACAAAAGGTAGATAAGAAATGTAATATTTTTGACAGCCTTTTCCATAAAAATGTCAAATTTAAGTAAAGACATGCACCATCATTTTGTTTTAAAAGTATAGGCATTCTGTCGAAAAAATCTGGTCTTTCCATCCTAAATAAATCCTAAATTGAAGTCAAACTCACAGTTTCGACAGTAGAAGGCAGAGAGCGCTCACGAGGAATTGGTTGATCCGCTTCATGTCCCTTGATGAGATCTATGGCCATGCTTTGAGGCAAGTTCTCCGACAGTTGAGCCAATAGTTCCGCCGTCGATTGCACGTCCTTGCGAGCTGCGACCACCGACAGCAAGTTGGATGAGGAAGATAGAGTTGTAGTTGAGCCGGCCATAAAAGATGTAGTCGATGGAGCACCCAGCTTCACACCACTGCTTTTCGACCTCTTCAAAGCTGCTGATATGGAGAGAGGTTCTGAAAAACAGGAAAATTAGTTGTGATTATTAAAATTATTGAGGTGCTGGAGTGCAAAGTGACCTCCCCATTAATGCAAAGTGACCTCCCCCATTAACATACCCTCCCATTAACATACACCTCTCATTAACATACGGCCGGGCCCGGTCCCCTTCTAAGAATTGGCTCTCCCATTAACATACAGCCGATGCTTTTTTCGAATTTTTTCGAATACAGTCAAGCCTCGATATAACGAACCCTCGATACAACGAGCCCCCTGATATAAAGAACATTTTTTGACACCTATTTGGCCAGTGATTACGTTAAATGACTTATATTATACCCTCGATACAACGAAACCCTTGATATAACGAACATTGTGGCCGGTCCCCAAGGGTTCGTTATATCGAGGTTTGACTGTAATCTTGTTTTTCTACAACATTTTGACGGCTATTTTTTTCTTTTTTAGGCTAACAATGAATACCCCAATCAAAAAGCGTCGCGTCATTATTCTGGTGGAAAATAAGAAGATCATCGAAGCTTCAGAAGGGGGCCGTTTCCTCCTCTGAAAGAATCTCAGCCATCGACGACGAGCGCCAATACAAAAATAAATCTCCTGCACGCTTTCCAATTCCTCCGCCGATCTTGGGATGCTGTCAAGCTAGAAACGTTGAGCCGTTGCTTCCGAAAAGCTGGATTTGTGATCAATCAAGAGGTTGGATTTTTATTTTTGTTCATCCTTTGTTGATTGTTGTTGAATGTATTTTTACAGCATGTAGATTTTGACGAAGAAGAAAACATTCTGGCCGACATGGACCGTCTCTGGGCCGTACTGCAAGCAAACAGTGAAGTGGAAGGCACGGTGGCAGAATATTTGGCTGTGGACGCACAACTAGAAACCTGTGGAGTTCTTACTTTGGCCGAAATCGCAGAGGATGTCGCAAACAAGTATGTGGAATCAGCAGAGGTGGCCAGCAACTCCGAAATTGTGGAAATCGAAGAAGAAGCGCCCCCAGTCACTGCCCGAGAAGCCAGTCAAGCTATGAGAATCCTCCGGAGCTATGCAGATCATGTCACCAATCTCGCCGCAATCAAACTGTTTGATCAGCTGGACGACTACATGGCCGAAGAAAGGATGAACAAACTGAAACAGAGAACAACTGTTGAATATTTTGCGCCTTATCCTTGATTTTATTGCTGTAGATTTTCGTTTGTTTGAATAAATATTTTATGTTGGAATTGAACGGACTCTCCTATCAACATACACTAAGCTAAATTATGGAATCTGGCTCTCTCATTAACATACCCTCCCATTAACATACACCTCTAATCGGTCCCAAGGGTGTATGTTAATGGGAGGTTTGACTGTAATAGATTTGCAATGAAAAATTTACCATCTGTAGCCTTCCTCTTTTCAGCTGCAAAACTGGCTGCATCAGCTCCACTGGGCAGAGAGTCTCTCGAGAATTCATCACTGTGAGCACTGGCCACATCAACAGGTGGAGAAGACTTCAAGGAACACAGGGCACCACCCACTGAGACTGACTTGTGCACTTGAGCGGAGTAGGGAGAGATGGATTTGCCTTTTTGCGAAGGAGCATAGCTGCCGTTTTGCACAGACCCATCTTGTGCGCTTAGCCTGGAGATTGGCCCTCTGCTGTTGGAGTCTGAAACAGTGATAATTAGTGCGGTGAAATGAGTCAACGGAAAATAATTTTAGCAGATTTTAACGGCGTTCTGCAGTTGAGTGTCGATACAATACCAGCCACGGGACCGGCCATCGATGGTCTTACATAAAAATTGGTGTTATACCAACTTTTCTTTGATTTTAGACAACCAGCGGCCCTA
Organism: Ditylenchus weischeri; assembly: GCA_029231635.1. Classification (NCBI taxonomy): domain Eukaryota; kingdom Metazoa; phylum Nematoda; class Chromadorea; order Rhabditida; family Anguinidae; genus Ditylenchus; species Ditylenchus weischeri. The sequence goes on from JAMRYI010000010.1 coordinate 537,466, forward strand.
GTGCAGAATCGTTGTCCAAAATGTGCTTGGTCCCACCTGTTATTTTTTCTTAAAAAAACAGCTTTGTCTCCCCTGTTGTTCTTTATTCAAGTTTTACAAATTCACCATTTTTTACTTATTATTACCGAAAAAACACAAGCCACAATACTACATCACACTTCATAGCTATCAATACGGTGAATCATTGAAATTCTCTCTAAGAACATTTCTAGAGTGTTTGTTTTCTTGGCTCGGCGAGAAATTGTGAAATTGTTTTAAATTGTTTTGAAATTGTTTTAAAAAATTTCAAAAAACAACAGGGGGACCAAACTGTTCTTTAAGAAAAACAACAGGGGGACGAAGGCATATTTTGGACAACGATTCTGCACTAGAACCCAACCAGCTCATGCAATGGTCTTATATCGAGACAGACGTAGTTAGGGCTCGTCTACAAAGGGTGGAGTCTAGGGTTTTACTATTGACACGATTTGGACTCTGATGTCTTTGTCTAGGGGCTGAGTCTAGGGTATCATAGTAAACATGTTTAGACTTAGACTACACTTATTGTAAATGGGTTTAGTATTTCTGAATATTGATTTTTACTTTTTCGAGAGCATAAATATCTGACTACAATCAGTAAAATTTGGATTAACTTTGCTACATTAAAAATTTAGCCTTTGACCTTAAACCACTACGCTAAACCGAAAGCCCAGACCAGTGATTGGAAAAGCCAAAGCCAAACGCAAAGCCAAAGCCGAAAATGCCGGCCAAAATTTGGCTTGGCCAAATTTAAAGCCAAAGGCAAGGCCAAAAACACAAAGCCAAGTTTTGGCCGGCCAAAACTTGGCTTTGTGTTTTTGGCTTAGGTTTTGGCTTTGGCCTTGGCTTTTCCAATCACTGGCCCAGACCTCGAAACCAGACGCTGAACCCGGAGACCAGACTTATTCTTTAATTTTACTTTGTTTATTTTTTAAATTTTTTGTTTTGGGTGAGTGATATGTCAATCTAAACATTCTTAGTTTTGTATTTTCAGAAAAATGACTAATAAAGATAGGGTGTGACTGAAGTACAATGTCAAAGGTCTAAATTTTATAAACAAATTTTATATTACAATTTTATTTTATTTAAACTTTTATTTTACGTTTCTTTTTCCTTTTGCACTAGCTTGTGGCCCTGGATCTCGGCTTTCTAACAAGCTATCAAACTTTGATGAGTCATTTTTGAAATGTGAAAACTAATGAGTTTGAAAAATTAGAAGATTTAAGGCTTAAAAAGGAATTAGCTGTTATTATTTTCAAGCTCCTTAGTTTTCACATTTCAGAACTTTCTCAACAAAATTTGGTAGCTCATTAAAAAGCTAAGGGCTAGAAGCTGGTGCAAAAAGTAATAAAAAGGTATATAAAAGTTTAAATAAAAATCGTAATATAACATTTGTTTATAACATTCAGACTTTTAACATTGTACTTTAGTTACAGTCTTATTTTATTAGTCATTTTACTGAAAATACAAACCAAGAATGTCCCAAAACATTTAAAAATTGAAAAATAGAAATAAAATAAAGAATTAAAATGACAGAAAAAGGTCAGTTTGACAACCCCGATTCTGAACTCAAGCAGTATTTGATATAAAGGTGTTTTTGAAATCATGTACTACAGTCGACCCTTGATATAAGACACCCCACTTTCTGCGACGATTTGAAACTTGGCAATTCTAAATTTCACCTCTAAATTAGCAGTTCTAATGGTGTAAATTTTTTTCGCTGATACATTTTTCGTAAAAATTTGTTATAAGTTTGTTAGTAAGTTTGCTTTGGTCAAAATTTTATTGCGAAAAATTTATTTACACAATTTTTTACTGATGTGCACTTTTATTAATTTACATACGACCTTTTTTACCACCATTTATGTGCTCCGCAAAACCAAACAAATTTTTAAAAATATCAACAAAAGGCTTAGTTTCAAAATTATCCGAAAATAATTACATAACAATCACTGCTTTTTTCCACTAAAAATCAAAAATGATCTAACCAGTGGATGTAATCCTTGTTTTGCCAGGAGTTCTGGGTGTGACCCCTCTTCTGAGGGCAGGTGACACTAGGTTAGGAGTGCCTCCATTGGAGGAACCCTCACAGCTGGAGATTGGCCTGTGGAACTCGGCAATCTTTTGCCACGACTTGATCAATGCCCTGCACTTCTTGGACACCTCCGGCCATTTACCAGCCGACTGTTTACGCACTTCATTCACGGTGGCCCCTATCCTAGTGGCCTAAATGAAAATATCTTTTAGAGAAAAGTACGCAACAATTTATTCTTTAAATTTATTTTTACATGCAATAAAAAATATTAATAAAATATAACCAGATATTTTCTAATGTCTAGTCGCTAATAAAATATATGGAAAATTGAAAAAATGTTTTTAAATTTAAGCTGCAGTCCCAATCAAAAGATTTTTCTGACCCCTCACTCGGAAATGGCTATAAATTTTTTTGAACCATTGATGTTGCTAGTGCATCTTTTAACTCTGCACAAGTTTTGTTTACATCGCAGTACCGAGTTGTGAACGAAATATGGCTCCAAAATGACATTTAAAAATACACATTAGGTACGCTTTGTCATGTTTAAGGGCAGGTGACACTATTTCATAGAATACGATTTTTAATAGGGCTCCTACAATAGAGGGTGGAAGTCGGATGTCGAGATCTTTGAGGTCCCGTAGTTCTGCAAGTTTTTCATATTTACTCCTCCTGTAAAGTGATTTCATCTATTCTCAAGGTTTTTTCTACGAAAAAAAAACTTTCCAAGAATTGGACAAGAAAAATAAAATTACTGACTTCCGACTTCTTATCTTTCACTTCGACATTCTTCTTCCTGCCTTCGACTTTCTACCTCCATTATAGGAGAGCTATAACATTTTGTGAGTCACTACTAGTTCCTAATCACGAGGAAGTCCTGTTACTCCGACAAGATCTTCTGCAAAGTTGTTAAAATGCTAGACAGTGTGCTTATCACTGCCCAATCACTCCTATTAATAAATATAAAGCTACGAAACAGGTTATATCCTATCTGTATGATTAGTTGTAATATAAAGTGTCAAAGGTCAGCCAGATTTCTTTTATCAAGTAAAATCTGCTGCTAGAAATGCAAGCATCAATTCATATGGACAAAATATGCGGATCTCACAACACCTTTTAAAAAACCACCAAATAATCAACTGAAATTTTAGTGAACTATCATTGTTTACTTCCACTTCCCATCCCGCTTGTTTATTATTGCATATTTTGTGTTTTACATACAGCTATTTTCATCAGCTTGTTTACTGCTACTATAATCGTAGTATTGCGAAATGTCTTTTAGTTGAATGCTCTTCGACTTCTTCTTTCTTTTTTTCAGCACACCACAGCCCTCCTTTCACCAAAATCAATTGGCGCACGCCTGTGAAGCCCCAAAACAACCAAGATAACTAGTACTAGCACCACTCAATGAAAAATACCACTTATTTGAGAAGAGACCATCCAGATGGTTAGACAAATACCGCTCGCCCGCTCCAAACCCCAGACTCTGGTAGAAGAGACGCCAGATGGTTAGAGGGCTGAGGAAGGGGAGGAGGCCGCCTTTTTCGCACTTTTTCCTCCATCCCAAGTAGTCAGTCAGCCCACCATGGAGGCACCTACCAACTCCCTTACCCTCCCCAACCCCATCCATCCACGACCACCACCAGGCACTGCCCCTTATCCCACACCCCCAAATAGTAGCAGTTGCTCTATATCGCGGTTTTTCTGGGTTATTTCTGTTGTTACGTGCTGTTGCGTGTGTGTGTGTCATATACCCAGATAACTGGGTATCTATTAGGTAACCTACCTCAAGCACCTCCTTGGTAAGCGCCAGATTCTCCAAGCGACAAATGGCGTCCATGGCTCGTCGCTCATAATCCTCCTAAAAATTAGTGGGAGATCAGTAGAGATGGAAGAAAATTGGAAAATTTGATTTATTACTATATTTGTTGTGAACTGCTTTGATTATTTCACTACAGCCATTAATACACACATTCACCTATATTTTTAATCGTGTGTAGGGGCAATAAGCAAAGCAATTGTGATCTATATTTACTTATATTTATATCAATATCATTTTCAAGGCGACAAAAAAGCAAAAAAAGATCAGAAAAAACATTTTATTAAGTAAAAAAGCAAATTTGAAATTTAAAGCAACATATTTTCAAAACCTTTTTGTCACGAGAAGAAAAAAGCAATTTAAAACTCAACATTTAAATTTTTGTACCGAGGTGAAAATGCAACTTATTTGTAAAATATTCTTGTCTGAGAGTGCAAAAAAGCAAAGTATTTAGTCTCGGGATGAAAAAATGTGCGAGCCGACAATTTTTATGTTTTGTAGTAAAATTTTTAAATAAAATTAGCCTGATCTCAATGTTAACTGTATTTATAACCAACTATATATATAATAAACACAAATTTATATATATATACGAAGAGCTAATATACATTGTGTGTTGCTTACGTTTTCTGTGACCAGTTGAAGTTGCTGCTTGATCTGGTCAACAACAACGGCACACGAGGGATTTTGTTGCATGCAGTTGCCTACTCCTACTGGTTGTAGGACCAGCAGCTGAATAGCAGCAACAGCAGTGGAATCAGCACACGCAACCATCCAGCTAAGGAGAGCTGAACAAATCCGCCGTCTGACCAAACTGCCTGGCTGGCCCCTGCTTATATACCCGTCTGAGTGGGGAAGAAGAGAAGGTTGGAGACAAACACACACAAGGCAGTAAGCACCGCCCTCTTTTTCCAACTGAAATAGAGCTTTGGTGAGTGAAGAAGTTAGTATGAAAAGAGCAGACAAACAAGAGCTGGAAGATGAAGGACCAAAAGGCAAGAGAGTGTAGTAAAAAGACAAGAAAAATGCTAAAAAGAGAGTCAGATAAACGAGAAAAGAGCAAGAATAAACAAGAGAACAGTGAAAAACAGAAAATAAATTGAAAAGGCAAGAAGTTAGAGTAGGAAGACTAGAGAAATGCTAAAAAGAAATTAGAGAATGAAAAATGAGATCCGAGAAAACCAGAAAAGAAATTGAAAAGGCAAAACATTGGGACAGAAGGACAAGAGAAAACGAGAAAAGAAAGAGAACAAGCAAAGATAGACAGACAAATATACTCTAATACTCTCAGCTTTTGATAAAAGCAAGGAGTATTAGAGCATACTTTTACACTGAACACGAGTGTGCAGACTGCTCCCTGCAATAAGACGTGCTTTTTGAACTCAAAATATTTTGGCGGGAAATTGAAAAAAAATTGGCATGCTACTTTGGAAGTAATTTTTTGCAACTTTTGAGAGATTTTTAAAGGGGGTGGAAACTTTATATACCCATCGCCTAAGGTCGAAGGTTCAAATCCCCCTAGGTGCTCACCTTATTTATTTTTTTTTATTAAGTTCACTAACTTCTAAGGCCAAAAACTAAGGCCAAAAAACGTAAGTTCCAAGAATAATACTGAAGAGTTCTGGGACAGCCCTGGGTAGGATAGCAAGAAATTGGGCATTGTTGAATTTTTTCCGAATTTTAATCATGACTCGAGTTTGTTTTTTCTCTGTATAATAGCTCAAATGAAAGCCCATAATCTTGGCTACATTTTAGTATATGAAACGCGTAACTTATAGATAAAAATCAGAAAATTTCAATGAAACCAGTCAAAGAAAAGAGGTCAGTAGGTGTGAAAGCTTACGCTGATGATCTTGTTGAATAGCCAAGAGTATGGGGTGCACCCAGTGGTAGTCAAACCTGTGACTTAGGAGATGCGTATATAAAGTCCCCCTTTAAAGTTTGGAAGAAAAGTTGATGTCTGCACGGTCCACAATTTTTTTTAAGAATTAGGCTAATTTTTGAGAGTAGAAAGCTGGAAAAGGCAGGTGAACAAACAAACAAAGATGATAATTGGAAGAAAAATTGTTTTTTTCTTTAGATTTAAATAATATAATTTGTATTTGTTGCTTTGAAAACACAATCTATTTTTTTTAAATTGTTTCCGGCTTTATAAAATAAATAAAAAACTTATGAAAAGTCATCTCAAGAGAGAAATAAAAAAGTACCAGTATAAAAGTATTTAGGATCTATAAGTTAAAAATCTCTTCAAAAATAAAGTCAGTCATTAGATCAGTTTTTTAAGTTATTTGAAAAAAGAGCCCCATTGAAGTATGTAGTTATGTTTTAAGCGCTCTACATCAATTCATAAACTAATAACAGCTGAAGTACATTTTACAGTTTAGTTCAAAAACGCCTCAAAATCATCCCTTTCCGACGTTTTCAAATCATGCTTAAAATATGTTTTCAGACGCTGGTCGACAAAAGATTTGATCAGAAACGTGATACTCACCCTATTTTCTGAACACAGTCTTTATACCTATTTTAGAATGCCTGGAGTTGTTGGCGTCTTAGTTGATTTTATAGAGACTTTTGACAATTGATTTCATGATTTTTTAACATTCATGGCTCCACCGGCCGAAGAATAAAAAAAATCACTACAGCATGATAAAATTTGAAAAAAAAATCTACGAATCCTCAAAGACTTCGACCGTGAGCAGCCTATTATCGAGCTTCTTATTTTGTTATAAGTCATACACAAAAAGAATTCTAACAATATTACTACCCAACCATTACAAATTTTCTTTGAAATGGTAATTTGCTTAGAAAAAGCAGTGTAAATCGACCCATCAATAAACAAAATGCCATGAACATTTTTTCAAAAATAATTTAGACAACCCTGTTCATAATTATACTGCTATTTTATATTGATTGTAGTTATTTTTATAAATAACAGAAGCTTGCTTACACAGATTTGAAACTGAACAAGTAAAACTTGTAACTAAGGCAACCAAAATCAACAATACCACAAATACACACTCAAATTTATAACTTAATATTTTCTTTATAAATTTGCCAACTCCACTTCGCAAATGAATTCCAGAAGAGACAGTTTTAAGAATCAAAGGGCTGTAGTACCCCCAGCTCCAGTTTCCCAGCCTCCTTTAGTTAGAGCCCCCTCGGCTAGAGCCAACCGAAATCGAGCCTCTAAAGCTGAAGACTTGCAAGATGCAAATCCAGATGGTTAGTTTAAAACCTATTTTTGGGGTTTTTGGACACACGTTTGAGCCATGCTGCCGTGCACTACAGGGTGAATCAAAATTACGTTAACATTTTCAAATGTAATATTTTTGTTCAAAATTCAGTTTTTCTTATTCGTTTGTTTGATACGCATGTTTTGTGCTTGTTGAATAAAGTTTAATGCCATAGTTTCATAATGCCCTTATTGGGGGGCATTTCCGGGACTTGCCATCCGAAAATTCGGAAACGGGCCGCAACGGTGTTATGCTGCCCGATTTTTTTTAAAACGTTAACGTAATTTTGATTCACCAGTAGACTACAGATTAAGGACTAGATTAAGGCTAGATTAAGGCTATAAATTAGCTCAAAAAAATAGAAAGTGCACATCACCTAAAAATACCAATAAGAAACGTCTCACTACCTGAAAAATAAACATTTACACCAAAAAATATTTTCAATCATCAAATGATGTTACCGAAAAATTTTTCATAGACAATGGAAAAATTGAAGGCTGGCAATCACTTTATCAAAGAATTGTTCAAAGTTTTTTTAAGAGAAAATTCAATCCTTGAATGTGCGAGTCAAAGAAAGGGAGCCGGAGCGCCCTAAGAGCAGGCTGAGTTCATTATTCAGTAAGGGAGATTCGTCTTCCACTCCAGCTGGCATACGACCCATTAGCGAGGTTAAATCTGACCTGAAGGAGACTTTGGCAAGACCTCTTACCAGTGAGACTGTTATTTTTGCCAGTTTTAAAAATTGTGTAGACAAAAGTATTTTTAGGCTTGTTCCGCAGATCTCAGAGTAGTGCGTCTGCAAGTAAAGCACCCCCCACTAGATCTTCTACCAGAGATGTTGCCAAAGAATTTAGCACTGAAACTGTGGGAGCTGCAGGTTTGATTCGAATTAAAAAAACAATTTGTCTGCGATTTAACCTGTCAAAAAAAAAGTTGCGAAAAAATGGTAATTGGAAAAACCTAGTTAACACTGTCAAGGCCGAGCGTGCCCAGCGTTTAGCTAGACTTAGAATTTCATGAGGAACACGCGGTGCAAAAACCCACTCAAATCGCTCTCAACCAGGCATTTTAAAATTTTCAAAATTCATCAGCTGAATTAGAATAGATGTTAAATTGGTTTTGGTACTCTCAACCAGGCATCTGAATTAGCGTGGATTTTTAACCGGTTCTGGGTGGTTTTCATCAAAATATTCACTCTACGTGAGAGTGTAATAGCTTAAAATGTTGGGCACAATCCGAGCTTTCTGACAAGTATACATTTGACAATGTGTCATAACAAAACTGTAAAAAATCACTCATTTATCTATTAAAACCAACGTTTAGAGAATTCCGTTTCTATTCACAAAAATGCACATAACTTGTTGCACAGATGCAATCTACTTAAACGAATTTTCAAAGAATACAAATCGAAACAAAAAGCCCGTAAAACGGCCCGTGCACATCCCTGGGTTGAGGCCTTATATTTTTGTTAGAAAAGTATTATATACTTCTGGCACAAAAAGGTGCATTAACATGCTCTTTGAAAATTTTGAAAGAAAAAACGTTTCTGTAAAAATCAGCTTGGGGGACCAAGGCAAAAAATTTTTAGGAATTTTTTTTGCCATTTTTTTGTGTGAATAAATACTTTTTGAGACTTTTGGAGAGAAAAAAATTCGAAAAAAATCAACAGGGGGACCAAGGCATTTTTTTCTTTTTTTCCCTATTTTTAGGGGTTGAAAACTATACGGGCATGTCGTTCAGTAGAGAATATACGGTATCTTAGATCTAGTTGTGGCACAACTCGAAAATCCGGGTAGAATATGAATCCAGAATCATCCGAGATCAAAAATTATTTGCTCGGATCAGGATCCCAGATAATTTTTAATCCAGATTTTACTGGAATTTTTCGATTGTATCAAAATTCGATTTTTTTAAATTTTGCATACGGATCCTACCCCTGTATTTCAAACTGCACCTGGATTAGGTGTAGGATAATCTTGGATCTAAATTTGCTCATTTCAATACAAAGGATAGGACCCGGAGTAATCCCTGATTTAAAACCTACAAATGGTTCTGCTTACGGTTCCTGGAGTAAAATGCAAGGGTAGAAGAAAGATTTCAACTGTAAAAGCGGGGTCCAAAATGCCATTATACATAACGTAATTAAATCAAATGCGGCATTCACAACAAACTCTTATTTACTAATACATTCCAGAGTTAGATCACGCTCCTGGAGCTGAGCACACCCATTTCCAGGTAATAAAACTATCCATTTTGGTCTCAAATTGTTACTTAAAAGTTGGAATTTGAGGCAGATCTGAGCGACCAAGCAGCCATTGCTCCACACATCCACATGAACAGAGTGTCGTCTCTATACCCCAATGAGCCCACATATCTTCACATCAAAAACATCAATTTGGGAAAATTTAATGATTTAGGTCGACTTTTCTCTAAGTACTTTAAAATTTCGCAAATTTATGTAAATTTTTGCAGATGTGAGTTTTCTTGCCCGCTTTATATGTCCTGAAGATGAAGGTGATTTTTCAGTTGTACTTTTTTTATCAATAAAATATAGTAAAATTTCATCCCTATGATCGGTCGAGAAGAGGTGCTTCATGCTATAGATATAACTTGTACTTGTCACCGAAAGACTTTTCTATATCCAAAAATTTTTTTTCCATATCAAAATTAGGCAAAAAAGGTTTTGTCCGAATAAAAGTAGCATATGAGATGTAAAATTTTTAGCCATCGAATTCCCTTGAAAAGAAGGTCAAAATGCGTTGGAAATTCAAATTCCCATTTCTATCTATCTCTTTGCCGAAAAAATTAAATTCCAAAATTCCGAAATATATTTTACAAGCAGCTTATAAACCATTTTTAGTAACTGATGAGACCATTCCCTGGAATTGGGACTACTTGTACGCCAGTGTGAGTTCTGAGCTTAGAGAAGAATGGTTACTGGAAGAAGAGGCCAATGAAGAGGTGGGCTACCGAGGGATTGGAGAGTTAAACAACCACCATACTCACTCCACATCTGCAAATTTACACAACTACTCGCCCAATCAATTCTAGTTCATGTAAAAATTATAAATTTATTGCTTATTCAAATAGTGCAATTTAAATTTGGACTATAGCCAAGAAAGAGCGGCTTTTTAAAAAGAAATGTCACCCCAACAATCTCAGCCAACTATTAAGAACTCAAGCAAAAGATTTGATTCGCGTTCGACAATGCGCCGAAGGAGATGTTGAATCGGGCTTAAAAATCGCCTCCGTAAATGAATTGATTTTTTCGCTGATCTAAAGCTCTGTTTGCTGCATTTATTGCTATCCCACACTTTTCATAAGCGACATCCGATGCCATATTTTTTTATGCCCGACGCATCCCTGCTGTTTAACACGGGAAACCCTGGTGCGCCATGATTCTCATATCACACCTGGGCTCATAATATATCGAAATGACAAAACTTAACTGCGGAAGTTACGGCAAATATAAAGTAAAATTGTAAAATTCAATCCATCCTTACTTTGACAAACAAGTGAATACTTTTAATACTTTTACGAATAAAAACAGCCTATGTTTTGCATAGTTCGAAAGAAAATTTTCTGCTGGTCATTTCGATATATTATGAGCCCATGTGTGATATGAGAATCATGGCGCACCACTTGATAACCTGAGTGTATACAGCTGAATTTCGAGAAGTCAAGGTTAGGGAATTCCAAAAATCCATACCTCGAGAAACAAGTGGTGATTCATTTTGATTAAACAAACAAAAACAGCCTTGCTTACTATTATTCGAAAGCTGAATTAAGACCATCATAGCACACCACTTGAAAACATGTAGGTATCCAGCTTGATTTTGACCATGCCCACCTCTTACCTTTCGGAGCCCATTTCACCTACTTTGTCAGAAATTTAAGCGAAAAAGACCCGCACCATCGTGTTCAGCACATTCTGTTCTACCGGTTGTGACTGTTAAGCGCAATAGGGTTTTTCCGTGTTAAATAAAGTTTGCTTAGTTTTTGCTAATTAGGTTTATATTTACTTTATTTAGATCCTCCCCTTGCTTGGCTGAATTGCAAGTGACTTTACTGAGACATGACCTCTCTATCTCTGCAAATTTACACAACTACTCGATTATTTAATCATAGTGCAAGTATTTATTAAAAATCAAAAAGATATTTATTATAGAAGTGCAATAAACTGGGGACATCACATCAAAATGCCTGTTTACAGCTGTTATATACAATTGTGCAAATGTTCACAAAATACAGTTATAACTTCTTCAGTAGATCTCGAGTGAACAACTGGCTTGTGAACAGCTAAACTTGGCCGATTCCGGTACTTTTCGTACTCTGACCCGAATTCGGAGCGAGGTTAGCCTGTACTGAGAACGGCCGGCGCAGAGGCTTGCTAGCAAGCAACAAATATACAGTCGAACCTGGATAGCCCGTCACCCCTCGGGGACAGCCAAAGGTGACGGGTTATCGGGGGTGTCAGGATATATAGGGTAAATATTTATAATACAACGATTTATAACGGTTTATTCCAAACAAATAACAATTCGGCCGGAGTGCCTTATATGTCATAGCCCGAAAAGTGGTTTTGACCACTTTTTTGAACTTATCTTGTCGTAATTAGTACGAAAAACATGTTTTTTTCACCCGGACGATTATTTGTGGAAAAATATTTTTTTGACCAAAAATGATCATAAATGATCAATAAATGATCATAAATATAGTTACACATCCACCAATTCACATGGCTGCTGTATGTAAAAGGGGGAATGAGAGTGTTAAACTTTAGCATATTGTTCTGAATAGTCTCTAGGTGATTGGGGTGCGCATCTCTAAGTCTCAAGCCCCGCGCCCCCTGCGGGGCTTGACTCTGAGATGCGCACCCCAAGCACCTTAGAGACCATACATCTCAAAAAAGTGGGCTATGTAAGTGTACAACAACACTTGCATAGCCCTGCTTTTGCATGTGGTAGGCCGGCCATGAGAATTGGATGCTCACCCGCCCCGAACAGTGGACAATATGATCAAAAAAGTGGTTATTTATGATCATTAATGATCTTTTATTGATCATTTATGGTCAAAAATAATTTTTCAAAAAATGTCGTCCGGGTGAAAAACATGTTTTTCGTACTATATACGACCAGATAAGTTCAAAAAAGTGGTCAAAACCACTTTTCGGGCTATGACATATAAGGCACTTTAGCCAACAATTCAAACAAATAAGAATTTAAACAGTAGCAAAGAAATCTGTAAGTTTGCTCTGTTTCTGATTCTTGACTGTGCTTCTTGTTGAGTGACGCACGACTCCACCACTTCCTCGTCCATAGTCTCATCGCCGATGTAGCTGACTTCCTCCTCCAGTGCTGAGACGTCGGCCACGATTTCCTCCAGAGTGAGTGCGCCGTCTGCAATGGAACAGCATTAGGAAGGAACAAAAGCACTAGCACAAACCGTGGAAAAGACGTTGAAACTTTACAACACAGACCTTTGAACGCCAAGTCTTATTCGGAAGCAGTTGCCAAAAGAGTCCCGTCTCATCCACGTTAAAGATGTTGTCCGGCTTGAACTTGCCCAATTCCGTCTGAAGCACTTCATCCTGCCATTCTTGAAGAGTTCCGACGTTGATTGCCGCCGCTTCGCCTCGAGTCGATTTGAACAGGATACCTTGTCGTTGCTTGAAGCCATCCATCAAACCATTGCTTGCTACGAATTAATCGATGTTGAGGAGAGTCGCAATTTCCAAAGCCTTTTCCTAAGGATACGATGTAAAAGAGTGAAAAAAGCGTACCTTGACTTCGAGCTTCTCACTTGCTTGATCCAAATGATGGGCGCTTTCTCCATGTTTGAGTGCATTCCCATTTTTAGCCGCGAACGCTTAGCACTGCCACCTTCTTCGATTGCCTTCAGAGTTGTTTTCTTTTTGCTGAGAATGTCGTTGACTGTGGTGCGCGGAATCACGACTCCAAATAATTGCTTTGACTTGTTGGCGAGTTCTTTCTTGTTATTGTTCCTGGCGGCTTCTTCTATGACCTTTTTCTTCACATCCAGCGTTAATGCACTTTGCTTTCTTTTTGACATCTTCAAAAAAATATCAAAAAACAAAATCCGAAAACACAGCAACAAAACTCTCAAAAACTATAAGCTGCAACAGTTATATCCTACAACTGAATGAATACTGTAATAAATTTAGCAAATCCAAAAAAAATTTTGAAATAAAATTTAAATTAACATTACAAAATACGCAAAGTGACGGCTTATCCAGGGTAATTTTATTGCAAGGGATCCTATTTGGGGTGGCGGGTTGTCGGGGGTGAGGGGTTATCGAGTGACGGGTTATCGAGGGTAAGGTTTGCCTTATTTAACGCAAAACCAATCAATTTTTTTTGAGATGACGGGTTATCGGAGTGACGGGTTATTCAGGTTTGACTGTACAGTAAAAACAGGAAAGTACAATTGTAAAATTAAGAAATGAGCTCTAAATCTAGATGAGCTGTTGTCACTCACTTGTCAGCAGGGTGCTTTTTAAAACTTATTTGTCTAAACTTTTAAAGCACTTTTTTTCGATTTATGCATAAAGTTGTAGCTATGGACTTCTTTTTTGGGACGACGTAAAAATAAACAGATTTAATTTTAAAAAATTTCCATTCTCGAGGTCTTTTTCCAAAAAATGACTTTAAGATAGCTGGACAGGGAAAATAAAAAATTAAAGCACGTCAATTGTGCCAAGGTTCCAACGGAAAAAATTCTGCGAACACATATTTTGACGGCGGATTTCACAAAGAACGCAAAAATGTTGGTAACAGTGGTGGCCAATCGGCTCTTTAGTTTCAGAGCCCAAGAGAAAAATGGCTAGTTCATAATAACGCCTTTTTAGTGATCAATACATTTTTTGTTTACAAGCCATTGGCTCGTAAAACCTAGGCCAAATGGACAACACTGGATGGTAAGAGAAAATGCGAACAGGAATATTGGTGAAGAGCATGCTAGTAGACAAATAGGTAGAAGCAGTAGTATTACAGCCATAAGTATGTAGTACTTGTTGTAGTTACTATGTATCTACAGGCTGTGTCAAAAATTATTGGTGCAAAAACGAAAAATTTAGCCTAGGCCCTCCCTCCCACTAGAGAAAAGCGATAACATAGTCAAACAGAATGAGAAAACAATGTTGTTGCAAGTTTATTTGAATCGCTTCACTGCTCTGCTTCCTATGGTGCATCCGACTCTAAGAAGTTTTTTTATTTCGCCAATTTTCTTGCCTCTCTGCTTGAGAAGTACAAAAGCCGACTGTGAATCTCGCAAGTTGTAATCTCTCATTCAAAAAAAACTGAAAAAGAATTTACTGAAAATTTTGACGAGGAAGGATTATATATAGAAATTTCAAACGGAAAAATTCTAAAAATTGGACCAATATTTTTGACACACTCTGTATATCTACAAATGACTAACTGTATCAAAAAAAACATGAATTACAAGCAAAATTATTGAAAAGGTACATTATTGTGGGAAATGGGTAAAAAGAGACAATAATGCTTGACTTAGTTGCCGCGGGAAATTAACTGTTTGGACCTGTGTGTTCCTTTTTTTATCTTGCAAAAAATGCTGCATAAAATTGAAAATTTCGTGTGGAAAACTAACAAATTTAAAAGGAAGAATAAGAAATAAATAGGATTAAATACATGAGATTAGGACAAATTTATTGAAAACCATACAGCGTGAACCAAGAAATCGCACCGAATTCAAGCGGCCATAACTTTTTTACTCGTATGATATCAAAACTTTATTTTCACAGGTCAACTTATCTTGAGCTCCAAATTTATTGGTATACTATCTTAGCTTGGTTCTCCATAATTTGGCTCATAAGCATCTGTTTCCAGGCAAATCAGAAGTACTAGCTTGAATTTACAAAATTCAGTCATCGGGTGCAGAAAAAAACAAGAAATCAGGCATTTTTTCTCTTTAGACCAAAATTTCCTATTCTATTTGGGAAAAATTAGGCAATCTGGGAGTCCTGAGGCAGATACAGGGTCTAGATCACAGGGAACCAAGCAAAAATGTGTGTTTTCGCATAATATACCAAATGTGTAGGGTGATCGATCTGCAAAAAAGAATTTCTAGATCGTTTCAGCGAAAAAAAGTTGTGGCCGTTTGGAAGCTGGCAAATTTCTGAGCCCCTATGTAATTTTGAATCGAGATTGTTTGAAAATATAGAGACTTTGCCTTTGCTAAAACTAATTCAAGTTTTATTTCATCTGAGTTTTGAATTTTTTGGTCTATCTTTTCTTTGACTCAAAAAACTGTTTTGAGTTATTCCGGACAAAATCATCAATTACTTCAATAAAAGAAAATAATTTAAAGGGAGGGTACATCTACTGTCCGTATTTGGTCCCGCATGGAAATGTTCAAAATTCAAATTAAAACACATTTAAAGGTTGTTGGTTCTAATCCCTCTGGCTGCACACTTTATTTTTTCATATTTTTCAGTGGTTGGATTAAACTTTCTGAGTTCTACTGCTAAACAATGTTGATGAATCGATTGGAATGGTTTCCATGGCTGCTTTATTGTCGAAAACTGTCTTCATTTCGCAATTTTCTGCAAATCACCGTCAAAATAAACGAAAAACAGCCAGAAGCCTCATACTTTGGTTTATATTGCCTCTATCTATTTTATTAACTGTTGAAAAGATGATCAAAAAATTCTAGTCTCAGAACTACAGAAGCAACCTAGTGGAAATTTTTTCAAAATTACTCCACGACAGTGGATTGGAAAAGTTTCCCCTAGTAAGCAAAGGGTACCAGAGGGTATCCTTGAAAAAGTCACCTTCGCAGCAACATCCCACGTTTTGGTTTAAAAGCCTCCAATAAACTCCTGGACTGCCTATCAGGTATACTTGCTGCAAGTTGCAGCACAAAGTGAAAGATATCAATGCAGTGAGAAGGAACGAAAATGGCAGATTGAATTTTCAGAAAGAAGATTCGAAATTCTTTACCCGGTCTTAGCTACAATAGACTACTTGGGTTTCTAAAAGCCTAAAGATCGTTTTAATATCAAACTCGCGATAAAAAATAAAGTTCACACCCAAAGGAATTAGAGCTAGCAACCTTTACATGTTTTTTAATTTGAATTTTGAACATTTCCATGCGAACCAGATACGGACAGTAAATCTACCCCCTTCCCCCCTTTAAAAAAATAGTAGAATGTGTAGTGGGTTTATAAGCTCTGCTTGGCTCTACAACTTCTTCTTCAGTGATTTTAGAGTTTGCTTGACGCTCTTCTTCAGAATGGAAGTGCCGTCTGACTTTTTCAAACTTTTGCAGTTCACATCTGCAAAAATTTTAGGTGAATTTTATGATTGCAAATTTATAGGTCGGTGCGAGAAATTTGGCCGATTTCGAACAGCTATAACTTCTTATTCTTACGCGATTTCAACAAACGGGCTTTTTATTCAACTCGTTTTGAGCGGCGATTTAATTTAGTTATAATGTCGAAAATACCATTTTTTTGGTACCTCCTGTGGTTTGGACCTTGCCTATCCATTCTGCAGAATAGTACTAAAACCACAGGGGGTACCAAGAGAAAAATGGTATTTTTGACAACATACCAAATGAAATTGACGCTCAGGACGAGTATTTGTCCCGTTTAAGGGTTGTAATAATAAAAAGTTATGGACTTTTAATTTCTAGCGTCACTTTGTAATTTATATTTTCGCACATTTTGAGCTATTTAAAGTTTGAATTTTAAACATTTCCATTGATACTTTAAGTGTTAAGGACTCTTTTATAAACGTTATCGTTGGCGTTGGAATTATTAAAAAAAAGGATCTTTACCCCAACGACAAAGCCAATGACAGCGTAATTATTTTTCGCAAATTATACAAATTTTGCATTTAAAGTAAAAATTTTGAGGGATAACAAGGTTTTCCATACGTTTTCTTTTAAAATTTTAACCGAAAATGCGAAATTTGTCTTATTTGGAAAAATAATTTCGTTGTCGTTGGCGTCGTCGTTGGTATTAGACAAAAGGGTCGTCGTTGTCAACTTCGTTGGCGTAAAAACGCTTTTATAAAACATTTTATCCAACGACAACGATGACAACGTTTATAAAAGAGCCATAAGAGTTTTTTTGAGTGTATCAACTGGTTTTCTGGAACAATTTGCGGTCATTTAAAAATTGCCTTAACGGAAATATTGCACGATTATATTTTTCGACAAATTTTTCAGTTAAAATTTGTGGCTTAGAAATATTAAAAGAATACCGTATTATCTCTATTAACGCCCCCGGGGGCGTTATTTTTCAACCCCCCTCGGAGATGGGGGCGTTATTAGAGAGAGGGGGGTCATTTTTGAACAAAAAAATTTGTTTGAATTTCTTTTTGTCTCGAAAGAACAAAACATATTTTTTTCTGTCTCACTTTTTTGGCGTGCATTTTTTTCGTTATCTCATTTTTCGTTGAATGATTTTTTGCTGTCTCGTTTTTCAATGCCGTATTATTTTTAGTCTATATTTTATTTTTTATTTTCAGATGAGCGATCCCGAAGAGCTGCAGATGCACGAAGATGAAGGTCGGCAAGTCAACAAGAAGCGCATCCGAAACAACGACGCGGCAACAAAGTTGAAAGCAATTGAATCGGCACGCAAGAACTCAATCCCCTCCACAGCCAAGAAGTTCAAAGTCAACAGAAAGTGGATCAAGAAATGGCAGCAGAATCAAAATGAGTAGAAGCAACAAGAGTAATGCTTAGTATTTGGTTTAAATGGGTGGACAGAGCGTGGCAAGCAATCTCCAAAGATCTGATCATCAAGTCGTTCAAAGGTTCGATTTTGAATACGTTTGTTGATTGCTCATGGTTGCTTTTCAGCTTGCGCACTTTCAACAGCACCAGACGGAACAGGAGATGATCAAATCACTTGCTTCAAACCAACTGGATTCATAGGAATAAAAGGAGGGCGTTATTAGAGAGGGGGCGTTAATAGAGATAATACGGTATATATGTAGGCTACACCGATTTTCAATGCAGCATTTCAAACGCCCTACTAGGTGGAGCTGACGACGTTTCAATGCACAATAACTCGTTTTTCATGTGCATAAGCTGGACTAGCAGCTCAGTCAGCTCGGAGTGTTGCCCTAAAGTAAATTTTTGATTAGTTTGTAATTGTAAATTGGTTCATTTTAGACAAATTACCATTTTGGTCACTATCTTTATCCTCCATCTTCTTCATTTGCTTGTCCAGCTCTTTGTGCGAAGCATTTATGAACAAGTCCATATACCTACAAATTTATGTTTTTTAAGTTAACTAAAGTTTTTTAAGGCCGAAAAAGATGCATAATTATAGGGTGTCCCAAGATTTTCGGACACTTTAAAACTGCCATAACTTTTCTCATACGCCGTTTTTTAATCTGTTTTTACAGATCGACTCAGTTTTTCATGGAATTGTTTTTGGGTTACAATGTCAAAAACACGATTTTTGCTTGGTCCCCACGTGTTTTGGGTTCTGGTCTGTGGATAGCCTTTAAATGGGCTAGGCCCAACCACAGGGGGGACCAAGCAAAAATCATATTTTTAATTCCATGAAAACTAAGTTGATCTGTAAAACAGATTTTCGAAAAATGGCGTATAAGAAAAGTTATAGCAATTTAAAAATGTATAATAATCTTGGGATACCCTGTATTTGGAAAAGCCAAGATCTTAGATTTTTTATAATAAATTTTACAGGGTGGCCCATCCTTATCCGACTATTTGAACTGGCCATAACTTTTTAAATTTATTTTGTCTCGACGGGATTTTTTCGTTCGAAAGAGGAGAGGCTAGGAGTTCGTTTGACACCTCACTCGTGTATTTTTGGTTCGAAAATAAATTTTCGGTGGATTTTTAAACCTTACTCTTGTTTTCAGTGAAATGTCTTATTCGCTTCAGCAAAGAGTTTGGACGATCATTGGACGATCATTTGGACTGTCAATCATAAGAATTTTCCATGCTGGAGTGAATCGAATCCTCACTGGTGTGCTTCTCTTATAGTTTCAATCTGATTTCCTTGTTCAGGTACAGAGAAGCGCCGCTGCATTCGCCAAGAATCAGTGTTTGGCAGCAATTAGAAGAATGGGAATTGTCGGGCCGATCTTCATCAATGGGAACGTGACAGCAGCTTCGTATCTCGAATTGTTTCAAACGCGCCTCCTACCAACTGTCCAAGAATGGGAAGGCTTCGACCAGCTCATCTTCATGGAGGACGGAGCGCCTGTGTATGGGTCAAATCTTCCAGTGAGGACCTGGTTAAATGAGCATTTTCAAGGTTGGTCTTTTGAATGGTTTTGGGTAACAAGTGGGATTTCTCCGTTTCAGGCAGATGGATGAGAACAACTTCTCCAAATCTTCCGTGGCAACCTTACTCGCCGGATCTCATGCCATGCGATTTCTTCTTGTGGGGCCATATCAAAGCGTAAGTCTACCTGCCAGTCTCGATGATCTCCAGTCCAGAATTCAACAAGCCTTCGATGAACTTCCGTGGGAGATGGTCCATCGCTCTATCGAGTCATACGAACACGGTCTTCACCGCTGCATCGAAGTGCAAGAAAAATCAGTTGACTAATCCTACCCAAATGTTGAATGAATGTTTAGTTGAATGAATTTTGTTGCTATTTGCTTTGAAATTGTTGTTGTTTTGTCGGGAGATTGGTTAAGATATTGAATAAAATGGGGATAGTGGGATCTATAGGGGATTTACTTTTTATTTGTGCCAGACGTTATCAAACACATAAATGGATTATGAAAATAGCAGCAGTTAAAAACAAAAAAATAAGAAATGAACAAAAATGATTATTCACGTACTTTCTTCTTTGCTTTGCCTTTCATCATAACGTTTGGCACAAAAAAAAAGCAAACCCACTATCTGATATAAGAAGAAAAATTCTACGTCATAGTGTATTTGGATGTTAATTCGGAAATAAATATTGTTCCAAACAATTAGCTCAAAGTTTGTCCCAGAACTTTTTTTACACCAGTTATATAACCACTGTATTCTCTCTTATGGAGCGGCTGTGTCTTTTTGGTCTTTTGTGGGTATCTTTTTAGTGGAGAGAATATGAAAGAAGAGGTGAAAGCTGTTAAGGAGATAGTCTCGACACGAAAGGATTAATTCAAGTTCTGCTTCTCTTAGGCCTCGTACACAAAGGCGGACTGCATTTTCAACAATCCTCACTCGGAAATGGCCATAATTTTTTTTAATTTTTCAAAAACTATTCTGTTAGTGCGATCTTGTAGCTTAGATTCAGGGCTTCCAAATAGGCCATTGGTCGAGTTGGTATTGATTGAAAAATGTTGAAAAAGAATCAACAATCTTCACTCCGAGCGAGTGAGAATTTTTTTCAACATTTTTAATCAATAACAACTCGACTAATAGCCTCTTTGGTAGCTCTGAATCTCAGCTACAAGATAGCACAACCACAATAATTTTTGGAAAATTAAAAAAAAGTTCCATTTCCGAGTGAGGATTGTTAAAAATACAGTCCACCATTGTGTACGAGGACTTAAATGTGGCTTTTGAACTATCTTTTGTCGACAACTCGGTACTGCAATGTCAGCAAAACCTACGCAAAATTAAAGTTGCATTACATTTTTTGACAGAAAATATCTTTTTTTTAATTGGGCGACTCAAACATGTGTTTCGAACTGCAAAAAACTTAAAAATACAGAACGCCAAAAAAGGCGCAAATTTAAATTAACCCAAAAAAGACCTGGCCCACCGACATATTTTCTTATCGTTTCACTACTTTTTTCATGGTTTGATATCAAATTTGATATCAAAACAATGGGCAAAATCTGCATCTGCAGTCATAACCTGAAACTTAAACGGCCAAAGCAAGGAGTATTTGGCATTTATGAGAAAGAAAGAAATTTATTTTTTTTCAGAACTTTTGAAAAATGCTAATTTTTTGCATGTTATACGGCCGCACAGCCGACTAAAGTTGAATTCACTTGAAAGCTCGTAAGATTCTGCACAAGATAAGTTCTTCAACTACACAAAATTGTTTTCAGATAAAAATTTACAAACAAATAACTAAAACAACCCGAACTGGGAGATTTTAGCATTTTTGTGATTGAAATCATATTATGCCTTAAAGTTCACTAACTCACCACTTGAAGTTCACGGGCTTCTATTAGAGAGAATACGGTAAGTTTTTTTTTTGTCTCAACAATGTCTTTTTTTTGACAAATGGAAAAAAATAAGAAAAATCCGAAAATAGTTTCAGAAACATCCCTCATTTTGATCATTTTTCTGGTTAGTTAAACAAAAATCTCGTTTTACAACCTACAAATCCAAAAACCCACTTTCTAGCCAATATAGACTCGATTCTCAGCGCTTCACATTTGCGCTCTACATTGGCCACATACTCGTCCACAATTTTGCTCTTTTTCCAATCCAATTTTCCTGCAAGTTTCATGTTTATCAATTAATAAGGCTAATTTTACTTAAACAATTTACCGTTAGTGATTGCTCGGATAATTTGACTATAAAAATATTTATGAAATTTTTTATCACAGTTTTTTGCCAAAAAATCTCACGATTCCAATCTGCTTCCAATTGTCTCAATTTGTGTTAATTGGCAGTGCAGCTTTCTTAGCTGAGTGTTCAGCTCAGTCATGGTTGTACCACAGGCGAGAGTGCCGTCTTTCTACAACAATAAGAATTTTGTGAAGTACCCCATCCAAAGTCTAAGTAAAAGATACTTTTGTTCTATAAATCATGGGCGAGAGTGGCGGGATGTACTTCTTGTCCAACGACAGAGAGTCCGAGCTTTTCATCATAGCACTTTCATCGGCCCCGATTTGAGAGAACCTCGGAGGTTTTGGTGGCGGGGGTGGTTGAGATTTGGGGCGTTGGCTGAAATGTGTGATGTTTTTGGAGCTACATCCAATGCATACCCTTTGTGTTCATCTTCCTTTTCACTGTTACTGCTGCATGCTTCTGTAGTTATGGGAGCTAGTGCAATAATTGCTGCTACATCACCACAAGATTCTGCGCCAACACTTTTTAGTGGAAGTCTGGGAGAACTGGAATTTAAAAGCATGATAGTGGAGATTTTTTTTGTTATAAATTGGTAAAATCCTACCTTTCTACATCACTACTGAAATATTACAAAAACATATAATTTTTGTAAAAAAATAATTATGTATTAATTCATTTCCCCTTCCCTTTCTGTCAAATTCTCTAATTTTATCCAATTTGTGACTGCCTGACTTACCGTATTTTGACTTACCCTCCCCGAAATCTGGAATTTCCTTAATTAATTCTCCGCCTTTTATATCAAGTTTTTGTTTTCGAACGCAACATATGTTATATACCAAAATGTAGCGCAGATTCTCAGCTTAATAGCGCAGATTCTCAGCTACCTTTTGGTACATAACATATGTTGCGTTCAAAAACAAAAGCTTGGTATAAAAGGCGGAGAATTAATTTAAGAAATTCCGGATTTTGTGGAGGGCGCTTATTAGAAGAAATACGGTATTATCGGCTAAATTTTAGTCACATAGCAACATCTCAAGTGATTTTGATTCAGTAGGGTAGTTCACTACTAAAGATCAATTTCCAAAACCTTTTTGATTGTGGGTGGAAATATGGCCCCTAGCCACCTTTTTATCTGCCGCCTATTTGCAACCCTTGTTTACCCATTGTACTCGAAAATGACAACTGTTCAATAAGGGCGAATCCATTTACAACCCGGAGATATTGGGTTTTAGGCTGAAATTTGACTTGGAATCACAGACGGCCCGTTTACAAGAAAAAACACTCCACCAGCAGTCCACTGTTTTTTACTTTTTTATCAAATTGACAAAAAGTTTACCTTATAGCACCGGAGAGGGGCGAGGATGGATTGTCAAATGAAGATACCACTCTTTCAACTGGGTTTTCCACTTCTTCCAAATCACTCTCAGTGGCCACTTCATCACTGTCCGAAAATGGGTTGTTGGATGAAGTCTTGGTGTTTTCGTCGAAATCGATTTCAAAACCACTGCTCTGAAAAATAAAAATATTACTTTCAAAAAAGGCTAATTTGCTTTCTGGTAAAAACTTTTTAGAGCATCTGACATACTTGTATTTCAGCTATCCATTGAAGTTTAATTTAATGTAACATATTTTCTGTGTGAATCTTACCGCGATTTCCTCTTCATCCGAGCCAAAGGGATTAAGTTCCACAGGGTAATTAAGCATTTCCCAGTTCTTTTCACTGGCCTCCGGCGATGTCTTCACAGGGGTTGAGCGGGATATATCGTGGTGTATGGCTGATTCTATTTTCTGAGAGATGGTCATAGTGTCCTCTTCTTCCACTGAAGGTCTTCCACTACTAGATTTTGGTGGTGGAGGTCTGGGTGGCGGAGTTGCTTTCTCAATCCTCTGTGGTATCAATTTTTCTTCCACTCGGTACTAGAAAAAAATATAGATGTACCGCACTTTCTCTAATAGACCGACCGGTCTGTTTTCCGATCATCCTCTAGGGGGTTTCTTTATTTTTCGACGTCGCCGCGCCGAAGGCATGTAGAATTTTTTTAGTAAAAACTTGAAAGCAAACAGTTTTTAAACAGTCTCGATATAAGACCACCCATCGGCACCGACTCTAAAGCCACGTTCACAATGAATCCACATCCGCACCGCATCCGCATGCCGGTGCGCATGCGGAATTGCGTTCACAATGACACTTGAAAGTGCCGAAAAAATTCGTTGAACCGTAATGCTTATATAAACCCTGCAAATGGTTTGCTTCAAGTCGTTTGCTTCAGAAGGTTACAGGGTGTGTCAAGTAATTCTAACACTTTCGAAGGGCCATAAGATTTTTTAAAGTTCGAATTGGGAAAATATGTAAACGCCAACCGACTCAGTTCTTGATGGCAATTTTTTGGTATATAATGTGAAAACCACGATTTTCGCATGGTCCCCCTGTGGTTTTAGTCCTGGTTTGTGGAGGGACTCTGGATGGGCAAGGCCCAAACCACAGGGGGACCAAGCAAAAATCGTGTTTTTGACTTTATATACCGAAAAAATGCCATGGAATTCTGAGTCGGTTGGCTTTTACAGATTTTCGCAATTCGAACTTGATAAAAAAAGTTATAGCCCCTTCAAAAGTGTTAGAATTTCTTGACACACCCTGTATATCGTAGTAAACGAAATTCAAACAAATGAAGAGAAAATTTCAAGTCCTTATTTTTACGAGCGAGTGATTGCTTGCGTATCCATTTTTGTATCTTCATATTAATTGATTGTTTCCATTGGCGGAAAAACATCACGACAATGCGGACGTATTGTAGCAATTGAATTCGCTTGGGCACAGGTCCGTTTTCCTTGAAATAGTAGATTAAGTCGACGTTGTCTCCATGGTACGCATTAATGTGCATAAAAAATGTGTCAACAAAATAGATTTTTTTCCTTTTAATAAGAAAAAAAATCAATAATGTTTTTTGTGACAAGGTGTAACAAAAATATAAAATCCGATCAAATATAAAATCCGCTCATAGGTGTGTAATCTAACCTAGGTCTTTTTTGATGGAGCGACATTTTCAAAGGTTATTTAAGGCTACATTCACACCCCTTGTCTGACACAACCATGTTTGAAACTCATATTTGCCCATATCTTTTGCCGGAAAGATGCTTTCAACGAAGTTTTTTTTGTATTGAGTTCCCAAGATAGTGCCAAATCCATGCAACAATTTCCACGAAATACAAGAAAATTTCGATTTCTTTGACACTCGTTTTATTCTTTTAAGACATTCAAAAACAGAGTCCTGGCCAAATGTCAAACAAATCGAAATTTTCTGTATTTTGCAAAAGTTCTTGCATCGTTTTGGTGTCTATGGATCTGTCACTATCTAAAAAACCTTAATCCAAAAAATGTCGTCGAAATCACTTTTAGGGGAAATGTTATGGGCAAATATGAGTTTCAATGTTAATGTAGCCGATTAAAAAAAAAATGGAAATTACCATAGGGTCTCCGAATAGAATTCGATTAACCTGAAAAATTTTTAGTTTTAAAATTATTTTTCCAAAATCAATTGTTATGCAAATTAACCTGGTGTTCCACACACTCCAGCCAATTGGATTCACTACTGTAAGTAAAGGCTCCTCGGTACAGTTGTTTCTTGCAAAGACAACACTTCATGCATTTTCTGTGCCATACTCTGCCGTCCACAATGCTTCTTTCCATGAGATGGGCTAGAAAATTTTATCTAATTTTGTTGGTTATGCAGTTTTCCAAAAATGCAATCGACATAAGGGCACTCCTAGGGACTGGACCAAGGTGCGGTTGTATCGAAAGGGGTTTTAGGCAGACGGTATAATTTATCACACATGACCAAATATGTCAGTTTTAAAAGTGGCGATCTCTTTGCATATTTTTTGTGAAATGACTGAATTGCTGTGGACTTTTTTTAACTAATTCGCTTGATTGAAAATATACTTTTCGATAAAAATATTTAAATAATTTTAACCCAAAAAAAAGACTAACCTTGTCCACTGCATGCAGCACAATACCTAGAGCTGTCGTCCACATCCATGTTGAACGCCAATTGAAAGGGAAACACTATATCACGGTAGTATTCTGCAAAATGATGATTTTGCATTTATTTAATTTTGTAAAATCTAATAAAAATGCTCTTAAAAAAGCATGCCCGTCGCTAATGGAAATATTTTTTAATTCAAAAGAAAAGGAAACCAAGTGAATATAAACACAAATTTTTGAAATTCAAATTTGCTGAGCACCTTCTCAGAAATAAACGATGATCTACACAACGGTAGCTCAGTGGCAAAGCAAATTGTTGCTCGGTTCGGGTTGAAAATTGCTTTTTGGTCCGATTCCAACCCGAAGCATAGATTTTTTTACCGATTTTTACTATTTTGCGTGAGTTTAATTTTTTGAACTCACCTGGTACCCGCTTGTTTAATATTCCCTTTGGTAACGCGGAAAAAAACTTAAAAAACTCGCCATGGTTGACAAAATCGCTGAAATAGCTAAAAACAAAGCTAATTTTAATAATTTTAGCGAAATTTATCTAATTGCTTTTGTGAGGGTTATTGTTCGGCAGAAAATTCACATAAAAACAGTCATATTTAGGCTTGATCGAAAGATCTACTCATGCTGAATCTAACGTATCTGTAAATTTGACATTTTGACTTGAAAAATTAAGAGTAGCAGCCCGAATGTTTTAGCTTTTTTAGTGAATTTTTACATTTTTACTTTTTTTCAGTTAAAGAAAAAGTGTTACTCTTAGGCTCCCTCAAAATTTCGCGCAACACAACCCGCAACAAACCTTCAGAGGTTTCCACAGAAAATATTTTTATTTTCGCTTACAAACATCTTATGCTCAAACAAAAAAATCCTTTCGGCGACAAGGAAAAGTTTTGTCTGATAACGGGCATGTTCCTTTAAAATCGGGACTTCTCACAAAAAAGAGATCCCTTTTATAATAAAAGTCATACTGATCAAAATTGCTTACTCGAATCACAACCATTCATGTTGTATCTGATGGCGCAGAGTGTGGTGAACAGTGCCATCTGGTTTTCAGCAATGGTCTGTTTGCTGTCACAGACTACCACAAATTGGGGGATTCCAATTAACTCTGCCAGATGCATTATCTATATAAATTATTATGATTTCCACAAACTATTGTCGTTTTAGAAATTTTTACAAAAACAATTTAGTACCTCCCTTCATGCGACTTTTGGCAATTTTGATGAATTCAGCCTGAGGAATGGAATTGTTGCTTCAGATAACCGAGATTTATTATTTAAAGTTTTCTCGTATCGGTTTGGGTCTGACCGGCAATTGTATTACAGGACTAACAAGTGACCCTCCCCGGGGTTTCATTTTCTGGACCCTCTCGCGGGAATTTTTTTATCGCATATTCTTGTAGAGCATTCATGACTTCTTAGTAAAATTGGGCCATGGAGGCGATATTACCACAAAAGGTGGTATAAAACTCAAATCAAAGTGATGAATTACCCCTGAATCAAGGATCACGGGTTTTGGTGAAATTTTTTACTCAATTTCTTTTGTTCACAATATTTTTGTTTTAAAGTTGTATGCATTTAGTGTTCAAAATGACCACTAGAATCTAGCAAACATTTCGGTAATAAGAACTCTGGAAGTTAATATAAAACATTTTTAGAAATAAGCAAAAGCAAGTCATGTGTCAGCTTTTTTCGCAGGTTGAGTCAAGTAAGTTATGTGACTTGCTTTTGCTTATTTCTAAATAATTTTTATATAATTTTTTATGATTTTTTACTGCCAAAATGTTTGCTAGATTCCATACGCTAGATTCCTAGATTCCCCGTGTCCCCTAAATCAAACAACCTATTACAAAAACCGTATAACCTCTAATAATCCTTTTTTCTAAAAAAATGTGCCTAAATAATTTTTTTTTCGACATTTCATAGTTGTCTACAATAAACTTGTTTGCCGCTGCGTTGCTGCCATACTTGCTTGCTCGTAGAATTGCTTGGTGTCGCTTGCCAGAGAGCACGTTCCTTGCTCTTCCAACTTCTTAGTATAGACAGTTTCATAGGAATTCCAGTTTCTTTTATTATCTTCTTGGCATACCAACCAATTCAATAAAGATCTTCGACTACTGGTTTCATGATGCTCTTCGGAATATTCTTAGCTTTTTTATTTCGCGATTAAATTTTTTCTTTCCTTTGTGTTTGGCACTTTTTGTAAGCCATTAATAGAGGTTATACGGTTAATAAAAAACACAGAACAAAATATACCTCCTGAAATGTGAGCTCCACTGCCTTAATCTTCTCTCCATTTTCTATGAGTGCTTTGCTCTCAGCGCTAAATAAATTTTTAAAATAATTTTTTTGCAAATGGTCAAATGTAGGTACTTGTTTACTTGGAATAGGGCTCATTTTATAATATGCAAATCCTTTTTAAACGACTTCTAATAAATTTTTCTAAGTTAAAAACATTTAAAAAATTGTTTTCCGACAATTTCCCCCACATAAATAATCCATAAAATTCGAATTTTTGCCATGGAAGACCAAAGTATATCAAGGTTTGGTAAAAAGTTTAAAAAATTGATTTTTTATGCAGGAAATTATCCATTTTTTTATTTCTTAAAAAACAAAAGTAGTTTAGGAGTCGTTTAAACGGATGATATGTAAAAATGCCTCCCTTTTGTGAAAAAGAGCTCTTTTTCTCGTTTCAGTCGAAGAGGCAAAAAAAGTCCCCTTTTGTGGAAATATGCCATTTTTATGATAATTTCTTTTGATTGTGTTTAAATTTATGGTTTAGATGACATGTAACTGGTTATTGACGTCAAGTTGTGTTTTTTAGAAATATAATGTGTTTGGACATAAAGCAGGACAAATTCTCACAAAGGGGCACTTTTTCGCCAAAAGGGGGCATTTTTTCGTTTTTTCATATTCAAACATGGTTTATAGATTATTATAAAATGCGCCCCCATAAGTGAACAAGAGAACACCTAACGATTGGATACAAAAACTGATTGGATGCACCGATTGGATGCACTTTTAATCCCCCTTCTTCTTATCTTACATTTTTATGATTCAGTATTAGAACAACCCAGCATAGGAATTCTTTGATATGATACCAACTACCATGGTTTCATAAGGCTTAATTGTATCCAATCGCACCACTTAGGTATCTTATATAGTATTTGGCATGTCCGGTTGGTTGGTTGGATGGTTAACGCTTTTTCACTTCGAAGGCCAGAACGGGTCGTAGATAGCGAAATCACTTTTGTCGCTAATACCATCGTGTTCCCCAGAATGTCAGCTTTCGTTTAAAAAAAAGAACAGGCGAAAAATGAGTTCTAATAGGGGATATACCTATTTTTATGAATGAAGTCATAGCCCCTCATTGGAATTTCGAAATAACTGTACTATACAAATAACTGTACTGTACTTTACTATAGAGGCGCCGATAGGCGCCTGTGGTCCCTTGTAATTCAGTAATTCAGTGTATCCAATCAGTTTTTATATCCAATCGGTGGTATACCGAACAAGTGCCAAAAGGTACCTATCCACCAGCTTTTTGCACAGAAATCTGGACAGCAAGTTAAAAACAGTTTGCCAGTCGGATTGAAGCCAGGGTGTAGCAGAAATATTGAAAGATTCTGTCCATTGAGCTAGTTGCTTCACCTTCATTTTGACAGGCCTGAGATAGCTGCTCTGCAATTCACTGCATACAATATTTAAAACACAGAGAAAGTGGATAATCTTAGAATTCAGTAGAAAGGCGAAAATTTCAGACATCTTTTATTAAACACACCCGAAACAGCACTCTCCCCGAATGGGTGCCGATTTTTTAGCTTTGTGTTCCTTGTTATAAGGTTATAAGCGCAAACCAGTGTACTTTAAAACGGACTCAAAAATATTATAATACCTGTTTAGCGCAGTAGTGAATTAATTTAGAGAATTTAAACGCGCTCGAGACACTTTTTTATTTCAAAATTATTTGAAAAAGGTTTTGGTACTTCTGCTGTTTACACCCACTCCTATTCAAAAAAATGGGTCAAAATCACATCCTAAACTAGTTTTATTCTGCTTAACAAAGGAGAAAAAAAACATTTATAAAAGCTTTGCGATAAAAATCAAACAATTTTATAAAAAGCGCTTACATTTTTTGAAGGCATATGGGTTTTTCGACACATTTTAGGGCATTTTAAGATCAGTTCGGTTGTTTTCGCCCGAATTTTATTCAAAATTATACAAAATGTCCGCGGATAAATTGCACAAATTTTACAAAGTGTCCGGTTGCCGAATATTTTATATCTTGTCAAGCAGAAAAAGTATTTTAGAATGTGATTTTGAACGATTTTAAAATAAAAATTGGGTGAGGTGTGAACAGCAGAAGTACTGAGTTTTTTAGCGATTGTTTTTTTTAATTTTTTTTCAAATTTATTCACGCTTAAAATTGATTGAATTGCGATGATTTGTCGAATAAAGGTGCTTTACAGTAAAAAATATTGATATCGGAAAAATATTGATTTTTTACATAAAACTGTGCTAAAATTGTTGAAATTATTCCGGGACATTTGATAACCTGCTGAATCTTTTGACCCCACACCAAATTATCCAACAAAAAGTATTTCTGGCGGATAGGGCCCGAAAACTTTGTAAATCGACCGGACAAGGGCCTACCTACTAAAATTTTTTAATGGCTAGGGTTTTTTCGACACACCTTTTTATACTTATAGTATTTATTTATAGTACACAAAAAACTACAAATACAAACAAAACTTGTTCTATATGATACTAATAATAGGAAGTTACATAAAGTTTTGGTTGTAATTTATATCGGTTGACTCACAAGCTATGTGCATCCTGTCACATGACTTGAGTAAACACTATTTCACTGTTTAGAAAAAGTGTTATGAACAAATAAATGATTTTGCGTAGTGATTTGTGAACGCACACACGCAACCACCTACTTACACAAAACCCAAAATCAATAAGAAAAAAGAACTGCTGTGAAGTAAAGTGCAAAAAAATAATAAGTGTGCTACAGATGATATTTTTGCGGTGGGTATTTTCGACTCAGAAAGGCAATTGACGATTTCTATTTACTAAATCAAAGACAATTCGCTGTGGGACAATGAATTTTTGGATGCACTCAAATGGGTATAGGACATTTTCCGCTTAGACATTTTTCGGTGGACAATTTCCGGTTTCACATTTTTGGTCAAACTATATTTTTACAAGGGACACAGGCGCCTATCGGCGCCTCTATACTATTTCGAAATTCCAATGAGGGGCTATGACTTCATTCATAAAAATAGGTATATCCCCTATTAGAACTCATTTTTTTTGCCTGTTATTTTTTTAAAACGAAAGCTGATATTCTGGGGAACACGATGGTATTAGCGACAAAAGTGATTTCGCTATCTACGACCCGTTCTGGCCTTCGAAGTGAAAAAGCGTTACCCAGCCACACATGCCAAATACTATATAAGATTAGGGGTTAGAATCCAGCTTGTACCGAAAACTTTTTTTCGTGTTGAAAAGGGGATCTCTATATAGTATTTGGCATGTGTCCGTCCTACTTTTTAATGGACATTTTGACCACATTCAGGCCATTTTTGCTTATTTTTCCGATTATTTTCGGCAATGTCTCGACGGAACCCCAAACTTCAGACAATTCAGCGTCTTTTTATGCCGAGACCCAGGAAAATGTCTTCGAAAAAGAAAAACTTTTGTGGTCCCTCAAAATTGGAGTTGGAGGATTTTGGGGTAGGCCTGGAGGATGGTTTTTCTGCTTCCAACGATGGCCATTTTTGCGATGTCTCGAAAAGAACGTAGACGTAGATAGACGCGTAGTTTTTCACGATGAATGCACTATCGAAATTTCGAAATACTATAGAGGCGCCGATAGGCGCCTGTGGTCCCTTGTGTATTCATATCCTCTATGTCAATGATGCAATTTAAAAATTTTCCACAAAAAATTAAAAGTATGGATTAAGTCAAACAAATAATTTGGTCCATACTTTTTATTCCTTGTTATACATTTTATAAATATGTTGCAAAAAATAAAACCTCGTAAGAAGGAAGGCTATGCTAGAGATGATGGCGGTACGGTATACCGTACCGAAAAACCGTACCGACCGAGCCGATTTTGGGCGAAAATACCGTCTCGAAATTTTTCTTATCAAAAATACCGTACCGTAATACCGACCGGTCGATTTCGAAAATACCGAAACCGATGCCGAAAGTTGGGAAAATTTCGGTATTTTTTAATATTTATTTTATCGTTACTTAATCGTTGGTTTTGTGTACTTGTTCTATAAATCGATTTTCATTGGTTTCTTAACACTAACTTTTATCCAATCTCAGGATGAGTGCCATTTGGAAAATTGATCTTTTCAACAAATTATCGGCGACTGAAGCAATTTGTAAAGCGTGTACTAACAAAATAAAGATGATTAGTAGTAGTACAACTGGCCTCTTCGTTCATGCTAAAAGACATGCAAAATATGCATTGAAGCTCAAGCAAACACTTGCAAAAGAATCTGCTAAGGATAAGCCTATGGATGGGTTTATTAAAGTTTTACCCAAAGGTTAATTGTTTTCTTCTCTATTTATCTTATTTCTCGTACAAGTTAGCATGTAGGTGAGCTCTCATCGTTGGGCAAGAAGGTGATGCATCTGATTGCTTGCGAGAATCTCCCTTTTTCAGTGGTTGAAGGAACTACTTTTAAGCCGTTGCTGTCTAAGTCGGATGAGGAGAGTCTAAAAGGTACTTTACATATGGAAAGACACAATTTGATTACAATAATTTGATTCATTCTGACTTCGTTAAGGTCGTCAGCACTACACAGATTGGGTGATGCCTAGAATGTACCGAATGGTCAAGGCTACCATTAGTAAGCTTATGGATGATTGACCAGTGCTATCATTTACTTCCGATATCTGGTCTAATTCAAATAACTCATTTATAAGGTTCTTTTATCTTGCGTTTTTTCCCTTTTGACGTCTCATTTTAGCCTCGCAGCACATGGGATAAATCAAGAATCGAGCAGAGTCAAATTCATTTTGTGCGTTGAGCCCTTTTTTGGTAGCCATAACTTCGAGACAATAGGACACAAGGTCAGAAATATGCTCCGTAAGTGGGAAATACCGTCCGAAAGGTGCCATGTATTCTTGCGTGATGAAGATGCTAATATGCGAAAGGCACTTTTTCTATCTGCCTTCTGTGATTCATCTAACCACTTTTATTTTAGGCTTTTGTGATGGAAGGCTTTCTACATGCAGATTGCGGGGCGCACAAACTGAACTTAGTTGTGAACAAAGCAAT
Organism: Ditylenchus weischeri; assembly: GCA_029231635.1. NCBI lineage: Eukaryota > Metazoa > Nematoda > Chromadorea > Rhabditida > Anguinidae > Ditylenchus > Ditylenchus weischeri. Next base: position 570,358 of record JAMRYI010000010.1, read on the forward strand.
TTTTGAGGAAAAAGACATCTCAGTGATTTTGAAGCGCTGCAAAACTCTTACTGGACACTTCAAGCATTGAACACTGACTCAGAATCGATTGAGAGATGAACAGATAACGCTTGGAATCCCAGCGCATACTTTAAAATAGGTATTTTCGTTTTCTGCTATTTTTATACGATATTATTTTGATAGGATGTGCCGACTCGCTGAAATTCATCGTACTACATGTGTCAAAGTTTAGTAGAGCAACAGAAATCAGTAGAGATGTATCTTATGCGATGGGATAAAATGAATCTAAACCTTAAGCCAGAGGAATGGGGAACTGTCAAGAAAGTGGTTCAGCTTCTTGAGCCTTTGGAATCAGCATCCTTGCAAATGTGCCGTGCAGATGAACCTATCGCGATACAGTTTCCAATCGCCAGAGGGTTGACCGCTGACATACATGCTATAACAGATCTAGAATTGCAAGCTATAAGGGCGAGTTTGCTATGTCTGATAGTTGACAAGTTTGATGTTGAATATGAGAAGTAATCTGATATAGTTTGTTTTGTGATGGCACGATTAATTTTCACCCTTTGGGATACATGGACTGGCTATGTTCCTCGACCCTCGTTTTAAAGATCGTATTGCTTCAAGGAAGATGGAATTTCGCTCCCAACTAGATCTATGGATAAGAGAAGAATGCGGAGTTCAAGATGTAATAGTTGAACCAGCTGATAATATAGGTCTCTATGAAACGAATTTCAATGAAACAAAATTTTTGATTTGCATTCTTTTAGACATTCTTTCACCTCTGCCGAAGCAGAGGATAGGATTTTTAGAATTTTTTTAGGATTTTTTAGGATTTAGGATTTTTTAAATAAAAAATACCGTACCGATCGAGGTCGAATCATCATCTCTAGGCTATGCTATGGCGTAATCACTTTGTAAAAAAGGTCACAAAAGGAAAGAGAAAAAGGCAAAACAAATGCCAAAAAAATTGTGGCACAAAAAGAGTGAATTGGGTGCAAAAAAAGTATCGCCCATCATTAACACTCGGAGCGTCAAGCGGCCATTTTGGTTCGTTGGACGCAGAATTTCCTGTTCAACAAGAAGGTGTTTTCGGTTTGAAAAAATTTCGAAAAAAAAGTTTCCCTGGAGCCCTCTGAAGATTGCAAGTTTTTAATATTTTTGTATTGACACGAAAGTAGAAAAAACGGCCACAACTTTTTTGATACTGAAGCCTTTTTATTAAATATGGTGGACAAGCTTCTGGTCTGTCGCGATGAACGATGGGCTTCATCGCTATGCGGCACATCCCCCAACACACTGTAAATGTTAGTTTCTATGAAAAACATTGCAAAGATTTAGATAAAATAAGACTTGCGTTAAAAAATTGCTTTGGAAAATTGATTTTAATTGTTTTAGCAAAGTGGTCAAGTTTTTTCGACACACCCTATAGATTGTCGCAGAATTAAAAGGTTAAGTCGATATATATATCGATATGTCTATGAATATGTCAGTGTTAATGAACTTTTTCTTAAATAGGAGCCTCCTTTGTACAATCCATCTTTTTTTAATTGTGCAAACACTGTATTTATTTCTGCTAATTTATCAACAATTAGTTTTACAAGAGCATATATGTTCAATTCTGATTATTATTGCAGTGATAGAATATGCCAATACTGTTGGCTTTTGCTTCCAGGCTCTCTAGTGTCTCCACATTCAGTTCTGCAAATGACTGCTGCTGCTGCTGAGCATGTTGCTGTTGTTGTGCGTGTTGTTGTTGCTGCTGTGCCACTGTGCATTTTCCATCCATTGTGTGGTCCGAGTCCGTGGGACTGTTGCTGAAATTTTTTTATCATTAGATATAGCAAGAAAAATAGGCTAATAGTAATAGAATTTTTTTGCATTGGTCCTCCAGTTAACAGTTTTTGCAAAACCTTTTTGGATTTTTATATGTGAAAATTCAGAAAAATCATATGTTTAAAACGCTAGCCTACTCTGCGCCTGATAAACGCCTAAGTTCACAAATTTAAAAAAATTTATGTAAAAATAAAAAGGTATAAAGTACAATAAAAAATCAATAGAAGGGATCAAGGCGAACCTCCGTGGCTTTTGATTTCGACGTAGGGCGACGTGCAAAGTCGAATTTGACATCACCCTACGTCGGAATCAAACTCTATGAGCCTGAGAATTTTTTGAACTAAAAAAGCTCTTCTTACATCATTAAGTGGCAGATATCATAGAATTTTAAAAAAATATACCGATGAAAGGGAAAAAGAGTGCTGTTAGCGGTAAAATATAAAAAGTGCCCAAAAGTGCAAAAATTATACGTCGACAATTTTCATTCTACCAAAGTAACTTTCTAAAAGTTCTTCAATATTCTTTCTTCCAACTAGAAATACTAGGGCTTGTCAACTACAGTAGCGGAAAAAAGTGATGACTCAAGCGCTATTTTCATGAAAATCATCGTTTATTTTGATTAAAAAATATACATTGCGAAAAAGCGTAAATGGCATATGGAGCTACATTCTCTTGGCTACATTTTGACTACAAAACTGCTTATATATGCACTTTTCCCCAACTGTCAAATTACATCTGTTTGAAACACCTTCATTTCTTAGGCGGAAAAAAGTGACGACTCAAAACACTGTTTGTTGGATTTTAGTGTATTTTTTTGCTGTGTTTGATTTATTTTGTCATCTTTTGCTTACAAAACTGCTGTTTAGACTAAACGGCTCGCAAAGAACTGGTGCCCGATGTGAAAGAAGCTATCGTTCGTGCTAAGGAAGGCGGTTCAACTGATCGTGCTGTGGCTGCTCTGTTCAAAGTTGGCCAGAAGACGGTTTCGAGGGTCTACAAGCGCTTCCGTGAGTCAAAATCCGTTTCCAACCTTCCGAGAAGTGGCCGTCCTCGCAAGTCGACTGAAAGAAATGATCGGGTGCTTGCCAAAATTGTCAAAGAGGATCCAAAGAAGACAGCTTCTGATGTGACCAAATATGCGAATGATCGTCTCAAGCTCGGAATCACCACACGAACAGCCAGGAATATTCTCAAGTAAGTGTTTATTTTGTGCCGCAACGTTTTTCTGATGATTGGTTATAGACGTGCCAATTTGCCAGCTGCCAAGCCTTCGAAAAAGCCGTGGATTTCAAAAAAGAATGTGAAGGCTCGTTTGAAGTTCGCCCGTGCTCATCTGGATTGGTCTGTTGCTGATTGGAGAAGAGTGCTCTGGAGCGATGAAAGCAAGTTCAATCTGTTCTCTTCCGATGGCATTCGTTACGTCCGACGTCCTCCTGGCCAGCGAAACAATCCAAAATACCAGGTTCCGACTGTCAAACATGGTGGAGGGTCGGTTATGATATGGGGTAAGAATGGAAAATCATTGCTAGATTTAAGGTGGTTGGTTTAAGGTGCATTTTCGCGTGATGGTCTGGGTCCACTGGTCCGAGTCGAAAGAACAACCAATGTATGCCAAAGACTACAAGAAGATTCTGGAAGACAATATGCTGGAGCACGCCATCACTTGTCTCGGTTCCGACTGGATCTTTCAGCAGGATAACGATCCAAAGCACACCTCCAAGTTGGTCAAGCAGTGGTTCGTCGACAATGAAGTGGAAGTTTTGGAGTGGCCATCGCAGTCTCCCGACCTGAATCCGATCGAGCATCTCTGGGAGGAGCTGGACAGAAGAATTCGGGCCAGAAATTTCACCAAAACTGCCACTTTGTTCAAGGTTCTCGAGGAAGAGTGGAAGAAAATTTCTATTGATGTTGTTATCAAACTTGTTGAGTCTATGCCTCGTCGTTGTCAGGCTGTCATTGATGCGAAGGGTTATGCGACAAAGTATTAGTGCTGAATAAAGATTTATTGTCAGAAATGCTGCTTATTTTTGAACAGTTTCGTGATATTTGCCAACAAACAGTGTTTTGAGTCGTCACTTTTTTCCGCCTAAGAAATGAAGGTGTTTCAAACAGATGTAATTTGACAGTTGAGGAAAAGTGCATATATAAGCAGTTTTGTAGTCAAAATGTAGCCAAGAGAATGTAGCTCCATATGCCATTTACGCTTTTTCGCAATGTATATTTTTTAATCAAAATAAACGATGATTTTCATGAAAATAGCGCTTGAGTCATCACTTTTTTCCGCTACTGTAGGTGATGACTTCAAATACCCCTTTACTCTTTCAAACTCCACCAGTTGAAATCCATTTACCTGTCAGTCATGTGTCTGCCTTCCTGTTGACCATGTGAAGAGTTGGTCTGATTACTGCCTCTCCCGCTCTGGTTGGTGCTTCGAAATTGACTCCTACAAATTTTAATAATTACTTATGACAAATCCTGAGTGGGTGCACCTCTTTTGTTTTTGTCTCTGGTTGCAGAACCACACCCTGACAACATTCTTCTTCAGGTCCAGTTTTTCGGCTATAGCAGAGATGCGATCACCAGTCGGCCTGGGCTGCTGTCTGAAGTAGTCTTCGAGCAGGCGCTTCTCCGGCGCTGCTATAGACGTTCTTTTGCGCTTCTTCTCTGTGTTGGGCAAAATGCCGTGCGTCTCCTCATTGGGATTTTTGTTTTTAATCACGTCCTCAGCCTTAAAATTGTAATATTTTTAGAGTGACCAATTTAGTGTTCTCCGTTTCGACTAAAGTCAAGCAAGAACAGTTTCTGTTGGCTCCTTTAGAAAGTTTCTGTGTTGTTATCAGGGTTGGCAATTCATGTTATTTTATAGCAAATTTTGTCATTTTTTGTGGCTCAAAATAGCACAAAGTGCAAACCCTGTTCCCAGTTGCATAAAAAATCGATCTGATTTTCGAACCGATTATATAGGTTCGAAAATCGGAACGATTTTCATATTTCCATTTTTTGCGTTTCCGGAGGTTTTCAGTTTGGCATTGTATTCAGTACACGATTTTACAATTTTTTTTTTCATTTTCAGAAAAATCGGTACAATTTTCGATTATAGGTCTTTAAATCGGACCGAAAATCGGTCCGATTAAAAAATCGGATCTTTATGCAACTGGGCGCCGGTTCTTATTTAAAACAAATACAAGATGTCTCAAAAGTATTGGGCATATATTAAAATTTACACAAAGATTTTATAAATCAATTCTTTGTTTGTACCGTATTTCCTCTAATAAGAGCCCATGGGGCCTTATTTTTCAAACCCCCAAAAATCAGAAAAATTTGAGGTCAATCTCGAGATTTTCGGGTGCCCAACCAAAATCGAAAAAGTGGAATAGAGTGGAATATTGTGGAATAAAGTGGTGGTAGATCTCGTGAAAGTTAAGAGAACGCAATAAACAGATTTGCAAAATATTTTCTCTGGGCTTAGATATAGGTTCTCAAAGTCGAGGATGGAGCCTTATTAGAGTACACATGTGGAGATTTTCGAAAAATACCTAATACTGTTGAGACACCCTGTATTTCTTAAAAGAATTTTTCCTCCAGTAGCGAAAATTTTCTGAGGAGTCCAAGTAATACACGAGAATCTTAAAAAGGTGCTTGGTTGCTGAGAAATGACTTAAAAAACGAGCATGATATTTTATCTCGAGGGCTCAGGGCTTTCAAAGAAACATAAACTTTTTTATGTGTGTCTAGGTGAAAGAAAATTTACAGACCAAAACAATATTAATTTAAAAAACACGCTGTATTGTGAAAGATATTCCGACCTTTTCCAGCCAGGAATGCAAGATAGGCTTGAGGGCAACCATGTTGTTGTGTGACAAGGTCAGACTCTCGAACCGACAAATGGTGGACTGGCTGAGGGAGCCTACTCCTGGCATTTTCAAATGTGCTAAAGCCTGCAATCAACACAATTGGAAGCGTTAACTGCTGTTGCATGACTCACTTTGCCCACATCAGCCTGAGTGACACCCAACTTTATTCTCCGCTGTTTGAAGTGCTCCGCAAATCTTTCTAGCTCTCGCGGGTCAGTGTCAATATCTATAAAATTAAATTTAGGTGTGCATTAGGTCTTTATTTTAACAGTTTTCAATGGATTAGGCAATTTTTATAAAACAATTCCATCTATTTTGAAAGTTGGACTACATTTTATGGGCATTGTGAGACTTTTTGTCCAAACGACAACGCTCCCATTTTATGGATGTTGTCCGAAATAGTTTCGACGCTACTGCCGTATAAAAAAAATAAAAAGTTAAAAAATTTTCTTTGACCAAAAGTTGACTTTTTTTGGGGGTTGGGGGTGGTGTCAAGGTAAATTTTTGCTTTAAAGGTATTATTCTAGCACGTATTTTGTACTGGTGGTTTTTTGTATTTTATATATTTTTTGGTTAAGAATTTTTATCGGATAAATCTCGCAGGTAAATTCAGACTCAGATAAGCAAAAGCCGAGCTACAATGAGTTAAGTCCGAGATCAGAAACTAGGTCTAACCTAGATCTAGGTCCAAAACCAAAATGAGACCGACTACAATGAGATCCTCAAACCTTCACTGATTTTTACCACGCTTTTACACATCCTTCCAAAAATAATTTTTCATAATTTTTCAAGGAAAAATTTCTCTATCCCCTTGAAGGACTATGAAACTTGATAAGCCCAGCAATTTACGAAATTTTAATTAGCGCGGGACCATCCTAATTTGGCCAATAATGTTTTCGAATTTTTTTGCATGCATTCACAAAATGCATTTGAATAGTATTGGTCAATATAGAATTTTTGCAGTAAGAAGTTTAGAGGAATGGAAGACGTATAAGACTTCCGATCTGGTATTGTCAAGCAACGTTGGGTTCCGCTAGTAAATGGTTCTGTGTTTTGAAAAAAAAATAAATTCTAACGAAATTTATTTCGAAAATATTCTTGACAAAATTAGGGTGGTCCCGCGCATTCAATTCCTGCGAATTCCTGCTGTTCTTATCAAGTTCCATGGTCCTTTAAGCATATAAAAATTAGTGCTGCCTTGCGCTAGCTACGCATAGATATAGGTCATTGGCGTCTTCAACAACAACCTTTTTGGCGACTATTGTTCTTCAGTTGAAGAAATATTTAAAAAAAGTAATAATGAAAACGGACCAGCAGCATGGTGTCCAGTGATCAGTGGGTACCTAGTCACCGGATTTGGCAATTGCACAGCACAATTGGGTAAGCAAGCAGAACTGGCTGCTACAGCAGCTGCTGTTATACTACTGGAGGTGGGAAACGACGAGGTTTGCACTGCAAATGCCTGCGGCATGCTCTGGTACTGGGCAGCAAAGTGGGGTGGAGGGTAATGATGGTGCATGGCCATCACCTGCTGAAGAGAGGCCATATCGGCGGTTGCCTGGTGCACTATGCTGTTGGGATCGATCATGCCTGAAGAGGAGGGCACAATGGACATGTGGTGGTCGAACTCAAGGCCAGGATGTCCAGATGGCACTCCTAAGCCATTGTGGTAGGAACTGCAATATACGCTATATTTGGGGCTAATAAATGTCACATAAAAAAATTAAAGTGAAATTCTCGGTGGATTACAATTATAGTCAAACCTCGACATAGTGGCCACCACCCTGGGTCCGAACCTTTTGGCGACGATTTTTGCAGTGTCTTGCCAGTTATTGCCAAATATTGCAAGGATTCCGATTTTTCCAACCGTTTCTCAGTAGCTAAATAATTTTGCTACTTATAAAACAAACCCTTTATAATGGTCCTCTAATTTAAAAAAAAGACATAGAAAAATTACATAAGAAAATTATTTAGTTGTTCAAAAATAATCGGCAAAATAGTAGTCCCCATGATATTTGGGACCAGACTGTTACAACAGAGCTGGCAAAAAACTTCCAAAATCAAGGTAAAAAAGTTTCAGATTCAGCTAGGTAACGATATTGGGGTGGAGCAACTTTATCAAGGTTTGGCTCATTAAAACCAGCTTCCACCAGAGATTTCCCTGATATCAGAAAATCTGATATGATAGTGAAATGATATGATATGATACGCCCTATCATATCATTCGGCATCATAGCATATCATATCACCATCATATCAGACGAAAATTCCGGGACGCATATCATATCACTATCATACCAGACAGAAATTTCGGGCACCCATATCATATCACTATCATATCAGACGAAAATTTCGGGACCCATATCATATCACTACCATATCAGATTCCCACAATTTCCCGTGCTCCATTTTCTCTCCTTCTTCAAACCAATTCCACCCTCTTTTACGGACGCCGAAATTATGGAAGCCACTACTGAAGAGCCAATAACAATAAGAGGGCAGTGGAAGGGCAAAGGAAAAACCGTGATTCTCTCTCTTTCGGGCACCCATATCATATCAATATCATATCAGACGAGAATTCCCGGTACCCATATCATATCATTATCATATCAGGCGGAAATTTCGGGAACCCATATCATATCACTATCATATCAGGCGGAAATTCGGGGAGTCATATCATATCATCTGGGCATCATATCACACGACATCATATCACTATCATATCAGACGAAAATTTTAGGCGCCCATATCATATCACTATCATATCAGATGCTAAAAATCGATATCAGGAAATCTCTGGCTTCCACGCTGTTGACCCAAAAATTAACTTTAGGAGATAAACTTAGCTAAGTATCTTCCTAATTAGGAGGACCAATGTGAACAGTATTTTTGCAAAACCGATTTCATTTTATACTCCAGCCAACTAGTCCCTCTATTTTTTTATAAAAATTTTAATTAAATTCTTCTAAATGGATTTTGGAAATGTAGATAGTAAACAATTCGACTTACGAGAACATCTCTGAGGAGCGAAGCATTGAAGCTGCATGAGCCGACATTGAATTCACACTGTTCTTCACATCCATCTCGGCCAATCCCAAGGCGGCTTGAGCGGCTCTGGCCTGCTGAAGGAATGGGTCATCGAAGGGAGAGAATATGGAGCCACCCTAAAAATTGATCGTCAGAGCTTGCTCAATTTTCATAGTCGATAAAATGTGTGTAACTTCTGACAAGTGAATCTAGTGGGTTGCACAAATAATGTTCATTGAAATTCGAAGATGTCGTTTTGGGCGACCGGACAGAATCAAATTTTCTCTGATTTTTTTGATTTTGTCGCTTGGAACTTGTCGCGCGACAAGTCCAGATTTTTCAAAATATTTTGTGATTTTTTAGGATTAGGCTTAGGCAAGGGTTGGCCATCGTATGTTAAGACGGACTTAAATATGAGTCTAAGATTTAATATCAAGCAAAATGCTTTGAATCGTTCCGTATTTCACTCAATTTTCATCTAAACTGATATTTATGACATAACACTACTTTTTAAAATTAAACAGAAAACCTCAAAACACTGTATGAGAACACCTATAAAAAATTTCTACAGAAAAATACACTGCTGGTTTCTGACTATATTATCGTGTCGAGCACGATAATATCTCTTTTACAGTAAAAAAATAAGCCATGCTCCTCGTTTTTTTTAATTACTAATATTAAAGATTTTGTCGACAAATCAAAAGTTGAGGTAAAAATACAAACGACCAATTTTCAGAAAATCACTCAAAGTCGATAGGGCTGTATCCGAGTCTTAAAATTTCTATACACTAATGCCCAGTGTGGGCCTCGCTACACCTGGCTTGGCGTGTGCTTAGTCCGTAGTTCAAGAAATGTCTTTGCAATAATTATTGCACCACTATTTGCACGACCCATCAAAGTCATACTACTAATTTTGATAGTTCGACGATATGGCAGCAATGTTGTTCTAACAATACGTCTGACAATAATAAGTAGGACACCAACTGTCCAAAATAAAATGAATGTTTTAGTTTTTTACTCTTCTGGTTGGAACTAAAAGCTGGGGTGGGCGATAAATATATGCATGCACTCATAAATATTTTAAACCGAATTTATAACTTCCTCGGGCCACAAACACAGTTAATTATTTAGCAGAGGGTTGGCGTTACTCATTCTCTTGTTTTCATCAATTCATCAAATCAATCAATAATTTTGAGAGTTTTTGAAAGCACTTACAGTTGGGAGACGAGTACGGTAGCCGGCAGTGGGGGAGTACCTGCCTCCAGACACCGCCATGGCTGCACTATTGATGTTGGGATATATCCGAGTGGCTGAACCTGAGCCATTTGCTGTGGGTTGCATCATTTTGAGGTGGAAGTACACCCGTAAGAATCCAGCTGTGATGAAGATTTGTCAGATCCTACCTGAAGTTCAAAAAAATAAAATTATGGGTTAGAGCACGTAGATTACAAATTAACCCTGGGACTACCATCGAGTCAATTTGACCCAGAACACACTTCAAAGAACTGTAACAAAAAAATTTTAACATCAACAAAGGCTAATTTTTACGACTTTTTTTTTAAAGAAATAGTTTAGCCGGCACTATTCACCTTTAGGTACCCCCCAAATTGGTTTTTTTTTTCAAATTTTTTTCCCTTGGTCCCCCTTTTTTCAGGTATCCTACGATTCATGAATGATTCATCAATGAAACGAAAACATAAAAGTAATAAAAGTAAAAAGTAATAAAAAAAATTGAAAAAAAGCCAAAGGGGGGACCAAGGCAAATTTGGGGGGTACCTAAAGGTGAATAGTGCCGTTTAGCATTTTCAATCAAACAGAAATTTTTGGCGCTAGTATAGAATACCCCGTCCAACCTGCAAATGGCCTTGTCAAAGCAATCAAGATATATGACAAATAGACTTCGCGACATGGTATAATGTCCAGGTTTTGAGCCCAAACCTAACCCTAAGTAAAAATTATTTGGGGGTAGGGTAGGGGATATGTTGCGATATAGTACGACGCTAGCCCCGAAGTTTAGTAGTTCAAACAGAATTTTATTAGTCCGAAAGTATTTCAGTAAACTTTTATTGGACTGCCAAACTTCTAAATACCAAATATATTTTGACACATCGACAAGTACTTTTGTTAGGATATAGTATCGAAAATTCTGGTAAAAATCAGAAAATTTGGGCGAAAGTAAAGGTTGCGAAGCCTCGAAATTTAGTTCCAAAAGTTTCATTCCCTATTATTTCTTACCCAAAAGTTCTGAGCTCCCAAAGAGTCCTTTTTATCATGTCTAAGCGTACGGGACAAATGAGTGCAAAATTTTTCATACCCCTTAATTCGGAAAATGACCATATCGGCAGTCATTGCTACTGATTGCTACTAAAAAGCACAGTCTATCACCGATTTTTTTTAAATTGCCAAAATTATTTTATTCAAAATTGCAACTAACAAGGGAACCGATCAAACCGTACGATTTAATCCAGAAATTCTGACAATGCCATCTTGTAGAGATTCTCCGAGAGCATAGTTGATTTTGCTATATAGAATTCTAATATTTTTTGCTAACAGACAGAAAAAATCGAATCTGGAGACTCGAGAAACATCGAGCCGTAAACTGCCTTGGTGCCCCCTGTGGATTCTTAAAAACATATTTGTTTGTAATCTACCCTTGATATGGTGACACTCCCAAAAGTTCGATCCTTATCAGGTTCCGACACTATTTCAAACCCATATGTTGAAAAAATAAAAGTGCCGGACCGAGCCGAGGATCAAACTTTTGGGAGTGTCACCCATATCAAGGGTAGATTACAAACAAATATGTTTTTAAGAATCCACAGGGGGGACCAAGGCAATTTTGGTCTATTTTGACATGTCTCTCGAGTCTCCTGATTCGATTTTTTCTGTCTGTTAGCGAAAAATATTAAAATTTTGTATAGTAAATCGACTATGCTCTACAAGACGTCATTGTCATAATTTTTGAATCGAATCGTACAGTTCGATCGGTTCCCTTGTAAGTAATTCATTTGTTGTCCTGTTTCAGGAGTGATGACTTTTTGCAACAAAAAAAGCTAGCAAAGTCATCATTACCATGACCCATTATGCAACCCATTAATAAATTATTTTCCAACAGAACAGTATAGGGCCAATAAATAAATGAACATCATCATAGTTTATGAATGAGCTGTTGCAAAATTTATGAACTTCAAGCCGGAATTATTCAACAGCGCGTTTCCTCAACCCATACAAAAATGATTCTGCTTCGAACCAACTAGGCCAGCAGCAACCTCTTCCATCCACCCCAGCCAATGGCATCTAGTTACTGTGGCAGCTCTCCCACAAAGGGGCGTGGTCTAGACTGCCACTCTTTGTTACCACCCCAACCAACTTTTTTTGCTCTGTCAAGCAGCTGGATGCTGTTTACGGTAGGCGAGCTTAGTCAGCCTAGGTATCAAAGTGGCCGGCCGGCTTTTTTTTCACGCGATTACTAAGAAGCTAGGCCTAAATTAATTTGAGAGAGGGATCGATTGCCTATTTTTCTGGTAGATACTTGTTGTTTTGAATGGCTCTGGTGGTTGTGTGAGTGATTGAAGTGGATGAAGAGGCAAAAAGCATTAAATATTAATGCTGTAGCTAGTGGTAGCAGCATTAGCTGGCTTACTTGCCTTTTTAGTGCTGATGGTAGGGGGAAGTTGGCGGTTTGAGGGGATGGGAGGACAAATTAAATGCTTCTTCCATCCGGAAAAGGCTACCGATTAAATTCAATTTGCTGTTGAAGGTTTACAGTTCTTCAACAATGGAAGTCGTGTTACAAATTTGGATAAGAACTTGTGGTTGGCTTAGCATCAAGGGTTTTCAATCTATGACAAATTTCGGATGGGTTATGCAAAATTTACATGGACTGACCTATTTTACTTGACTAATTCTGTATATATAATTTTTTATCGTGTTAAAGGGATGGACACGTCGAAGACGAATCTCAGTCTGAAAAAGTTCGCAAATAAGTAAAAGCTGCTTTCAAGTAATTCCGTAAATAATTTTTGGGGATGTCTAATGCCATGGCATTTATGCACTCAGGCAAGTAATCTTGCGTCTTGACTCTAAGCTCCCAGCTCCCACTGCAATGAGGGTAGTAAAAATATAGCAAAAACCATGTCAAGTAAAAACTAAAAATTTTACGGAACTACTCAATTTGAATTCGGCTTTATGTTTCTTCAAAAGCTATGACGTTTGCTTAAATAAAGGATTATTTTTTCCGTGCTGGCTTCTGACAGTATATTTTAACAACACATCACCCAACAAGTCTTCGACATATTACGAAATATTGAATTAAAAAATCGACAAGGAGCATTAAGGTCTTAACTTGGTGAAAATCAGTATTGTTGCCCGGACATGCCCTTTTAAGAGACAGCCTAACATCAAAAGTAATTTTTTAAAGACCACTTGCCATTGGAAGTCCTGCATAGAGAAAGATGTTGTGATTAACATATAGTTAAGATAGAAAGTATTTGATGATTATTTTATTTTGTTTTTCTTGAAATTTTACGGTTTAAACAGGGTTCCCAGATCTCCTTATTTATAAGGAGTCTCCTTATTTTGGGGGTGCCTCTCCTTATTTATTTTTGCTCCTTATTTCTCCTTATTTTCTCAGTCGGATGAAAGTCGCAAAGAATGTCTTTGAAAACATTACGAACGAACATCGAAATCTTTCGTATAGGCTCTACAACATTTCGTTATTGTTTCATTTTATTGTTTCGTAAATAGCGCAAAAACAACGCACAATGAGTTACCGACTTTTAGGCTCTCACATATGACTTCCAAGCGCAAGTACAACAACGTCTTTCTCGAGAAGTATGCGAGTGAGTTCAAGGGATCAAGCGAAGCAAGAAGGGGACCGACTTCGCCCACTGCACGACATGCGACGAGCACATCAACTTGACGTCGATGGGGAAGTCTGCGATCACGACACATCAGTCCAGCACGAAGCACAAGGCCGCTGTCAAAGCAATGTCTTCCACACAATCGTTGGCGAACTTCATATCGAGTCTATCTGCTCCAACTGCTCTCGACGAGAAGGTGACTGCTGCCGAAGGAGCCTGGGCATATCACACTGCCATTCATCACCAATCCTTCAACTCTACTGGTTGCGTTTCTTCCGAAGGCCTGTTCCGTGCGATGTTCTCCGATTCCGAGGTGGCTAAGAAGTTCTCATCAGCTCAGACGAAGACGGCGAAAATCATCACAGGTTGGTAGTTTATAGAAGTTTAAAAGATGAATTGAATTTTTAGGCGTGCTCGGTCCCTTCTCGGTGGAGCAGCTGCTGATGGCTCTCAGCACACAACCCTTCTCGATCTCAATTGATGCATCCAACCACAAGGAAAGAAGCTCTTCCCGATAGTCATCAGGTTTGTAAATGTCAGCTAATGAGATTTCCTATTGAGACTTTAGGACCTAAAGTTTAGGTTCTTCAACGCCGACAAGGGAGTTCAAGTTCGTCTTCTCGATCTTCAATCGCTGCCAGGGAAGATGCGGAACGAGTCGTGCGATTCATCGATGCAGTCCTGGAGAAGCACGGGCTAAACTACTCAAAGATGGTCTCTTTTTGCGCCGATAATGCTCCAGTGAACTTCGGGGGTCCTCAGCATCAAGGAAAGAAGAACGTGTTCCACTTTCTGAAGGAGAAGAGCAACAATCTGGTTCCCATTGGCTGTCCGGCTCATATTCTACACAATTCAGCTCAAAAGGCAGCGGAGCGTCTTCCCATCGACATCGAGGCAATTGTCTTCAAACTAGGAAGTTTCTTTAAAGGTTCAACTCTGCGACACGAGAAGTTGAAGAAATTCTGCGAAATAGTGGAGGTTTGGTTCACAATGCACTCATAGTCCTAGCTTATAGTACATAATTTCAGGTCGAATATTCCACGCTGCCGACTCATGGACCGACGCGCTGGACAACGCTTCTAACTGTCATCAATCGAATGCTTGAGCTCTGGGACCCGCTGATGACGATGTTCACCACAATCGAGAAGCCGCCCCGAATGCTAGAGGATTTCTTCAAGTCGAGTTCTTCCGAAATCATCTGCTCTTTCCTCCAAAGTGTGTTGACGGTCTTCCAACAATCAATTCTCCTTCTACAGGTCTGATTTCTTTCAGCGAGGTTTACGATCGTAAACGAGTTCGCAATTTAGAAATCGAAGCTTCTCTTGCCAGAACTGACCGGAATGATGAACAAGTTCAAGAAGCAAATCGTTCAGCGAAAGAAGGACAAGTTCTACGGCGCCAAGACCTCCAATCTGCTGGCCATTCTGGATGATCCCGAGCAAGCTGAGCAACTGAAGTCAAGCTTTGAGGTATTTATTAAAGAATTGTCGAGACTCTTCAAATGAACAACTAATTCAGGAGTTCTACGACACTGTGCTGGAGTACATTGACAAGTGGTTCCGCCTTGAATCCTTCCCTTCCAACATCATGTGGATCATGCTCCAAGGTCAAGAGATCGACTACGAAGAGGTTCAACTGCTCGCGGAACAGATCGCTCCGGAGGTGGCGGAGATGGACGCGCTCTTCGACGAAGTCTCTCAACTCAACAGCATCATTAAGGAAATTCCAGAGCAAGCGTGGGAAAAAACAGCGGAGGAGAAGTGGATGCTGATCTTCAAGGTATGATTTGTAATTTCCGGATCAGAACCTAAACTGCAAATTTAGAACAATCAAGAGATGCCGAACCTTTACGAGCTGGTCAGTCGAATCCTCTCCATCCCAGTCTCGAACGCATTCGTCGAACGGATCTTCTCACTTTGCGCTGCCCAATGGACTAAGGAGCGAAATCTGCTGAGCGTCGAGACGGTCAAAGCGCTCCTTCAAATCAAGACAAATTTTGACTACAGCTGCCCGGAGATGTTAGCCTACCTGATGAAGGACTGGAATCTGCGCCAACGGATCAGGAATTCTGAGAAATACTAGGACTTTTGCTTTCGAATTGTTGGGCGAATAAAGAATTTAGCTAGCACGGATGGTGAATTGATTGATAGGTGTAGCGATAATCTCCTTATTTTTCGGCGAATCTCCTTATTTTTTCTCGCCCTGTCTCCTTATTTATTTTATTTTCATCTGGGAACCCTGGGTTTAAAAAATGTGCGCAAATCTCTAACGAATGTGAATAATCTATAAATCGGGCTCAACGAACTGTACTGCATATAACTATTTATATATATACATAATTTTTATCGTGATATTTTCGTGATTTTTATCGTTTTCTGGCCTGGTCGGGCCAGAAAAAAAATATTTTGAGCTCGGCCCGAAAATTTAAGACTGATTTTCTGTAAAAGTGAACCTATGCTTGCCGATAGTGGATTTTAGGTACTTTTCTCGTTTAGGTCACACTTTCATTTTTATTTTTTTCGTTGCCATTTAGACAGATTATATACATTTTATTATTCACAATTACACAATTCAACAATCTGAGACCATATAAAGATTTTCAGATGGAGAATTTGCGAAACTTCAATATGGCAAAGCTTTACGACAAACTGCTTAAGTGGACAGATGATAACTTTGTCGAAGGGCTACAGCACCTAAAACTGTCTTCCAAAGTTGCGTATCTGATTTTGTATGGAGAAGAAAATTTGCATGAAATGATATTATGTTCTCCATATGGTCTCAGATTGTTGAATTGTGTAATTGTGAATAATAAAATGTATATGATCTATCTAAATAGCAACGAAAAAAAAATGAAGGTGTGACCTAAACGAGAAAAGGCCGAAACCGGCTTATCATAAATTTTATGAAAAAAAATCGGTTCTTTATGGTTATCGGGAATACCCGATTCTTACGCATAAATTGTCTTGCCACGACTGAGAAAGACCTTATACACAGAGTAAATGTTTACGTATATCATTTTTTATTACAATTTATTATCTTATTATGTGCACAATACAGCTATTAAACAGGAAAAAGATTAACGAGGAATATTAGGGTATTCCCGATAACCATAAAGAACCAAAAAATCTTTTTATGAAAAAACAAAAGTTGACAAAGAAATGGTTACAAAACCTTGATTTTACAATGTTTATATACAAAATTTGATGCTTACAGATATATCTGTGGACGGGCTTAGAAATGGTGTAAAATGTTCGTGTTACTTCATTGAAAACATAAGTAATCTAGTTAAAAGTTTGTGGCCACCTGACAAGTGGGTAGCTTCCTAGGTCTGTATCTCAAAAATGGAACACAAAAGTGGCAAAACTAAAAGCGCCATCGTGTTCAGGATTTAGTAAATAGGGTGTACATACAAATACTCCGATATACCCAAAATCCGCTATCGGCAACCTTATAAGGGCCGAGTTCCAAAATTACAGAAAATCGCTCTTAACCCCTTCTACAGATCTTTTAGCTTTATGTCGCTTGCTGGACTGCAAATTTCTTGCTCTTCCAACTAGAACTAAAGAAATTTTTGTTTCTTCAAATACTTTCTAGTTGATGCAATAGAGACCGTAACATGATGCTTTTTATAAGATTCTAACTTCTTCAATTTATCGGCCACTTATCTTTTAGTGAGTTCTTGAGGCACTCTACAATTAGTTAAGTTTTGTCACTTTTATGATATAATAATGCAGAAAATACGGTAAATTATTTTTAAGGAGACATACATAGGCGAAAACCAGCAGTGTTTTTTCTATTGAATTTTTACGACAATACAACAACCGGATACGACAAAAAAAATTGACCACTTTATAAGCGCAAAAGAATTTAAATAAGGGAACGATTCAAAAAATTTGTTTTTCCTTTTTTCTTTGACTGTAACACGCTGTTAGGCCCCCGTTAACCATGTTTTTTCTCCAATTTGTAATGAAAGAAGACTGTTTGGGCAATTTTCTTTTATTGGGAAACCCAAATTGCAAATGGGTTGCAACAGTGGTGACTGTGAGCGAAGTCTGAAAATAAGAAAAAAGAGAAGATACCCAAATGAAAACGAATAACATTGTTATAAGCTGGTAGTTTTTGCCGAAATTGACAATTCCGAGCCATCTTCTTTCATGCGTTTTCTCTTGAATTAGAAAACAATGGAACAAGAGAAGCGGGTTGTCATGGAAGAGGCGACCAAGTCAATCTTTTCACAACATATTCTTGTTGGTTGTTGCTTCAAATCAATAGACCAAATAAACAAGCACCAAATGGGGCCGTGGTGGGTTATACCGCCTCCTCGCGAAAGTGGTTTTTCTTATCAAAAATTAACTTATCAAGCCCTAATTAGTACAAAAAACATGTTTTTAGGAGGGGGACGATTATTTTAGAATTTTTTTTTGACGATAACATTTTATGACCAAAAATGACCATAAATGATGAAAAATGATCGCGAGGGGGCGGTATAACCACTTTAGCCCCAAATGGCTGTATACAACGTTTCCCGTTAAATTACGAATATACTCACTAGATTACGTAATATCCCAACAAAAAGCAATTAGTAATCAGTGTTTTCAGCCTTTTTTAATAGACTTTGAAAATTGGAAAAAATGTGACCCATTGTGATAAAAAGAGATTTGACAAAGAACACTTTTATAAAGCAAGAGGGTTGTCGGCTAGGTCGGCCGATTTTTGGTTTTCCCGGCCGAAAACCGACATTTTTCGGTTTTTGGCTTCGGTTTTCTGCCGCCCAAAGCGAACTAAAGCCGAAAGCTTCGGCTTCAGTTTGGTTGGCCGAAAATGTCAGCCAACCGACAACCCCAAAGAAGTTGTTTGGTGTTTGTCCCATTTTTGCACCCTTTTTTCAAACATTTGGTGTGGGGTAGGGGGGGGGGCGGCGGTAAACGGGACAAATACAAGTTGTTTGATGAAACATTTTTTTCTTAATGTTTTCTGAATCACCATGAATCAACTAATGGCTCATGAAAAAGTCAACGAGTATGGCTACATGCTAGTCTAAAGAATTAATTAAACTACCTTGTCTTGACTTTAATTCCAACACTTATATGGCTTATTTGTAGAAAGTCTCATTGGACGGCTTTCTGTTTTTTAAAAGACTTCTTGAAATCCCCATGCAGACTAGTAACAGCTAAATTTCAAACAATATATTCACCCAAATCTTTCCACATACTGAACAAAGGCAAATTCCTCCGCAGAATGTACAGGAAGGGGACAATTTTACTACTGTAGGTATTAATGTTGCCTGAAGTCTCTGGGGACATCCACACACAAAGGAATTAGCCTCTTCTGCTCCCTGCTTTAATTGCCTTGACCGGTCATCAGCAGTAGTGATTAAGTCCCAATGTCCATGTGTTCATTGTGCACACACAAAAGAAGCAGCCGACTTGGAGGGAGTCTATATTTTTGTAATCTCTGTTTTATTTGACAATCTCATTTCTCGTCCATCATCATCTATTGTCTCTTTTATCCGCTTAGAGCTTGCCTTCGGAAAATGTTTGTGTAATAAAAAAATATGATGATATGAGGACCACAACAAATTTCGAATTTGAACACTCAGCAAGCACAAAGGCAAATTTCTGGCAAATCATTATATTCAGGACTGCCTTTCACTATGGACAAAGGAGTGGAAGCTGATTCCCTCAACCAAGTTGGCGGAAAAGTCTTACAACGATACTAAAATTTGTTTGTAATTTTTAAAAATATAAATATTTTGCAACCCATCAAAAAGTGCAAGGTGCTTTGGAGTGGTTGCAGGACTTTTCCGCCCAACCTGTACAACGTTTCGTAGTGGGCTTTGAATCATGACTAAAAACATTAGGTTTAAAACTTCTTGCTGGGCTTTCACATAAAAGTCGGCTTCCTATATAGAGTACCAAATTTCATCTAAAATAGGCGAAAATTTCAAACCTCGGACGGAGGACGGGAGAAACCATATCCTTGCTGTTTGTTAAGCCTGTAAGGAAAAAGAGTGGGTGTTTAAACAAGTTTAATTACGTAAATATAAACAAGATAGCCTTCACAAAAAAAAAGATTCTGTTGGGTTAAATATGATAATAATAGATCCTAATATTTAAACAAACGAATGACGAATGAAGCATTTCAATTGAGTCTTTTGTAGTTGTTTTTCATTTCTGCCTTGTTTATCATTTCTCTTAGAACTTCTCTGATTTTGTTCTCCCAGTCCTCTCGAGTCAGCTGAGGTTGGGGCTCTTTTCCTTCCCACCAATTAGCCACTTTCTGTGCTAGGACGCTTGCCCCAATGAAAGCTCCTGCTTTCAAAAATGCCACAAAATGAAGCAATTAATTAGTCCGTCCCCGTCCCGTCCAGGACGGCCCTGTTTTGGCCGGCCGGAGGCCGTCCGGCGAAAATTTGGAATTCTGGACGGGACGGCGGACGGCCAGGCAACAATCCGGCCGGCCGAAGGCCGTCCGGCGAAAATTTTGAATTCTGGACGGGACGGCGGACGGCCGGCGAAAATTTCAAATCTCGGACGGGACGGCGGACGGCCGGCCGAAAATTTGGAGACGGCGGACGGGACGCCGTCCAAATTTAAAAAAAATGGACCACTATGCCCATGACCCATAAAGGAAGCAAGCAAATAAATATTTTAAAATCGAAACCCTCTTTTGTGCACACTATCAAATATTACAACCAGCTTTAATATAAATTGTATTTGTAATATTGCGGTGGGAGTAGCTCATATCTTTGACAGCCCGACAATTTTAGCTATGTCAGTATATTAACTATACTGGTCAAAATTCAAAGTCCCGCTGCGAGATTATTTCACCAATGTTTGCCCAGCATCATATTTTTGCTGTATACACCTTTCTCATGCTCAAACAAATAGGAGAATCGCAATGGTGGCAAGATTTGCGCCAAAACATGGGAACAGGTATCACCTTTCCTAGTTCCCTACTGTAGTAGTCATACTACTAATTGCACCTTTCCTTCCTTTTTCTTTCTTTAGTGCACAAACATACACACACACACCTAATCCATCGGCAAACACAAAGACTTCTTTATTGAATTTGTTAATTGCTTTTCACAACAAATCCAGGTTAATATTTATTTGGAAGGCTGTGTTTTGACTAGAGTTACTCAATGGGAATACACTCAAACCCTGATTTAACGTCCCCCCAGGCTTAATTTGGTTCAAAAAAAATTGTGAAACGGTAATTTACCAGTAATTTACCACCGCGTAAAAAGCTGTTGAAAACTGGAAAAAAATTTGATAAAAATTGGTTAAAAATTTGAGTTCGCGCCTATTTTATAACTTTGGTTTCTTTTTTTTTTTTTTGATATTTCTGATATTTTTAAAATACAGTATTTCTTCTAATAAATCGACATGTCGGTTTATTTTTCAACCTTCTTCTAGTGTGTCGGTTTATTTCTCGACTTTACCGCGCCGCAAGCGCGGAAATTTTTTTCAACTAGAAGCATGTTAAAGGAATAAATTTATTAGTAATCTCAAGTTGAGATTCTCAACAAACAACCACCAAATATTTCAAACAAATTGCGAGTAGATTTCAAGTTTTTTCCTTCGGAGTGAGCAGTCGCTGGTGAATTCATTTTATCTTCCTAATACAAATCTGCTCCTTCGATTGGGAGAAGATCGCTTTCTTATGGCTGAAAGCCTTCTTTTGTTTAAATATGCCTATTTTTATTTAAAATGTGCATTATTTTGTTGAAATCTGCCTTTTTGGCTTAAATGAGCTTAATTTTAGCTGAAATATGCCATCTTTTAGGTGGTAAAGGTGGTTTAATCTTGCTTTTGACATTTAGAGAATTTTACCGTTTGGTTTACCGGTAAATTTCACACCGCTAATCCAAAATAATTTTTTTTCGAATATTTTCATTACCCCTATTTGACCAAAATTCGCATTTATGCAATTCTTTGACTTTTTTTAATTAGCCCAGTCTCAAAATTTTAGTTTTCGTTTGGACCACACGTTGAAATCTGGTCTAACATACTTGTTCACTTTGCGCCTAAGTTAAAAAATGGTCATAAGACGTTTCGCCATCACCAGTTCTGCTGGACTTACTTATATAAAGTCCTATTTTTTCAACTTTTTCAAATGACACTATTGAAAAAGAGCTCTGCCCTTTTACCGCAAAAACTTTTTTGATTTAAACAGTTTTCGGCTTTATCCTGTTATCGCCTTAACTACAGGGTGTTTCAAGAAATTCTGCCTTTTTAGACATCTTTTCGACATCAACACATTTGAGGCAAAAAAACGGAACAATAACACGATAACAACTGGAAAACACTAATCAACATCTGCATAAGTTTGCTCTACACTTCTTCCATTGACTTTTAGATAACGTTCAAGCCGGCGTGCATATGAGTCGATGGAGCGGTTCACCATTTCTTGAGGTAGTAAGCGAAATTCTTCCACGATTCTGTCCCTCAATTCATTCAAATCAGCTGGCTGCGTGCGGTAAATTCTGCTCTAAAATGAATCATAATCATAACAAAGAATCGTAACAAATTCTTAAGGCTCTAACCTTCAAATATCCCCAAAGGAAAAAGTCGCATGGTGTCATGTCTGGCGAATTCGGAGGCCATCGAAATGGAGCTGGTTCTGCAGCTGTTCCACGACCCATCCAACGTAAAGCGAAGTTCTCATCAAGCCAGGCACGAACACGAACAGCCCAGTGGGGTGGCGCGCCATCTTGCATAAACACCAAATTTTGAGCACCTACGAGGAGAAATTTATTGTAAGGAATGTCACTTAACAACAATCGGAATGATTACCTTGAACTCTTGGAATCGTCATCTGAGCACAGTTTGATAATAATACTGAAACAGCGATTCGATTTAAGTATCTGCCCGCTAACTGGATAATTGAGCAAGATAGGTGCCGGTGCCATTTACAGCACTGGACATATTCACTGGCTAGTTGAGATTGGAATGCTGCTGAAGCTTAGACTTCAGTCGGCCTCTTTCTTTGCTGGATCTTTCATATTGCATATTTGATATTTTGAGCCCCAATACCGGGATATTTTCGTAAAACGTAGAGTATCCAGACGGTAGTATGGAGCTGGTAGTACCGAGAAGATAGTATTAAGGTAGTGACTAGGTATCGGTACTCAGATGGAAATGCCTAAGTAGTGGATATCCAGGTAGTGGTACCAGTGTCGAGGCATTCAGGTAGTGGTACCTAGGTATTACTACCCAGCTCATGTTACAAAGATGGTAGTACTTATGTGGCAATCACATGGTGAAACATTTTTTTAACCATGTGAGGAAGTGTATACGGTAAATACCCCGGTGCTGGGGTTCCTGCAAGTCAAAGCTTTTTCAGTATTATCAAACCGTGTTCAAGACACGATTCTAGATATGATACAATGACTTTTAATTACTTTCGGATAAATATTCGAAATTTGGGATTCTGGAGGTGGATACCCATATAGGGGAGGTACCAGGTGGGTTTCTTAACCATCCTGTGGTGTCCTGGTCCTTTAAAAAATTTTAGTCAAGAAATTTTTTTTGCCACGCCCTAGATTCGAACCTGTAGCTTTAAAAAATTTACCAGAGGACCAATTCCCCAAAGGATCAATCCACCGAAGATCAATTTTTAGAAAATCAGTTTACCTAAATTTTCTTTAATTCACTTGATTACCATTCATTAAAGTCACGTGAAAAAAGGTTAAAGGTAGGACTTCAGATAGGAAAAAGAACAGTTGTGCCCTGTCGATAGTTGTGTGTTGATAACTGTAGAATTCCTCGTATAATATACGTAGACTTAACGACGGGGCAAAAAATGACAAAAGATTTTGCTCGGTTTTGGAGAAATTTCTCGGGAATTTTCTTGAAAAATTTTGCTCGAGAAAAATCCCAACCTTAGCCTAAACGCACCTACGCCAACAAATAAGCTTTTTTGGTAAAAATTTTCCGTGCGCCAAAAAATTGTCATTATCATCAAGAAACAAAAGAACTTAGTATTAGTGGGCAAGCAATCAGACAGACCAGCAGCAGCGCATATGTTGGTTTGTTGTGTTATTTCTGTTTAATCAACCGACACAGCCACCTCAACCACTGCGACAGGTGCTTTTATTGTTTTCATTGCAGTTTCCAAGGGGTTTCTCGGCATTCTTTCTACATGACACCCACTAACATATGGGGAACCTTCTTTTCTATGTTCTACTGGCCCACAACAAGAATGGGTTAACTTAGTGGTGCCAAACAAGGGAACAATAGAAATGAATGTGGGAATAGACACCCAGACCTGGAACAGTATCAATTATTATTATTAGCTAGTTACTCAGTGAGGCTTGCTGGCTAACTGCAAACCAATAAAAATAAGTGCAAGTGTGGGAAAGAAGAGTGGGAAAAGGGGAAAGCTTAGCACCCTTTTAGAGCTTGACACTTCAAGGATGCTACTACTTGCTTCGGCACTTTATTGGATTTAAAGTGGGACAGGCTGATTGGAAACTGAACTAATATCAGGGATTTTAAAGTAAGAATGCATAAAAAAATATATATGTACAGGGTGATACATGTACAGGTTTTAAAGTGGCTATGAGTTTGTTGTAGACTAAATACCGAAATTCGACATCAAGAGGTTTAAATATAGGGTTGTTACACAGTTAACTCGAGTTTTCAAAAAAAAAAAATTGACCTTGTTTCTTGTTTTTATGTTATTTTTTCTCCGAAATTTTGAGCAGGTCACCCTACGTTTGAAATGGTATAAAAATTTCTTGGTTTAGTTCACAAAAATGTATATATTTTATTACAAACGCTTTCGAATTATTTCGAACTATTTCGAATTAAAAGTTCGAAAATAATTCGAAAGTGTTTTCAATAAAATATATACATTTTTGTGAACTAAACCAAGAAATTTTTATACCATTGGGTAGCCAACATTCTAGGCTTTCAAGCGTAGAGTGACTTGCTCAAAATTTCAAAGAAAAAATAGCATAAAACAAGAAATAATGGCAAATTTTTTTGAAAACTCGAGTTAACTGTGTAACAACCCTATTTAAATATGTTCTTTTTAAAGACTTGTGCTTTGCCATCTAAAAAAAATAAGGACAATTCTTAACAACACAAATTTCAAAATCGGAAACTGTAGAGCTATAGCAGTTAAGAAAACGCAATAGACTATGCAAAATATCGACTATGCCTTCCTAAATACAGACCTACAAAGTTTATTTTTAAAGTTCTTTTTTCCTTTTAATCAAAGAGGTAAATATCTAAACAATTTTTTCATAGTGATAGCACCATAAGGTGGCCTTGCTATTCTAGGTTCTAATGAAGTATCATTTGTTGAAACATATTTGCAAAATATAACACAGAAAGGTAAAAATATGGATCAAATTGCATGTCTGGCTTACTTTATACTTTCACCGTTTTTGTGCTACATTTTGGTATGATGTTGCAACAAATCATACGTCGTTAGAAACTATAATTGCAGGGCTACCCTTTGACAGAGGTGGGCGAAGATCAGACCAGACCGTGGAAGACTAGACTGGTCTGATCCGGTCATAACTAAATTACGAATAATGTTGTTCGAATTAGAGAATTTCTGGTCATAGCTATTTTAAAACAGGCAAATTTCTTTAAACACCATGTACATCTATACAAATTCTCTTTTTGCATTATTACCTTAAAATCCTTAATTCAAAATTTCTGGTCCAAAAATCCATAAATGGGTCACAATCTCAGTCAAAAAGTGGCTAAAAGCCACTGCAAATTTGTTTTTGAGGGGGTTTACTAAAGGGGAGGTAAATTTTTACGAAAAAGTGATTGCTTGCATTAAAAGTAATAACCCCTGAAAAACAAATTTGCAGTGTCTTTTGACCACTGTGGACTGACATTCTGACCCAGTCACGGTTGGGGAATTTGAATTCTCGCAAAATTTCTCTAATTCCAACAAAAGTATTCGTAATTTAGTCTAGACCGGATCAGACCAGTCTGATCTGATCTGGTCTTCCACCTTCTGGTCTTGGTCTTTGCCCACCTCTGCCTTATAGTGTTTTTATATTGGGTGTTTTTTTTATATTAGTGTCATCACTGTGAAAAATATTGCTTACATATTTGCATCTTTAACTAAAAGGAAAAAAAGAAGTCACTTTCCAGTTAGAAGAAGGCACATTTAGTTCTTGTCCTTAAAAAATATGCCTCCCATAGTTACTGCGATCATTATTTTTGCTTATACAGTCGAGTCTCGATACAACGAACCCCCAAAAAGTTCGTTCCAACCTGGGGTCCGACACTTTTTTTAGCTCGATTTTCGAAGCTTTTTGCCAGTTGTCTTCGGTCAGTCTAGTCCGAAATATCACAAGGATTTAAATTTTACCGATCGCTTTTGTACATAACAACAGTTTTGCCGAAAAGACCCGCGGGTCTCGATATAACGAACACTTATTTTCACCTTTTTTGAAAAGCTTCAAAAATCGAGCTAAAAGAAGTGTCAGACCCTAGACGGGAACGAACTTTTTGGGGGTTCGTTGTATCGAGACTCGACTGTATATAGTTTATCATTTTCTGCGTGGAGATTTATTTCAAAACTTGAACATTGAGCAGTTTGTCTAAGTAATATTAATAATATATAAATGCTCTGCTATGTAAAACAATTTTCGGCTAATAATTTTTTGCAAGAAAGTGCTTTCTCTTTATTTTGAAATGACTAATTTATTTTAATCTTTGGTAAAAATTTCTCAAAAAAAATTTTTAAAAAATACATCAATTTTTCGCTGTGGGTAAAAAAGAAAGCACATATTCTAGAAAGTTATTATGGAACATTTTTGGATGAATTTCCACAAAAATGTCATTATCATAATATCCAGAATACTTCTTCTGGCAAAAATGAGCACTATTTGGAAACATGAATGGTCTATTGGTTGGATCAAAGGCTGTTTTTATTGCCTTATCAGTTGTAGAAGTTCAGATTTTCGTGTTCTTCAGCTCCAGAATCAGTGTCACTGCCATGGGGACTTCCCTTAAATTATTTAGTTTCAACTCTTTGCTTGTGGTTAAGCTTTTGTAGGTATATATATTCAGCTACTTACTCGTTGACTGTGGGAAGGAGTGTTAGGAGCAGACAATGGACGTGGCATTTGAGCAAGTATTTCCGAAATTTTGATCTCCAAATCAGGATGCACTCTCTTCAAAGCCATTCGACGGGCTTCTCGGTACAGCTGAAGGAATATTCTCTGTGAACGTTTTAAAAACTTTGGTATTTATAGTTAACTCCTAATTGTATAATTAGAGCTAACTTATAAAAAACTTGGGCGCTTATCGTTACGACTGGGCATTACAATGACACAAAAACTGGGCAGCAATGAGGAAGTGCATAAAAATTTATATTTTTTAGCGTTTGTCTCTGTTCTAACTAAGGTTGAAACAAGACCGGTCCGAATCTTTTTCGGGAATATTCCCGGTCTAAATCTTTTTTCCCGGTCCGATTCGATCCAAATCTTTTATATCCGAAAACCCGAATTTATTCAACAAATCATAACAAATCAATCAAAATCGTTAAATCCAGCCAGAATTTCTCACTGTCCCACAGAATTTTTCGCAAACGTTCTGCTTCTTTCTTCAATGTAGCGTCGTTGAGAACACCCGGAGCGCAGATAGCCGATTTGAGCGAGGTTTCACTGGAGGTAATCTACGAGATCAGACGAGAGTACGTACCCCAGCGAGTCTTGACTGCCAATTGTAAAATTGTTGAGGAGCCAGTCTGCTCTTTCTGCGCTTTCAAAAGAATAAGCGCGGGAGTCTTCTTTCTAAAATCGAAAGATATAGCAAAGCTAACAGTCAACGCAACTACCTAAAGAACTTCGCTACTTCAATAGTTTCAATAGTCACAATAGTTCAGGGAGTCCTTAATATTTGTTTTTCCGCAAATATCTTTGGCTGCTAGATCGAGAGCATGAGCTTTGCATCCCTCGAAGAGAATCCACGGAAACTGTTCAGAAAGTATTTTCCACGCACTTCTCATATTCGCGGCATGATCCGTGATAACAGCGACAACTTTGTGCTTTCCAAGTTTTATGATCTGCTGTCCAAGGATTTTGGCAATGTATCTTACTTGAATAAGAAAGTTTTTTTTTACAAAATCACATAAAACCCTACCACGATATTTCCATCCACTTCAGAAGAGGTTGCATCGATTGAGTCGAAAAGGAAAGGCTTCGGAGTGTGAACCACCACATTGATTATCGCGTTGCTCAGCACATCAGTCCATCCATCTGAGGAAATAGCGAGGAAGTCTGTCTAAACATAGAGATGAGCTATTTCGCAAAATCTAAAAAAACCTTGTTGCACGATTCTTCCAAATTCATTTTGACTCGCTCGAATTCTGCTGGAATTAGGACCTTTGCGAACTTTTTCTGACGACCTGGAAGTTTGTACGATGGATTGAGGGCTTTGATGAATTCTTTGAAGAACGGGTTGTCAAGCACATTCGGCGCAATGTTTCCTGTAGCAAAGCTCTAAACGAGAACAGTTCTAATGGAGAAAGAGGGAGGAAATCTAACTCGAGTCAGCAAAATGTCACGCTCATCCTGTTCATCTTTTGAAGTGCTTGGAAACCATTGCTTGAGAGAACTTGAACTTGTTTGCGAAGAGACAGCTGATCCCGACAACTTGACTTTCTTCAATAGAGGCGGCTCACTTCGTCTTCGGCGTTTGGTAGTTTTCTTCAGCTGACGGTCGATTTCCTTCCTTGCCTCGACTCCGACTTGCTTGCAGGTCTAAAATTACGATAAAAACCAAATGCGTAAACTTATTAAACCTTTAAATGTTTCTCCATTCTTTCTGGGTGACCGGCATAACGCTCATCACAGAACATGCAAAATACCACGATCGCCGATTCTTCTTTTACGCGCTTAAAGAACTTCCAACACCAAGATAAAGGCTTTGTTTGCTTTGGCATTGATCTGGAAAAACCAGTTGAAGCAAGGAAAAGACAGCGTTTAATGTCGGGAAAGATCACAGCATGAACAAAACAAAAAAAAAATATTTTTAAAAAGATTCGGACCGGTTTTTTATTGTCAGTCCGAATCTAAGATTCGGACCGGGAATAAACCGGGAATATTCCTGGGAATATTCCCGGGAATATTCCTAGGATCCAACCCTAGTTCTAACAGTTCGTGAATGAAATAAAGTTGGTTTCAAGCATTTTTGGTTTATCGTTTGTGGTTTGTCGGTACCCATCGTAAAGTTTGCTGTATAATTTTTCGATCGAAACATGATTCCACCTCTCTTGCTACAGTCGAACCTATGTGTAAAAGTACCTTCGCTACAAGAGCATTTTGACAAAATTTGGCTGATCAACAAAAAAAAGACTCCGCAGTTCCTGAATATTAGAGCACCTTAAGCCGGCCCCTCTTATTTTCAGATTCGACTGTATCATTCTCTTTTATTATTTAAAGGGGCATGCTCGCCGCCGATGGGAATATTTCAAACAGCGGGTACCAGGTCAATTCAAAAAATAATTTTTTTGAAATGAAATTTTTGAAATTTTTTGAAATCGTTTGCACTCTGAAAACATTTTTGCAGCATGTTTCAGACACAATAAAATTTCAAAAAGTGGTTGAAACATGAACTTGAGCGAGTATGGCCAAAAAAAAGAAATCTATGACCAAAAATAAATATTATCCTTTTTGCTCTAGTTTGAATTTCACTGCTACCTGCCTTTCAAAATATTCCCATCGGCGGCAAGCATGCCCCTTTAAGAGTATCCATATTACAGCTGTCAAGTAAAGAATGCCAAAAAAAAACTAACTGCTCCCATAGTCTTCCAGTCGAGCAGTTCACTAAGTCTCTCTGCTCTGTTTCTGATGATCACTCGTTGACGGCGAGACAGAGTGCTAAAATTAATAAGGCATAAAATATGATTAGGTCTTTTAGCAGATCTACCAATAACTGAAAAGTTGCTCAGAAAGCTGGTGAATGGATTCATCCAGCCCTTTGTGGTTGCGGTCCACAATAAAAATGCCGTAAGTGTCATGGTCAGGCACTTGTTTCTCAATAAAGCAACCAAATCCAGAAAGGTTGGAGGTGACTGAAGGAATGCCCATCACAGTGCATTCTAGATTTTGATCACCCATCAGATTGAGCTTACTTTAGAATTTATAAAAAAGTACCAGCAGGAGTATATCCCCAAGGCTCGTAGTAAGAAGGGAACACTCCAAGATGGCAGCCTATAAACATCAAATTTAAAATTAGATATTACTTTACCGTATTTTCTCTAATATAAGCACTCCCCAAAAGTGACGAATGTGTAGGGTTGTCGACCCGTCGAGTCGAAAATTTCGACGGATCGACAACCCTACAAATGTGTCTAATATACTTTTTAAATGATGTTTTAGATCCTTTTTTTGATGATGATTCGGTGTTGCGATCTAAACAAAACTCGGGCAAAATTAAAAGTTGGATTAGAAATATTAATACCGAAATTATTTTGAAGAATGCCCTGAAAATTTTGAGGCCACTAAGAGACAAGGCACTCCAAAAAAAGATTAACTTATTTGCAATTTTCATGGCATTAAAAAAATTCTAACTTTCATAGTAAAACTTTTAAGGGGCTGATTAATTTTAGATGCCTTTTATTAGAGAAAATACGCTATATTATTTGATTTGTGATGCATAAATTACCCCTCACAAAGTCTTCATAGTCCAGACCTAAAATTAAAAAAGTATAAATTTAATTCAAAATAATAGTTTTATAAAACAAACCAATTAGAGGAGACACGGAGCTGAGAAATTCTGGGTGGAAAATCACCTGCAATAAAGTATACTTTATGTGCTTAAATTTACTTTGTTAATATATAACGGACTTTCAAGGACTTAATAACAGACTAACGGACTTAATAACGGACTAACGGACTTTCAAGAATATATTGCTTTTAATACGCCGATGAATTAAACTCATCATTTCAAAAATTCGGAACCTCGCGAAAACTGTCTCGAATCGATATTTTAACGGTTTGAGAAAAAACTAAAAACAATAAAAAATGTTACTTTCACTCTGTCGTGCTCATTGTTAAACAGGTGGCATTTGCGGAAGGCATTTAAAACAAGGTCATTGGCATCATCAACCATATTGTGGGTGCAAATTGGAGGCAGGGAGTCTCGCTGAATTAGATTAGTATAGGTTTTGAAGAGGATAGACTACAGTCAAACCTTGTTTATCCACCCCCAAAAGTTCGTTCCCGCCTTGGGTCCGACACTTTCTTTAGCTCAATTTTCGAAGTCTTTTGCTAAATGTGATTCGCCAGTCTAGTCCGAAATATTGCAAGGATTCTGTTTTTGCCGGTCATTTTTCCAAAATTTTTGAATTTCGTAAATTCATTGAATTCCTCGGTTATCCGGCACCCCTTTTTGAAAATCAGGTGCCGGATAATCGAGGTCCGCGGGTCTTTATGGCGAAATTTAAAGATTTTGAAAAAACGG
This sequence comes from Ditylenchus weischeri, assembly GCA_029231635.1. Lineage (NCBI taxonomy): Eukaryota > Metazoa > Nematoda > Chromadorea > Rhabditida > Anguinidae > Ditylenchus > Ditylenchus weischeri. Next base: position 601,384 of record JAMRYI010000010.1, read on the forward strand.
ATGGCAAAATCAGAATCCTTGCAATATTTCGGACTAGACTGGCGAATTACATTTAGCAAAAGACTTCGAAAATTGAGCTGCAAAAAGTGTCGGACCCAAGGCGGGAATGAACTTTTGGGGGTGCCGGATAAACGAGGTTTGACTGTGTATGATTGTGCATCATATTTGCTCCGTTTCTAGTCCTCACATCTCTAACCTTGGACGACAATATGCACCGTTTTAGCTGAACCCGTTCTGCTGGTAACAACAATTCTTCCATGTCAGGGATGTGTCCTCTAGAAAATCTAATGTTTAGTAACATAAACAAAAAACGTGTGTTTTTGGTGTAAAGTCAAAATCGAAAAAGCAGATTCGCTAGAGCTCACGGCTGTTAAGAAAACTACCGTATTTCCTCTAATAAGCGCCCACCCCCAACTTCGCCCACCCCAATATCTCAGCTCAGAAAATTTTTTTAACAAAGCTGTTTATTGAATTTACTTGATTCCCACGAGCTCTACCAATTCCGCTTTTTAGTTTTTGGTTGAGCACCCAAAATTTTCGAGATCGACCATAAAATTTTCAGATTTTCGGGGGTTTGAAAAATAAGCGCCCATGGGCTCTTATTAGAGGAAATACGGTTAGCTCTAAAAACATTGATGCTGCACCGAACTACACACCTTTGAAATTGAGGTGAGGGGGTTGGACTCTATTAGTGAAGATACAATATTTTACAGTCTACTGGCTAACTATTTTACAATTGATCCTATTTTAAGGGATGTAAATATGAATTTCTTCGATGTATGGCGCATTGGATAAGTGTTAGTGGTTGCTGGCCCAAAATAGTCCGAAGGTTTGAACCAACTTGGGGGCAATTCAGTTATTTTGGCTTTTTACCAAATTTCAGATGTAATTTGACTTTTAAGCGCCAGATTTGAGATCAGCGACTCAAATCATCCATAGAAATTGGTTAAACAGCCAAAATAGCTAGAAAGCCTCCTAGCGAGGTCGAACCTGCTAACCATTTTTAGCCAAGAACCACTAACGCTTGTCCACTGCGCCATGCATCAAAGAAACTTCTGGTCACACAAACTGCCCGCATCGTTTAACTTATTAGCAGTTAACTTTGGTTGATTTTTTGCCCTTTTCGATTTTGGATAACATGGCTTGCTTAATTAAATTTAAAGTTAATAATTTTGCAGACTTAAATAACATTACCGAACGCATGCGTCAAACATCCTGTTCCCCACATTTTCCTTTATTTTGGCAATGGTATCCTTGAGCTGTTTGCACACAGCCTGCCCTCTCAGTGAGTCCACATTGAAGCTGTTGGCGTTTGCGGGGTAAATAATGAATGCGACCACAGTCACGTCTTTTACTCTCTGGTCATTACTGCTCTAAACAGGGCTTTAATGTAATTAACTAACTTTTTTAAAATCATAACAATAATTTTAGTGCATTGAAATTGCATTTTTGTACATTTTTTTGTTAATCACGCACCTTTAACATATGATTTAGTCGAGCCAAAGCTTCAATGAAAAAGTCGCCACCCTTATTGCTAAATTCATAGCGTCCAGCAGTAAACATGTACAGTGTTTTGTCCAAGTCAAAGTTCATGTGACTGAAATAAAACCACATTTTAAATGCGATGTTTTTTAATTTTTGATACATACATTTTTTCTTAGTTTGTATATATTTTTTATTTTTAGAATTAAGTTACTTGGTTAAGCAAACAGTCTAAATTAATTTTTAGTATTCCCAAGAAAATACGTATGGAAGGCTGTAATTCTGGATGTTTTTCGAATAACCACGATTTTTTATGTACAAAATTGGAGATAGCTTTTTTTTTAATTTTTACAAAGCTACGCTGTGCACCCTAGGGGTACTTTTTCTGATGCATAGACGTTTCGTAAACTTTTTTAAAATTCGCGAAACGTTCCGCGAATTTGAAACTTTTTATATAATTACTCCCCAAACGATACATCTGTACAGTCGAGTCTCGATATAACGAACCCCCAAAAAGTTCGTTCCCGCCTAGGGTCTGATAATTTTTTAGCCCGATTTTTGAAGTCTTTGGCCAGTTGTCTTTGGCTGGTCTAGTCCAAAACATCGCAAGAATTCCAATTTTACCAATCGTTTCTGAAAATCGCAATAGTTTTGCCGAAAAGACCTGTGCCTCTCGATACAACGAACACTTATTTTCAAAAAAGGTGTTCGTTTTTATATCGAGAGGCGCGGGTCTTTTCGGCAAAACTATTGCAATTTTCAGAAACGATTGGTAAAATCGGAATCATTGCAATGTTTTCGACTAGACCAGCCAAAGACAACTGGCCAAAGAATCGGACTAAAAAAGTGTCAGACCCGAGACGGGAACGAACTTTTTGGGGGTTCGTTATATCGAGACTCGACTGTATTGTCTTCAAGCCAATTTTTTGTGCTAGATGTGTTTCTAAAGTCATTCTTTATGTCATTCTAAATTTGTTTCTGAACCATCTTCAATGGTACTGATTCATTCTAAGTGGTCCTTATCCACACTGAATAATCCAGATCTAACCTCGATATAACAATTTCTCCTTCAGTAGCCCGAGCCGTGTTTAATGTCCCAGGTTTTCACACTACCTTCAATGGTCCTAAACCACCCATAATAGTCTAGATCTACCCCAAATGGTACTTAACCACCCTTAATGGTCCAGGAGCTTAGAAACTGTCGGATTTGCTAGAGCGTACTTCAAGAAAAATAATGTTTCAATTTATAAAATAAGAACGTTGAAGTGACTTTTTTTATTTTAAGCATGTAACCAGGGTGTAACAATGACAAGTGAGGGCAAAATAATTTTCTATAACAATTATCCTTCGGCAATTTCAATAGCCATTCTCTCGCGAAATTCATTTTTTCTGGATCGAACTCCACTGGCCCGCCATGAGATGCGACTTCTGCGAATGCACACGCAAACATTCCGCAGTCATCAGAATTTTTCTGCGTGGAAATACCCTAAATTACCAGAAAGTTTTGCAAAAACTGGTGCAAAAGTTTACCTTGGCACAGCTTTTTGTCCAGTTCAAGTCAATTAGCTCATTGAATTTTCTTTCAGCTGCAAATTCTTTTAGGAATGTTCTAAACCAATAAATATACATTTTGCAGACTTATACGGCAGCTCACTCGACTAAATCCAGATGCTCTATGCCATTGCCATGAAGAGAATCGTAATATACGAGGGTCAGCTTATACATCTCAACAACCTAAAAACACCAAAAATGCTTGAATTATTTTACCAAAAAACCAGGAATGACCAGGAGAGTAAATTTGAATCAGAAGTATGTCGTAGAAAAAGAGACGAACATTCTTCCACAACGTTTGCTGGAGTATGAGCATTGGGCCTTTTTTTAATAGCTTCAGGTAGAACAAAGAATCGAATGAGTAGACCTAAATAGATACACTCACTCAAAAATGATGATAGTAAACAAAACCTTTGGCATATCAAAGTTTGCGAAGCTACGCTTTGGCAATCAACTGGAAGTAGTGGCTGATTAATTTTCCATTTAACCAGGCTCTAGTCGCTTGATGTCTCTTCTTTTCAAGACGATCCTAAAGTTTCCAGCACAAATTACATCCGAAAGTCACCCTTTTTGTCGCAGGTTTCTTCTAAAAAATCAACCATAAAACTACAACTAAAATGCAAATATTAATACCCTGTGAATCATCGATATGGACCACAACGACTTCCAGCCTTGCCTTTTTAATCCCTTTATTTTGAGTCTCATCGTCAGCGTTTCTTCTGTTCTCTAAAAATCTATATGTGAAAACACACTTTAACATACAATCAAATCCCGGCAGCATGAAATGATCTATATCGAGAGTCTAACAGCTTTTTCATCAGCCTATAAAAGACCATTCACAGTCAACATTCTCAAAAAGACCAACACCAATTTTTTTTCCACGCCTCTTGTAGCTGTTTTTGAATTTTTGAACACTTCTTGTTTTTAGATTTTGGTTGAGCACCCTGCTGAAGTCTTACCACCCCAATTGACTGTTGGAACTGGAGCTTTTGTAGGAGAGACAAGAGAAGTGAGTAACCAGGCCTAAGCAAAGCTCCGTGTCTTCTAAAAGAAAAATTTTCGACTGTTAGATCATTGCCCGTGCAAAATTCTTTTTTTTAGACTTTTCACCTTTTTTAGGAATGACTGATATGTCTCTGCAGCGTTGTTCGTCTTCATATCCTGTTTGTAGAAATTCCACACCAGAAATTGCTTGCTCTTCCATTCCATTTCAAAGTAGAAAACGAAGATCTAAACTTCAAATTGATCAGAAATTCTATTGATGGAGCTAACCTTGACAAGGTTGATATCAAGCATTAAGAATCTTAAAATAATTTATACCATTCCATGTATCTAAAATAGCTGCCGGAAAGTTTTTGGGCAGATCTCAAAGGTCCCATCCATAGCGAGATACTTGCATTGCATGCCAATATTAGATCTCGATCTTTGCTAAAGAGAACGACACCTGCATTGCGGTCGGATGCAAGAAGCCAACTGGAAATACGCAAATAAATAGTCACGATTAACATGATGACTACCGTTCAGCATTTCCTTTTGTAACATTGAAGGCATCAGGTAAATCGAACGGATCATCCACTGCCAAGACACATTTTCTTCTAAACCGGACTGATGAGGGATCCAAGCTGTCTTCATTTTCTTTTTGAAAAATTCGTAGAGCTTGATCCTGGTACTAAGCAAGAATATGTCAACATCAAAGCAGGCTTAAAAGACAAACCTTTTCAAATGTGGCTTGAGGCTGAGCTCCGATTTGCGATTTGACATCCTTGTGGCATTTTCTGTTCAGGTCTAATGCTATGATTTCATTCTCAGTGTAGGTTTTGCAACCGAGATAATGCGTATTCGGTACTGTTCAGTCTTGATGATTCTGTGAATGGTGGCTGGTGGAGCTCCTTTACTTTGCTTGCGCTGGACACTAAAATCTAACATTAATCAATTTTAATTTACAAAAAGCATACTCAGAGCAATTATAGCACTTGAAGTATATTTTGTCCTCTGTTTTATTTGACTGGCGAAAAATTTTGTATCCAACGGCCAACATCTGTCCAGAGGATTTCGTCTTGAAGGATCTTAAAAACGTGTTTGACAGTATGAAAAATAATTTCAAAGAGTCTCACATGAATTCCCTACTGTCGGTTCTCACATCAGACTTGGGCACATGCTTTCCTATTGCTTGCACAGTAAATTGGCGATTGTAGCTCACCAGAATCTTCCCAGCGACATCTTTTAGCTTAAGCTGCCGATGGCTAACCTGAACTAGCATGTCCAGCACATCATCACATCATGAGATTTCTTTGCTACTTCACATTTGATTAACACAAAAAATTAAAATTGTCAAAATAGGAGAAAATAGATCCAGCTGCTCAATCACAACTGAATTGTGAATCGAAAAAACTGTAACTCGACAGGAAACCATAAAAAATAACATCGGAAATTGAGAAGGAGCTTATAATTACTACAAAGACATCAGTTCGTATGTTTAGATAAGTAAAAATAAGAAAATTTTCAAATTCGCGAAACGTTTCACGAAAATGAAAAAAGTTTCATATTCGCAAAATGTCTATACCCCTTTTTCTCCTCTTCAAAATGGTACTAACGCTTTTCAAGACAATGACTAAAAAATCTAGATATCAATTTTGATAAATCTAGCATTTTACTTCAATTAACGCAATTTGGATGCTCAAATAGCTTTTAGCCACCCCCAAACTTTAAATTTTTACTTTAAATTTGAAACTTTAAATTTTTTTGAAAAATCCCGATTCCGGGGCCAACGCAAAAAGTAAAAGAAAGTGAAATGTTTGCCGAAAATTTCGGCGCCTTCGGCGCTAAGAGATTGAAAAAATAAACGCGCAGTCTCCAATTGAAGCACAATCTCTTATAGACGCACACCTTAGAGGGGTATTGAAAAAATAAACGCACATATGCTTCTATTAGAGTAAATACGGTAGTTATTTTCGCGATAAGGTTTTTTGTATATTGGTTGACTTGCTAATTTTTTTTTTTCAAGTTAGTTCCACTATAATATTTAAAAAATAGCCGAAATTTCACACGCGTAAAAAGATAAAGAAGATTAGCTATACGAGTGATGGAGAAGTCACATGAACGTCTTTCTTAAAAAAAGAGCGTCAAATCATCAAGTTTTCCAGAAAACGCATGATGCTATTAAAATGCTTTTTCACAAGTCATCCATAATACGAATTACTAATTTTGCAAGTTCTTCGTTTTCCGAGTGAACTTTTACGAATCACCTTTTTCCAGTCTGCCGCTTTGGCAGTTTCAAATGTTGAAAATTACATTTTGCCAGTTATGAGAATGTCGGTGCTACATCTACTATACATAACCTTAGGCACTAAAAACATCTGTTTACATGTTTAAGTGGCTGAAACAGGCCTCGCAGATGTGCTTATTTTGGAAACCCAAATCTTAGAAATTTCGTATGTGCTTATTCCAAATAAATGTGCTTATATTTTGAAAATTTGTCTTACACACGGCTTTTCAAAACGTCCGAAAAGGTCCGATTTAGATTTTCCCCTAGTGCAATGGCAGAGCTTTTCGTCCCAGCATTTTACACAGCATAATAGGCTGTTTTCTTTAAAGTCAAGAGTTCGATCGCACCTCTGAACACACTCGATTTTTTATTCATTTTTATATTATCCAATTCGACGTGAAATCGAAAAGTAGGTCATGAATATCAGATTTTCAACTTTTCCTTCTAAAATTTGAGTACACGTCCGGTGAAAATCCAGATTTTTCCGAAGGAAATCGATATTTAGGTATTTTTTGCATAAAAGTGTTATAAAAAACAGCAAAAATGTCATTTTTTTAAACTGAAAATGGACATATAGGGGTGACACAAAATTACTGCACCATTTTTGGAAAAATTGGTGTACGTAAGGCCTTGCCTGGCCGATTTCCGAATTTCTTCGGAAATCTCCGCGGTGTGTGATTCATTTTGTTGTAACCATAATTCATCCAACTCTCTGTATATACTTTTTTCTGCTCTGCGAGTTGCTGGGTTTTAAGAAAATGCTCTATGCCTAGAAAGTTTACACTCTTTACTATACCCGAATTTATATTGAATAGTAAACACACCGCTTCTATAAAAAATTACAGAGGAGTGGGTAAAATGAAAGTTGCGTTCAAAAATTTCAATTCAAAAATAAGAAAAAAATGTTCATAAAAATGGTGCAGTAATTTTGTGTCACCCTGTACATGTGCTGAATTTAATGCTCTATCATCTAGTAGAGGCGTTTTTGAAAAACATGACGATATCGAAGCCTCAAGCTTTTTTTTACAAAATGAGTCAGGTTTTCCCAAATTAAATGGAGTATTTTTCGATTTTTTGTACAAAAGTGTTGTGAAAAGCATCAAAAGTGTTATTTTTTTTAACTGAGAATCAACATGCATGTGCAGTTTTAATGCTCTATCTTCTGGCAGAGCCGTTTCTCGATAACGTGACGCTATAAAAACCTCGAGTCATTTTTGTGAAAAAGCACCGATTTCTCGAATAAAAAGCAGCATAAAAAAGAATTTTCGGATTCTTGCAAAAACCTTATATCGGACCTTTTCGGACGTTTTGAAAAGCCGTGCCACAGGAAAGAAAGCTAAACACCCCGAAACCTTTTTTTCACTTTGAACTACTTTTCTGTATAGTTTTTCTTGCTCGATCAAATGGTATTAACTGTTTACTAGAAAACGGCGATATTGAAATCCATCAAAACAAAAAACGTTCAGGTTGTATCAAGAAATTTTTGGCTTTCTAAAATAGCTGTCACTTTTTAGAGCAATTTTTTAATTTTTTGGTTTTTGATATATAATGCCAAAAACACGATTTTTACTTGGTCCCCCCTACTGTTTGAGTGGCCAGTACCTGGCCATCTAGAAGCCATCTAAAGACCAGGACCATAAACACAGAAGGGACCAGGAAAAAATCGTGTTTTCACATTATATACCAAAAAAGTATTGTCGACAAAAAAATTATTGGCAAAAACAGCATTTAAAAAATCGCTATACAAAAAAAGCTATGGCGATTTTTAAAAGCTAAAGTTTTTTGATAAACCCTGTATATCCGATAATGCGCTTACTTAGCTTGCTAACTTTTTTTAGAGCAAATGTCTTATTTTTGGGGTTAAAATCTCATTTTTTCAAAATGTGTCTTATTTTAAAAATTTTCATCCGCGAGGCCTTGGCTAAAACGTGTTTTTAAGCGGTTAAAAAATGATTTTGCTCAAACAAGGAATTCGGCATCCTCGCCTGATTATTTTATTGTTAAAAATATGTATCACTTACCCGTAAAAGTGTCCCCGAATAAAGTCGTGTATCTTCTCCTTGTTGGTGGCATGCAAGTTTTGGAACTCATGCAAAGCCGCAAACTTGACCACATTCAGTCCATTTGGAGTAAGAATGTCTGGTTTTCGCTTCAGCAAAAACTCTGCTTCCAGACCCGTGATTTCACTGAAACATAGGTATAGGTCAGCAATTATCATACTAAGCTAAAAAGCTCTTACCTGACAGTAGTGAAGACGTGCGCCATATTGGCAGCTGCTCTTTCCTATAAATTTACAGGGTAGCCCAACATAAACGCATGAATTCATTTTCGCCATAGCTTTTTTAATTTGCGGTACTTTGACGAGATATTTTTATTATTTGAAAGCTGAATAGATGAGAAATCTAATGACACCAAACTTATTAATTTTCGTGTTTGTTGTCACTGTTAAAAGCATGTATGAAATAAAAGTTAATTTTTTATCTTTTAGCCTTGGTCTACAGTGCTCAAATTGTGTAGAATGGTTTATCGAAGAAGGTAAAAGCGTGTCAGCATTAGCATTCGTTATCGAAAAAAACTCGGGCTTCATGCTAAAGTGCCGGACCGCAACAGAATTATCGACTGGTACAACAAATTCAAGGTTCAAGGAAGTGTCGAAAGAAAAAAGGCCAAATATCAAGGTTTGATATAGGTTATTTTTGTCCGTTAAAATTTTGGGCGTGTCAAAATAAAGACTTCTTTTCATGTTTGGTGTCATTGGATTTCTCATCTATTCAGCTTTCGAATAAAAAAGGGATCTCGTCAAAGTACTGCGAATTAAAAAAAGTTACGGCGAAAATGAATTCATGCGTTTATGTTGGGCCACCCTGTACTTTTATTGAATTTTTTGGTTTATATTCATAAAAACTGCTCAAAGGATTAGATACAGTCGACGCTCGATATAACATAACTCAAGGGACCGGCTAAAAGTTATGTTATAGCGAAATTATGTTGTATCGAGATTGTGTTGTTCGAGGTTCTGTATAACTCAATCTTATTGGATTCAAAAAAATTATGTTATATCGAGTTATGTTACATCTAGCGTCGACTGTAGTACAAAAATCGTCCCTAGTGTTCAAAGTAACTTTGTTCTAGATTTTCTTTACTTTTAGAGCCTCAAAACCACTAATTACCAAGCAGTAGCGGTGATATATCTGCAAATTGCCGGCTTCCCGGTCGCAGTCAAATTTGCTCAGATTGTTGTACAAATCTCTGCCAGAGGCGCACAAGTGCCTGCCGAGCAACTAAAACTACCAAAGTACTAATTTGTTTCTAAAATGAGTTAAATTACAGTAGCATGAGTGGTGAACACTGTGGCAACCCCTAATTTCCACAATCTAAAACATTAATATAGTGTCGATCAGCTCCTACCTGATTTCTAGCAAATAACTAGACCTACCGACTCATAATTAGTCCAGTGCCCGCTTGCCACTCATGAAAATGGGCAACCATCAGAGGGTTGAAGTTTTCGGCTGAGTCCGCAAACTGAATTATTCAAGTTAATTTTATGTTAGCCTTTTCAGAATGGTTTCGCATGACTTTCTTCAAATGTCAAAAAAGCTTAGGACTAATATTCACAGTTGTAACTCACAGTTTTAAGGAACAATGCCACCAAGAAACCGAAGATAATGCAATCATTAGCCTCTTTGTCCAGGTAGGGCACTCCAATGTTGCATTTCTCCCACAACTTAACACAACACAAATTAAAAATTGAAAATACGAAACACCAAAAGCTGAATATAAAATAAAAGCTAAAAAGGTTTTTTTGATTAAACGTAAACATTGAAAAAAAATTCTGCCCCACCACGCGCTAGTATGGCCCCCAGTGTTAGAAAGGTAAGGGTTCGGTAAGGGTCTGTACGGTAAATGGCTACAGTCGACTCTCTATGTTGCATCCCGCTCGGGATCAGCCTCACCCGGACGCAGCGCAGAGCTGGACGCAATGTAGAGCAGACGCAATTTAGAGAGTCTCTTTATCAAACTATTGTCATCCGGACGCAACAAAGAGATTTACCAAAAAATATCGCAATACTAACAATTCAAAACATCACATCACTGATTGTGGCTAACACTGACTGATCAATTTCTGCTTCAGTCTATTATAACAAGTCTTCCACTTTGTCGCACAATTATGCTTTAACTTAAAAAAAATTGTGCACTTTTTGGGTAGACGCCACATAGAGCGTTACTTATTCGGTAGAAATTAGTCTTACCCGGACACAACACAGAGCCGGACGCAATAAATCGGACGCAACATAAAGAACTCTTCGTAGAGAATTCGGCCAACCAAACTTGGTTAAGTCAGACGCAACACAGAGCTGGACCCAACATGGAGCGAAGCAACATAGAGAGTCCACTGTATATCTACTCTTGTTTGCAGTGTAATACCTCGTGTTTCCAAGCATCCAACTTCCAAGCTCCAGAGCCTATATCGAAGAGCACCACTTTGGGGTAGCCATCTATCAACCACCGGCCATATACCACTCTGTAGCCCCATTCTTGCATCTGGTCAAGCGTGTATTTCATGCTTGCTAAAATGGACTTTGATTTTTAATTTTTTTATTAAGATTAAAAATTTAAACCTGTGTCTGGCTCCAGCACTTCCACCTATAATTAAATTAAGCCATTCGAAAATATTTAAAAAATCAGTTGAATAACCTCAAGTTTAACCCTTTCTTCATTGTAAGGCCCCATCATGCAGTACTGGTCACCCAACTCATCTGTGCTCACTGGCGCTTTTGTACGCAAAACAGTGTAGATGCCACCCACTTAAAAATGAGATATTTGCACTTTTTAGTCTATAGTCTAGTCTGCTTATTTACAGTGATTTAAAATTATCACAAAATACAGCTAAATTACCTTTATTAGCCACTTCCCAAGACACCTCAAACACAAATCGGTTCTCGTGCTTAGCAGTTTCTCCTCTGTCAACTGCATCATCCCCAATAATATTCATCTCCTTAAAACATTGTGTGATATTATCTTATGAAGCATTTTTTAAAATGGTTAAAATACAATTTTTAGGTCAAATAAGGGTTTCTAATCGACCTAAAAAGATGTGTTTTTTCTAATAGAAGGCCGAAACCAAATAATTTCAAATGACTTATTAAAAATACAGCTATAGACTAAAGTAGAGATTTTTGGCTTAAGTCGGGGTAATTTATCATAAGAAAGACGGGTTTAAATTTTTTCCTCACCTATAAAATCAAGATATAATTCTTTCGGCACCGGTGCTATCTATAACATTGGTTTAAAGCACTGATTTCGACTAAATTTAGCCGAAAAAAGATTTTGATCGTGAATTTTACTATCGGAAAAATTTGAATTGAACAAAAATACAGTTCTAGTCCTATGGCTAAACAAAATGTATTTTCTCGTAAAATCTAATTAATTTTTTAATGTTTATCTCTTACTTAAAAATTTGTTGTTTTGCTTTAAAAAACTAACCGCAAATTGTTTAACTAGACGAGAAGATGAATTTTTGCGGGTAAACTTTGAGCTTCCAGGTGATTCTGTCATTTTTATGTCTTCTGAAATAGTTTATAGCATTAATTATGAAAACATTATCAAAGGACCATGGTTTTTGCAAGCAGCGGCATGTGAATTGAAAAATGTGAATTGGCGGGGGACCGTTGTCTTTCATCTAGCAATGTACTCTTTTGAGTTAATTCAAACGACTCAAAAGAGTACAGTGTTAGACGAAAGAGAACGGCCCCCGCCAATTGAAATTTTCAATATGTCGCTACTCGCAAAAACCATGGTCCTTTAAAGGCAAAAAAAGTTTGTTCAAAACACACTTGTAGCGAAACCCCGAAAAACTAGCTTTTGAGACATTAAAAAATGCAATCAATAATTTTTAAAAAGCAAAACGAAAAATTTAGATTAGTTGTCTCACAATTCAACCATCAAAATCAAGATAAACTGTGTGAACAATGTGACACATCTCAGAAAATTCTTCCTTAGCAAGTTTACAAAAATTACAGCACCAGCAGCAAAAATACTTTTTTCCTTGTTCGTTTATTGCTAAAGATAAAGTCAGCAAGAATTTTCGGAAATTCTCACAATTCGGATGAAAAACAATAAAAAGACAATCAATTCTAGTCCAAATAATCAATTTGTTTGTTAGTTTAGAGAATCATAGAGCACCTTGAAAATAGAAAAGAAAATTCGGGAAAACACTATCAATTACAGCAGTAAGTCTTCTTATTTAGACAACAATTATTGTTTCTGGTATTATTACAAAAAAAATATTGATTGAAGTGGTTGAACAGTAAGAAAAAGGATTTTATTGATAAACAGATTTTTGAAAATCTAATAAGTGTGTTTTTTGTTTTTGAAAGGTCTAGTTTTGGCACCAAGCCCCCTGCGCCCCAGAAGGGGGCTAGAAATGCGCGCGCTCACGTACCCTAAACATAATTCCGAGCAAGACTCATGATCAGAAATGCATATTGAGGCTTTTTTTGCTAAGCTCCAGTGATCAAAACGAAGTAGAATACAATTATGTAAATTAAAAATAGGGTATTCAGCTACCCTCCAGTACCCTTTAGAAGTGTTGGAGTGCGGTGCGGTTAAATTGCGGTTAAAACCGCAAAACCGTGCCGCAAAACCGCCCGCACACATTTTGAAAAAGCGCGGTTTTACCGCATTTTTGTGCCTTGTTGATGACGACTTGTCAATGCCCCTATTGTTCACTGGTTGACGATTTTTCGTTGAATTATGCTTTCGAGTTTTAGCCAAAATTGTCGACAGAAGCGTGAGGAATCTCGTGGGGCATCTGAAGCAACAGCAGAAGTTTGAAAATTTGAAAAACAGATCGAGTGAGGCCGTTGCTTTGGATCGTTTCGTTGTGCATCCGTCAGGTTTGGTCTTTTCTTTAGGTTTGAATATGTATAACAGACTTCTTTAGGTTGTTTACGTGCTCTCGACAAGAAGGTCATCAATTATGTGGCGGAGAACTAGATCTCGTTCAATTCTATCAAAAGCCGCTCCTTCATCTCTCTCTTCGACAGCACGAATTCCAACGAGAAGCTCAAGAGCTGTCGTCATTACTCGGATATCGTGCTCCCTCGAGCATACCAAGCGGTCGTCAATGTGATCAAGGCAAAGCTGGATAAATGCGATACACTTTCTTTCGCAACGGATATCACCAAACTCGGGTTTCTCTTTTATCTGGTACTTTGAGGTTAACTTCTCGTACTGAATTGTTTTATTGTTTGAATTATCTGATTGGTGCATATAAAGAATATCTGGAGTGTTTTTTGCTGTACGTACCTTTATGTGCCGCACTTTTTGTCTATAAAAGCCATAAAACATAAAAAACCGCAAATCTGAAAAAGCCGTACCGCAAAACAGCCCGCACCCCTAGTCTTCAACACTACCCTTTACCTTGGTCTCTCAAGGCAAAAAGTCAATTTTCGGTCAAAATATTTTTTTTTTAAAATGGTCAGCCGTGCTCTAAAACATGTTTTCTACACGTTAAAAGTGCTAAAACATCAAAAAAAACATGATTTCGGAGTGTTTTGGGAGGACTCCGAACCCAGTCCGGCCAAAGGCCAGAAAACACAATATCGTGATTATTAATCAGGGGCGTTAGAGTTGGCATTTGGCCGGACAATCATCTGGACAAAAATAAGATTGATTACATTTCCAATCAAAACCGGGGTGTGTGAAGTTTGAGAAATAGAAATGCGCATACTAACTTACCTCGGAAATGAATCCTAAATAATATATGAAAAACTTTTTTAATCAAGTTTCTTTAAAAAAAAACAAGGAATAAACAAAAACTTAACTACCCTCCTGTACAGTCAACCCTCGATATAACGGCCTCTAAAGGTCCAACACTTTTTAGCTTGATTTTGAAAAGCTTTTGAAAAATCTTATTGGACAGTCTGGTTCCAAATATCTCAAGGATTCCGATTTCGCCAATCACTTTTTCAGAAACTTAAGATTAAGCTATGTAAAACCTAATCTTTTTAAAAGCACTGAAAAAACTAACAATTTAATAAAAAAGTGGGTCTAAAAATCAGTTGATCAGAAATTACTGGCCACAAACTAAAAAAAGAAGAAGCTAGGCACTCTAGCTAGAGAACAGGTCAGACCAAGCAGCTAGACATTGAGCATTAGAGACCATACAGCTAGAGAAGCACGTGGTGGGGTGGGTGTGTGTCTATTGCACACACATACTGCACCAGAGCCTAGGAAAATGGTTGTTGCAGCAATTTTATTACTTTTTGTTCTTCTTTTTTTGTTGATTGTAAATGATAAGAGATGAAAATAAATTTGTATGTGGACGCCCGCAAATTTTTGTTTGAGCGTAAAAATGAAAAAATTTTGAAAAGAGTAAAAAATACAAAAAACCAGTCACTTTTATATGGAAAGTTAGAGTGGATTTAACGAATTTTTATGTGATTTTTCTACAGAAACACTGTTACAGGAACTCAGCTGTGTTTTAAGCACAAAAGCTACAAGATTTTTTATGGTATAAAGTCAAACATCATAAAGTCAAACGTCTAACCTTCATGGATTTTTATTATTTCGACACCCTTGATAAACCGGCACTTTAAGCCCGATCTGATTCACGAGCAAAGAATTAGGACAAAACGATAAAATTGAAAATTCATTAAATTCTCGATTAAAGGTTACCCTAATGACAGTCCGTCTAAGAAAAATTTCATCAATAAATCGGTACCACTTTTTTTTGCAAAAATTTAACTGTGAAAGCCGTCTGTCAGAGCCGTTGTTAGTTTACCTTGCATCGTTAAGGCTGTCGGTTTTATTAAACGCAATGACTGAATGGCCTGAACAAACCAGCATCTTTGACAGATTCCGATTCTGTCCTGATTTTTTGAATGGGCGCCTATGAAATTTTACAACCTGGCTAGTTTTACTCTCATCTAGTAAAGCAAGTCACATGAGAAAATTTGCTATAATCAATGCATTTTTGTCTGATAAAATAATGGCTAACTTTGAAGGCAGTCACTCAAAAAATCAGGACTGATCGGAATACCGATCAAAGATTCTTTAATTAGTTTCACTAGGGTTGAGCGTTGCCAATATTGGCGCCAAGATTGACTTGAAAATTGGGCCAATCTTGGCCAAGATTGGCAATCTTGGAAATTTTTCGATAAGAGCGAGCAAGTGGTGAATGGTAAGCAAGCAATTGTGCGACCTGCAAGTTCTGTCCTGCTCATTATGGTGGAAATGCAACAGACATGGCGTATCATCTAACGGTGCACATTTGATCTACTTATCAGTAGATCCTAATAATTTTTCATAGTTTTTAGAATCTTTGAAAGAAAATTGGGCCAGAAGCGCGCAAGACAATCGACAAATGTTTGGGGGCCAAGAAGAAGCCGGAAGAGACTCAATCGAACAAGGTTGCAACGCGGGCAGGGTCGACGTTCTCTTCCTCCCAGCCTATCGCCAACTACTTTAACAAGATCTCAGATTTGGGACAAGTAGAGTTATGAGTGTTTGAGCGGTTTTGAGATTCTTGCTTGTTCATGCGCTAATGTCTTTCAGGCGTTTCAATTTCCTCGACAATCCATTCTTCAAAGATCTGTTGAGCAAGATGAGGCCGTCGTACAAGATTCCATCGCGCACACACAAATATTCAAAAGTTTTGGTTCCGGCGGAATTTGAGCGAGTGAAGGCCAACTGGAGAGATCTTTTAGATCAGCTCTTGTCGTCTATCAGAAGAAATGAGATGGACATGAATCCGATGGATTTGTCACCGTGAAACTACCGGTGAGGGGTTCTGTTCCAAGAAGCACTGGGGAAGATCACCGGAGTTGATTCTTGCTGCTCGATTCTACAAATGCAACTTCGTCCTTTACCAGCCTCGAGAGAAGAAGCCGTTCTTGTTCACTAACTTCTCAGCTGAATACGAGACGGTGAGTGTTTATTGAATTCCATTGATGCCTGGAGTTTCTATTTCCTTGATCAGGTACCAAAATTCTCACTTCGATGTTGTAGGCCAATAAAAGAAGTGCTAACCGAAATTTAGTGTATTTTTGTCTTTTGAATGTTACGTTGTTGATGTTGCTGTTCAAATCTAATAATGAAAATATGATTGATGTAAGAAAGGTGATGTGTTATGATGAACGTTCAAAATATAAAAACCGCAATCAAGAGCAGCCACAACCCAGAAGCTCCCCGGGGGCAACATTTCTTTAAGACAAATAGTTCCCATGCCGAAAATTTCTAGAAAATTTTTAATTGAAGTGTTCATTGAGGTCTTATGGCTTGTTCACGTTGTTAGAGTTAGAGTTCGCGATTGGGCGGATCAGAATTCCAGTCCGATGGGCTTGATCGCTCAGAATTCCAAGATTTTGGTGGTTTGAGAATTGAGAATTTTAACGTAGCGTTTTCTAAAAATTACTTAGAAATAGCCAAAAAAATTAACAACGTGTCTCGACTGAAAAACGAGAAGGCTATCCCTGGTTATGCAAAGAAAAAGGGTTTTGGCACCAAGAACTTACGACACGTGATAGTCAAGCAAAACGTGTTTAAAAAAACTTAAAGGCGCGAATTCAAAAATATCACAAAAGTGGCCAAACGCCTTACGTAAGGCGTTTGGCCACTTTTGTGACAAATGTCACAAAAGTGGCCAAACCCACCAACGCCGAAATTTATCCGATTTGGAATCTTTATTCCATTCTCCGACCAGTATGGCTACATCATTGTCATAAAAATTATATTGCATTTCAAAGCTGAGATCCTAAACTGGATTCCAGGTCAAAAACATTCACCATTTCCTCGCAAAATTTGCCCTCTCTGGCTTTTTTTACTCAAAAATTCCGATTTCAGTATTATCAAACCATGTTTAGGACACGATTCTAGATAGGGTACAATGATGTCAAATTACTTACAGCTAAATGCAAAATTCCGGATTCTGGAGGTGGTTATAGGGAACCTTTATAGGGAAGGTAGCAGGTGGTTCTCCTACCCACTCCTAGGATTACTGGTCGACTTATGACGGTTATTCAAAAAAATATAGTGTCTGCTACCACCAGGATTCGAACCTGTAACCTCAAAATTTTGGAGGGTGAATTGAAACTTTAGTGACGTAAACCGTGTGACAAAACATGTGATGCAACTACTTGATTGATTTATGAGACATAGGTACAATATCTACGGCCAAAATTCAGTAATCTACGGCCAATTTTCAGTATTCTACGGCCAAATTTAAATATAAGCCTATTGCTTTATTCACACAACAGCTGATCTGAACACAGACGTTTAGACCCTTATATACTAACAATGACAACGAATAGCGTTGAATCGCTTCCAGACCAATGACGATTCAATCACAGGACACAACAGTATTAAATCCCGCGCCAAAGTTGGTTTTTCTATCTTATTGTTAGTTGTTAATTTTAACCTTTGGTCAAAAAATATCCTGCAAGATTTTTTTGGGTGTCTTTGTTCTTTTACATTTTTTTCCAAATCAAAAAGCTAGTACACTGCTTAGAAGAGGAGATCTGGGGATACAAACTGGTATGTTGAAGAAAAATTTTTAAAATGGATTTAATGCCTAACCAAAAATAATTGGGAACTTTTGAAACACCCGGTATTTTCAAAAAGCCGTAATTTGTAATTAAAGTTGTGAAAATACCAATATTTATTTTACATTTCTTCATAAAAATACCGGAAAACGATTTTTTGCAATTTTTGTTGATTACTAAGCACTTATTTATGCGTAAAACACAGGGTTATCACATGGAGCAGAAAATTGGCGTCATTAAAACTCAAAACTCCTATACAGATTGTGTTGAGATTATTAAGTAGTCTAGAGGGGTCTTTTCTCGTGGTCCATGCCTAGTCCGGAATCGTCATAGTTCAGCGGTTCATGCATTGCTGACTGCTCTGCTATTTCTACTGCTTCATATAATCTTAAATACATATATTACTGACTTAAAAGTCCAAATTTTTTTATGTAAACCTTTTTTCCAAAAACAGTCGGTGAGAACGCTCATACTCCAGCTCCTCGGACAAAAACTGGATTGTTCGTTGGAAGTTGTTACTTCTTTCAGCTTCTTCATCCAACATCCTGAAATAAGTGAGGCATTCAGGCTATAGCATTTTAGACAAAAGTGGTGCTGAACTCAAAACCCATTGGCGATAAGCATAGTCAACAATCGCGGCTCATCAATCTTGACATACTAAGGGTCCAATAACCAAGTGAAAAATTTAGGTATTTTTGTAATTTTTTCGGCTAATAAGTATGAGACCTCGATTGTAATTTTGTGTATTTTTGTAGAGCGGTCCCAAGTTCCTCGTGAATCTGACTCCCAGCTAAACAGGAGGGCGCCCCTTTATTGTTTGTGTAGACGTTTTTTAAGGGCAAATTTTGTTTCCCTGTTTTGAGTTCTATTTCTCAAATTTTTATAGTCACATATGGCACATTTTTTGTAGCATGAAAGCGCAGTCAATTTTGAATCGAATAATACATATTTTGTATATCAGAGTAAAAAAATAGACTGACAAACACTTGAAAAAAGCACTCACTTTTTAAAAATTTCTAGCAATACTTTTTTTCAAACCGCACCTACTCGGAACGTATTTTGTGAAAAAATACGTTGACCAAAATTAAAGCTGTCTAGAAAAGGTCAGACAACACGATGACCCGAAAAGAAAAATTGGGCCAAAAAATGAAGTAACAAGGTTTTCTTAAAAATTACAGAAAACGTATTTTAAAACACTAAAGTACAAGCTGCTTTACTTTTTGTTAGCTTTTTTAACTAGAGAGCCAGATGCATGAGGAATTTCGGCACCCTCTACAAGAATACACAAAAGAAGTTTTCAACGAAGCCCTTCCAGGTCACACCCACGGTCCTTTCTTTGCAAGATTCAGGTAAAATTACATTTTTTATCCGCTAAAGTCCTGCTGCGAACTTTAATTAACCTTCACCTAGAAAAGAGTTTCCCTAATTTATATAAAATATCTAAAATATCACTAACCTAGTGGCTAACTGCCTAACAATCTCCTCATCGTAGAGTGCTTTGCGTTCAGAATCCAGCATGCTGACCAGCCTTTTGTTTTCACTCTCCAACAAAATTCTAGAAGAGGAACTCCTGGCTCGCTGCCATTTTTTCCTCAAGTTTTCCATTTGAGAATTTTTGGAGTTTTGTAGGTCAAACTCGGCAAGCTCGGACCTGTGACAATTGTTGACAATTATTTCCATGTCTGAAAATATAAATTTTATCACATCGTTATCGCGATGGAAAGCATTGGTTGAGTATGAAGAAGACTATGCACGGAAATTATTTTTTATTGTTAAAGGGCATGCTCGTGCTTTTTAAAAATACAAGGCGGGGGGGGACCAGCAAATCTTTTTTGAATCTTTCCATTTTTCACTCGTTTTCGTTTCACTCGACAAATATAATATTTATGACCGTATATTACTTTATAAAAAAAACTTTGCGGAAAAGTTGAAAAATTTAGATGAGTACGCATGTAAACATTTGTCAAGAAAGAAAAGAACTACTGGTACCCAGTTTTCTTGAATAAATTTAGTTTGTTGAATAAAAATTCGAGCGGATTTTTTTGAAAAATCTAGTATCAATATCTCCCAAAAAAGCTAGCTTAAAAATCTCACCAGAAATCCACATTTGCCTTTGCAGTTCATCAAAGTGAGCGAATTGAAAGCAGTGTGTTTTTGTACGCACTTCCCATACAAAACGGTCGCCGTCGAATGCTCCAACCTTAATTGTTTCTTTTCACATATAGCAAATGTCATGCAAGACCAAATGCTATACCTCAATTTCAGCGTTGTGGTCCACAAGCAAGCGTTTTCGGTGCTTTTGGGACGCTTTTTCTGCTCTATTGAGTGGCCACAGACAGATCTAAAATATTTATTAGGGTTGTGAGTGCTGTCTAGGATTGAAAAATTAGGTGGTTAAATGACTGTAATTTGGTCAATTTCACTAGAATTTAGCCAGCTTGACTAAATCAATCTGGCCAAATCAACCCGCTTGCAACAATTAGAAGACTTGACTACCCAGCCCAAAAACCATCAATTCAGAAAAATTTGCCTACATTTCCGGGAAGAATGACGCACCAATAGGATCTCCAGCTCCCTGCTTGAGTAACCTTTGTATCCAATGGTTTGGAGAAAGAAAAGCAGCTACTACATTCTCTGGATTTCCGGTGTCTGATTTTTCTACACATCAGAAAACCCTGCAAATATTTGTAGCTTGAACAAAAAAATTAGGCATTTGTTAGACAAACTTTTCTGACAACTTGTTGAATATATCGCTCAAATAGGCTGTTTACAACTGATTGTAAATGTCTGCGAAGAGGAAACAGAATTCTGCAGCAATCCACAACTTCTCGAAATGTCATTTTGTCTTCCTCAAAAAAAAGTAAGCGTTTTATAAAAGCATCAAATTTTGTCCCACTATGTGATCACCTCTTGTCGGCCTCTCGAACTCGACTGCAATAAATCAGGGTTGTCGAACGAGAATGTATTCGAGTATTTTTCGAGTACAGTTGACTCTAGATAACCCGGCACCCCCTCAAGTTTGTTCCCGCCTCTGGTCCGACACTTTTTTACCTCAATTTTTGGAAAAATTTTCCGAATATGATTCGTCAGTCTAGTGAAAAATATTGCAAGGATTTTGATTTTGTGTGGGTTATCGAGAGTCGACTGTATGTACTTGAATAATATCTAGATTTTATCCGTCAAATAAAACTGGGACAAGATCTTTTTCATATTTTTTTTTGAAGAAAATAGCCCCGAACGGAATATATTTTGCATTTTCGCTTTATGTCTCACTCGTGTTTTCTGAAGCGTACCGTCGAATGCTATTAAAAAGTCCGTAATATCAGCGTCATTTTGAGCTAATACACATTGCACGCTGCAGTTCGGAGGCAAAAGTTATAGTCAATGTGGTGATTATCGGATTTATTCAAATATTTTCACCCTTGAAAAGACCACCACGAAAGGTCTTTAAAAAAAAACTGAATTTCATATTGAATCAGATATAGCCTGGTCTATAGCCCGGCTAGCACCACCCGGCTAACAAAAAATGCTTCGGATGACCTTGGGCCGGAAAAAATGCCAAATCATCGTCTGTGGGTGTTTCAACAGAATGCATTGAGGCTCAAAGGGATCAATTTGAATAAGTTTTTTATTGATTATTGTTTATTGGCGCACGAATAAAGAGGAATCGGAAATCTGACTTATTACTGGCTTTACTGTGTCGGTCATCATTAAAAACACACAAATTCTGGAGATTTCCACGGGTTAGGGTCCGAAAATGGGAATCGACAGCGCAAGGCGCTACGTACACGTTTTTTTTAATGTTCGCGTAATTTCGGGACACCCTGTACATACAGATATACAGCTCAGTGTTTCAAAATACGAAAACGTAAGCGGTAGAGACATTTTGCGGGAAATTCGAAAATTCATAAAGACTGTGATAACCAGCATATTTCTCCTTTGCGTTTTTTATCGTTAAAATGGAAAAATGCCCGTGTTTGGGGAAAAAGTGCCTGAGTCGGCATATTTTGGCGACCGTATAATAATATACCATCCATTCACCGCAAAATGCTGCGGTTTCAACTACAAGAATTACGCTTTATATAAAACATAATGAATACAACAGGATTTATCCAAAAGCGGGCACTTTTCCACAAAAAGCGGGCATGTTTACGTATCGTCCGTTTTTTATGTTACTTTTTGCGTAATTCTATGTTTCAGGGCTAAGGATATTCTACGTTTTATGAGCTTTCTAACAAGCCATCACTTGCCCAGAAAAGACGGCGGGATTTAGGTAAGCAAATGTTTGTTCGGAGTGAAGCTGCAATTTCAGTCCAAAATGGTCAAACCGAAAAGAAAGTTCTGCGGTATAGACATGAGAAGGACAAGAAAGAATATTCGTTCGCGATCTGCGCAACCAATTTCAAGAAGAACGACAAAAGCGGTCAGGTAGAATGTCTAGCTAACTTCACGTTTTCGGCAATCTTGACTGTGATGTCTCTGTTTGCCTTGTCAGTGGTCCACTTATTCCGCTTCATTTTTATCTAATTCTTTCAGCCCCCTGGATGCAAGATTCTTGAGCCTTCGGTCAAAAAAACAACAGAAACTCATCCTCAAGTTCTAGCAAGTATTTGCCATTTCATTATCGGGTGTTTGCGCCAGCATGGATTTCGGAGACTTTTATCAGAGCAGTTAATAGAATCTTCACACACCAGAGTAAATTTTTAAGTCTAGCCAGACTTCAAAATCAGATGAGCAGAATATAGAAAAAAGTTATTCAGAGTTCTTATGTGTGGAGTGTTGTATGGTGCTGAATTATGTGTTTCGTTGTAGAGGATTTAGCTGATTTAGATTTTTACTAAATTCTTGTTTTGCTGTTGAATTTGATTTTTTGATAATTGTTTGCATTTGACACTACCTACGAGAGTGGCTAATTTATATTAAAATTTGAAGCATTATCATTTGTGTTTAATATGATGTGTGTTATAGACGGTTGACTTGGCGTAATTTTGTTTTAAAAAGTTATTTTTCTGTTAAGAAATCTCAACAACAAGGCAAAAAAATTAAAAAATCTCAAAATTTTGAACAAGAGTCTTTTAAAAATCTTGGTGTTTTGTCTAAAAATGAACCAATTAGCTTTTTGTATTTTGAAACACTGTGACAGTCGACTCTCGATATAAGGCCACCCCCAAAAGTGGTTCCCGGCTCGGGTCCGACACTTTTTTACCTCTCTTTTGAAGCCTTTTGCCGAACCTGATGCGTCAGTCTAATCTAAAATATCGTAAAAATTCCAATTTTGCCAGTCATTCATAAAATCGTTAAAGTCTTTGACAGTCAAACCCGCGATTGTCGATATAAGGCCACCTTCTTTCAAAAAAGTGGCCTTATATCGAGAGCCGTGGGTCTTACTGGCAAAGTTTTTAACATTTATAGAAGACCGCGAAAATCGGAATCCTTACGATATTTCGGATTAGACTGAAGAATCAGGTTTGGAAAAAGACTTCGAAAATAGAGGTATCGGATCGTAGGCGTGAACGAACTTGAGGAGGTGGCCTTATATTGAGAGTCGACTGTACAAATTTAACCTACCGGAAACTTGTAAGCATTCTGTTGTTGAGCATGATTACATGGCTTTATTTCAGCTTTGTACAATCCATCCAACAGCTCAACCATCTGATTAACCAAATATTTGGCTTGCTCAGTGCTGATAAAGCTGAGCAATCTACCATTTTTGTTCAACACATTTGTTTGTTGAACAACTGAGTCGCGTTGAGACACACTTTTTTCTGTGGAATCCGCTGAGAAAAGTAGAAATAGACGGAACAGGCGCTGATATAGGGGGTCGTAGAGCACATCACTTGAAATATTGTTGTCGCAAGGGATTGACTTGTAAATATCTTTGGGGTTAGAATGTTCTTGGTTTGAACGATTGGAATTGTGTAGTACTTTGTTTTTAGCTGGTGTAAAATTGTCAAAAACACCGAAAGGAAAGCGGGGTGACATCAAATCTGAAACTATCGAAAAATCTATTGACATTGAGAAACTGTATACCACATGGCATTTTTACTTAACCCTCAAACTACTAAGTGGGTCTTTTCGACCCATCCTAATGAGTTAATAGAGAGTTTTCGTTAACACTGGAAAGGCCGTACTGAACTATGCGTTTTGTGCAGAATTTCAAGCTGAGCACGATGGCCGAAAAAAATTTTGGGAATAGGAACAGGTTAAGAAATATACGATTTTCGCTTATTTCAGCCATCTGAAATTTGAGCAAAATATAGGGTGTACTCTCTGAAATTAATGCACCCCCTAGGTTTGTAATATCTCAAAACGCAGAGCGTGATCAGGGATATTTATTGGCCCAAACTTGCAGCAGAGTGATCATAATTTCACAGAAAATTTTTGTTCTTTCTTTTTCAAAGCCAGTTTTCGGAAATCTTTCAACTCGAGAAAACAAAGATTCAAATAAGTCGAGATCGAAAATTTCCGAAAACTGGCTTTGAAAAAGGAAGAACACAAATTTTCTGTGAAATTGTGATCACTCTGCCACAAGTTTGGGCCAATAGATAGCCCTGATCATTTGATCTGATCCGTTTTGAGATATTACAAGCCTAGGTGGTGCATTAATTTCAGAGAGTACACCCTATATTTCGCTCAAATCCAGGTGGCTGAAATAAGCGAAACCCGTTCGAAGCCGTCCTCTTTCCAAAAAATTTTTCAGCCATCGTGCTCAGCTTGAAATTCTGCACAAAACGCATAGTTTAGTACGCACGGCCTTTCACGTGTTAAGCCTCAATAAAATGATAAAAAAAAGTACAGTGAATTTTGGCGTGACTTTTCTGCATAAGGAAAATCTCAAATATTTCGAATTTTCTATATTTTTCAATTAAGTTTCGCCCTTCCAAGCAAAAGATTGTAAAGTCATTGAGGAATCATTATTACAAAAAGTAAAAGGCATCAGGTTAGACAAACAAATAGACAAACTACCAGTTGGATCGAACCAAAAAATTTGAGTTCACTGGCGAACTTTGTCTAAAATTATAAAACACCGCAGTTTGCTTGGGGGACTCAGCTTTTATAGCAAAAAAAGTAGTGAAACACGTAACAAATTTAAAGAAAGATAATTTTCACTTTTCAATACTTCAATAGTGAAATTGCAGCAAAGAAATATGATTAAAAAAGTTAACATTCTCATACTGCAGTAAAATGAGTAGAAATTCTTAAAAAATGCACTTATTCTTCTGCACTCTTCAAGTATCACCTTTTCTAATAGCGTCCCAGTGTTTTGGTTGGCCTTAGGCCTTTGCTGCTTAATGTTATGTTTTCTTCTTCCTGCTCTTATAATTTGTGTGCTTATCCCATTAGATGTGTGTGATTTTCCATAGACAAAGAGCAAAGTAACACACACACTTAGAGGCAGCTGACAATTACTTAACCTTGCTATAGCAGATATATTTATTTTTGGAAAAAATTGCAATGTCGCTAATAATCTTTCTTCTACCGCTCAACAGCCGGTAGTAACACATCTTCTCCGCTTTAAAAATTGGCTTTTTTGACTTACGGGACCAGTTTCAACCGACTATCCGGATCTATCACAATCTTTTAAAAATTCAGAAAAATTTGCACAACACTTTATTTATCCACCAAAATATCCAACCACAGATATGTTTTTTAACAACAACCACAGGTAAATCAGACGCTAGAACACACATTTTCTTGCAAACACATTACAATTTTTTTCTTGGATTTTTCCTACTTTTGATTTTGGCACTTATTGTACACAGCTTTTCTTATAATTTGTTTCATTCTCATGCCCTCGATTTGTTCTCGGCTTTGGCCAAAAATTTCTTGACTTGTGCAACGTTTAGGCAAGGAACAGCCCAAGAGGAAGGCTTGATTGAAGATTGACAAAACCACCCCAGCTTTTCTTTGGTTTACGTCTTAAATTCATTGTTATTTGAAGAGTCGTTATAACGAGAGTCGACTGTATTTACTTTCAAATTGTTCAAGCCTCAAAAAGGAACAATTTTGATGGTTGGCTGCATGGTGACGAAGAGGAGCAAATCGAAATCGACGATGAAGCAGCTGAAGGGGAAACAATTGACCCTCCAA
This sequence comes from Ditylenchus weischeri, assembly GCA_029231635.1. NCBI lineage: Eukaryota > Metazoa > Nematoda > Chromadorea > Rhabditida > Anguinidae > Ditylenchus > Ditylenchus weischeri. Next base: position 627,316 of record JAMRYI010000010.1, read on the forward strand.
AAAAAAAGTCATACACGGTCGCTCGCAAGCTGGAAGTGGTTGAATATGCCAAGAGAGTCAACTTAATCGACAGTGTCGCAAAGAAATACAACATTTCTAGATCTTTGGTGCGTGATTGGAAATTAAAAGAGGCTCAGCTACGCAAACGAAAGTAGGTGTTTGCAATTTCGGTCTTTATAACTTGCTTTATTTTAACCTTTCAAAAGAAAACCTTCCTTTGCCCAAAAGAAGAATTTTTCTAGTGCTGATTGGCCATTGCTAGACAGAGACATATCGGAGTATATTACTGGCAGGATGGGTTAGTGAGAGAAGAGCTCAGAAATTAAAAGTGTCCCGATCGATGATTATGAAGAAAGCGCAGCAAATGTTTTAGCCTATATTTGGTCAAGAGAAAGAGGCAACTTTTTCGGTTCGTCTTTCAAGCTTATTTTGAAAAATTATTTTGATACAATTTTATTACAATTGAGGGAAGCAAAGGATGGTTAGACAAATTTCTGGATCGTCACGGGTTGAAAGCAAGAGCGCTAACAACACGCTGTCAGAAACCTCCAGATGAATATGCGCAGAAGCTGGTTGACTTTTTAATGTACTTTTCAAGGATCCGTAGCAAGGAAAAGTAAGTAAATTGTTACTGTGTATTTTGTACTAATTAACTGTTTATCTTTTAGCTACACCCGTTTGGTTGGATCCTACTCTCGCCAAGTGCATCGATTTCATAAGAGCCAAAGACGTAAGCTTTAGGAATATGATTGCAGTCAGAGAAAATATTGCAGGTGGCAGTTCTATCAACAGGACATGAAAAGTCCAGGATAACGGTTATGCTCACGACATGTTCTAATGGTCAGAAGTGTATTCCATATGTACTCCTCCCAAGAAAGAGAATCGATCCAAAGATTGAACATAAATTCCGTGGTAAATTGCACCTTGTTTGGGCGGAAAAGAGGTGGATGAATGATGAGTGGACGAAGGATTACTTGAACAAGGTTAATTTTTTCTACTTAAATGTTGGTGTTCATAAACACTGTTAAGACATTTGGACTGAATCTTTAGCTAGTCAATCTTTAGCTAGTTTGGGACGCGTTCAGATATAACCTCAGCGAGGATATTAAGAAAGAACTAAGAAAGATTCAGCTCCACTCAGCTATTATTCCGGGAGGTTGTACCAAATTTGTTCAGGTAGTTTCGATTGGTCTTACATTATATGATAATGAGCTTTAATTGCTTTAGGCGTCAGATGTATGCTGAAATGCTACATTCAAAGCAAAAATACAGCAGCTCTATGATGATTGCATGGCAAATGGGATCCGTGCTAATGAACACAAATGCCGTTACAGGATTATTACCACGGGCGATTAAGTCTAATTATAATAGCTTTTTTCCGAAATGTTTATTTGTAGTTAGGAAGGACGGAGAAAACATTCATGTATTTCATTGTTTACTCGAATCTTGGACAAACCTTTTTTTGCCGTAAAACGGCTTTCGCGGCAAGAAAAATTGGCGTATCGGCAATAAAAAGTATTTTTTTGGCAGAAAAAAGTAGTGCAATCAAGGTGAGGACCGGCAATTTCTTTCTCTCTTGACTATTTTCTAAAAGCATTATATCTGATCCGACAAAAGTTTTCCGCTTACTTTTTAAAAGTATAAAAAGGTCATGAATATCATATTTGAGTTGAAAAGAGTGAAAACAAGGAAGATTTTTGAAAAATTGCTGGCCCCCGCCTTAATTTGGAGTGTAACGCGCTGGTATGCTTCTTTAAGCAATTTTCTGGCAACAACACCAACTTTAGTTTTTCAATTTTTTTAATCAACGTTTCACTACTTTTCCAATGCTTTAATCCAAATATTCTCTGTATATTTTCTTGTAAAGTTTCCAAAACTAGCACGTTTCCCAGACCTCTTTATAATGCAGTGGACTGTTTACCCATGCCCTTATCAGCCACGGATTGATCAAACAATTAACAACACTCAACAGGAAAAATAAGGGGTAAAGATTATAAGGAAGCAGATGTGCATCTTTCCGTAATAAATTAGCACTAATAACCCTTGTATAGCAATTATTTTAGCAATTTAATATGGTTATTCTCGCCTTTTTTATTCTCACCCTGTGTTTGGAATTAGGCTAGTTATCGCATTTTTTTTCGAAAACAACACTTTGTTATTGGGCTTGCTGAACTAAAATCAAATCTTTTAGTGGAAGGTCTAGGATGCATGAAAACCATCTGCAGGTTTGATTTTTCAAAAAACTTGTCTTCAAAAGGGGTACGAGGCATTTCGGCCGGAGTTCATTATAGCAACTCCTCCCGAAAAAGGGTTTTGTTATTGTATCAAGGTATTCTACCCCGTTTTGATCACTGGAGCTGGGCAAAAAGAGCCACTATATGCTTTTTTCATCAAGAGTCTTGCTCGGAATTACATCCACATACCTTAGACAAAAATCACTCGAGAGTGGCTCTGGATGCATGAAAAAACATGCATACCAGAGTTTATTTATGCGGTAGGCCCCAGTCAACAAAACTATGTTCAAATTCTCTCTTTTCAATATTGCTTCATTACGACTATAACAGAAAGAAAAAAGGCGCCGGTGAGGAGACCTTAATTCAGAGCCCTAGCTGCAGACAAAATAAATGAACTATTCGATCATGTCATCTTCTAAATCTTCATCAGGTTTTTCTGTTTCGTCTAAAAAACAAAAAGGTTTAAAATAATCAAATGCACCAAAGTAAAAAATTCTTGCCTTGGTTCCCCAAGGCAAAAAGTCAAAATTATGTAAAAAAAAAGTTTTTCAAAAAGTCCCCCACCTAAAAACATGTTTTCTACGCGTTACAGACCCTAAAACACACAAAAAAGTGGTTAAAACCACTTTTTGGGAGGAGTTGCTATAATGAACTTTAGCCGGCATTTCTAAAATGTTATTTTTTGTATCATATTGTCTTATAGAAAATCTTATTTTTTGTTGTAGCGTACGTAGAAACCAGGCGAAACTACTTTATATCCTCTATTAATCGGCTCGGCCGTTTATTTTTCAACCTCTCACAAGTCAGAAAATTTTTGGGTCATTCCCAAGATTTTTGGTGCTCAAAAAAAGTCGAAAATTTGTAAATGGCTGAGATCGTGGAAGTTTAGAAAACGCAAAAGACAGATTTGCAAAATATTAATTCTGGATTGAGATATAGGTCCTCGAAGGGGCCGTTTATTGTAGGGGGCCAATTATCAGAAGAGACCGATTAATCGAGGATACACGGTAGTTATGGGTAAATGACCAGTTGTTTTGAAATGCCATTCATGTTGTTATAACACAGTCCCAGTAAAAAAAGGTTTTGAAAAAATTGGAATTACAAAATCTTGTACGCTAAGGGATTTCGAAAAATTTGTAACTTGGCCTCGCACCTCCGTCAAAGCCATCTATACAGTTAGCTTTCGATTTGAGGTTACTCACGATTTAACGTCATATCCAGTTATAAAATTTTTATATGAATTCAAATTTTTCCACCATTTTCAGCAATGACGCCCGCCAATTCATTAATCAGCTCAAGGACTGCGATGATGGTTTTTGCGGTACTTACAAAGGCTTGAGGTTGATAATTTTTCTTATATATATTTATTTATTTGACAAATCTTTCATTTCAGGCGCAACAAGCAGTATGGTGAGTCATTTTCAAAAAGTTTTTTAAAGGGCATGAGCCTGCGTTTTGAATATTTAAGGCGGGGACTAGCAAATTTCTTTGATCGTTCAATTTTTTGCTCGTTTTGCATCAAATATAATATTGATGACCTTATACCTTTTTTTAAAAGTTAGGCAGAAAACTTAAAAATTTTAGATGAGAAAGCTTGTCAAAATGCTTCGAGAAAGAAAAGATTTGCTGGTCCTCGCCTTTCCTCCGTGTCGCGCATGGGCATGCCTCTTTAACAATTCGACCTCAAGGACTGTCAGCTGCTTTGTTTGACGAAGTGGGATAGCGTACCAATTAGAGACAGAAACGGGACGGGATCCCGTCGTGATCCCGATCCAGCCCGAGCAGATTTTGAGCCAAAATCCCAGAATTTCCCAGAATCCCGATTTCGATCCCGAAAATCGTTGTATCCCGAAGCAAAAAAAGTGATCGTTTCTCGCATTTTAGTTCTTTCTGTTTTCTCGCATAAATTTTTTTGCCATAAAGTTTTTGCTGTGATTGAGCTGCATATTAGTATTTACAATAGAATTCGGCGATGCCTCGATGCAGCATATAACCTGGCGCCGATAGTGCTTACACGCAATGTCAAAAGAATCATACATGCTACCACCAGGCGAAGTGTGGAGAATGTAGCAATATAATAAAGATGACGGATGGCAGCACCAAAGGCCTTTTTGTCCATGCAAGAACTCACAAAGAATACTCAGCTAGGCTCAAGCAAAGAGAACAGAAGCAAGCGCCACAGAAAACACCGTGGATGTTTTTGTCAAGATCTTGCCAAAAGGTATGATTTGGATATGTTTTAACGGTTTTCTGTAAACAATTTTATAGGGGAACTGTCTTCACTAGATAAAAAAGTTGTGCACTTCATCGCCTGTGCCTGTCTCCCATTTGCGATAGTGGATCAGTTTTCTCTTAAACCACTTCTTGGTTTATCTAATCGAGACAGTCTGAAAGGTCCGAAAGGTTGCGTATGTTAGGACGGACTCTTACTTTTTTGTCTTACTTTTTTAAACTTCGAGGAACATGTTTGGGTCTGTCTTAACATACGCTGGCCTACCCTGCGCCTAAGCTTAAAAAAGTAAATAAATCACCGAAAATGACCTTAATTTACCTCAAACAAACATCTACTTTTTAAAATAGAAGTAAATTTTTTAATATAGTCCAGAAAGTGTTTAGAAATGTTTGTTCTATCATGTTAAGCAGAAAAAAGAGCTTTGGACGTGAATTCGGGTCCTTTTCCAAAAAAACGTCACTTCTTTTCCTTCGCACGGTAGAGAGCTCGTTTTGTTGCTATGGCACTTCTCGCTGCAGCGTTTCGAATCACGTTGAAGTATGAATATTTCATATAGGCATTAAGTAAAAGCTTTAGTAACTACCTTGATCAGGCAGATCTCCAAATTCTTGCGCTAGTCTTCGATCATTCTTCACTCTCGCTTGAGCTCCTGACTCGTGCGTTTCGGATGCCATCTCAGCCTGGATGCTTCGGCAGGCGTTTTTTCCAGTAACCTAAAATAGTGATTGAAATCTTATAACAAACACCCGAAAATACTTCATTGACGTTCTTTGGTTCGCAGATATGCTGGTATTGCTCCGAATCGCCGATCTTTTCCATTGCACTGAGGTTGAATTCGATTGAGGAAATTGATGCTTGCTGTGCTTGACAGTCTTTGACTGTATAACATCCAGAGCATCGGAAATAGCACTGCTCCACACCGTCTTTGATAGATGTTCGGCCGGTTTTCGTCCAAATGTAGCACCCTCTCCGATCTTCTGCGTAGCTTATGGGGGCCGTATTTGCTCCGATCTGCTTTGAATGAACTAGTTGCACGTTAGAAATCGAATAAACTGTAAATGAAAACATATTTGCAAACCGGGCAAATAATAATGAAATGTTATAAGATTTCGAAAAAGCAATCAACAAATGCCGGTAACACTTTACTTGAACCCCCCACGGCTGACCCACTTTTGATGACAATTTTGAAAAACCGATTGCATATTCGTGTTTCTCGACCCCGATTTAGGCGCGAATTTACCAATCGTTTCTTGAAAAGTGAAAAAAAAAAATTTTTTTTGATTTGCCTTGGTCCCCCAAGGTGAAAAAATTCGAAAATTTTCAAAAAAATTTTTTTTTCAAATTCCTGCCAAAACATTTTTAACGGATTCAGGGCTGTATTGGGAGGGGAAGGGAGTAAAAGGGGCCACTTTTATGGCAGAACGTTAGAAAAGTGGATTTTTATATTTTTTGACTGTCTTACCATGTTTTTCAACATGGGCCGTGGCAAAAAGAGACTCTTTATGCATTTTATGATCGAAAGTCTTCCTCGGAATCATGTCTAAGGTAAGCGAGTGCGCGCATCTCTAACTCTCAAGCCCCCTGCGCCCCCGAAGGGGCGCAGGGGGCTTGGGGGCTTGGAGTTGAGATGCGCACACCCACACACCTTAGACACAAATCACTCGAAAGTGACTCTGGATGCATGAAAAAACATGCATACCAGAGTTATTTTTGCGGTAGGCCCGAGTTTTCAAAACTATGTTCAACATCTTTTTCGAGTGTGCCATATTTCAGTAAGTTAGTAAGCCAACCTTATTTTTTTATTTAAAAAAATACAAATATTAGATTACGACAAAATAAATTTTTTAAAATATTTGAAATATTCTTAATTTGAATTTTCATACTGGAGTAAAAACAGATGCTATGCTATTTAGGAGGCTCTCAAACGTATCTGTATTGTTCTTGCAAATTCTGAAATCCACAAAGTTGATAAAAAAATTAAAAATCATCAAATAGCAATATAAGCAATAAATGAAATTAATATATTTAAAAAATCACACAAAGAAAATAAACATCTTCCATCCGTTTTTTACATAGCTCAGCTCATTTTTAAAGTGGCCCCTTTTATTCCCTTCCCCTCCCAATACAGCCCTGAATCCCTTAAAAATGTTTTGGCGGGAATTTGAACAAAAATTTTTTTTGAAAATTTTCGAATTTTTTCACCTTGGGGGACCAAGGCAAATCAAAAAAAATTTTTTTTTCACTTTTCCAGAAACGATTGGTAAATTCGCGCCTAAATCGGGGTCGAGAAACACGAATATGCAATCGGTTTTTCAAAATTGTCATCAAACGTGGGTCAGTCGTGGGGGGGTCAAGTAAAGTCAAGCCCAAATGCCGACCCGCTCCATGTAATGGTTAGTGTATCGAATCGGTGTATCAAATCGTCAGTGTTTCGATGAGCTCACTCCGAGTGAGAATCTCAGTGAGCTCACTCAGTGAGAATCTCACTCACAGGCTGTGAGGATAAATTTTTTCATTCTCACTCTCACTCACAACCTGTGAGGACAAATCCAATTCTCACTCACTCTCACTCACAGGCTAAAAAATCGTCCTCATCGAAACACTGCGAATCAGTTTTCGTATTGAATCGGTGGTATACCTGATGATAATTTAGGGAACTAAAACCAATAAATAGCTAAAAATGATGAATGATGACCACTTGTTAAATCTGTATGTCCCGTGGTGGAATTTTTTTTTATCTTTCAAAGCCATTTGCATGTACTAATCACGATATTCCAATGAGGTTTATAAGTAGTAGATAATCATACGACCGGAATTACGAAAACACGAAAAAAATACCATACAAAACAGAATTTTGCCACTGTCAAAGCATTCTTAGAATGCTCGAATTAGTACAGAAAACAAGTTTTGGAAGCTAATAACATTTAAAAAATTGCATCAAGTGGATAACCACTTGGCTTTGTTGGTTCACGGACCTCTATGTTGATGTGAACTCTTGTACGAATCAAAACCTGGGGCCTGTTCCCGAGCTCGGCGAAAACCGGTTTTGGCGAAAACTGGTTTTACTTAATTTCAAAACCACCTCCCGAGGTGGTTTTGAAATTTTTTTATACTTTTTGGCCTAATATTATGATTCTTAAAAAAACAACACAGTTCAACTTTTCAAGCTCTACAACTCTTTAAACCGCCCTAAATAATTTTGAACAACCCAAAACGTTCTAAACTTTTGTAATCCTCCCTGACTAAACATGAAAACTACCTTTTCTCAGTTTTTGCTTCTTCTTTTTTTTGCTTCATGAAGCCATTCATAAATGAACTTTATTTAAACGAAAAAAGACATTATAACACCAAAGGAAACAATCTTTCGCAAATTAATCAAGATTACTCATCTTTGCTTGTCCTTTGATTGAAAAAAATGACCAACCCTTTGAAAAAGCATATTGATTGAAGCACGGCCGAGACGAAAAGCGTATTGACAATATTTTGATCAGTTAATCCCTAAGTCGACCCTTGCACGATAATCACAATTAGTCTGCTCTTCTTCTTCCTCTTGTTCATCAATCTCAAAAAAAGCGGATCCATCATGACTAAAAAAGAAATGAAATGAATCCAACTGTACTATAAACAATTGCAAGTAAAAGAGTATCAAATTATAAATAAAACAAGTTTAACTGAGATCAATGAAAAATCTAAGGCTTGTCGCGATAACCGGTTTTCCGAAAACTGGTTTTCGCCAAAACCAGTTTTCGAATTGAGTTTTTGTATTTTTAAATTGAGATTTCAGCGCTAGAGTCGGAGCGAAAAATCGCGAAAATACATTACTGGTCACAGATCGGCAATGAACATTTGTAGCGTTCCAGCATTCCAGCTTAAAAATTATATAAGGCTCAAAAAATTGAGATTTCGAGCCTTAGTTTCGACAGACATGTTTATTGGCCTGAGAATTTTTTTTTAACCCATTTACTAAGCGCTTAAATTTTAGTAGAAGCAGTGGATTTGTCATGCAATGAGGGAAATGCCGTCTACGCTCCATTCGACGGCGAAATCTCTTACTACCAACCATTTGGGGCTGAGAAGGCGGCGGAATGTGCAGACCAAGGCGTCAAGATTGAAGGATTTGGCCAGTGGAGAGGTATGATTCCGCAGAACCATTTGTACGCAGCATACTACCTTCGATTTTAATTCAGGTTACTACGCACTGATCAGCACTGTCAAACTGCTCAAATACGGTGGCAAAGTGACTGCTGGGGAGAAACTAGGCGTTGTCGGCAATCTGGAGTGCTTCTCTACTGTCCGAAGGTCGTCTTCTCAGAACTTTGTGAGAGTGCAGCTGTTCCGCCAAGGCAATCCCATAGATCCAACTCATCATCTGATTGACTGTGATTGCACTTTTTGGTATCATGGTTGAGAGCAAAATTGATTTGTGTTTTTAGGCATGTGCACTGGCCAAATATGTGAAACTAACAGGAAGAACACCTTGATTGGTCCATCCTTCAAGCAGGACAGGTTGGATAATTGAAAAAGGGGTGTGGGCAAATTCATGTACAAGTTTTGAGTCGTAAAAATTGCACCATTTTTGAAAGTTTTTGTCAAGATCTTCCGCGGATCAGTGAAAACCCAAAAAACTTTTGAGCTCCCAAAAAAAACTTACTTTGCCAAGTAATTAAGAATATAACTTGCAAAGATTTAATTTTTCAGAATTCGAGATCAATTCTGAATTTAGTCTATTTTAGTGAAAAGATGCCACACCCTAAAATGTGACTTTCTTATAAAAACCTCCACATCTTAGAAATTTTTACATGACTCGCGACAAATTATATGTCATAAAAAAGAACTTTTCATAGGCTTTCTAACGGCTAAAAACTTGATCAGACCAAAGACATTGAAAAAACAGTCAATTTTGTGCACTTGTGATTGTAATTTTTAATGCCGTTCAACGTTTTTTAGACAAGAAAAAGATCCATGTTTATAAGTAAAAATTACTCAGCATGAAACATACCCCAACCCTGGCGGAAAAAAACGACACCCCAGAAAATTACTATCTGACTGTTGGTTCAAAATTACAAAACCAGCTTCTTAATGCTTCGAAAGATTAATTGTCCAGCTTCGAGATATAACTACAAAACCGATATAATTTTTAAAATTTCTGATGCTCACTTACAAGGAAACCGCCCGAACTGTAAAATGAAAACCATTCAGATTTTCAGCACATCTCCATTTGCTCTTAGCCTTTTTTATGTTTTTCGATGAGCTAAGAACGAAAAACATCCTAATAACCGCTTAGGTTTGACTGTAACATACAAAAAGGTTCTACAAAAACCACCCACAACTTTTCTTTTACATCTTCAATTTCCCCAGTTATCTGCTGATCCGACAGTGCTGTTGTAAAATTAAAAGACATAATCTGTTAGAATGGATCAATCTATTTACAGGTTTTGCCAGGCTGAAAATTTTTTCTACTTTTTCATCTATCTTGTACCAAATTTCATGGGAAGTCCGAAACCGTTAATGTTTTTGTTTGTAAAAGAAATTTTTTTGAGAACCATGCATTTTAAATTAGTCAATTTTCGGGCACTCTATTTTCGGACATATCAACTTTTAACGGCTCTAGCTCGCTTTTTCTTTAATTAACACTGATTACATAAAAGCTCATTTTGCTCCTCACAGAAAGCTCTTTCAAATGAAAATAATTGTTTCCGGTTGACCATTAAAAATATTGTACAACTGAGCAAAAGTTAGAAAAATTTGTATATTACTAAATCTTTAATTTAGTCAAAAATGCTGTTTTTCTACACTTTTTCGTCAACCTAATGGGACATGTTTTTGCATATTCTTGTACAATTAAATAAGCTGAACAAGACTAGTGTAAAACTTTCTCTGAAAAATGACTATCTAATGAAAAAAACAGCTTTTTAAAATAAAGGTTCCTAAAAATCGATATGATAATTTTCAAAAAACTTCTGGTTTTGAGTTTCTTTGACAGTTTTTATTGGCGGATTCGTGTTCAGCATGATCGATTTGCTTATAAAAGTGCTCTTATCCTTCAAACTCAGTGTCATATTTTGAATTCCTCTCAGGACAACAAAGATTTGAATGCAATTTTAACAATTTAAGTTGTCACAGTTTAAATCTTTGTTGTCTTGAGAGTAATTCGAAATATGTCAGTGAGTTTGAAAGGTGAGAGCACCTTTATAGCCGAATCGACTATTCTAAACACGAATCAGCCGAGAAAACCTGTCAAAGAGACTCAAAACCAAAAGTTTTCCGGGTAACACTATAGAATCCCGCGCCAGCCAGCTCAAAATTTACTTATACCGAAGGGGGAGGGACCCGTCTCATATTGATTCTCGTGCTCTGAAACGGCACGGAAACACTTTGGTTTCTGAAAAATCGAAAAAAAAATTTTGGATTTGGGATTCTATAGTCTAGCCGTTTTCCGAAAATTATTACATCGACTTTTGGCAAACTTTATTCTGAAAAGCTATTTTTCTCCTGAGATAGCCATTTTTTAGAGAATGTTTTATACTAGTCTTGTTCAGCTTAACTGAGCTGTACAAGAATATGGAAAAACATTTCTTCTTAAGCTTACGAAAAAGTGGAGAAAAACTGCATTTTTGACCAAATCAATCCAATATATTTGATGGTCAACTGCACTCATTTTAAAGAGCCTTTTTTGAAGAGAAAAATGAGCTAATATGTGATTGGAGTGTATCTTAGGAAAAATGAGCTAGAGCCATTTGAAGTTAATAACTCAAAAATTAAAGTGTTTAAAATTTCACATACTTAAAATGTTTAGTTTTCGAAGATTACTTTATGAAAAAAAAGATCTTAACGATTTTGGACTCTCCATTAAATTTGCTACAAAATAGTCAAAAAAGTAAAAAGAATTCTGGCATGGCCAGGTAGTGGTTCATTCTTACAAATTATGTCTTTTAAATCTTAGCTAGTACATAAAATCAAGGTCTAGAGGAGCAGCTAATATAAGTCTTTATAAGAAAAGATTTTTTTCTAAATTCTCAATCTCACAACCATTCTTTTAGTCGCTACAATGGAGTTCGTGGATGGGAGGTAGGTTTTTTTTAACATCTCAAACACTCAATCACAATTTTTTTTCACATTTCAGTTGCGTTGTCCAGTCAGTGGAGCTAATCAACAATCCATCTCATCTGAGGAAGATGAGCTTCGAGCACCCCAAATTTACAGGTTTTTCTGATCAAATTCCTACCAAATTAACTACTTTTTATTTGTAGCCCAATCGATGGCAATATAATCGGAAGAGTCCGTCTCGACTATTCAACTGGTACCTACGCTGGATGTGGTAATGAGGGCTTATTTATTGTGGGCGATGGAAAATGGGAAGGTAGACAACGTTGTTTTCTTTCTAGCAATTGAGTTGAAACATCCACTTTGCAGATTATGAGGTTCGCATCTACAACGTTCGCTTCCGAGAAGACCTTAATCTGGGTCATAAACGTATTGAACAGGGCCAACACATAGGTATACCTAATAGTTTTGGCTAAAATAGAATGTATTGGAATAAAATCATGTTTTTTCGGTGGTTTGGCACTTGGATCCCGTAAAAAAATTTAAGGAGTAAATTGTGCCATTTCAGTTTGTGCCCTTTTATTGGCATTTTATCAGTTTAAAATTGCTGATAGAGGGGCACAAACTGAAATGGCACAACTCACTCCTTCCCGTCCCGGACATTTAATACCAATGTATGCGCAATTCTCTTCATATTTGTCATCATCCACGACAATTGATTGATAGGATGGCTTGTTCAACAGACCTGCAAGATAAAATTGAAATCCTGAAATGTTCAATTAAGCCTACTTTTTATAGAAAGGAGCAGCCTTTTCAGGTTTCCAAGTTTCCATAACCGCTGAATCGGTAAGAGCAATTTGAGCCATATTTCGATTTCGCTTAACAGATGAGATATATTTTTTCATGAAAACATTCAGAAAATCAAAGCGATGGAAAGCATAATGTTCATGATTAACTTTAAAATTTTAAACGATCTAAAGCTTTAGTTTCATCTTAAAACCATCGTGAATTCAGAAAAGCTCAAATTTAAAAAGTGTTCATTAAGTAAGTCTGAGGATTTCTACACAATGCTAATTCAAGTACACGGGAAATTTGTGGGTGATGGTCCAACGTGTTACGAAAATACTTTTTTTAAATCTCACATCCACTATTCAGCCCTGAATGAGCAGGTGTGCAAGACACGTTTCGTTTTAATTAATATATTTAAGTCTATCAGGAATTTTCAACATTTTTATTTCAATGTGAAATCTCCAATTACGAAATCCTATTTGAAATCTTAACAGATTTAAAAGTAAGTGCTATCTGAAGACTTCTAAAAAATGCTAATTTAGGTACAGGGAAAATTTGTGGACGATAGTTCAGCGTGTTGCTGAATAAGTTTTTGTAAAATTTCATATCCATTCTGTAGCCCTGAATAGGCAGGTGTACAAGACACGTTTCGTTTTTATTAATATTTGTAAGTCTATCAGGAATTTTAAACTTTTTCATTCAAATGTAAAATCTCCAATTACGAAGTCCTATTTGAGGACTTAACAGATTTAAAAGTAAGTCCTATCTGAAGACTTCTCTACAACGCTGATATAAATACAGGGAAAATTTGTGGGCAAATCCTTTGAAGCTATTTTAATTGAAAAAATTACCTCTGGAAACTTTTTATGCGTGTCTCCTGTGCTACCAACTCATGTTTCTTATTATCTATGTGCCTTTATCCCTTTTTTAATAATCGATGTGCTTTATTCTACTACTCTTAATCCAATAATACTTCTTTCCATACAATATTCTTAACTCTGTTCTTTTTCTCAGGACTCACGGCAACTTTAATGCAATACCAACCTCTTGCTCTGGAGAAAGCCACAAATGTCATCCCGTGTGAAAAAACTGGGTCTATTAAATCTAATCCCACAAAATTTATCGTTTGACCTTGGCTCTTGTTAATTGTCATCGCGTAACGTAATCTCACGGGAAACTGCTTTCTCTGTAATATAAACGGAAACTTTTTTTTAGAACTCGTTAAAGTTATCTTTGGAATCAATACTCTCTGTCCAGCTCGCTCTCCATTCAATAACTCACATTCTAAATGACTCGTGTGCATTACTTTCACCAAAATTCTTGTCTCATTACAAAGTCCAATAGCGGGATTCAAATTTCTTAATAACATGACAGGAGTATCTATTTCTAAGTTCAACTCATGGGCAGTAGCCCACCTTTACTGAAAGAATGCGAAAATTCGTCAGGGTATTCTACAAAGTTCTTTGGCTCGTCTCCGTCTACTTTATCAACACTCACATAAGTTCTCATGTTATCGACATTTGATTTGGTCAAAATCTCGTTGTTTATTTCCAAAGATTTCTCATTTTGTAATTTTCAGAATAACTCTCTTGGCCGTTCCGGCAAAATTTCTTTTCACAATTAAATCACTAAAAACTTCATCAATTAAATTTCCTTTTATAATACAATGCTCAGGGATCTCAACATACTCGTTTTCACCAGTTTTCAATTCACCGTTACCCATTTTTAGAATAAATTCAGCAAAATCCATCTGATCTGGGACTAATCTCATTCCACTTGTTTCCTGCATTGCTTTCTTGTTCTTCTTTAATCTGAAGACTTCGAAAAACTTCCATAATTTTGATTGTCTCACGGATAAGCTCACTAACTCACTTCTCTAGGCTCGTCTTTCGACAGGAATCGGAAATCACCTCCTATTATCATCATTTTGCCACCAAAAGGTGCATCATTTTCCATCAGCTCTTTCAATGTTCGGTCAACGATGTCAAAAACAAATTTAGGCACCATGGAAATCTCGTCAATAATAAACACCTTGGTTTCCATTAACTCATGTCCCATTTTGTTGTTTGGCTATGCACTTAAGCTGGAGTATTTGTCCATCTCAAAAAGCAATCCAAAAGTCTTGTGCAATGTTCTCCCATCTGGTATTAAATTAGCTGCCATTCCCATCCAACTTCCCGTCTTATACTTTATGCTCACGCCTCAGAAAAGGTAGCATAATGCTCTGTATGTGTAAGTTTTTCCTGATCCTCCTGGTCCATCAATAAATATACATTTATCTCTCATGGCTCCTTGTCTCATCTCCTCCAGATTTTTGAAAATGTGATCAACCACTCTTTTCTGGGCCTCATTCATACTCTCTCTCATCATATTTCCAAGCTCTAACATTTCTTCTTTTACACATAGTTCAATATTTACTGGTAATTTTATTTCATAATTAGCCAGTAACATTCCATTCAATTCCATCATACTTTCAATATCATTAGCCATGTTCTCTGCCTCATTTACTGTATGCCACCGATAAATAAAGTATTCCATCATGTCTTCTCTGAAGTGTTCCCAGATCTCTTTAACATTGACATTCTCACCGTAACTAGCAATGGAAACAAATAGTTGTCTTAGCATGGGCGGTTTACTCACACTCAGGGCCACTTCAAAATATTTCATCCATTCAATATTGGCTTCCATCAATCCCATGGCCATTACATTACATCTATCACAAATAAACTACTGTCTGAGGCCTAAATTACTTTCACAATGTACGTGGTACATCTACCCAATCAACTGGCGAAAATTCCTCACTCTCCTCGTACCCCTACCCGCTCTCCTGGTACCCCTACCTAGTCACCTGGCATGGCTGCCGAATCTCCTGGCACACCTACCCACTTCCTCACCTAATTTGCGTAACCACTCTCTAGTCTCCTGGCATTGATGCCACAAAAAGTGATCTGCTAATACTTGGTCCATTTTTCTCTTAAACAATGTGTTGTTTATAACTTTTAGGCAAACAAAAGATAAACACAAAAAATAGCTGGCAAGCAAAAGAAATAATACAATAATACATTTTTCTCGAGACAAAAATATCGTAATTCAAAAATGACCCAAATTTAAATTCCCTCTAAATGACCATCTCCACACTTTTTGACGGGCCCTAATTTAAACTCGTCATTTTTTGCCGATCTTTATTTTAAAAGAAAGCTGAGATTCAGGGCTACACGGCAAACGCTGCAACAAAACTTTCTGACCCACTTAGCTCCAAGATTTTGACTATCAAACCAAAAAACCACAATTTGCTCACTAAACCCCAAAAAATGAAACCAAAAAAAAATCTCAAAATCGAAATCCAAAATAACCATTCTACTCCTGAGATTCCAAGCTTCAGTTTAAAAAAAATTTGACGAAAAAAACCAAACAAAAATATATCAAACAAACTTAAAACATCAATTGTCCACAAACAAACAGACAAAACATCTCTAATACTATATAGGAGATTTTCGGAGAAACACCCCTGAGCTTCAGAGCCATGAGTTCAGACCCTCCTGCGCAATAAAAGAGCTCCGGAGTTGTGTACAAAACCACCGGTCTGCCCGCGGTGTCACTGCTAATACGAGGTCAAGTCATCCATCAGTCACCGAGATTTGATGTGACATTCTTAAAAGGGGGAGATGTTACATATAGGTTAAATTACGACTATTTCTATAAGTTATACACGTGTAGCCGAGTGGGTTGGCTGTTTTTTAGAATGACACAAGACTTAGAAATAGATTGTTTAAGTTAAACGAAGTAAAAAAAGACTAAAAATAAGGTTAAAAAAGGCCTTTTCACTTTTTTTAAATTAAACCATCTATTTCTAGTCTTGTGTCATTCTCAATAAAAAGTCGACGTGTCATTTTGTAGAGAAATTAAAGAGCTTGTCAGTACCTTCCAGCCTGGTTTACCTTGACCCCCGCGGCATAGAGTCAATTTCGTTTGCATTTAGACGGTTGACCACGCTTTAAAAATTATTCGTGGAGGTTTAAAGTGCCAAGCAATGGAAAAAGTTCATAATTATGTCACTTTAGAGTAGAAAAACTTGTCTATTCCAACTATGTTTTCTGAGTAAAACAAAAGGTAAATATTTTAGGTCAACGCCTGCTCTGCAAAGACTCTCCTGATTCAATTTTTGTGGAGGTCCGTTTTCAAGGAGTTCTAGTGGACATCAGCGATGCAATCAGCGCAAACAACTGTTTGCACAAAAAATTTAGCAGAATATTTAGATTTTAGTTGAGACTTCATGTATCTTTTCGTTTTTCAAAAACACTCTTAGAATTTTCATATTGCGTAAATTTGTTTAAATAAATACCTTCTTCAAAAAAAAATACCCGAATTTGATAAAAGCTATTCACCATTGGCCTTTTGAGCTAAATCAGACTGCAATTACAGATACAGACGATTCTTGATTTTACGCCACCGCTCGTGACCGAATTTCGGAGAAGTAAAATCGAGAATGGCGTGAAATCAAGGGTGATTTCAAGTTTTGGATAGGCCCACCTTCCGCCTTTTTCGTAGCTCGTTAGAAATGAAAGATTTAAACAAATTGCTAGATTCGAGTTACAGTAAACCTTCTACACAACGGATACTTCAAGACCTACTTTTTGTGTGTTATATAGAGCATCTATTTAGGGCAATTGTTGTGGAAATCGACATTAACATGATGCGAAGATGTTAATGACTCGAGTGTTAATCGATTCAACTGATTGTATATAGTTGCCTAGATCGATCCATTTGTTTGGGTCGCTACATATGCCGTAACGCAAAAAGTCGAAATGTTCGAATCAAACATTTAATTGAAGACAGCTATAGTCTATAGTCAAGCCACACTTAGACCTAAAAAATTGCGCAGATATATGCCGTAAAAAACCGGAGAAAAATTTTAATTTATTCTTGTTAGAATTTTTGCCATTGGTGCAAAGTCGAGAGTAAATTTTAATAGAAAGTTTCACCAAAGGTGGCGTAAAATCGAGGGTCATAAAGAGATCACGCTCGTGTAAAGGGGTCACGCTCCTTCGGTTTCACGCCCTTTGGACGTGAAGGGTGTGAAACCGGAGGTGTACTTCTTTGTGTTTCTTTGCTAGCCAACCAAATAAGTTCCAGGGCGGCGTAAAATCGAAGTGGCCTAAACTTAAGAGTCGACTGCGGTAAAAACCTTTTAGCTGCGCCAGCAACATAAACTAGTAAAAATTAGAAAACGCACAGCACTGACAAAGATTAATTCAACATTTACACTAAAACTTTACTATTTTCCACAGAAAATCCGCATGCACGTAAAAGTGCCAGAGAGTGTGTATCAAAGAGAACTGGATATGTCAGTACATAGACTTCAGACCAAAATTCTTGATTCAGACCTTCAAAGAAGCTTCCGCGTCAGCACTTCCACTAGATGCAACAGAAGGAGGAGGAGAAGATACAACTACCATCGGAGCATTGGGCTGAGGAGGAGAAGCAATATTGTCGCAATTGAACGAAGGAAGACACTGTCCCGGAACTCTAAAACCATCAGTTAGGAAGAGGTGTATAAAACCTACCTCTTATAAACAAATCTACACACATTTTTTTTCGTATTATACTTAGGCTATAATGACGATGAAAAGTTTGAAGGTGACTTTTCACGAAATTTCAGCCACATTTGAGATCGCAGTATTATTACCTAAGGATAAAACATTGCTGAATCTTTTTTTAATGTCATTGCCGCTTTAGACACGTCATTTTAGCCATACCATGACTCCAAGACTGTGACTGAAAAATTTTCGCCGCATCATTGTAGCCACACTCTTACTGCGAAGCCGACTGCAACTTCACTGCCCCAGTGTTAAAAGACATGCATCTGCAAGGCGAGGATCAGAAGTTTTTAAACAGTTAAATTTTTCTGCACTTCTGCGTCAAAAACCTTCGAGAACGAAAAACTGCTGGTCCTCGCCTTACTTACGAGCTTGACCCATTACGGGTGCAGTCCGTCAGAGAAATAAACGACTTTAAAATTGAAGTAAAACATACTTGATATTTCTGTAGACGAGCCACGCTGCATATGAGAACAGATAGACCACAACCAACTCTACCAGAAGCACGATGAACAGGAAGATGATTGAATAATACGCATTTTGCATCTTCTCATCGCTACCGAATCCGAACAGTGCGATATAGGTCAAAGAAGAAACGACAAACGCATTGCGTCTGGCCCATCATTAAGTCAGCACCTTAAAACTGTTTTACTCTAAAGGCAAAGAGATAATTGTGCATTTGTATAATCCCTGGAGTGTAAATAAACTTTTGCCTCTCCATCAATTCAATTCTTGTGGAGAAAAATTTGGACTATAAATCACACAGTCCGACAACAATTACGGCCTTTTTTTTCTCTACAACTGCTGGCTACATTTCAAGGCTAGTGAAACGCACATTTTGTGTCATTTCAAACTTCTTGGTGGATCAGAAAAATTACGGCAAGAAGAAGTCTCCTGGTCGTCCTCAAAAAATCCTAAGCTGAATATGCGATTGCGCAAAATAGATCGCGCTTAGAATCGCTTAGTCAGTAAACTAGGTAACACCTCTAAGTCAGAGGTGAAGCCAGTAATCAATCAACAAAATCGCTGGCTACCTCCTGAAATCTTCATTCAGCCATTTGCTGGCAACATCCTGAAATGGAGTGAATTTTGGGAGGCATTTTCGTCAATGGTTGACAGTCAACCATATGACGGTCAAGAAAAAATGAGCCAGTTAATGAGAATCTTAACTGGTAAGCAAAAAAAATAGTCAGGGATTTCTTATAAATGCGGCTAGTTACTTAATTCTCTATGGTTAGTCTATTATTGCAAGCCTTTGATTATTTTTTGCTATTTTCATGATTAATTACAGGGGGAAATTCTCGATGCGCAACAATCTCTCCAAAGACGTGATTATCACTTTCCTTGACGAGTTCCACAAACTCATGGATGACCACAAGATTGAAGTTGGACTCATCACTCCCCTCCCAACAACATGCTTTTTTAGATGGGTGGTCAAAGACAACATTTAGTTTTAATATAGTTAGAAATAAGTAGCATATTTTGATCCTCTGTCAAAATATCAGGCAAATGAGCAGTTCGGCATCCGAGAATACGACAAATTTCAGCCATTAGACAAGATATTCTGTAGAAATTTGATGATTAATAATTTAGTTACTTACATAGTGCCTCAGATTATAGTTAGGATACAACAATGTGAAGGCTTGGTCTATTTCTTCTTGCGTTTTGCCCCTGTTATTACTACCTTTAATAGACGAATTATATTTATAAAACATTTAAAAATTTACCTTTCCACTCACAAAGACATGCAGAGTGACCTTTGGATTTTTCATTTTATAGGATATTCCGGGAAAAATTTCAGCCTCATAAGTACAATTGCAACAATTTAGGGCAACCATGAGACAATTTAAATCAATCTTTATCTTTAAGTTAACAGACCCATCCAAATCTAAATAAAATTTAGACTTGAAGGATCTCATACTTACAATATTACATTAATTTGGACCTTGAATTATTTTAAGTTCACATCAAATCCAGCATTTCTTATTATAAAAATAAGAAAAGCTATCAGTGATCACAAACCCGGCTTTTCGGAAGCAACTACTCAAAGTATCTGACTTGACGGCATGCCATGATAGGCGCGTATCTGACTTGACGGCATGCCATGATAGGCGCGAGAATTGCAAATATCGTTTTGCCAAAACATACATCTGCCAAATCTCAATTTTGCCAAATCTACCCTAGCCGGTCATAATTTCAGGGATCTGAAATTATAATTGTTCGAGCAATGCTTTGCGTATGGATTTGTCTTGCGACTTTGTCATGCAATTCTCTATTTGGGATGGGTGAGGGTTTGGATAGTGAGGATTTGAGTGAGGATTTAGGGTTTGGATCCGTTTTTTATTGGGGACAGGTGATGGTTCGGAGTGAGGGTGCGGATTTTATTGAGGATTTGGAGTGAGGGTTCGGATTCGCCGTTGGGGACGTAGCTATAGGGTGTCTCAGTAATGCCCAAATTTATATAAATTGGCTAAATTAAATCCTGCGTCACATACTCAATTGAACACTACGCCACCCACTGAATTAAATTCTACGCCACTAAGATCAAAACAATATGGGGACCATGGCAGTTTTGGTTTCGACGGAAGTTTGTGCCGAAAAAATCAAATTTTGATTTCGCGCGTTATTTTTTTCATTGAAAACGTTCTACATTCTTCATCGCATACATCTTTTTTCAGTATTACTTTTCTTGCTTCTGTGTTTTTTCCGCTTTGCTTATTATATCGAATCGCCTTATTTTGCATCAAGTCTGCAATAAATGCTCCATAAAGGAAGGCTAAAATAAATCCTGCGCCACCCACTCAATTAAACCCTACTCAATTAAACCCTTTATTAAACCCTACGCCCTACAAAATTGTGTCTCTTCGTAAAAAATGATCTATTATACTATGCATGTTCTGTGAAATCAATAAAGCGATTTCAATGAACTTTTTTTAGTTTGTTCTGATCTGGAGACATAACCTGTAAGAATGACCACTTTATCTACAGGTTTGGTCATGTCGAAATTTTGTTCGGGGAATGTGGAGCTGCTTTACACGGTATTAGCGCCCATTTATCTTATTTTTGCAATTTCTATATTCTTTTCGGTCATTTTTGGTATATCATTAGCCTGGGTGTAGTCCGACATTGATGGCACACCAAGTGAGTACATGTCGGTATCCAGCTGATTTGGACCATGCACAATTCGTTACCTCTCGAATTACCTCTCGAACGATTTTTCATCCACTTCGTCGAATACCGAAGCGAAAAGGACCCGCACCATTATGTTCACTGCATGCTGTCCTATTCGTTGTCACAAATGAGCGCACAATGGCTTCTGGTGTTAAGAAGCACAATACGATTTGCCATCTGTCTGTGTGGTTGAAAATTACTTAGGCTGTTGAGTTCTCAAAAGTCGATCTAACCCAATTCACAGCAAAAAATATATATTCCATTCAATCAAATATGATAATCTTCTTCATATACTTTTTACAGAATCTAACAAAAACTTGTTTAAAATTGTACATTTCTGCAAATGATAGAGCCATTTTAAAAAATTCATGTTCTTCTTCTCCTGCAAAATCTTCTTTTTTTTCTACAAAAAACAAGGTTTAAAGCCGGACGGTGGATTAAGTCCTTTGACACAACGAGGTAAGCACAAAGGAACCACTGCAAAACAACAACAGCTCTCAACACGTGCTTGCAAAGGGGCGAAAAAGCGATTTCCTCGGCTACCTAGATAGCTGAAGGTCTTTCCAGCTGGTGTGTTGTCAGCAAAGGTGGTGCTGGTCACGTCAACAACAGCTAAGTTAGACAGCCCTCAAATCACACTTTTGCATGGTCATACGCTTGCTTCTGTTACTAATGCTACGAAATAGAAAAGGGAGAATACTTATATTTAATCCACTGGTTGTGTGAGATAGTTCCTGGTGGCTAAGGTGCGAATTGGATGCAAGCAGAACACCTATTTTAGTTGTTTTTTAATTGGGAGCTTATTTTTGATGCTGCAAATGTTATTTTTATTGAGCTTTATTGAGCGAAAATTATATTGAAAAATATTAGTTAAGAAAGCTGCTTGGTTACTTTTTCGATGTTTTTGACTTACCCTGTTCTTTTACACTTAAGGGAGGTTTATAAATAAAACGGGCGCTCTTTTGTAAACTTCCAATCCTAATTAATTATCTCAAATAATACATGTAAATGTTAGAATCTTTGTTGTTATAGCATCTTTGTTGGGGAAATTCCCATGCACTAACAATTAATTTGATCAAAAAATGACTGTTCAACTTATTGCCATATCTAAGCAACCCAAATTTAAAACAAAATTCTCCTTCATGATTTCGATTTCTGACAAAATTTTGTCTGCTAGGCTGTTGTGTACTATGTTCGAAACACCGTTTGTCTCGTAGCTATTCAAACGTGTCTATTATTGTCGTTAGTATATAAAGGTCTGAACGTCTGTATTCAGATCAGTTTTCATCCGAATAAAGAAAATAGCAAGTCGTCTGTCTATCGTCTCTCTCAAGATACAACATTGGCGCAGTCGGCAGGACTCGAATGTGCGCAGGCAAAGCCTAATTGATTTCGATGCTTTTGCCAATGTTGTATCTTTTAGAAAAAAGTAAAAAAGTTACTCAAAACAGCAGTTTGTGTGCAAAAAATAAAAATACAAAAAAACTCTCGGAAGACTAGGCCGGAAACTGTCTTTTTAGTAAAAGACTTTTACTGAGCTTTTGAGCTGTATTTTTCGGAGTGGGGCGACTGTAAAACCACAATACTTTTCAAACAGCCTAAAGACGGCAAACCAACCAAAATTCCTTGAACCAAAAAATAATTGAAAACTTTTTTAAAGTATAAAAATTGCTGAAAATTCAATATCACAAAAAATTGCAGACTCAGTGACACTGATAAAGCAATAAAAAAGTTACTAGCAAAAGCTTCTGAGTGAATTTTAGTCTCTGAGCAATTATTCGTAGTCTAGCAGGAAAAAGGGACAAACACCAGTGGGAAGCCCAGGCAAAATAATGACTGATAAATTAACACTTGTTGTGTGACGACCTACTACAGATTACTTCACTTTTTTGAACCAAACCATGAGGAAGATTTGTTTCAAATGCCCTATTATTTGATGGGTTTATCATGTGCGGCGTACTCTTCAATTGTTTACTTCGTGTTAATTGATGTTTGCTTAGGAATAATTCGGTGTGACGCTTCTTGCGAAAAATTTCTACCTGCACATCTTTTGACACTAAATTTTTGTCGCGCCGATTTTTGGTGGGCATATATTTGTCCACAATGGCAACTATAGATTGGGTTAATTTAAAACGGGTCAATTTAAATACAGGGTATCCCAAGAAAGGTGGACACTTTTGAAGAGCCACAACTCTGTTGTGGGTCGTTTAAAAATCTGTTTTTACAGATGCACTCAGTTTTTCATAAAAAAATCCAATAAAAACTATCGATTTTACGTTACCCCCTCAAGATCGTTTCCGCCTAGAGCCCGACACTTATTTTAACAAAAAAAAATAGAGTCTTTTGTCGAGACTGATTCGTATCGTAAAATAGCGTAAGGATCACAATTTTACCGCTAATGACAATAATTTCACTATTGAGACCCGCGCGTCTCGATTTTACGCCACTTTTTTTTTAAAACGGCTCTTTATACTCTTCATTCTAAACGATTTTGTCCATCCACTGCTCACGGCTTTTTTAAACAACTGAAAATGTTTCCTTTAGCTTCTTTAACGTGTTTGCTTGGCTCAGTGGTAAAGCTTTGGTAACGCATTTTTTAATTTTTCTAAGTAATTTTTATGTGCTTAAAACGATAAGAAAGATATTTTGTGACAATTTTCCACATAAAAAATCGATTTTTGAAAAAAAAATTTTGACCAAAATGTGAATTTTTGCATTGGGGGACGAAGGTAAATCACCTTGTATCAAGGTATTCTACCCCGTTTTGGTCACTGGAGCTGGGCAAAAAGAGCCACTATATGCATTTTTCATCAAGAGTCTTGCTCGGAATTACACCCACATACCTTAGACAAAAATCACTCGAAAGTGGCTCTGGATGCATGAAAAAAGCATGCATACCAGAGTTTATTTATGCGGTAGGCCCCAGTTAAGAAAACTATGTTCAAATTCCATCTTTTTCAAGTATCAAGGTACCCCCACCACGTTTTTAAGGTGGTTTACCTTGGTCCCCCAAGGCAAAAAGTCGATTTTGGTCAAAAAAAATATTAAAAAAAAAGAATGAAAAAGTGTCGGAAAACAGCTTTTTATCGTTTTTAGCGTATAAAAATCACTTAGGAGACGTTTAAACATGATTTACGAAAAATTAAAAAATGCGCTAAAAGTGCTCTAGTCAATTTTGAGGAGTTTTTTAA
The DNA here is from genome assembly GCA_029231635.1 of Ditylenchus weischeri. NCBI lineage: Eukaryota > Metazoa > Nematoda > Chromadorea > Rhabditida > Anguinidae > Ditylenchus > Ditylenchus weischeri. The sequence goes on from JAMRYI010000010.1 coordinate 651,575, forward strand.
TTTCCCACAACATTCGTTCCAATAGCTAACAGAAACATTTTCGGCGTTTTAAAAAGCCGTGCTGCTTTTTTGTTGTGCTCATGCCTTGGCCACAATGGGATGTGAAGTCGAAGTGTGAAGTGCGAAGTAGTGGCCACAATGGAAGTCGAAGTGGGCAGTGAAGTCAGGGCGGCCACAATGGACTTCGCACTTCGACTTCGTACTTCACACCTCGGTTCAAAAATTATCCAGAAGGATGATATCCAGGTATCCAGAAGGACGATATCCAGGAGGGGGTAGCCAAGAGGCTACCCCCCTCCCCCCTATCTGATAGATAAAATTTTATCTGGCAGCTAAATTTTATTTGTCAGATAAAAATGACTGGTGTTTTACCTGACAGATAAATTTATCTGTTTTGCCTTGACCCCCCTTTGGTAAAAAAACAAAAATTTTTGGACTTGTTCTAAATCGATTTTTTTGATGTAAAAGCACTGTAATTATACGTAAGAAGATGTCTAGACAATTTTAATTTATGACATTTATCGTTAGTTGTGTTAGTTATGGTTCCCATAAACATCAAATCTGATTCTGAGTATCAAAATGACCTGTATTTGACTTCAGACAGCATTTTTTGATATACTTTCTTTCCTGATCTCAGATGTTTTTACAGGGTACATGATTTCTGTTCTCAGTGCGGTGGTAAACTCACCCTCCAGCAGACATTATATTTTCTTGAGGAATAATTTTAAGTCGGGCCATTAACTATTGTCATACCTTTTTAGAGCTCTCGACTTGATGCAAAAACAGGTTTTAGAGCCCGAAAAAAAACTTCGAACCAAATGGACCATTTGGTTAGGTTGGTGCATGGATCATCGAGTAAAAGTGAGGTTGAATTATAAGAAACATTTTACCGTAGTGCGCAAAACACATAAATTTATCTGTCAGGTTAAACACCAGTCATTTTCATCTGACAAATAAAATTTAGCTGCCAGATAAAATTTTATCTATCAGATAAGGGGAGGGGGTAGCCTCTTGGCTACCCCCTCCTGGATATCGTCCTTCTGGATACCCCTCCTCCTGGCTACCTTCCTCCTGGATATCTTTCTCCTGGGTTCCCTTCCTCCTGGACACCCTTCTCCTGGGTACCCTCCTCCTGGCTAACCCCTCCTGAGTATGGGTTCACTCCTCCTGGACACCCTTCTCCTGGGTACCCTCCTCCTGGCTACCCTCATCCTGTCTACCAACACCCCTCCCCCTTCCTGGCTACTCTCCTCTGGCTACCCCCTCTTTCCTGCCCTCTTCCTGAGTGCCTTTCTCCTGATCACCCTCCTCTTGTGTACGTCCCACCTGGGTAATCCCATTTGGGCATCCCCATCTCGGCACCACCACCTGAGTACCCCTCCTGGGTAAAACCACCTGGGTATCCGGTATCCAGGCTAAAATCCACCATCTCCGATTTGGAAGGACTTAAAAACTTTTTTAAAGCCAGATAAATATTTACGATTTTTTTTTGCTAAAAAAAGCTAAGATGTTGAATTTATGGTTCCGGAAAGAGATCTGACACAGGTTTGCAATAAATGGCTGAAATTGGGTTTGAACACAAAAATCCACCCAAGAATAAAAATTTAAAAAAAAATATGTGTGTGCGTATGCTCACACTTGAAGCTGACCTTTTGACCTAGGGCTTCAACTGTCCATCCTGGTTACACCAAATTTAATAGGAATTCAACAGAATTTTCTAACAAGCTTTTTAGCCAGCAACAATCTGTTGAAAAATTCATAAAACAGTTGAAAATTAAATAAAAACAAAGTAGAATTCCCCATTGTCTTAATTTGCTAAAGCAGGAATAATAAGTTACCAACATCATGTTCAATGAACCTACCAGCTTCAAAGTTGTTGATCCAACGTGAGAGAAATCTGTTGTCCCAAGACAAATAAACGCAAATCTTCGATACACTTCGCTGTCTTGATAAGAACTTCAGCAATGATGATATGACGCGTAGGGAGCTGTTATCAGTAAATTATACACATCAAGCGGAAATATCAAACCATAAAAGCTTACCTTTGCTTGTCCATAATTGTTCTTGATTAATCGGCGCAAAAAAAGAGGTTCGGCGATAGAACGGCATGTTCGAGTCCACAATGAAGTTGGTCATGTCCTTTATCAACTGCTCACTCTGCTGCTTGGAGTAGTTCGGACTGAAAAGGGACGCGACTGATTCTAGCTTGGCTTTCTTTGGCGCACTTGGTCATACTTCTTTCTTGTTCATAGATACATTATGCCTTTCTGATTTCAGATGACCGGAGAGATGTGTTGTCGACCTACTTTTGAGTAGCGTAAGCTCGTCTCCACAAATCCAAACAGCATCGTCACCAGTTTTTTATATGACTTCCAAACTTCACTCGGCATTATTCTGAAATAGTCAACAGATGAAGAGAATGTTTTCGAAAATAAGAGAAAGTGCACGAGAATGCATTAACAGGTCTTAGTTCACGACAAAACACAAAAATAATTATTTTTGATCGCCAGAAACTCAAGTGCTCAATAAGATTTTGAAACGAAAACTCGAAATTTTTTTCGAATCGAGTTCAACTCGAAAGGAAAACTCGAAATTTTTTTCGAGTCGAGTTCAACTCGAAATGACAACTCGAAACTCGAAAAATTTCGAGTTTTCGAGTTTTTTTCGAGTTTAACTCGACTCGACAACCCTACATCCTGTAGTTACTATGCTAAATTTTAATATTTTTGGCGAACAAACAGAAAATTTTGAATCTGGAGAATCGAGAAACATAGGGCTTAAATTTGCCTTGTTCCCTCTGTGGATTTCTGATAATAAATTTTTCTGCAGTCAATCCTCGATGTAGTGACACACCTAGAAGTTTGATCTCCAGCTGTGTCCAACACCTTTTTTAACATATAGGTTTAAAAATTTATTATACCCAGCTGGAGATTGAACTTGTGGGAGTGTCACTAAATCGAGATAAAGATTAAACTTCGAAAATTCACAGGGGGACAAAGACAATTTGACATATTTTTTGAGTCTCCAGATTCGGATATTTCTGTCTGTTCGCCAAAAATATTAAATATTAGTGTAGTAAATCGACCATCCTCTATAAGATAGCATTGTAAGAATTTTCGTATTTGATTTTACAGTTCGAAAGGTTCCCTTGTTAGTCCCAAACACTAATCCTAACTTATTTTTCCTATTCATTTAACTCCAACTCTTTTAATATGATTAAAAATTTCTCGGCTGTACCGAGAATCTTGTCAAGAAAGTAAATGTGGCCGAGAGGGAAACCGGGAAAATACCGTATGTCTTCTAATAAGGACCCATGGGGCCTTATACTTCAACACCTCTTTGGAGGTAGGGCCTTATTAGAAGATGCCTTTTAGGCCTTATTTGAGGTGGGGATTAGTTTTCAACACCTCTTAGTAGGTGTGTAATTATTAGAAGATATACGGTAAATATGATCCTAGCAAAGAACCGAGAGCGAGAAAGAGGACAAACCCGAGAAAGAGGCCACACCCGACCCGATTCTCGTGATTTTCTCAATTAGTTTCTAACAATAGAAAGGATCACATAAATCGGGATAAAAAAAGTGTCGGATCCAGCTGGTAAATGAACTTTGTGGGTGTTCCTCATTGGGAGGGTCAACTTTATTATATTTCTTCAATCCAAATCTTTTCCAAAGTATTCGTGCAAATTTTTAATTTTTTTCAGATAGCAGCTTTCCTATAACTTTTTGATTGGCAAATGGCTTCAGCTGTCCTGTTCACTGCATATTTCGTCCTGATTGCTTTGTTCTACGACAAGACCGATGGTTTCCAAAAGACTTCTCTCGTCAACTACTGTATACTGTATTTTTTATTTTCATTTTATTGTTCTATTAACCAATATTATTGTCTTTTTTAAGCAAGAGCATTCCTGTCTTTGCGTTGGCTGCACTCGTACACATTGGTCTAGTTTAATTATTTTCGCCTAACTTTTTTACGATTGCTGAAGTTTAGGTCATGGCAATCTGAAAGGAAAAAACAGAACAGCGCATGCCCTCGGTCTCTTCTTCGGTGCTTGTGGAGATTTCATAATCGCCTTCCATCAGTATGGTAAATGCCTTTTTGTACAGATGGTCATTGATTAATTGACTGTTTGCACTTTCAGGACTCGTCTCAGCGGCGCTTGCATTCGGAGTGGGCCATCTTTTCTACATGGTATGTTTTGTATTGAAAATCTACTTATGCAGGGTTAACGTTCGATCCATTGGCGACTCAGCAGTAAAATTCGATCCACCTTGCTTTAATCCCCGCATCCCTTTTTGAACTTTTTTACTTTCTTGTGTTAAAAACATATTTCGATACCTATTTTGCCGAAAAGCACTAAAATTCTTTCTGCTCAATAATCAAATAAATTTTTTGAATTTTTTAAGTTAAATCTTACATTTTCAATCATATTTTGTGATTCTCGTGCAAATTTTTGATCTCACATCATCGTAGGATGTTGTGATATGGGAATTTAGGGCTAAATTCCTTAGATTTGTTATTGGTCTATTGGCCATCATCTGGCTTTTTAAAAAAAGGACCTCACACTAGGACTCAGTTATAGTAACTTTTTTAAAACCAATTTTTTTTAATCCAAATAATTTTAGAAGACATTTGCCCTGCAGTTGAAGAAAGTGTCGGCTGAGCTGGCTGCAGTTGTTCTCCTCTACGCCTTGTTTATGAACCACTTCTTCTTGATGCCTGAATTTTTCTTTCATCCACTTTCTACGATTATTTTAATGGTGATTTTGCTTAAAAGGGGGACTTTCATATACGGATCGCCAATGTCAAAGGTTTGACTACTACTGGCGGCACGCCCTATTTTTACGCACTTTTATTTACAAGTTCATTAACAAAATCCTCAGGCGGGCTATTCAGCGGAATCATTAGCGTAGGATTTCACACAATCCGGAGCCGATTTACACGCTTAAATAGGCTAAATTTCCGAAAATCCATCGTTTTTGAAGTTTTTCTTTGACTGATTTGTTTGATATTTTCTGACTTTATTCTACAAATCACACGTTTTATATACTAAAATGTAGCCAAGATTCTGGGCTTTCATTTGATCTATCATACAAAAAGATGGCGCTAGTATAGAATACGTCAATTTCGAAATAACACCTAAATCCTACCCTCGTAAACATTCTTTTCTCCCTTGGTCAAACCTTCGCTAGCTTCCTTATTTTTCTAAGTGATTTTGGTGATAAAATTTTTTCTATCTGGTTCTTCATGAAATTCTGACTTGACAAATAAACAAAATGAATAGATAGATATTCAGGCGTTTCACATTTTGAGTTAGAGTTTCACATTTTGGCCGGTTTCCTTTCATTTTGATGGTTATTTTCTTGAAATCGCAAAATTATAGCAGTTGGTGACAGTAGAGCACTGCTGGAAATAATTCCAATCGATTCCTCGATAGTTTTTGGCCCTAAGAGTCTGTGAAATTAATAAAAAAATAAAAATAAGGTATTCACTTGGCGGAATTTGTACAATTGACTCAGGGTGATGCTTATATGAAAGTCCACCATTTGACCCTAGGACTACGGGTGGGGTCGCCGGGGACCCCAGACTAATTAGTGCCAGTTTTATGCTGATTTTACTGTTCATCATATAGGGTATGTCAAGAAATTCCCTGGTTTTGAAATGGCTGTAACTTTTTTCTAGAGCGTTTTTCGAAATTCTGTCTTCGCCAATCGATTTTTCGTCGACAATATTTGTTTTTGATGTCCAACTCGAAAAATTTTTTTTTACATTTTCACTTTTTTGCTTTGGTCCCCCCCCTGTGGTCCGCAAATAACCAATTTTAGCAAATTTCAGAAAACGTTGTCAAATGACCCAAAACTCAAATTTATTCGAAGAACATGTAACATCAACACATTTCAGAGACCACAACGAAACAATAACACGATAGTACAACCTTATCTGAAATTTGCTAAAATTGGTCATTTTCGGACCACAGGGGGGACCAAGGCAAAAAAGTGAAAATGTAAAAAAAAATTCGAGTTAGACATCAAAAACAAACATTGTCGACGAGAAAAGTCGATTGGCGAAGACAGAATTTCGAAAAACGCTCTAGAAAAAGTTACAGCCATTTCAAAACCAGGGAATTTCTTGACACACCCTGTATATTGATGTTCATAACTTTTTCGTAGCATTTTTAACGCTCTTTCTGATGGCATTAATGGTTACCCAATGATATCAAACTTTTCTAAAAATTTAGCCATTTTATAAGTTACAAAAAAGAAAGCTCCATAGCTACATGTTTTTTAAGGTTGAAGGAATTTTTAAAAAAATAGATCTATAATCTCCGTAGTCCTACGGGTAAATTGATTGTTTTACAACATTTTATCCATTGCGTAATTTAGGCCTACTCGATCATTTTGGGGACTGCTTTGGTGATCAGTGGCTCACTCTACTTCCACGGCACAAAAACTCAAGGACCAAAAGAAGTGGTAATTTTTTTTTTAGATTATATTGTGAAAATGCTCATATTAAACCAATATACTATTAAACTGCTAACAAGGAAGTCACGTAAACTAAAACAGTGCTGGAAATAATTTTAATCGATTCCTCGATAGATTTCGGCCAATATCCATCCATAGTATAAATCTTTTGTGTTCAAACGCAGGATTGGATCGAAGTATGTTTTTGTATCCTGCACATATAAAACGTAAAATGTTAAGAGCGAAGAAAAACACGAGGAGCCAACATTTCGCGAGGGTCCCCTGTAGAGGCGCAGCCAGAAGAATTTATAAAACCTCCAGAGGTCATTTTACCTTCACCGTTTTCGAGTTTTATAGTGTTTTTAGCTAACAATAGCTAACAATCTGAAAAATCTGACGGGGGCTATAGCCCGCTCAGACCTCCTTGCCTTCGCCCATGGTCCCTTCAAAAGATAAATCCAGCGATTAGAAATAATTATTGTCTTTTTTTGACTGCAGGTACAAGGCGTTTTATTAAAGTAAAAGAATAAAAAACATAAATGATCATCGACGAGATCCCTATCCTTCAAGATGGACTCCACGACGACTTTTTTACCAATTCTAAATTAACTGCTCCAATGTGATGAAATCCAGAGCCTCGATTTTTACAATTGTTTTTTCGAAGTAATCAACAATTTTGCTGCAGTCGAGTCTCGATACGACGAACCCCCAAAAAGTTCGTTCCCACCTCGGGTCCGACACTTTTTTCAGCTCGATTTTTGAAGCTTCTGCCAATTGTCTTCGGTCAGTCTAGTCCGAAATATCGCAAGGATTTAGATTTTACCGATCACTTTTGTACATAACAACAGTTTTGCCGAAAAGACCCGCGGGTCTCCATATAACGAACACTTATTTTCACCTTTTTTGAAAATCGACTGGTACAACAAATTAAAGGTTCAGGGAGGTGTCGAAAGAAAAAAGAGGCCAAATATCAAGGTTTGATATAGGTTATTTTTTGTCCGTTAAAATTTTGGGCGTGTCTAGATAAAGACTTCTTTTCAAGTTTGGTGTCACTCGATTTCTCATCTATTCAGCTTTCAAATAAAAAAAGATCTCGCCAAAGTACCGCAAATTAAAAAAGTTATGACGAAATTAATTCATGCGTTTATGTTGGCCCACCCTGTATGATGGTTTTTTCAGTCAAACCTGCTTCGATTTGTCGGCTACTCGCTCTTCTTTGTGTCAGACTCACTCCTACTCTTGGTTCATGCTGGATCCCACTTTCCTTGCTCTTCTGTCATCGTTCTCTCAACTTACTACACCTCTCAATACAGTTGGTTTTTACTAATTTTAATATATTGGGGCTCTGTTTTCTTGTGTACTACCGGAATAACTTTAAAACTTACCTTACGTTTACAATGTCAGATTGGTACGTAGACGTTTAGCGGTACAAATGTCCCAAATACCTCTGAACGTCACACCAAAACGCCAAGCTTTTGAATTTTTTTAAATTATTTTTCGTGTGTTTTTTATACTATTTGGCTCTCTCAACTCTTTCACTTCACCCAAACTGGCCAATGAGTTAAAATAGACAATATGATCGAACGCTTTTTATATCATACTCTAAAAATGCTATAAAGCCTCATGAATTTGTGAAAATCTATCAAAGGATTCAAAAAGAGACTTCGGTGAATAAATTAAGAGAGCTAAAACAGCAGAAAAACGCCCGAGCTTGCAAAAAATAATGGATGTCCGCATTTGGTAGAAAGTTGTGCGATTTTGTTGAAAAATATCCTATTTACCGTATTTCCTCTAATAGAGCCTCCCCTAACTTTGAGGACCTATATCTCAGCCCAGAGTCAATTTTTGCAGAGCTGTTTTACGCGATTTCTTAACTCCCGCGAGCTCTACCGATTGCACTTTTCAGATTTTAGTTGAGCACCCAAAAATCTCAAGATCGAATTCCAAATTTTCCTATTTTCGGCATCCTAAAAATAAAGCCCCCGGGGGCTCTATTAGAAGAAATACGGTAGGTAGAAAATGACTATTTTTGGTAAAATGCCAACTCACCAGAAAACTGACCACGACAAAAAAAATTAGATAAGCTAAAAGCGGACACTTTTTAGCCAGAAGCGAACATTTTTAATTCTCTTCCAAAAATATTAATGAATTTAAAAAGTTTAAAAGCTTGGCGTTTTGGTGTGACGTTTTGCGGTTTTCGGGAAATTTGTCCCGACAACCGCTAAACGTCCGTATGCCTGTCAGATTTAGTAACAAAAAAATTTGTGTTCGAATGATATTTCTGTGTTATACTGTGGAAACACTACAAAATAGAGTTTAGGTGGATTTTTGCCCATCACAACTATTCTAACAATTTTCAGTCATCCTGTGGAGTGCGGTGTACATTGCTGAACAATCTCTGGACAAGGATGGGCACACCAACGACAACTTTAATAATCCAATTGCTCGTGTTGACTGCTATCCCAAAGTCAAAGCAAACTGATAACAGCGTCAGAATTATCATCCCAGCTAGACATAAAATGTTGTAATTTTTAATGGTCTCATATGATCTTCGTAATTGTATCCAGTGTTTCCATGATGTCATTTTTTAGCGTTTGATATCATAGTGATATGATATGGCTGATAAAATTTTCGTGTGATATGATAATGATATGTTGTGACCGAGATATTTTTTGCATGTTATGATAGTGGCGTGGTATTGTCCCAAAAGTTTTCGAATGATATAATAATGATGTGATAGCACTAAAAATTTTTCCAGGTCATATGATAGTGATATCGGTAAAAAAAATTAGTGTCGAGTATTAGACTACAAAAATATGAGCAACCAATGAGACACTGCAAGCTTTATTCCAACCAAACAAGGATCTTAGAAACTGTTCTAAATATGGGAATTAAGATAACAAAGCAACTGTGAGTTCAAGAGCTTTTGCCGTTGTATTTTGTGGTTCGCATCCAAACAGAGAAACGGATTGAAATTTTCGGTTGATATGATAATGGTATGATATTAGTTAAAAAATTTCGGGTGATATGATAATGTATGATATTGGTTGGGGAAATTCCAACTGATGTGACATTGATATCGCTATCATGTCACTATCGTATTATTATTTTATCATAAATAATGATATCATGGTAACTCTGATTGTATCTGTATGTTGTTCGCGTGTAAATAAAGTATTGAAAAAGTGTGAGACTCTGACGACCAGAATTCAAGTTTCCAGGTTGGAGAAGCTGCATAAAAACCACAAAAAAGTAGAAAAAACCCCGATTTTTAATTTTTAGGTAGTCAGAAGTTCTGACCCAGAGCATCAAAATTTACTTCCCATGATGTATTTTTCATAAACGAATTTTTTTCTTTCTTTGCGTCAACATCATTGTGCTTTGTCGCTAGGCACGCTACACATAAATAGAGACAACTTAAGAAGGGGTAAATCGATGGAGCTGCTGGGTGCAGCAGACTGAAAACACTGGGAGGAGCGAGAGAGAAGCAAAGATGTGTGTGTATTGCCAGTGAAAAAAACAAGAAGACAGCTGGAAATAAGTAAGCACGGGACTATTTCACTACGCCAGGCATCCAATAGCTTCTGCTGCAAATGGCTGTCTGGCCCTCTAATTCGGAAAAAGGCAAAAATTTATATATGAACCCCTTTTGCACTTGCTCTCTAACTTTTAATTTTATCATCTTCTTTCAATTTTCTCATTAACAATTATAACTGCATATATTTTTGGGTGGGAAAATGCCTGTTTTTTGGGTGGATTTTTGGTCAATTTTATTGCTGTGGGTTTTGGGGTATGTGTGTAGAAAAAGTTGAAGTGAGAATAGGACAGTTCTAAAAGCCGATTCCACTAGTTTTTTTTAATAAAAAATGTAATATTTTTGAAGCTTTTCCCCTTCGCCATTTAAAATTTTCGACCCTAGTATAGAATAAAAATTTTGAGATCTATGATACCTTTACAAAATACAGGGTGCGCCAATTTTTTCGCACGTATTTGTTTTGGCCATAACTTTAAGCATTTCCTACACGTTGAACACGATAAAAAGGTGTTTTCACCTACATTTTTCTATAAAAAAACATTTTTCTATAAAAAGTTCTATAAATTTTTTTTTAATTTTATCAGATGTTGAGGGTATCTTGACCCCAAAAAGATGGAATTTGAGCATAGTTTTGTTAACTGGGGCCTACCGCATAAAGAAACTCTGGTATGCATACATTTTTAATGTATCCAGAGTAACTTTCGAGTGATTTGTGTCTAAGGTATGTGGGTGTGCGCATCTCAACCCCAAGCAACCAAGCCCCCTGCGCCCCCGAAGGGGCGCTCAAATAGATCATTTATGGTTGGTTAGAGATGCGCGTACTCACATACCTTAGACATAATTCCGGAGTATCCCTACCGATACTCCGGTAGGGTCGCTTTTTCTAATAAAATAATATTTTTTTGAGCGACCGTTTATCTCTTGTGTAGAGGTCTTTTTAGGGCGAAAAATGGTTTTAAGAAAATCTTTCACCTTTTTGGAGGCCTATATATTTTTTTTGTCGTTTGCAGAATCTTTTCTGCGGGATAAAAGAGCTGCAATTTTGCGTCTTATGGTATATAATTTGTAAATACAGAGCAAAAAAAGATTTGCAAACACTCGAAAGAAAAAAATACTCGCTTTTTAGAAATGTTCAACAAGATACTTTTAAAAAAAACGCGCCCATTCGAAACTTTTTAATGTAAAAATACGTCAAAATTAAAGTTGTTCAAAATAAGTCAAGGAACACACTGAACCGAAAAAAAAATTTCGCCAAAAAATTACAGAAACAAGGTTTCTTATTGACTTCTGCAAAGTTACAGAAAATGTCTTTTAAAACTTGGATCTCTCAGTGTTTTGGGTTAGCCTTCAAGAGGGGGTTTGAAAACAAATCGGACATAAAAAATTATCCATTCAGTTGAGCTTTTTTCAAATCATGTCGTGTATAATTCAGATTCCCGATGAAATATTGGCGACTCAAAAAAAAAAGAAAATACAAAAATTCTTTGTCGCACATATCCTTGTGTCAAATTTATGCTCAAATACGCTTAGTTTTTTTACAGCTTTTTTGACAAATTTATAGCCAAGTTTATGATCATAGCCCCATTGAAATTCTTCGCATTTATTTTTTGTTTTCTAGGAAAAGATTTATTGTGAAACCATGTTTTCTTACTTATTTCTCCTACTGGAGTGTCTATTCAATAAATAAACAAGGGTCAGTCAGAGTTTTGCATCTATGAAACGAATCAATAAGATATCTTCATTGGAAGCAAATTTTTAAGCATGTTTTTAGCTTCACTTTAGTTCCTGGTCGGCCCCATCCAATTTTACATTCTTTGTCATAATTTGGGAAGATAGTGTTATTGAGAACATCCATTCATAGAGGACGTTTCATTGAACTTATGGTGATAACCTTTTTTTGTTAAGGTTAGGAACTTTTAGTCGCTAGGTTGTCATATTTAAAAATATTTTCAAATTTTTGGTTAAAACCTATCAATATGGGCGGTTTCGAACTTAGGTAATTTCTTTAAAAGAGTGCATCTTCAGCCGTCAGATTTATAAACTTTTTCATAAACCCACTCCAAATTCCGAATCCTCGTAATTTTGCAACTTAAAAGTCACCAATGTCGAAATAATTCGGAAAAAGAAGGCCGGACCTAGGTGAGGGACATTTTATCATTTTTTAGGCTTTTAAATTATTTTTGTTTTTTCCCACTACTTTTGCATGTTGTTTGTTTGCTTGTGTTCCAAAGTTCAGATGTTGTCCCAGCCCCATTTTAGCTTGTCGAAAACACCCATTCATCTGCAGCTGAAATTCACGTGCTTATATTCCAAGTGCTTTTTGCAAAGGAGAAGAATAGATTCTTTGAAGATGCATACTCTTCCTATTTTGCTGGTTAGCAACCACGGCCTTGGTTTTGTAGACAGCCACAACTTACTTTGATGTCAGTTGTTTTTGTTTTTTGCTGTTAGTTGATACTGAAATGCAGGAGTGCTTCTATATATTTATTTATTACTATCACTGACTGACTGCTGCTGTTGAGTGCAACCCAGGGACATTTCTCGGTCTACTAAGGGTCTTTTTGTTAATTGTCTGGTCTCTTTATGCTATTTCTCTGGTATTTATTTTTACATTTTTGTGATTGCTGTCAATTTGTATGATGAAAGTATGATTCCAGCCTAAATTTGTCGTACTTCAAAATTTTACAAAACAGACTTGCCCTCCTGTGATTTAGTTTTTAAAAAAGATTTGCTTGATTTTTTGAATTTACTTTAAAATTAAAAAAGTATGTCCTAAATTTTTTTCGTAATTTACAAAAATCAGCTCTGAGGACCATGCTGAAATTGAAGATACCATTAATCTAATTTTTATTGAATTTAGTGGCCAGTAGAGCTTCTTTTAATATTTGATGGCCTATCAAGTATTTCTGATCTATGGAGCTCTAGTCTGGGTGGTCTATTTGGCAACTGATGGTTTCCAGAATAATGCCCCTTTTATTTTCACTATACCAGGTAACTTGTTTTTGCAAACACCTCCAGGGCCTCCGACCTCCAGGGAAGCCCGAAAAGCTTTATTTCCTACAACTTTTAGTTATGTCTCGGCAAATTCCTTTTTTACAACATGAATTCTGGGGTACTTTTACAGGGTATTTCCGAATTCTGCAACAAAAAGTCTTAATTTTGCAGCAAATTTTTGTTTTGTCTTTTTCTTTTTGATTTTTAATTGATTTTATTATTTTTGATTTTTCTCTTTGATCTTTTTTAAAAGTAACAAGACCATTGAGTAGCCAGTTTCTAATGCGATGTTATTCAGTGCATGTATTAAAAACAGGTCACAGCCCCCCAAAATTTGAATTTGTGTTCAGTTCAACCTAAACAAAACGCCAAAAAAACTTTTCAAATAATTTCCAAAATTTTATTTCGTTTTAAACTTTCGAACTATTAAATCACGAATTTTTTAAACTAAGGGAACGTCCATAAATTATGTCAGACTGACAGCCCGGTTTTGGCGACCCCCCACCCCCCCTGTCAGAAAATGTCAGAAAGGGCCGGAACCCCCTTATTAAAATCTGACAGTTTTCTGACACAACTTTAGACTTCCAAATTTTACATTGTATATATTATATACCGGGTTGCCAGTTCAACCGGTTAACCGGTTCAAAAGGTATTTTTATATTATAGTTGCATACTGAAATTTCAATAGCATACAAAATAGTTTTTTCGTAAATATGTGTTAGCTTGGTCTTGACTCACTCATTCGCCTCTTTTTTTCTAAGGCCTTGTTTTTATGCTTGAGACCATTTCATTGGCCGAAAGGATATCCAACTTTCGGAGCTTCAGATATTGGTTCATAAAGTAGACTGCAGATATTAGCACTATCACAGTAAGCCCATAAAAAATGCATCTACGATGGTGATGTTGTCGTCAATCAAAGAGTTGCTGGCAGGAGTAGGAGGAAGTGTGGCTGCAGGAACGGGGGCGGAGGAGGAGGAGTTAACTGCTGGATCATTCCAGTGGAAAGAAGAATGGCACCGCTTTCAAAGCATCTATCCGGTGTTGTACTACCAGTCGCCACATTTGGGACTCACCTTGATTCTTCAGGCAAAACCATTAATGGAGAATTAGAGAGGCAGAACTTTAAAGCTGCGGCAGAAATACTTTGTGACGTTTGGTCAGAAATGGTAATTTTTAGTATAAAAATTTAACCTGGAATATTTGAAAACAAGGGATCACAGAGCCTATCGGCGCCTCTATAGTATAGTAAGTATAGTGTAGTCTCTATAGTATAGTCTATAGTATAGTAAAGTACAGTACAGTTATTTGTATAGTACAGTTATTTCGAAATTTCAATGAGGGGCTATGACTTCATTCATAAAAATAGGTATATCCCCTATTAGAACTCATTTTTTTCGCCTGTTCTTTTTTTTAAACGAAAGCTGACATTCTGGGGAACACGATGGTATTAGCGACAAAAGTGATTTCGCTATCTACGACCCGTTCTGGCCTTAGAAGTGAAAAAGCGTTACCCACCCACCCACCCACACATGCCAAATACTATATAAGATACGTCTAGACAATCAATGGCCACCAAGTTCTTGCACAGTACATCGAAAAAGATGCCGCGGAATTGCCATTGGCAAGAACATTGGCTCACAGAGCATGTCCGCCAAAGTCGTTACACACTGCAGATCCGAAAATGCGGAAAAGACTGGTGCTGTGGAGGTTACCGATGTGCAAAACTTCCAAATTTCCTACCATCATTTCTCCTGCGCCTATCCCATGTGTTTTTGACACAAGAGGACCAAGAGTAGCTGAAGAGGGTGATGAAAACCTGAATTTGAGATTTGGCAGACAGACTCGCACTCAGCAGCTGCTTTTCTGAACCCATTTGCTTTGATCAGTACTGCCTAACTATGAAAGACAAGTACGAGAAAATGATGTGTAAGCATTGTCGGCTTTATATGTCTAGCGTCAAACGGAAAAATGCACATGAAAAGGCTTGCCAAGAATTTGAAATGGATTTATGGATTTCAGGATCCTGAAGAAACCGTCATTGAAGACGAAGTAGATTTGGCTGAGGAAATGAGGCAAGTGCGAGCCCTTCAAGAAAAATATCAAGAATTAGAAATGGAAAACTTAAAATATGAGCCATAATAAAATATGGACTATATGTTTTAATCTTATTTTGCAATAAATACATTTTTTTATATGACGTGCAAAACAGATAAACAAATACACAAAAAATTAGGTCAAAATTTTCAAAACTGATTTAAACTATTCAAGAAAATTTTCAGAAATCTGACATTCCTGTCAGAAAAAGACCATTTACCCCACCCCTCTGTCAGATTTTGTCAGATTGGCTGGGAGCCCCCACCCCTGTCAGCGTGACATAATTTATGGACGTTCCCTAATTGTGGGCGAGGAAGGAGATTTTATTGGGTAGTCAAACTTTGGGTATTCAAATCATTTTTATTCAACCGAAGCAAGAAGAGATAGCTAAACAAGGTAAGCAAAATTATTCAATAACAGTGAGTATCGAAAAGACAATTCCGAATATAGGATTCTTCAGCTATTCTTTTCATGATCTTTTGTCTATCTCCCATAGATGCGAACCTCCTTTCATCTCCGTTGACCTTCCGATGAAGTGATTCAACAGACTGATCTGAGATAAGCTCCAAAAACCATGCAGACGAGCGAAGCTCACCACGTGTGAGCAAACAAGATGAGCTTTTGAAGCGATCGAAACATCCAGAAATTCTGTCTGAATGAATTATTGCAGCCAAAATATACAGTTGCTTACTCTAAAAAGTTGGAAAAATGCTTTCGTCAACTTGGACAATTGTTCTGCCTCTTCAGCATCCAGGATAGAAGTCTTCGCAACTGCATAAACTTGTCCCAATACAGTAAGCAAGTTTTTTAATGGCTACATGCTTGCTGTTTTCCACAATCACACTGGCAATGTGCTTGGGCCCATCTCCAGATAACAGCTTACGACAATGATTGCCTATAAGGTTTTGGACTGAACATAAGTCTGAGATTACAAAACTCCAATACCAGTAAAGGATTGGTACCCTGCTTCTGCGCATCAAGACTTTTGTAGACCTCTTCTAAGTTTTTTCATCAACGAAGGCTCTTTCTTCTCAATCCAGTCAATTACATTCTGACATAACCCTTGGATGATGTGGAGAAAAGGCGGAATGACATGACATCTTGGCATCCTCTTAAATTCTTGGTAGGTTGGCAAGGGTGCTGTAAATTTTGAAATTTCGGCACCGGCACCAGCAGCGACCTTTTCCTTTAACGCGCATCGGCACCGCACCGGCACCGACCATTTTCCCCAACCCGCACTGGCACCAGCCCACATTTTACTTGTTGAGTTGCCAGTGCCGATGCGGCCTACATATTTCTTCGCACCGGCACCGGCTCACGGCACCGGCTCACGGCACCGACCCTCTTCCCTAACCCGCACCGGCACCAGCACCGACCCCTTCCATCAACACGCACTGGCTTCAAAAATTTCGGCACCGGTGCCACTTACAACACTGATCTCTACTATCAAATTACCAAAATAGAGTTTTTGAAAACAGAAATTTCAAAAACGAAAGAACAGTCAAAGCAAACAACTGGCATTTTTACGTGTAAAAATAGTCCTTTTTTTGCATCTTCCATCTAACTTCTGTATAAAACACACCAAATTTGTATTTTTCACATACGTCTTTGGTACCAAAACACAGGAAATTTCCTCCTCTACAGAGTCTCCGATTTTGTTTGAGAACTAGCAAACAAAAAAATTTTTACAGGATCACAATCAAGTCATCTAGATGAAGAAAAAATTTCCACAATTTTTAGAAAAATTAATTGTGTTTTTGAAATTTTACAAGTTTTATAGTCGAGTGATGACCCATTTGAAAGCCCTTAGTGTCAGGAATTTTTCGGTAACAAGCATTTTGAAGCCAAAAAGAAAACCGAATATTAGAGGTACGAAACTAATAGAGTAGAAAATTGACTATTTCTTTCTTTCTTTTGTTTGGAGCCGAATTTTCCTACTTTTCAACATCACGTCGAATTTTTTTTTTTATTCGAAAGAGGAGACGTTCGCAAATCGAATGGTACCTAACATGAGCTCTTTACTCAAAAGAACCAACATTAAGGCAACAGAAAATAACAACATTTCAGGCATATCCTTGTTCAGTGTTTCTCCCGTTGACGGCTAGGCAGTATTCAAGACGAGTTTGATATGCTCCGATAGCTCTGCAAATCATCTCCCCAGGGAGCTCTGCAAAGGCTCGCTCGATTCTTTCCCTCAGCACGACCATCGTGTAGACCTTGCTCTTGATCCATCCCCAAAGGAAGAAGTCACAACGTGTGAGATCGGGAGAGTAAGGAGGCCAGGCAAACGGAGCAGGAGAATTCGGCGACCCATCCAGCGAAGAGGAAACGCTTCATCCAGCCAATTACGAACTGCCAAAGCTTAGTGAGGAGGCGCCCCGTCTTGCATAAAAATCACATCTCGCATTTCTAAACAAGTTTAATTTTTAAAAATTTTTTTCTATTTGATTTTCAAAAAATCGCTTTTTGCAACCGGGCACAGATATCAACAAATACATGCTTGGGAAGACAATTTGATAGGAAAAACGACTTTTTAAAAATTTTCTAATTATTAAAATAATTTGTCATGGTTTTGATTTATTTTATTTGCAGTGATTGTTCTCGGCATTCTCACCTTCAGCACTCACATGCCCAAGAGGAAAAAAGCGTTGACTTCTTTGTCCTTTTTTATGCTGGGTAAGTGTGATTTTTCTGTAATCTTACAGGCTTAAGTCTGTTGATGTTTGGTCGAAAAGCTTGTTTTCGTCAGCTATTTTAGTCACTTTATTTATGTTTTTTGTTCAAAAAACAAAACAAGCAAAAATTTTCGCACAAATTCAGCCAAAACTACAGAGGGACTGAACATTTTCAATTTTTGGCGATTATAGTCTAATAAATTTCCATCCATGTTTGGTCCTTTTGCCAAAATCCGTCTTTTAAAAAAACTTGCTTCGGGGGACTATGGAAACCCAAAAATTTTCGTAACCTAAAATGTGACTTCAACACTTTCAAGGCGAGGGGCAAATTTGTAATATGGATTTTTGGATTAAAATTTTCGGAAAAAAAATTATCTGCAATAAAACTTTTTCTAATATTTGACTATTTCAGCAGCTGCGCTGTACCACTGGTCAGTGTTTCCGAAAAAGCTGGAACTGAGTGGTCTGATGATCTGTGCCTCACACGTCACCTACTTGTTCTCTTTTTACAGATCGCTCAGGAAATGGTGGACAGGTACAAGACAATATAAACTGCTAGACCAGTGTCTCCGAATTTCAACTTTTTTTCTAAAATCGGTGTAACTTTTTTTATACATTTATTGTACAACTTTTTTGTTCAGAACCCGAGTTGAGTTAAGGAAAGTAAAAAAAATAAGGGAATGGAAGCAGGGTTCTAAGCTTAACCTAATTCCTTTTGACTGAGTTCAATGGTCTACGGCACTTCGATAGGCGTCTTCTTAGACTGAACAGCCGACGCCTAAGAAATTTTGACAAGAGGAACTCATAGCTAACCAATTTTAAATCTACTGACAAGTCACCACTGTGCTGTATAAGCTTAATGGCCTTAAGAACTTTCGTGTCTCCGTTCAGAAATGTGTATGCCACTGCTGGTCACCAATGCTACAGATTAGAAGGAAGACGATCAGACTGCTTCAAAGAGGATGTGATGGTGCCGAGCGATCGTGCCAAGCTGCAGCGAATTTGCCTAGCTGTTGGAAGAAGTTCATCTAGAAGAAGAGCAGAAAATCTGTGACATTAGTGAGCGAAAATTCGTCAACAGAAAAAATCAATAAAATTTAAAAAATTTTGGGTAGACTACAAACAAATACCTAAAAATTGTGTATTTTCCACAAAATTCCACCAACGTCAACCTTTTTTAGTCTTGCGTAGAAAAACGGGTTTTATCTCTAAGCCCTTAAATCGATTTTTGATTCTGAACATAATAAAAGAATTCTTAAAAAGTTACACCTATGACATACCGTATTTCTTCGGGTTATTTTTCAATCACCCGAAAATCTGAAAAATTTGGGGTCGATCTCGAGATTTTTGGGTGAAAATCCAGCGTTTTCTTAACTCATCGGTAGAGCTCGTAGAGTTAAGAAAACGCAAAAAACAGCTTCGCAAAATATTTACTCTGCCCAGAGATGCAGACCCTCACTGTAGGGGATGTCGGGTTATTGAAGACAGTCGGCTATTAGAAGAAATACGGTAGGTCCTAGGTCCTGAAAAAAGTTAAAGTCCTAGTTTTAAAAACACTTGTCTGTAGACATGTTCGCAAAATCCACCTATTAACCCATTTCTGCCCGAATTAATTTTTGGTCAAAAATAAGGTAAAATTATTAGGTTTTCATTAAAATGCGGTCAAAAAGAGGTTAGGATAATAAACATTTCAAGATTTTGACAGTTTTCGAAAATCGGTTTTTTTGCCCTTTGTCAACTATTTTTGGAGTTTTTTAATGGATGAATCTTTTTTCTGCCACGTTTTGCTTATTTCTGTCATGTCTTACTCAATAAAGCACTTTATGGAAGAAGAGTATAGAGATGTAAAAAGAGTGTAGGGAGGATGGTTGATCATTGTATCAATTGATATGTGATAAATTTTCTCACCGATTAATTAAATTATGGCAAGATGTTATATAAAAACAAAACATGGCAGAAAGAAGCAAAACGAGGCAGAAAAAAACCTTTTTTGTACCAAATTTGAAAAACGTGGCAGAAAGAAGTCAAATCGTGGCAGAAAAAAGATTCATCCGTTTATAACCTACTTTTTGTGCATAATATCTGATCAAGTTACGATTCGAAATGTAGCTTGTTCTCTCAGCTATCTTTTGAGTAAAAAATTTTCTGACTGGTGTTAGAAAAAAGATAAGTAAAAAAAGAATGCCAAGAAAATGAATTTGATTTTTTTTTTAAGTTTTCGGTTGTAAACAGGGTTACTTTTCTGTCCGGACAGAAAAGGTTTGGAAAGTTTTTTTGGAAAACTTTCCGGTTGGTGGTGAGAAATCGGACAGAAATAACAAGGGATTTCACATGCGGTAGTATACAGGTAATTGTGCAGTTAACTGCATAGTTAACTGTACGGTTATCTGTAGTCAACTGTTTTTAACTTACAGTCAACTCTCGATTTAACGACACCCTCGATTTAACTTTGTTTATCACAATGCTTTTATAAAACTTTGCTAAAGAACTAAATTATAGGGTACTTTTCACCAAATTTTAGCATTTTTTGAGTCGAGCTAATTTAACACAAAATGAACTTATCGAGGGTTTCAGAGAACAGTAATACTATCAGGATGTTAAAGGAAGTACATAAAGTTTTAGGACGGAAAAATCAGGTTATGTGACTCTGCTTCATTTTACTCGTGCACTCTTAGGCCAAAAAATGGGCAACCGGACAAAACCGGATTTTATTGTCGTGAGACAAAACCGGAAAAAGTTATTTTTGTCCGGTTGCCCAGAAAATCATCTAGCTCGTGGCACATTTGAAGCATTGCTGGATCAATGTCGTGAGTTTCCATATAGCGTTGACTCATCGATTTCCAAAACAAAAAGGTTGTTAAAACAACAGCACAAAGAAGCTACATTATGAAGAGAATGAACAGAATAGGTCATTGAATGACTTAAACATGTTAATTACTTCAAAAAATTGCGCAAATTTAATTTTTTTTTAATATCTGGAATTTTTTTTCAGCATTTCACTGCCAACTAAACAGGTCCGTTATATTGAGGGTCCAAAGTTGGGACTGGTTAAGGTGTCCGTTATAGAGGTAGTCTGCTGTAGAGGGAGTCCGTTATAGAGAGGGTAGAATATGCCTTCTTCTAGGCAAATCCAACCAAACCAAAAAAATTAGTCCATTATAGAGGGAGTTCATTATAGAGAGTGTACGTTATAGAGGGAGTCGACTGTATTTGAAGTTGACCTGGATTGATCGATGCATGGGAAGGAATGGGTTAATAACCAAATTTTTTTCAGGTTTAGCTTTAATTACCCTACCAGCCATGGCTCTCTTCTTGTACGCCATTTTCGAAGATATTTTCCGCTCTTTGCCTATTCTGGTCACTATTTTGTGAGTTAATTGTAACATTTTTTGGGAATTAGTGAAGTATTTTGCGTTTTTCAGGTGCTTAACCATATTTATTCTATCTTTCTCATTTGTTGCCTCTGGATCAGTCTGGAAAAACGGCTCTATGAGCAAATACGAGGAAAAAGTAGGTGACTCTGCATAAAAAAAATTTGATTATACAGTCAGGTCTCAATGTTTTGATTCCCCCAAAAAATTTGGTTCCCCCCCGGGTCCAGCATTTTTTTCCCACAATTCCCATTTTTGAATATTCCAGAACTAGACTGATCAAAAAACTGGCAAAAGTTTCCAAAAATCAAGGTGAAAAAAGCACCGGGCCTTGGGCGGGAACGAACCTAAAAGAATGTTGGTCTGTCGACCAATTTTGAAATTTTTCTTTGTATTAAAATTTTCATAAAAATGTCTGATAATTTTTCAAATTTTTTTGCTGCAAAACTGTTTTGCAGACAGCTCTGGTCAGATTTGTGGGCATGTTTTTCCTGTTGGTATGCAACTCAGCCCTTCTAATCAACCATTTCGCCAGTCACACAGAAGCTGTTGTTCTGTATCTAAATTTCACCTACTACATCAGCCAGTACCTGCTTTTTGAAAGCAATGTGGCCGCTTTTTAGCTAGCTGGCTTCCATCAATAAAACTTTTAAAAAAAAATCAAATTCATGTAGTCGCACAAAAACTAAAAAATGCCGAAACTAAAAAGTGCCCAAAATCCTTGTGCGAAAGTTCTGCAAAACAGTCATGAGACTACAGTCGATTCTCTCCATAGTGACTATCCTGAGGACCGGTCAAGCCGGCCATTATGAAAGTAGAGACACTATGGCTATGGGTCCTTTGCAAACAATCTCTTTGTAGCCAACCCAAATAAATAAAATTTTTACTGACCACTATAGAAAAGTGGTCATTATGATGTGGGGGAGGTGAATCACTGTGGAGATAGTCCAACGAGCAAAGATTACGATTCTTCAAGTTTGAGATATAAATGCAAAAAAATTCCAACCCGTAGCTCAAAATTATCTATCTATTGCAAAGACAAAGAAAAGTAGACAAAAATTAAATTAAATGTTAGGGGATTATGAGAGTTAATACAGTGTCTAATTTTTTTATAATCTTCATTAACAGCAACACACACTACAACTTGCTCAAATTAATCAATATTTCCGACATGTTCTGAGTGGTGGTATGGTTTTCTGGCAGAGTAATCATTATTATCATCATTCAGCCGAGAAGTGTGGTAATCCGCTCCGCTTATCAGACCACTAGGTGGCACCACAGCTATTCCCGCATTTAATCGGTCTGAGGCAGTAGTCTTGGGGTTGAAGTTCTCCTTTTGCATGGCCACTTGTATCATGTGCACAATGGAGAATTGGGTCAGACCTGCACTTTGAAAAGATTATTTTTTATTTGGACTTTGAAAGTAGCTCTTAAAATTGATAAACGGCTTAACAACTGCTTCCCTATCTTTCTTTAAAAAAGTAAACCTTGGTCTGAAGCAGGACAAGTTTTGCCCAAATATAAGTAGAGGAATATGAAGGCGATCAAGTGGAGAAATGCAAACCACTTGTTGATAAACACCACGATTACCACGTGAACAATCGCCTGAAAATGTCCCAAACTGGACTAAATTTTTGGGTTTATTGAGAAATTGTTGAAGTTTTTTACAGGGTGCGTCGAGAAATTTGCATGATTTCAATAACTTTCAATCTGTTCCGACCCTCTTCTTATTCGTCAGATCGCGTTGCTGGAATTTCGCGTACCATTATTTGACTTTGTTTCGGCTGGACCCTATGGGCAAGTTTTCGACGCTCTTAACTTCTTCAATAAAACCATTCAACGCACCTCGATCTTGTTTGAGGCAAGCATTTAAAAATCTGATAAGTGAAATCGTGAAAAAACGTGAAATTGAAAAATAAAAAGCATAAACGCGCAATTACGAATATATAGTAGACTTTGTTCGGAATATTGGATTGAAATATCAAAATAATTATTGAAAACTGCAAAATCGACGAATTATTGAAAACGGCCAAAAATCACTGGACAGTTTACAATTTGTGACCTTGTACATTTTGAAAAAGTTGGTCTGGTTCAAATACCACCCTGACCATACCGTAATCCAAAGCTAAAGGTGGTCTTTTATTGGAGGAAATAAGGTAGTTTCAATTTGCTTCAATTTTTTCAGAAAAACTCACAGCAGCAAACGAAATGTATCGATTAATGCATCTGGAGTACCAGGCCTTCTCATCACCAAACATTCTATTAGAAGCATCCGCGTTGCGGTCTGGGAATAGGTTATCCAGGGTATTTTCAGGCGCACTAAAGTCTTGCACACTTCCATAAGTTGGTTTGGATGTGCTAAAAACCATAAATATATGAACTAAAAACACAATTTCCAAATACCCAATCTCCTCGCTCAAAGAAGTCAAATCATGGCTCATGGCTAGTGAGACATAGGCATAATTCACAAAAGCATAAGTGACCAGGAAAGGCATGGCAGATAGGATGGCCAGCTGGTTCAAGTCGCCGATTAGCACAAAGAATACAGCCACAGCAGTCACTAGTATTGTCGCTTTCAAGGGGTTTTTGTTAGCGGAGTCCTGAGAAAATTTTGATAGCATGATTTTTTCGCATTTTGACCTACCTCCTCGACCAAGAAGTTTAGTGAGGGTAGTAAACCTTCGGCAGCGATCCCTTGAACAACTCCTAAAATAAGGAAGTAAAATTAGTTTCAAGAGTTCAAATTTAGAATATTGTTTGATTGGTACTATTCTACCTGTCCAAAATCAATCCTTTTTTTATGTCACTGCAAAAAGGTTGTCGCCAAAAAGTTTTTTTTTGTTACCAAAAGTCTTTTTCTGTCGCCAAAAGAGTTTTTCATTGTCACAAAAATATATTTTTAATTTTGTTAACGAGCGAAGAAAAGGCGAATGAACTAGGCAGAGTGGCTATCTATACAGCGTACACTTTAGATAGTGTACACCTACACATACAGTATACACCTGAGGCCGATCCCTTGGATGTACACTATATCGAGACTCGACTGTATCATAAAACACATGTACATCCAACTTTGAAATAAATCAGTTCGAAAAGTCTGGCAAAACAAGCCAAAAAATACAGACCACAAATTCAAAAAAGTTATAACGGATATCCGAGAATTTTGAATTTCGGATACGGATCGGATATCTGTATCCGATATTTTCGGATATCCAACAACCCTAGTTAGTTTTGTATGAATCGGTATGGGATCTACTAAGCTTCTCGGCCAAGAAGTGACAAGAAAAATATTTTTTGGCGACTAGGCGAAAGGTTTTTTTGCATTTTTTCTGTTTTGACTTGGGAGACCTGCTACAATTAAAGAAGCAGGAGTAGGAAAACTCAAAAAGAGGACTAACTACGACTAAAAATATCATGGATGGCTTTCCGAAAAGAATCAGTTTTGTTAGACCTATAAAAAGTTGTTTCGTGGGCGGGTCATAGGGCTACCTACGCAAAATTAAAAAAAATCTACTTGTTATTCGACGCACCCTGCACATTTTTAAAATTAACAAAAAAACTCACTCGAAGTGCCCAAGGATGAGCTGATAATGGAGGAGAGGCAGGAAATGTACAATCCAGAGAGGAAGAATATTTTGGTCAATGAGATTCTTTCGCTAACCATAGAATCACATACTAAAGCAGCCCTGTCGACACCAGCTCCCAGCAGTAGCATGAACACAAAGCAGAGCACATAGCTGACACATAGAGCAGACAGTTCTCCTTGAGCTATGTCTTTGAGGGGGTTGGCCAGGTTGGCACTCATGTTCACACCTACAACGAGTAGGCTATAAAAAATAGTAATAAACTTTTTGGTTGTCTGGATTAAGTCCCACAGTTAGAGGATGAGTCAAAAAAGACTCCCGACTAAATGTGTTTCTTAGATTCTGGCAAAAAGGACGGGCAGTTAGGTCACCGAAGTCTACAAGACATGTCAATCAATCAATCCTGGGTGCGGCTAGATGTGGCAAGAGTCAGAAACTGGACGGACTCCTCCGGAGGAGTACAAGGAACTTTTTTTAAGTATAAATGAATTCGAAAAAACGGAATACATGTGCAGTGTATTTTAAATTTGGCAATTTTTCTATAAATTCTGTCAACACACCGTCTTAAAAAAATCCAGGAGTCGACCAGGCAAGAGCTTACCTGCTTAATTTTTTCCGACGGCCACTGTATTCTAACTTAGAATATAACTTAGAATTTCTAAGTCTCGGTAAAAACATCCATACGTTCCACCCCCACCGGTATCATACATCATTTTTACAACACCTAAAACCCACCAGCCAATACACCAATAAAGTTAGCAAAGAGAACACCAAACACACTGAAAAAGCTCTCGTGCTTGGTGGTGAAGGTTGTGCCCTCAAACGAGCAATTGGTGATGCTGTAGTGAGGCTCCCAGTTAGCGGTCAGCCTTTCCCGGCTTAAGTAGTCTATGCCATGCTCTATATTATTAATTGTAGGCTAAAATCTAAGACCTTAAGAAAATAAACCTATATCCCTGGTAAACACTGCACCCAGCAAGAAGTCAATGATAGCCACACCTAGGAAGCACATCAAAAGCAGTTGCAAGCGGATGATAAATCTCAGACCAGCAAAATTCAGAGCTCAAATTAACGTATATATTTTTTAAGAATATGTTTGAAAGTTTTAATTTTTACCAGTTAGAATCACCTAAATAAAATCGATTTATAACATTTCATTCAATTACCGTATTTCCTTCTAATTGAAGCCCCCTCTTATTATAAGCCCCTCCCCTCCCTTAGAGGCCATCTAAAATATAAAAGCCCCCTCTAATATAAGCCCCCTTAGTCCTGAACGAGAACCTATACCTAATAACGAGGTGTCCTAAATGAGGATTACTATTTTATGACAAGTTGTCCTGATCAAAGACTAATACAGTCAAGTATCTTCATAGTAACCCACCATAGTGGTCAGCCTCTCCATAGTGGTCTGTTTGATCGGTCGCTCGGGTGGTTAGCATGGAGAGACTCGACTGTATTTTATAAAGCCCTATTCACAGTCCTTGGTCTACTATCGTATATATTTTCGTTACATTTTTCAAAATATTTTCGATGCACACGAAAGGTTAGATTTTGAGCTATGGTCTGGTATGGAAAAAAAATCATCTGTGGTCACAAAAAAGTTGACCTCGACCGCGACCAAGTGTGACTTTGGTTTGTTCCCACTATCTGTTGTCAAAATATGCCTTGGTCCTCCACTGTTGGTTTTTAGGCGAGTATCATAACCATAATGAACAGGGGCGATCAAGTCATTTTTCAAGAGAAAACAACAGAGTGGACCAAGGCATATTTTATAACAGATAGTGTGATAGAGCCCAAGGATTGTGACCAGGGGAAAACAAGGTGTCCTGACTGAGCAATGATATTTCATAACTAGATGTCCTCAATGAAAACTACTTTTTTTATAATAAGGTGTCTTGAATGAGGACTACTATTTTCGCCGCGCCTTTGGCACGGCAAGTTCAAAAAATGAAAGACCACCATTATCCCCCCCTTAGAGGGCATCCAAAAAATAAAAGCCCCGGGGCTTCTATTAGAGGAAATACGGTAGCTGAAAAAATTTACCAGCACAACAACGGCAAACACTTTAGTGGCTGATTGACTGAAAACGCCGAATAATCGGACCATACTTTCTCCGAAACCCAGGGCTACTAAGCTCGTGGCTAAACAAATAAACGATTTTAAAATGCACAATTCAAACAATGATTCGATACAACTTTTTTTTGAATTTGCACTTTTTAAAATTTTGCTTTTTTGCATGTTTCTTTAATGGATGATATTTAATTTTAGCCACAGATTTGTATTGTCTAGAGACAGAAACGGGGCGGGGCCCCGAACGGAGTCCGCCCCCACCGCGCCGATTTTTGGAAAAAAAAAACCCGCCCCCAAGCCCTGTCCGAAGAATTCAAAAACCCCGAAACCCCGCCCCAAAATACGGCGAACCTCGACCCGTGGGCCACGGGCCGTGGCATAATGTTCTAACACGTGTAATATCAAATTTCTATTGGGTTTTCATTTTTGCCATTCTCATACTTTTGTCAAAGTCGCTACTAAATTCGCCCTCTATTTTTTACTCCTGTTTAATTTGCAGCTTTCAGTATTGTTTACTCTATGAAATAATTTTCAGATGATTGCTATTTGGAAAATCGGAATTTTTTGTTACGAAACTGTCGTCAGCGGAAGCGGAATGTGACGTGTGCAAGAAGACGATCAAGATGTCGGATAATAGTATAAAAGTTCTGTTTACGCATGCGAACACAAACGAAGAATTCGCCAACAAGCGGAAAATTATCGAACAGGCGCAGGAGTCCCAGAAAAACACGATGGATCGATTTGTCAAGATTTTACCGAGGGGTACGATTTCTCTCTATTTTCTTTCAAGGCTTATGTGTTTATTTTAGGAGAAGTTTCATCTTTGGACAAAAGGGTTGTGCATCTGATAGTCTGTGCGTGTTTTCCGTTTGCAATCGTCGAGCATCCAACTTTTAAACCGCTTCTTGCCTTGTCAGATCGAGAGGTTCTCAAGGGTATGAAACTTCAGAATCATGTTCCATTACTAAAATCAAAGAACTGCACTAAATGTTTGTGAAAAGTATCTTTTTTTTACAAAACCCCGAAATTTAACACTCGCTCCCCCCCGGGCCCCGAAATTCTGGAGCTGAAAAACATCACTCCGAAACCCCGACGACAGGCATTTTTCTGTCTCTAGTATTGGCCATAGACTTTTGAAAATTGGCCACAGATCTTTGTATCTCTACTGCTTCCCTTATCCTTTCATTTTCTATCTTTTAGGTATTTTGTATGAATTTTTGTGAATGTGTAAAACAAAATCGAACAAATAACTCGGTGCAAAAAAATCAAAATCCAATGAAAGAGAGCCTTATCAATGCTTTGCGGCCAATTTTTAAAGATCTGTGGCCAAAATTAAATATTCATGGGTCAATTTTTACAATTCTGTGGCCAAAATTAAATATTATCATTTTTTAATTATTTTTAACTTAGGCGCAGGGTGTAGTTCGCAAAAGCGCCTAATTAAGAATTGAGCGCCTAGTTTGGCGCACATGTGCCTAAACGCGTTCAAGCCGCGTCAAAACGAATTTGGTGCAGCTAGTGTCGTTTAATCGAGGTTTCATTGCAAACTTTTTAGGATACAAATTTAAAAAAACCAACCAGTAGCCTGTCCAAAAGTGTAAATAATGCCGATAGCACCACCGATTCTCTTGCCCAAAACATGAGAGATCAGAAAGTATATACCACCACTCTGGATTTTGCACTGAAAATCATAGTGAAAATCACATTTGAGCCAACATTTTGCGGTCCAAATTGCTTACTCTTTCGCCTGATTAAAGCAAAATTTGTGTTTATATTTTTGTTTGGACAATTTCCACTTACAAATTCCGATGGCAGAGAGCACAGTAATCATAGAAAAAAAAGTACATAGCGAAACTATCACGATTGCCTAAAATAAAAAATATAAAATAAATAAAAATATACTGATTTACAGCTTCATATTTTAAAAAACTTGATGCCGGATTTCTTTAAAAATTGTTTAGCTTACCGTATTTTCTCTAATTCTCCCCTCTCAGTTTTGAGAGTCCGTATCTCGGAACAAAGTAAATATTTTGCAAATCTCTTTATGGCGTTTTCTTAACTTCCACGAGCTCTGCCCGTTCCGCTTTTTAGATTTCGGATTTCCCCCAAAAACCTCGAGATCGACCTGAACCTTTTCCGATGTTTGGATAGTTGATAAATCCCGCTTCTGAAGGCGGAATTAAAGGGTATCCTGTTGACAGCTCCACATTTAAAATTCATTTTTGTGTGTTTTACAGGACGGCGCAAATTTTTTGCGGATTTTAACATGGCTGTAGGGGTTCGCCCATTTCCCGCCCGACCCATTTCCCGCCCTAGGACATTTCGCGCCCGACCCATTTCGCGCCTGGCCCATTTTGCGCCCGCCCATTTCGCGCCCTAGGACATTTCGCGCCCGACCCATTTCGCGCCTGGCCCATTTTGCGCCCGCCCATTTCGCGCCCTAGGACATTTCGCGCCCGCCCCAAATAACGCCTGCTGAAGAGAGCTGTGGCTTAAAAGGCTTGCATATAAAGCTTTTTCTTATTGCTTTAGGAATACTTTTGATATTATATTTTTTTAGCAGAAATTGTTACAAATGGAAGCTCTACTAGTCAAGCCTTATGCCGCATTTTTAAACAGAGGGAAAAAGAACTTCACCTACGAGGGAAGAATGTACATAACGCATCATGATCTGAAAGGTGCCAACAAAGGAAAAGTTTCAGCAGAGTGTGATCAAAAAGAAATTGGATGCAAAGGGAGAGCATGGTTTAGTTCAGTAACCCCATAACTTTTACCCTCCCTAATCCTTATCAATGTGGAGTGACTGGTCAACCCTTGGCCGGGTATAACAATCTGTACAAACCATTAAATGCTAAATTTGACATTTTTTTAATTTTTAACACTAAAAGGTAGTTTGGGAAACTATCCAGACCATGCAAGTTTAGTTGCCACGCAAAATAGGGGTTACGCCAGTGTATATACTTGAGACATGAATCACTAGAAAGTGATTCTGCATACATAAATACAAATGATATCCGAGACTCGATATCCGAGATAACAAAACTATGTTAAAATTTTATATTTTAGGGGTATCCACGCACCCTTTTTTAGCCTAAATTAATCCGAAAAAGAAAAATAAATAAACACAAAATGTCGTTGGAACCAGGCGGATCCGAACTTTTGATTTGTGGGCGCGAAATGGGCGGGCGCGAAATGTCCTAGGGCGGGAAATGGGTCGGGCGCGAAATGTCCTATACCCTGGCTGTAGCTTTTTTATTTTTTCACATTTCGACGAGATCTTTTTGTTTCGATTTCCCAATAAGGGACATTTTGTTTGACACCACGTGTGCATGAAAAAGCTTTTATTTTGAAGATGAAAAATATTGTTTTTAGCAAATAGTGTTTTTTTGTTCATCAGAAAGCTATGCTGGGTGTGGTATGCAAGATATTAAAATCAGTGCTAAGTAAGTCTGCAATATTGCCGTAGCTTTATTTCTTGAGGTCTTGCTTGTAATAGTGCTCCTGAAACAGAAAAACTCCAAAGGGACCATAAAAAGCGCAGTGCATCTCTCTGCTAAAGCTGCCATCGAAAAATTCATCGTATTATCGCTTGATATTAGCTGCATCTGGCTCGTTATTACAAGCAAGACCTTAAAAAATAAAGCTACGGCAATATTGCAGCCTAACTTAAAATGAAAACTTTTGCATGCACACGTGGTGTCAAACAAAACATCCCACATTGGGAAATGGAACAAAAAAAATATTTTGTCGAAACCTAAAAAAATAAAAAAGTTACAGATATTTTGAAAATCCGCAAAAAATTTGCGCCACCCTGTATAATCACTGCAGCTTTTTACTTTTTTTTCCCGCATCCCGATTACGCTTGTCTAATTTTGTAAATTTTTAAGAATGGACATGTGGTGATATCGAGCATCTACCATAAAGACGTCAACAGCAAGTCGGCAATAATTCTATGCACTACTTCAATACGAAGACAGGCGCTCATACACAGAATGTTCAATAGCAAAAGTTTAAAATCTGGCGCGAGGAAAAATGAGGTACATCCAGAATTTTTTCTACGTATAGTTTTTGATAGGACTTTCTGTAATCAATTTTTGACCCACTTCCCATTTATAAATCTCTTTGTTCTCGACGTTTTTAAGGGTAAACTGGGGCTTAGAGTTCAGAAAACTCATCAGAACTAACATGTGATGCTAAAAATTGTGAGTTTTACCTCAAAACTTTGCAAAACAAGGCATGCTCACGGGGGTCATCGAAGCTAGGACAATACAAATTCATAAAAGCGCGCTTTATTTCAATCACAGCTTCAAGCCTCAGTGGGAGCAAACATTATTATTTTTTAGCAGATAGTCCAGGTAATAATACGCAAGACGCGGCACACGGCTGGTGTTACCAAGGTAGGCGTACTCCAGTGGTAGTACCCAGGTAGTGGTACCCAGATGAAGGTACCCAGGAAGTGGTACCCAGATGTAGGGTGCCCTGATAGAGGTACTTAGGTAATGGTACCCGATTGAAGGCACCTAGGTGATGGTATCCAGGTAGAGGTGCCCAGCTGGAGGTATCCAGGTGGTGGTACCCAGATGGAGGTACCTTCGTGGTGGTACCCAAATAAAAGTTTTACTTCATATAAGCACTCAGGTAGTGGTCAGGGTGGTATCTCCCAGCCGAGTGGTATCCCAGCCCTGAATTCAGAAAACTAAGTAAAAACTCAGGCGGCTGAGGCTGTTGGCTGAGTTAAAATTTTGGGCCCGGTGGCTGAGGCTGAGGAAAATTTTCAGACCTCAGCCAGCTGAGGCTGATGGCCGAGGTAATTATCGAGTATACCACGCTGGTAGTGGTACCCCGGTACTACCAGGTAGCAGTATATTTTATTAAGTAGTATATTTTATTTTAATTAAGTAGTATATTGGGTATAGTAATACATTTAGTATATTACTATACCCAGATAAATGTACCCAGGTGGTGTACTAAGATGAGTGTATCCAAATGGTGATATCCAAACAGAGGTACCCATGTAAAAAAACCCAGGTGGTGGTACCTAGATGAAGGTACCCAGGCAGTGCTACCGAGGTATTGTTATCCAGACAGAGGTACGCACATGATGGTTCTTGGATGGAAATGCGCTTAGGTGATGAATCCATATTGGTGTAAGGTATCCAAATAGAGGTACCTAGGTAATCAGGTGGTGGTACCGAGATGAAGGTACCCAGGTAGTGCTACCGAGGTATTGTTATCCAAACGGAGGTACCCAGTTGGTAGTTTCTTTATTGTTTCAAATTATGTTTTAGGCGCCAGATGGCTCCTGTTCGTCTAGTTTCTTAGATATGTGTTTGATTTTGTGTAGCCCAAAAAGTTGTGCTTTTTAAATTGAGCAATGGTGAAACGCCCCTACTCAAATCTCTTCGGTCTATTGTTGATTTTTGAATAAAAATTGAATGAGATCATCATTTGGCCATATATTAGTTTGTCCCGAAAATTCGCAGAATTTCGCCTTAGACGCCATATTGTGTTTGTCGTATTTTTTAAATTTGTTGCTGACTTTGTTTTGGCGTTTTTTGTTTCTTCTAAACTGGATATTTCCATTACAAAAAATCCAGCCGATTTAGAAGAAAAAATCTAAAACAAAGTCAACAACGAATTTTACAAATCCGACAAAACACAATACCGTAAATGTTCTAATACCCCCTCTCCAATGGAGCCCCCCTTCCTAATAAAGCCCCCCCCCTAAAATTGGATTAGGACAAAAAACAGATATGTTAGCTGTGTTAGATATGTTAGTACCAAAATACTCCTTCCTAGTATGAAATGCAAACTTTTCGTTTTTTAACTTTTATCTTTTCCTATCTAATTTGTGCGTAAAATATAGTCCTGAATTTCACAGGGGAGGGACCCTGAGTGTGATCTGGGAAAATTTCGATGAATTTTTCTATGCGCGTATTCTTGTCGAGCGTGCCTAATCTGGCTCACCAGCTCTGAAAGCAAACAAAAATTTTATAAATGATCTATGGCTCATGGATCAGTTACGAAAAACTATGATATGGGTATCGAGATGCTTTAGAACTTTGGGTGATCGCTACAAGTTTATGTGTCAGCCAGAAAACGTATCACTTTAAATAAAGTTTTTCTATGCAAATCGAATTTGGTACTAGAAACAGTATCTTGGTACTAGAAAGGAGTGATCGGGTCTAGAACAGAGCATTTTGGTAGTAGAAAAAGCACCACCCAGCAATATTAGAACATTTACGGTATATGACAAAATTCCAAACTTTTGAGACAACCTAATAAAATACACAATTTAGAAGACCATACTTGTTGATGATAATGAGAATTTGGCAAATTCAAATGCGCCCGGGACACTTCTTTTTCGTCCAGAAATTTACTCTTTTGAGTTATATCAAACGACTCAAAAGAGTACAGTTAAAGAAGAAAGGGAAGTGTCCCGCTCGCATTTGAATTTGCCATATTCTGATTGTCATCAACAAGTATGGTCCTTTTAGATTTGATCAATTGAATATTAATTCTAACGCAGTAATAATGTCCAACCTCAAAAACTCCTGAAGTACCCACCACCCATCCTAGTCTCAAGAATATAACAATGCCAAAAATGTTGACGATAACTGTTGGAAAAACTCCATTCCTTAGAAAAATAAAATTAACTACACAATTTAATTTAGATAATCTTACAAATTACCATGCATTTACCAAAGTAGGCTGCTGCAAAAGAAAATTTCTAAAAAACCAAATTTTTTTCCAAAAAATTGTGACTAAAAAACCAACTTTTGCCACCATGGAACTTCTTGTTGTGCTCCGGAATTCAGTTGCTGAGAAAACAGGGAATCATCTGGATCATTTTGGTCGATCACTAGAGGATTGGTAGCCATTTTAAGGAATAGAAAATGGGAAAATTTGACTAACTTAATAAATTAATTTTATTTAATTTTTATTAATTAATAATTTCACTTGTTTAGATAGCGTTAAATTAGTTGTTCTTTGAATAGAAAGAGAATGTTTGAGCGTATCTTTTTGTGCCCTACACACAAGATACCGTATTTTCTCTAATAGAAGCCCCGAGGCTTATATTTTTCACACAGCCTCAAGGGGGGGGGCTTCTATTAGATAGGGGGCTTCTATTGGAGAGGGGGCTTCTATTAGAGGAAATACGGTAGGCATATATCTTTCAAAATATTTCATGGCGTATTTGGCCGAGCGGTCTAAGGCGCTGCGTTCAGGTCGCAGTCCAGTTCTCTGGGTACGCATATCTGCAGTACGCATATCTTTTTTTCTGCTAATGCTGCTTTCACCACAGCTTTTCAAATTGTCCAAAAAGGTTTAGACGTGGTTGCATGACGCAGTGGTAAAGCTTTCCTTAACATCATTTTACGTCCAAAAAGGCTTTTTTCTTTTCAGATCAAGAGTTCAACTTTACCCCTGTACACTGTCGATTTTCCGATATAACATTAGTGATCTGGGAACAAGCTGATTTTCCAAATTTTATAATGTTTTCCGGCAATTCAAATGGCGTGCTGTTAATAGAATTCCCAAAAGATTAAAACAAAAAGAGATAAATAAAGAAAAGAGTCAATTTATTTGTCTCCAGCAGCAAATAAAAATGTGTGTGCTTGAGGCAAAATTTTCAAAGGCATTTGTGTAGAGCTTGAGCCTTAGACTCTAGAAGACAGAGTCTGTTGTGCCAAGCTGGCTAGTAGTGCTTGTAATGTGAGTGCTGGCCAGGTTAGACAACAAACACAACAGCCATCCCAGCACATCCCCTATTTCCATGCCCAAATCGATAATAAAAATACCAGCCCGTAGAGTGTGCCACAAATAAATTAGATAAAAAAGAACCTTAAAAAATAAGTATATGGTTCGTGGCTCTAGGTGTGTACAAAAATTTTCGCTAAAAATAGCTGTAAGAAAACTTTATATAGTTGCAGAATATATAGGGCGTTTAAAAAGGTTTATTTTTATATGTCAGATTTGGTCCTTGATTGATAAATTTCTGATATATATCGATCAATTACCTTTCAGTAAATATCAAACTGAAGGTAAGCAGTTTTTCAAGCTTAAAGGGGCATGCTCACCTGTTTCCGCCAATCAAAAATTTTTCCTAATCCTTACACTTCAACTTGGTTTATAAAAAAAAACTATACCTAACATTAAATAATAGGCCTTGTTTTGTTAGAAATTTAGCTGCAAAATGCGTACAGAAGTTCAATGATTAGGAAAAATTTTTGAATTGGCGGGGACAAATTTTGAACAGGTGAGCATGCCTCTTTAAGCCTCTCAGCCAATAAGTAGGATTGGCCTAACAAAAAAGTGCAATTCTAGCGATTTTAGTTAGTTACCGTATTTCCTCTAATTAGCGCCCCCTGATTCAAAATCGTGTTTTTGGCATTGTGTTTTTATCCCACTTTTTGATCACTTCTCTCAGGCAAGTCACCACCCATTTTGTAGCTAGAAAGATGAGCTACTAAATGGTTGGTAACTTGCCTGAGAGAATTGATCAAAAAGTTTGCAAAAAACACAATGCCGAAAACACGATTTTGAATCAGGGGGGGGGCGATAATTAAAAGAAATACGGTATATCTGAAATTGATTGGAATTTGTTCAACATGTTTGTTCACCATCAACAAGAATCTCTGCTTCAGTGTGATCGAGGACTCAAGTCTCCAGGACAACACGTTAGTTACGTTCAGCTTAAAGTTTTTTCTATCTGACTCCTTCGCCTTCATCTTCAGTTCAAAAATTTTTTCGTGTGAAGCCATCACCTTCGACTTCAGCTTAAAGTTTTTTCTATCTGACTCCTTCGCCTTCAGTTCAAAAATTTTTTCGTGTGAAGCCATCACCTTCGACTTCAGCTTAAAGTTTTTTCTATCTGACTCCTTCGCCTTCATCTGCAGTTCAAAAATTTTTTCGTGTGAAGCCATCACCTTCGACTTCAGCTTAAAGTTTTTCTATCTGACTCCTTCGCCTTCATCTTCAGTTCAAAATTTTTCGTGTGAAGCCATCACCTTCGACTTCAGCTTAAAGTTTTTTTCTATCTGACTCCTTCGCCTTCATCTTCAGTTCAAAAATTTTTTCGTGTGAAGCCATCACCTTCGACTTCAGCTTAAAGTTTTTCTATCTGACTCCTTCGCCTTCAGTTCAAAAATTTTTCGTGTGAAGCCATCACCTTCGACTTCAGCTTAAAGTTTTTCTATCTGACTCCTTCGCCTTCAGTTCAAAAATTTTTTCGTGTGAAGCCATCACCTTCGACTTCAGCTTAAAGTTTTTTCTATCTGACTCCTTCGCCTTCATCTTCAGTTCAAAAATTTTTTCGTGTGAAGCCATCACCTTCGACTTCAGCTTAAAGTTTTTTTCTATCTGACTCCTTCGCCTTCATCTTCAGTTCAAAAATTTTTTCGTGTGAAGCCATCACCTTCGACTTCAGCTTAAAGTTTTTTCTATCTGACTCCTTCGCCTTCAGTTCAAAAATTTTTCGTGTGAAGCCATCACCTTCGACTTCAGCTTAAAGTTTTTCTATCTGACTCCTTCGCCTTCAGTTCAAAAATTTTTTCGTGTGAAGCCATCACCTTCGACTTCAGCTTAAAGTTTTCTATCTGACTCCTTCGCCTTCATCTGCAGTTCAAAAATTTTTTCGTGTGAAGCCATCACCTTCGACTTCAGCTTAAAGTTTTTTCTATCTGACTCCTTCGCCTTCATCTGCAGTTCAAAAATTTTTTCGTGTGAAGCCATCACCTTCGATTTTAGTTAGAAATTTTTTCTATCTGACTCCTTCGCCTTCATTTTCAGTTCAACAAATTTTTCGTGGGAAGCCTTCACCTTCGCTCCTTCACACGAAAAATCTTTTTGACCATCTTCTGAAGGACCTTCGCCTTCAATAAGTCCTTCGATAAATCATCAAGGTCATCAAGGGTTCAATCTCATCAAAGTTCTTTATTCAACGGGTCAAACAAACAATAAATGTGGGACAACAATAAATGAAATGCAAGTTCAAATATCAATAAGATCGCGGTTTTACGTCATCATCACCTTCCGGCGGGCATGCTTAGCGCTTGTATTGACCTTCGGTCCCTTGGTGTTGTGCCCGAGAATTGAGAATGCACCCTCAACAGCACCAGATGTTGCAGTGACAGCAAGGAGAGAGATCGCCAGCCTAGCCGATTTGGGAAACTGGAAGGAGATTGTATATGAAAGATAGGCTAAAATAATAAACATTTGAGACCCACCCTCACGGACTCTCAAGAATGTGAGAAAAACTGAGACTTACCATTCGCTTCAACACCTCTCGAATGTTCTTCTCGGATGAGATGTACTTGTATGTTCGTGGATCTAACACAGCAGCCGAAAGAAAGATTGGGTTAGGGTTGTTCCAGCCGAGAATGAGCACATGCTGGAAGCGGGTTCGGATTGACGACTTGAGGCCGGCACAAACATCGGGAAGGACCGTCAAAGCCTAAATAGAATTTATTTATTGGGGAGAAAAGATGGCATTGTCATGTATAAAGTCTTACCTGAATCTTGGAAAGAAGTTCATTTAGACCCGGCAGCACCAGATAAATTGTTGTATATTGTATCTTCTTCTTGTATCCTATTCTGTTGGTTGAATTGTTTTGAAGGGGCGCTTCCTTTTCCTGTTGCTGTTGGGAGCTGCGTCTTGTCTCATTAGTTCCTCTCTCCTCTCCTCCTCTTGGTTGTCGCAGCCCAATAGTTCTGTACTTGGGTTAGTCTCGTCCATACTAAAGTTTGCGAAATGAGATGAGGGATGAGATGGATGTAGGGGATTTATAAGGTAGGTAGTAGAGACGAACGATAAACGGAAAAATGCGGGATTTTCAATTAGAATTTCTGGTGGACTTATTGAAGGACCTTCACTTTCAGTTCAAATTTTTTTTTGTGTGAAGCCTTCACCTTCGACTTCACTTCAAATTTTTCGCCGTCTGACTCCTTCACCTTCAGATCGAAAATTTTTTAGTGTGAAGCCTTCTCCTTCGCTCCTTCAGATAAAAAAAAAATTTTTGGCTATCTTCTGAAGGACCTTCGCCTTCAATGAAGGGTTAACAACCCTGCTCATAGCTCTCTATAAAAAAATCTGTCTTCAGATTCCCAGTCGAAAGAAACTGTCGGATGAGATTATTTCCAGGATGGCAGACAAGATGGGTCAGAATTTATCGAACCAGATGAGTGGCAATATCGTAGCTTTGACGTCAGATGGATGGCAAAAGCCTTCAAGTACGCCGGCTCTTCAAAGGTAATTCTATTTTCGACTTCACTGCCTCAAGTAGCTTAGCATATTTTTTAGCGTCACTGTGCACTGAAAGTTCAAGCGTTACGACCATGTTCCAGCAGTCAAACTTTTCAAGAGTCCGGAATACACACCGGTGAACATCAGAGCACTCGTCGAAGAAGCGTTGAATGAGCGTGGTATCACAGTAGACAGCGTGATTGACCTAGTAAAAATAGTAAAAAGTAAAAATTCTTCCAACAGCTTCAATTCAGGAATCAAAGCTTTTTGGAAAGTGGTCCACTTCACAGTTTTTAGAGATTGCGACTTTATAGAAGTAGTTAACTTTTTTGACAAAAAAAATATAATAGCACAGACCAGATCAACGTCACAAAAATACTACTGGTACATCACAAATGTGAGTAATTTTTATTAGATAATTCATTGCACTTGTCTTGCAAAGTTTTGTCTTTTTGCTAGTTTTTAAAAACACAAGATGAGTATTACTAAAAATCACTATTGTTCTAGTTTTTAACCTTTTTCGAATAATATTATCTGCCAAAAAATTATATCAACGTCCTCCATCTACCTCTAATGTTGGTAATTTGCATTCTTTTTAAAAATTCTGTTTCAATCAGTAATCAAAAAAATCAAGTTTTGAATCTCGATATCTAAAGGCACGTTCAAAAAGAACCCGTATGCGGGTACGGATGCGGAATTACGTTCGCAATGGCACTTGAAAGTGCCGAAAAAATGTTAAACCGTTTGATTAAATTTTTATACAAACCCTGCAAGTGGTGTGCTTCAAGTCGTTTGCTTCAGAAGGTTTATATCGTAGTATAGAAAAAGCCAATGAATTTTTTTTGCATTTCCGTATACAGTGAACCCTCGATTTACCGGCCCCTCTATTTAATGGCCCCTGGGTTTAATTTGGTTGGATTTGACTTAATCATAAGGAGTTATACCCACGATTTAACACGGGAATTTTCGGTCCCTATAAGGGTTTTAGAACCTGCTGAGCGCGAATATCACAAAATGCACAAAGCCCAATTTTGGTGGCGACTCATCAAGGTTTTCAGGACAAATTGAATTGAAATTTTTAGAACCATTTGGTTAATTTACGCTAAATTGAGAGGCAATTATGAGGGTGGGACCTGTCAAAAGTTACGTTAAATCGAGTTTTACGTTGAATCGGGTTAGGTTAAATCGAGTGTAATTTTTGCAATAACTATAAGCTGACCAATCACGTGCATCTCAAGGTTACGTTAAATCGAATTACGTTAAATCGAAAGTCGACTGTAACATAAACTTTATTTCAAAAACAAATAATGGCAGGAAATAATATCGAAACTCGGCTACAGTGCTTTCTTGAATCGACCCTTCTGGGTCAGTTGAAATCGTTGTAAATCTCGCTAGCCAAGCTGTCTTCCCAACTGGTATCAACTGCTCGAAAGTCGCCTAGAATAGTCACCTCATTCTATACATCCCGTATTTTTAGGTTTAGCTTACGCTTGCACATCAGCAAATAGTGTGGGTCTCCAACTTTGCTCACCTCATTCAACAAAGCGGCGATTTCCAATGCAATAGGATGTACCTATTTTTTTGTCTTTCTTCAGCTTATCCAAGAGTCGCTCAACCTGCATATCAGAACTGCTCTTCTTGGCAGATGGCTCCCACATTGATTAAGAAGATGAAGTGGCTAAACGCTTCGCTGATCTAACAGTTCGATAGGACACTTCGAAAGGCGACTTGCTTCCGATGTTGCTTATTTGAGTCCTGGATTATATGCGATTGTTAAAATTAAAAGAGACACTGTTTCAGTCCTTCAAGGCAAAAGTAAAATTTTTGGTAAAAAAACAGGTTTTCTACACGTTAAAGGTTCTAAAACGCCGAAAAAACATCATTTTAGGGTGTTTTCGGAGGACTCCGAATAACCCAGTCCGGCCCAGTTTGAAAACGTTTCCGTGAACAAAGGAAACAGTGGATGGATAGGCTCGTGCTTATTTAGTTGTATGTTGAGTCAGTGAAATGGAATTCTTAGAAGCAAAAAAGCAGCCAAAATACAACTGAAAGCAATTTGTGCTAATTTCTGCCCTAGTCACTGTATTTTATATTCAAAAATTGTCCATTTTCGATTTGTTGTAGAGACTAGTTTGAGAAAAAAAAAAGAGAAAGGGATTTTTAATAGGAAAAAAGAAGCACTAAAGTTACATAATTTAGTTTTACTGGAAATTTTTAAGCTGAATGTGTTTGGTTGATCCTCGCTGCTGGACAGAGCTTGTTCAAAATTTGGAATTTCTTGTCAAAAAACTTGTTTTTAAAAAAAATCCGGCTTTAGCATACAACCTGTGTAAATAATCAAAAAGGCTATTTTGACCAAAAAATATGCAAGTCTAAAACCAATGATTAATGGCATTTAATATTATAAGCTTTGTCTGCATAAAGGTTATAACCAAAAAAATTTGATTTATATCAAAAGATCGGATAAAATTTTTGCCTTTAGCCGGCGTTTCTTTGGACTGAGTCCCTCTTTTATTTCTGTCTTTTGCAATATCTAAATCAGAGCAAGGGCCATCTTGTGCTGATTATTACACAGACACACATTGGTCTAGCCAAAGATCCATAAATCTTTTTGTGTCAATTTCCATCTTATTCTTTGAAGAAGCTAAGCTGGAATATTGATTTTTGGTTTACTCTTTTTTGTGGTCACTATTTTTGCAACTGCTATAAAATTAAGTTTTTGTAATATTATACAGTCGACGCTCTCTATAAGATACACCCTAAAGCCGCCTCGGTTCCATTTTTTAACCTGATTTGAAATGTTTTGCCAAATGTGATTCGCCAGTCTAACGGAAATATCGCAGATTCGATTTTACCGATCGTTTTTGCAATATACAATAATTTTGCCAGATCATGACGCTCTCTATAAGATACACCTTTTTAAGATTTAAATACCTTTTTAAGATTTAGGTGTATCTTATAGAGAGCGTCGCGGGTCTTACAGGCACAACTATTGTGGATTGCAAAAACGATCGGTAAAATCGAAATCCTTGCGATATTTCTGACTAGACTGACGAATCACATTTGGCAAAACATTTCAAAAATAAGGTTAAAAAAGTGTCGGACCCGAGGCGGGAACGAGCTTTAGGGGTGTATCTTATGGAGAGCAGTGTTGGAAATTTGAATCATTGCTCAATGATTCAAATTAAAAATTACCGTATTTCCTCTAATAAGTCGATGTGTCGGCTTATTTTTTGAACCTCCGAAAATCAGAAAATTTCGATCTCGAGATTATATCCAAAATCTGAAAAGTGAATTGGTAGAGCTCATGGGAACTAAGAAAACGTGAAAAACAGACATGCAAAATATTTACTTTAGGCTGAGATATAGCTCCTCAAAGTTAGGGGTGTCGGCTTATTAGAGCATGTCGGCTTATTAAAGGAAATACGGTAATTTGAATCATGATTCATTTGAATCACAGATGACTGTGAAACACTTTGGTTTCGGAAAAATCGAAAAAAAATTTTCGGTTTTCCTTGGCCCCCCAAGGTGATGAAACTCTTTTTCTTCTGGCATCTTAATTCTCTACCATTACTTTCTAGGAGGACTAGACATATCATAGTTGGAACGCTTTTTTGCCTCTAATTTTAATCTTTTGGTCAACCTAGCTTTTTTCTAGCATATGGTATACTAAAAAGGTGCCATTTTCGAATAAATTTGTTAAGAGATTCATATTTAAATTTTAAATCTATCGTATGGGTTTATTCTTATCCCTTTACGTTTTTTACAAGAAAAGCCGGAAGAAATGTAATCAAGTAATCGACTTCAATGATTTTCACAGAAATATTAGCACTCGTTCAAAAAAAAGTCACCAAATTATTATGTTGTTATTTTTGTAAACTTCTATTTAAGAAAAATGCTTTTGTTTAATCGCGTAAGCCCTTGACAAATTTTTCAGAAGATATTCATGTTTTGAAGTTATCATACAGACAATTAACCCAATTTTTTAGACTACTACAAAAAGTTTCTACAACTTGCATGAAATCTAAAAAACTCTTCTTTTATCTAAATGAACTTTTTTCCTTTATTTTTCTTCAAGCATTTGTTGATATTTCTCTTCTGTACTATTGAGTTCATCTCCCAACCAAATGTGCGTGCATACGAATGCAGTCAAAGGCTTTACGAAGCCAAAGGAGACCCAGCAGCTGGTTCTAACGGCTTCACAATCGAAATTTCATCCCCGTCCAATGAAACTTCTTCTAGCAATCCAAGGCAAAATGCCACCTTGCAACAACCCTCAGGATATGTTCCTGGAAAAAACTACCGTGTGACCATCAGAGGTACGATATTTTATACGTAAATTAAAACGTAAAATTATTGTGCAAGGTAGTAAAATACTAGTTTTCTGTCATTTTTAGGCTGGCGAACCCAATTTTTTGTGCAAACTTTTAGGGGCTTTGGAA
The DNA here is from genome assembly GCA_029231635.1 of Ditylenchus weischeri. Classification (NCBI taxonomy): domain Eukaryota; kingdom Metazoa; phylum Nematoda; class Chromadorea; order Rhabditida; family Anguinidae; genus Ditylenchus; species Ditylenchus weischeri. The sequence continues at coordinate 694,045 of JAMRYI010000010.1, forward strand.
TTACCGGTGTTGTGGTTTTTTTACTTTTAAAAAGCTTTTTATGGTTTTCATTTGGTTTCAGCTACGCTTGAGTCTAATTCAAACAAGGCAGCTGGTCAATTTGATGTGAAGAGAGTAGGTTTCGGTTTAAATTTGTAAGTCTGCTACAAAATGCTCATTTCAGAACCGAAAAGAGCGAGGAGAGGCCAGAGTAGCTCCTAATTGTCGAGCAGCTGGAGTTAGTCACGTAAGTTTTTTAAAAATTAACTATCAGCGCGAGAACACTCGAGCTACCAGCGGGTGCCCGAACCAGGATGGGTCCCGAATCACGTGGAAATACCCGAGCTACCAGTGTTTAGGCGAACCACATGTAAACACCTGAACTACCAGCGGGTACCCAAACCTCGTGGATACACCCGAAGCATCAGCGGGTACCGAACCACGTAGATACACCCCAACAACCAGAATGGACCCGAACCACGTACATGTAGAAGCTGGGACAATGCGGCATCTGCATAGGCGCTTTCTGGTTCGTTATACTAAAGTATCAAAAGATCAAAGTCAGTAGCCAGCTAATTTTTACTCATATTCATCCAAATTTTTTGCCCATTCGCACTAGTCATAAGGTCCACTACAACTTGTAAAAAACCGTTTCTCGCTCACTAGTCAAAATCATGCCTGTCTGAAAAAACAACTCGAAAGGTTCCCTTGTTAGCCAAACGATTCTGGGGCCGTAGTAACAATACTTCTGTGGCTGACAGTGAAATGTCTCGGAGCAGCTTACATTTTGAAAATCGGTTTTTTGCAAACAAAATAAGAGATGTTGTATTTTTAGATTTTTAATAATCGTCTAAATCGCCTTATTGGAAATAAGAGCTACCATCAAATAAAAAAAAATTCCGTAGCTGCGGATATTTATCGGAACTGTGCGGCTTAAAAAAGAATTTTCCATACAGGTTGAAGCCAATGAAAATTCTGTTAGACTAGGTTTGTAGCTTAGATTCTAAGGAGCGTTTTGGTAGTTCAAAAACATTTTTTGGCTATAAAAACTTAGCATATAATTGGCTTCAACCTGTATGAAAAATTCCATTTTTAACCGCTAAGGTTTGAAAAATATCCGCAGCTGCTGATATTTTTTGCATTTGTTGGTAGTTCTGCTTTTTGATAAGGCGATCCCGACGATTATAACAAAATCTTAAGATCCGCGGATACGGATAATCGGTAGTAATAATAAAAATATCCGTGGATATCTGCGGATACGGATAAATATCCGCGGATAAAATCCATAGTAATAATCGAAAATCCGCGGATAAATATCTATTCTCAGCCTGGTCGGGGGTAGGATGAATCCGCGGATAAATTTTTTTCTAATGTTTTCTAAAATTGATTACTATCCGAAAATTCGTGAATACACCTGAAAAGGCGTAATATGCTAGAAAAAACGTGTTTTGTTTTACTAGCATTTTTAGTCTTGTTTTAGCTGCATTAGACTTTTTCTATAAAAAAGTGTAAAAAATTATTATTTTGCCCTTTTATCACAAAAAATTTTGAAGGAACTTTTTAAACATGATTTTGACTCTAATCGGCATGAAGAGAACCTAATTTCTCAATAGAGGCGATTTTCCATCAATTTACACAGATAAAAAGTTATTTAAGCAAATTATTACTACGGATAAAAATCCGCGGATTTTATCCCTTGATTATTAATACGGGGGCAGGTGGTAGAGCACAAAAGAGCAATAAAAAGAGTGCTATACTGAGATCACGACTGTATCATGTCCAAATACTACCATGTTCACACCATGTGGAATTGCGCAGATTAACAAATTAAAGTTGTTAGATATTTCTTGCAGTAAAGGAGGGTGCACTGGAGCTGAGGGTACATAGCAGATAGCAAGAGATATTTAAAGGGCATTAATGAAGCTTTTACTTGAAAAAAAAAGCTCAAAGAAATCAGCAATTTATTACACTCTAATCATTGCTGCAATAACTTTTCTAATTGCAAAACTTCTAGTAAAAAGCGAAGATTACCCGTAATTTTTTGTGCTCTACCACCTGATTGCTAATTTTGATCTTTTGATACTATAATATAACTAATTTAAAAAGAGTAATAAATAGGAAAAAAAACAAATAAAAAATAGTATAAAAAAGTATGCATGCTCGTATTGGTTTAGAACCATTCGGACTATAAAATGTACCACCCCATTAAAACTAAAAAATACCCCAAAATACATTACATTCGCTGAGCAGCAACGAGTTTAAATTTTACTGCAGAGCAATCTTCGACCCAAAACAGAGGTGCATTTGCTGTGGCGTGCTCCGGAGACCAGTACAGAATGTGTCGTGTTTAGGCAAATAGCAACATATTTTTTGTTTTTCGCATAAATAAACTAAAATTTCAGAGCCACCGTGATCCAATCACGCTACATTTGGTACGAATTTTTTTCGATTTTTGAAAACTAATCGAGTTTTGGCTGTCTGTAGGTACATGAATGAAAACGAGTTGACCAAAAAGTTTTGTGTAATCGGTAAAAACTTTCACTAGAAAAAAGTCTGAAGTTGATAATAAATGGTTTTTTGTTTGAGATGGCTACCAAAAAGTGTTGCCGAAAGATGATCCGAATGCTGAGGTACTATTTGATCGTAAATAAATATATTGTTCAAAATTTACTTTACTTGCAGTGCTGCGCTTGCGATGAAGCTAACTACGATGTCGAATTCATTGGAATTTGGTTGGTTGCTTGGACATCGTGCAAGAAAAATATGAAAAAAAAACCGAAGTCGAAACTCAGATATTTTCGAAGATAGTAAGAAAAAATAATTCAAAGAAATTCGATCTGTGAAAACAGGACTTTCAGACCATGTCAGGAAAAAAATTGGTGAACCCTGTATTTTGACCATCTAAAACCAAAAATATTTTAAACCTGACTGTGGCCCTTAAACAATGCACCACAATTTCTGTCAAATATTAAAAAAATTTAGGTCCAAGGAAACTCACCCAAAAGATTATCCTACATGTAATTTTTTCTAGTTTTTAAGAATATTAAAAAAAACTCTGAATTTGAGTGGAGCATTTGACACACTTCACAGACATGCTTGGAGCTTCACACAGCAAAAAATACAAGCAAGTTTTTCAACATGCTTTTCACAACCTAAACTATATTTGTAGGCTCTGGGAAACTGGTGGAATTGCTAGTGATGGAATCAAGGAGATTGCTGAGTGGGGAAATACCTACAAGGCTGAGAGCGAAATGAAGGCTAATGTAGGTGGCTTCGGATTAAAGCCTTAAATTACATCCAGCTAGCTTTTTAACAAATACGCAGCTTTTAGGCGTCAGAGATCAGAACTATCATCAAAATGAAGGGTTTGTGGTATCCAGAAACACAGTCAAGAACTTATGGACATTTCCACGTCAACAAGTATCACCATATCGCTTCCTTGGCTTCCATGTTTGGCCCTAGTCCTGATTGGTTTGATTTATTTTTTGAAAACATAAATTGCTATGAAAAAGAAATTTGTTGCGTCCAGGATTGTGGGTGTGTCGAGCATAAACCTATGTCTTCCTGATTGCTCCTGGATTGAAGAAAGGGCTTTTGATTTAACTCCGTTTGATGCAGGAACTGATAATGGAGCCACTTACATGGTTTGTTGTTAGCTTTCCTTAAACTCAAAAAAAAAGTATTGTTTAACACCTAGGCACTTTTTGCAAAAATCAGGGACTAAAGAAAACGAGAGTTTTAAACAACCTTGGGCCTACAACACTATTTGAAATTTTATTTTCAGTGGCCCGAACGTTTTGGAAGATAAAAAGAGAAAAAATAAATGAAACGTTGCATTTTTTATGAAAAATTGAAAAATAAAGCTGCATTGACACTTTTTGTCGGACACAACCTTGTTTGACACTAATATTTTCTCATAACTTTTGCCGGAAAAAATGCTTCCGACTAAACTATTTGCATAAATTTTTCGTAGACATTGCCATAGTTTTAAAGATATACCATATTATTTGTTTTAGTCACCAAACAATCCAGCTGAGCCGAGAATTCCAATTGCTCGTAAGATATCGCTAAAGAAATTTTTGTCCAAAACTGTTTTTTTAGCAATCACAACAAAAACAGACAAGAGATCACCTTTCTACGACGAAAATTCTGATCAAATTGGTAGTCTTCGGATTTTTACCACAAAATTATGTTAAATCCAATTTTTAGCACCCTTGGCCAGGCTCATATTTAAAATAAAAGATGTTGTTTCAACTCCGTGCAAGGCTGAACAGGAATATAAACAAGAAGTATAATTGTTTGACATTTTTTTTGCTGAAGTTGTTAAGTCAGTTCTTAAGGCTTTTAATGCAACCAATACTTCTGAAGATGAAGGTAAAAAGTTTATGGCTTCATACCAGGGCTTTCAGATTAGTTGATCGAATGGAAAAAGATTGATTTCGACAGTCTTGAATAGAAGAAAAATTAGTTACCGTATTTCCTCTATTAACTCCCCTCCCCAAAAGTGGGACTTTTGAATTTCATATCATTGCCTATCGACCCACTTTTTTAAATAGACTTCTGAGCATGTAACGTACCAAAATGTGGCCCAGATTCCCAGCTAGACTTTGATATGTTACATGCTCAAGAGTCTATTCAAAAAAGTGGGTCGATAGGCAACGCCATAAAATTCAAGAGTCCCACTTTTGGGGAGGGGAGTTAATAGAGGAAATACGGTATTATGAGTTACCAGGCCTCATTTTAAAATTGATTTCTAAGTAACATTCCCTGTCATTTCTAAACATTATTTTATGCCAATTTTTTTACCAAATTTTTTTATTGAAAAAAAAGGAACAAAGCATCCAATATAATTTAAAAATACGGGGTGAGGCGACGACAATTCCATTATGATATCTACAAACTCCACAGGGGCTTAAAATTCAAAAACATAATCGCTTTCAAATATTTGCGCCAAATCAAAATTTTCATAATTGGCTTGATTTTCTATGGACTCATGTTTTCTACCGGTGCTCGATAAATATCAAATGTTTTACTGGTAGATGTTATTGGCTCAGATTCTCGTGGAGTGTAACTTTCGAACAAGCCATCACTCGGCTATAAAACATGAGAAATTCGGTAACCACAATAGATTTTTCGATCATAAAATTCAAACAATTGTTGAGTTGTTAAACGCGAAAAGGTTTGCCACGACCATATTCTTTCATATTACTCAGAAACCAAACCGGAGACTCGATATTGGAATAAGTTTGCATTTTGGTACCAAGGACGTATACAAAAAATACAAATTTGAGTGGTTTTATACAAAAGTTAGATAAAAAATGCTAAAACCCCTATTTTTACTCGGAAAAATGCCAGTTGTTTGCTTTAATTGGTCTCTCGTTTGTAAAACTCTTGGTTTTGAAAATTCTATTATGGTGAACTGGTAGAAGAGATCTTGATCTTTCTTTTTCTACATAAGGATATCCTAAAAATAAAAAAATTGAGAGCTTTCGATACAAAAGAAACTTAGTATAATTTCAGTGCTGAACAAGGTACCTTGTTTTATTTAACACATTGAAGATTCTTTAAAATTTATTGTGTTGATATTTTTTATATAATGCTTTTTGCTTTTAGCTTGATAAACGTGCTCAATCGCAATAAATCGAAGTGTGAGTGATCTCTCTATCGTAGACAATGGTCGAGCCGTGACGTCTTCTGGCAAGGAGCCGAACTCAAACCGAATCCTCCAAAGTGTGCTTGATGATCTCATTTGCCCGGCTGTAAAAGAGCATCGTTCTCTCAAAGAAAGCTGTGCCAGCGGTCGTGCCGGAGCTCCTGCTGCTACTTACTTTGCTCCTGTTCTTGAGATTAGTCAAACTTATGAGATTCTGAAAAATTGCCTTGCTTTTAAGTACTTGACTGCGGAACTGATGCAATTAGTGGGAAGCATGTGCAAAGGACAGAAAGAAGAAGTCAACATTTGCTCAACATTTGAAGCTGGCATACAAAAAGACGAAGAGCTGTATGAATTTATCGTAAAGCTAGCTACTGCACAAGGTTGGTGTCTTTTAAATGATCTGGATTATTTAGATCGAAGTTTGGAAGCAAATTCTACAAGTTCCTGCTGCCAAAGAGCACTTCGTATCGATGGCAGCTCTTGTCAGATCATTCATAGAAGTTTTTCGAATCGATGGTGTGTGTTCGTGGAAATTTAAATTTAAGTTACAAACGTTTTTAAAATATGAATTTGTTAAATATGAGTCGTATCGGAAAAGTTCACTTGATATCGCTTAGGTTGTGTTGACTTATGTTTGGAAACTGCAATTACCTGAAAAAATACTCTTTCATCAAAATTTCCATATTGTAGTCAATAATCACTAAAAATTATAGAAAATATTGTAAAATGTTTTTCAAAAATCTTGGCGTTTTGTTGTTTTCAAAGTGATTACGTTTTTGAATTTTAAGCCCCTGTGACTCCTCTGTTCGAGAAAAACTGAAAAACAAGCAACTCAAGCAAATTGATGACAGAAGAAATCACATGTGATTAAGAAATTAATTTGGGGCGTTTTTGCCTCCCTGTAAATGATTTAATATTTACTTGACCCTGTCCTAACATGCGCTGGCCTACCACGTGCCTAAGGCTTCGGCTAAATCAGAAAAAGGAAAAAAATTACATTCATAAAAATAACTTAAAAATTAATTTTAGAATACAAAGATAGACGTAAGTTGTTTGACTAGGTAATGTAGCAAGAAAATTCGGAATTATTCGTTTTTAGGGGAGTGTTCCGTAAGCAACTGGGAGTCTTGGTCTCTTTGCTCAGCTACTTGTGGAAAAGGGATCAGACTTCGCTCTAGGTACCCGAGTATCAAAGTCCAAAAATAAACATGTATATTTAGAGTCTACGAATTTCCAGTAAAAGCGCAGATGTTTAATTGCCACAGACAGGTCACTGAAAGACAGTTTTGCAATGCTAAGATCAATGAATGTGAAGACTCGGACGCTTTTAATTCTCGATGTACTGTAGCTGGATGGGCTGCTTGGTCGGATTGCTCTGTTACTTGTGGCAAGGGTGAAAGGAAAAGAGAACGAGTTCTACAAGACCCTCAACAAGGTTTTACTGCCTTATAATTTTTTCTATAACTAGTTTACATGTAGGAAATATTTAGCTGCGTCCTGCAATGTGGAATTGACTTCTGTTGAAAAGTGCGTGGGTAAGCTGTTTTATACTTTTGATGATGACTCACTAGCAGACATGTTTGTGCAAGTAGTAAAATTTAGCTAAGCAATTTTTGAGCTTTTAATGAATTCGTTAAAAAATTTAGATGCTTTACCGTAAATTCTCTAATAAACGGATTTACAGTTAACTATTTTCATTTTGTTTTTTTAACCTAACATTGTTTATTTTTAAAATGAAGACAACTCATTTTGTAGATCTTTCCAAACTCTACAAAATGAGTGGTCGTACGTTTTAAAAAGTAAACAATGTTGGGGTTAAAAAAGCAAAACAAATTTGAAAATAGTTAACTGTAGGGGGGTCCGTTTATTAAATTTAAAATATACTACCGTATTTCCTGTAATTTCTCCCCCGGGGGAGTAATTTTTCAACATTTTTCTAAAGGGGGGAGTAATTAGAGGGAGAGGAGAAATTAGAGGGAGGGGAGAAATTAGAGGGAGGGGAGAAATTAGAGGGAGGGGAGTAATTTTTCAACAGTACAGCGCCGAAATTTTAGGAAAAATCTCCAAAACAAATCAAACTGAGTCATTCCGAATAGACAAAGGATTTTTTATTCGAAACAAACGCAAGCAATTAAACTAAACTGGAACAAATCCACAAATAGACATTTCATTCAAAAGGCATGATACTCAGGATTTGGTGCTTTAAGTTCATCGCTCCAATCCAATTCTAGAGACTGATCGCTTATATAGCCATTTTCATTGTCTTCTTCTGCATCGATTTCTTCAGCCAAATTGCTTTGCTTCAGCGCAGAACGAGCATCCCGTAGCATTGATCGACCTTCTGGCACAGGCCCATGTCGTTTGAAGCAGTGTATGAGGTCATCTTCTCCACCGTCATGGCAGCTCGTTATTCCGCAATCTCAAAAAAAGAATAAGTCAAACCAGAAAACTCATAAAGAATTTATAATGTAATACCCTTGAAAGACTTCGCAATTATTTCCTGTGGTATTGAGTCCCACGATTGACAAATCCAGTCCAGGTATACGTCCATAGCCGGCGCTCTAGGATTCCCGCTTGCCGTCCACTCCATCCGATCTCCATTTAGCATCCATATGTTGTAGAGCTCTTGGTACTTTGTCTTGAAAGGCCCATTCCACACGACATCTGGTGCCTTAATAATAATGTTTGAGAACTGAAAAGACTGCGAAAAATGAGAACCTGCACAAATTTCGTACAACCGCCGGGAATCACAGCAGTATCCAAATTAATCTCCTTCAGTAGCTCCTTTGTAGCTTGGCTAATGTGGCACCTGAATGAATCCCAAACCAGCAGACGCTTTTCCAAACAATGAATGACCAAAGATGCGCTTCAGATAGTCTTCAGTGAGGGAATCATCCATCCAACTTTTTCCTTCCCAGCAGAGGACCAACTTTTTCCCGAATTTTTCATTGATTTCTGGAATGGGGCGCTTTCTGGGCAGCAGAACGTACGGTTTGCATTTGTAACCATCTGATCGAGCTGTAAGCATCACTGTGATTCTAGCTTTGTCATGACCAGTTGTTAAAACGGAAACCTAAACGAAAAAAATGCGAAGTTAAAAGTAAATCTAACATCATCAAGACAAAAACATACTTCTTTCGCACCTTTTTCATCAATACACTTACCAGCCGAGGGATCCATCCATACAGGAGTCTCATCAGCGGCGTAAATGTGCGAATACCTGGGCAATAAAAACGTAGGTAATAAGAAATACGGTGATGATAAGAGTAAACCTTGTTTTCTGTCTTAGCTCCGAGACGTAGAGGACGAAGTCGATAATTTTTTTGCACGTATTCCACTGGTGGCTTCTGGCAGACTGTTGTAGGTATCCGAAGGCAAAACTTGTGACGATTTAGAAAGCTCTCTAGCCACCCTCTACTACCCTGGAACAGCAGATTAAACACTTTAACTACATGAAAAACACTAAAAACCTTGAAATCCCTATTGTCAGTTTCTGCGTTGAAAGTCCTTTCTGCTTGTTGTTGAATTATGCGTCTAGACACTCTAAGTTTTTTCTTGCGCCTCTCACGGACCCAAATAGCCAAATTTTCATCGAGTGCTTTGTACTTGAGGGGACGACCTGCTCCTGGCACATTTTTCTTGAATTTTCCTGCCGGCGAAGATTCCCTTAACATTCAATAAATTTGGAATGTTGATAGCCAAAAAAATAACTGACTTGATAACATGCAGCTTCTTTGTATTCTTCATCCATGCCCGAATAGTGTTGCGATCAACGTGGAACTTTTTGCTAGCGGAATGAATGGAACCTTGTCTTGCGTGCTTAATGGCCTCCAACTTGTACACTGCTGTATATGAGTTTAGCTTTCTTGGTTGTTTTGCCTCTTGTATTTCGCCGAGCTGTTCTTCCACGTCTGAAAGATTGATGAGATCAGCGTCGGTCATAACGGAAATCTGAAAGCGACGAAAATAAAATGTTACACAAAAAGTAGTCTTTTGCAGGGGGGGAGTAATTAGAGGGGGGGAGTAATTTTTCAACCCTTCTCTAGAGGGGGGAGTAATTAGAGGGAGGGGAGAAATTAGAGGGAGGGGAGAAATTACAGGAAATACGGTATTTCAATTCTTTTGATTATCTTTTTAAAATATTTGAGAAATAAAGGTTTCTAGCACGGAAAATCTAAGAAATTATGTGAGTAGTGAAAATTTTTCCATACAAAGTGTTAAGTGTATGTTCCGAAATTGACTGAGGGGTGTGTTCCCAAATTGACTGAGGGGTATGTTCCGAAATTGACTGAGGGGTGTGCTCCCAAATTGACTGAGGGGTATTTCTTTCTTAATCAGATGCATACAAAGTGTTTCCATACAAAGTGTTAACTGCTAATCGACATAAGCTTGGTCTCATTTTTAATTATATTTTTTTTACATCATATAATTTTAGGTGAAAATGGAGATGATTGTACAATGACTCCGAACCCTCTATGCAAGGTTTAAATAGGTGAAAAATGAGTAAAAAATTTAAACGACTTCAGACTACATCCTGGAGCGATTGGAGTCCTTGCAGTGCATCTTGTGATGATGGTATCATAATTTTTTATCCACTTTATAAATGTTTGTGTCTTCTTAGGTGTCAGGGTCAGAACTCGTCTATTTTTTTACGCTGAACATGAGCATGAGTGCACAAATGTAAATTTGATGGAGAAAGAAACTTGCAACGTTCACTCGTGTCGGCGTCTTTTAAGTGCGCATTCGGAAGGTATTTTGCTTTGTTATAACTAAAATAAAGATTTTTGGTTAAGAAATTTGCTTGGAAGAAAAGGAGACTGGTCAATGTGGAGGCACTGTAAATAAATTATATATATAAGGCTTTGCAAAAAATATTATAAAATTCAGTTTCCTCGCTACTGGTACAACTCTGCCTCAAAGCGATGTGAAAGATTCATCTATTCTGGTACTGCTGATGTTCAGATGTTTTATTTAATTGAAAAAAATTCAGGATGTAAAGGAAACAGGTGCTAAATAGTTTATTTTCTTGACTGTTATAAGTTTATAGTATATAATATATATTTATCGAAAAGCATGCAATCAATGGTCGAAAGTATTTATTGATTTGGCTGCAACACTAACAACATAATCGAAGAAAGTGGAATTCCTATAAAGACTGTCTACCAAAACATTAAAGGGTTCGAATGAGTGTTTTACATTAGATTGAAAGCATTCAATAGGACGCAAGTATAGCGACAGAATAGTGGCTAACAAGTTTAACAACCAAAAGCAGAAAATTATAAATTTGATATTTATTAATTAAATTAAAAAATTATAAAGGGTGTCCCAAGAAATATGCCCACTTTCAAACGTCTATAACTTTTTTTCTAGATCGAATTTCGAAAATCTGTAAACGCAGACACAACAGACGGAACATAACAGCTGACTATCTCAATTCGACACTTGCACCTTCCACATCGAATTCCACATCATTCCACACCACAGCCTAGATCTCACTCCATGCGACTTCTTTCTAGATGATAAACAGATCAATCGATTCCTACTTTCGGCGTCCTGAAAAGTGTGTTGATGTGGAAGGTGCAAGTGTCGAATTGAGATAGTCATCTGTTATGTTCCGTCTGTATGCATTGTTGTTCACCAATAAAGTTCCAATGATTCGTAAATTGATGATTTTCATATCATAAACAGCATAATTAACGATGTTGGAAATTGGCGCATTTTTTGGACAACAAGGGGGACCAAGGCAAAAAGTCGATTTTTGGTCGGAAATTTTTTTTCGAGCGTGATACACCACAAAAATTGCCATAAAAAACCGAATCGATTTGCGTTTACAGATTTTCAAAATTCGATCTAGAAAAAAAGTTACGGACGTTTGAAAGTGGGCATATTTCTTGGCACACCCTGTAAAATAAAGGATCATATTTGCGCGCAGTGCCATGTGCAAAATTTGAATTGGCGGAGGACACTTCTCTTTCGTCTCGCATTGTACTCTTTGGAGCCGTTCGAAATAACTCAAAAGAGTACAGTAAGAGACGAAAAAGAACTGTTTCCCGCCAATTCAAATTTTGACACGCCGCTGTTCGCAAAAACCATGGTCCTTTAAGTAATTTTGGCTGAAATTTGCAAATTGTATAAGGAAAATTGACGCTACTCGTTTTTACCATGCCAAACACCCGCCCCCACCCCAAAAAGCTACTTGGTTTTAAAAAATGTTTGCATATTTATTATAGTTTTTTCCTGCTAAATAAAGCAATTCGTTAACTGAACAATATAGAACTATAATTTTTTTCAAAGAGTGTTAAAAGTAAATTTTTTCATTACATTTGTAGAAATCAATTCGACACAGAAGAGGAATGCAAAGGGTTCTGCTTGCCGGGTTACAAACACAACGCTGCTATTAGTAAGTCAGCTCAACTGTTTGTTTATAATGCTTGCTAGCGGCTTTTTAGTTCCCAACCATCAAGTATTTACTGAGTTTGGCGATTTATTGGTAGATGATGGTGGTGTACCTTCTCCCTGTGATGTCTCTGAATGGTATTTTTTTTAAGTTTTAACACATTTTTGAATTATTTATTTGAGGTCTTCTTGGGCTGGGTGTTCGGTTACTTGTGGCAAAGGCAAGCGTCAGAGAAGTAGAGCTATTAAGGCATATTTAACAAATTTTTATAAATATATAGCTTCAAAAACAAAATTTAGGCTCTTCCCAGAAATGGAGGATCTTCCTGCCCGACTTCTGAGCAGTTAATTCAGGTGCGGAATTGTGAGCTTAGGCCATGCGGTAATTTTTTATTTTTTCTAGCTTTGATTTTCATTGATTTTTTGATGTAGAAATTTTTAATTAATTCCTTTCACTATGCTAATCAAAAACCTTTTTTAAAATTTTTAATGAATTTATTGATATGAAATTTACTATAATAAAGGATGTAGTATTAACTTGTGTCTATATTTCATTTATTTAAGCTCTGAGTTCGTGCAGAGCAAGTCGATGGTCCAGGTATGTATTAATGATGTAGATCAACAATCTGAATCAGAACTGTATTTAGCTGGTCTTCCTGTTCAGTCAAGTGTGGTGATGGATACCAAACCAGGCGTCGAAGAGTCAATCGCTATAGTGCAGACATTGATCCTGATGACCCTAATTGCAATGCTAGTGAATTAGAGCAAAGAGCGTGTCGCCTTCCTTGTCAGCCTGCATCTTAAAAACTTTTAAAGCAGCGATTCCAAGCTCTATGACCAAGTTATACATAAAGCACACATCATTTTCTGTCAAATTTAGTGTTCTTCTTTCACTTTTTGTGTTGACACATATAAATGTTTACTGCATGCCTTTTTGGTCTGTATAAAATGTTTGGCTCTATATGTGTTCGCACCCCTCCCAAAAAAAACTTACCTTAGTCCCGGACACGGACAAAACGCCCCCAGGGCCAAAACGCCCCCGTCGCAAAAACAGGCCAAAACGCCCCCGTCGCAAAAACAGACCAAAACGCCCCCGTCGCAAAACAGACCAAAACGCCCCCGTCGCAAAACAGACCAAAACGCCCCCGTCGCAAAAACAGACCAAAACGCGCCCAAATTAAAAATAGGATAAAAGGACCCAAAAACCATCCAAAAACTCTTAATCAACAACAAATATGACCAAACAACAAATTTTATTCTTTAACTTCAAACAATCCATAACAACAACCAAAGTTTAACATGTAAAGAGAAATAAATTTTTTACTGGTCCATTATAATATTGTGAGCAAGACCCCGGAGATGCGCCATCAAATTTGGATCAGTGTAGTTGGCATCATAGAGATGGACTTTAGCGAGAATTCTGGCGTCGGCATTAAAATAGATTTGACGTTTCTTCGGAGCAGCTTTTCCAGCCAAGTACTGCTCGTAGTGCATGTCATGTGTTCGTTGGATACGCTTGAGATCTTGAAGAAGCCGGCCAACAGATGGATGATCCACTCCAAGAGCATCTTGAAGTCTTCTATGCGCTGCCTCAGCAAAGTTATTGGTCCGATCCTCTCCGGCAAGCGTTCTTTCGTAGCATGACCACCATCTGATTGGAAACATTGCTGGACGCATAGCAGTACCTTAATTAGATTCTTATAAGAACAAAAAAACCAAAAAGAATTGAAAACCTACCGATATAATTCCGTTTGATCCATGTTAGCACTGGAGCCAAGTCCTCAGAATATGCCATCAAATGAGTGCGGAGTTTGTTGTAGCAAGCCAGAGCTTCATCTGGAGGGACGAAAGCAAGAGCCAAGATCATTCTTGCGCGAATTGAGTATTCCGGATCTCTATAGCGGACGGTGAGCCCACAATCTGCAATCTTCTTCTTGAAATTCTTCACCAGATGGAATAGACAAGCAGCAATTTTTGACTCTAAATGAAATAGCATTATAAAAATGAAGAAAATAAATTTCTCAAAATTCACTAACCAGGAAAAACTTCGACCAAAGCATCTATGGCTGCCATCTCAAAGTCAACATTGATAGAGGTTGGCCTGAAATCCGGCCAGAGTTCACGAATCATCTCAAATAATTTCTTGTAAGAGGCTTCTGATTTGTTCTTCAGTAAAGCGTAGAGCACTGGGAAGACCCATTTTCCTCCATTTTCTTTGCGAGCTGATCGTTCTGCAAGGATGGCGTAGACCTATAATTAGACAAATAAACCAATAAATAAAATCGAACAAAGAACGATACCTGATAATAAGGAGCAGGTGTAATTTTGAAAGAGCCGTCCATGTACACATTGTTCATATCTTTTGACCACTCCTTGTGCTTCTCTCGACCGAACAGAATGATTCTAAAACAGAATAGTGAAATACAAATTTTTCACCTCTATGGATTTCCATAATGAAGTTCTCACCTTTCTGGATCTTCTTTTCCTGAGTCGCCGAGCACAAAAAGCTCTTCCTGACCAGATCCATCGGTATATTTTTTGCACGCCTCTGGAATGTCGATTTCACTGACGTCATTGCCTTCCACTACTGGGATTCCAGCTGCTTTTCGCTTTCGACGGACCATCTTTCGCACTGCGGAATCGCTTAAGTTTTGCGCCACCGCCAACGGAGCTAATTGAAGTTCTTGGTTGAGCAGTTCCTTTGGTTTCTAGAAAAGTAAACCAATTTGTAAAACGTCAACACTTCAAAATAAAAAGCAAACTTCTCGCGTATCCACGGCTCGGCTCTTCAAATTTGCCTTGATCTTGCTGAGCGGCACAGCCATCGGATTCATAGAATGATTGTGCCCTTGAGTCGAGTCGTGCGGGATGAATTTGTTGAAGACATTTCCATTGACAAAAGTTTGTAGACGTGCTCTGCAGGATCCATTGCCCCCTTCTCGCATATCGCATTTCCAATTTTGAATCGAACCATCTGCATTTTTCTTGTGAGTGACGAACAGAAAGCCTTTGTGCACAGCTTTGTTTTTCCCCTTTTGCGATTTGGCGATAGTAACGGCATCCTAGGTCATACAACGTTAACAAAGGCCGATAAATAAAATTATCTAATAGTAATTTAAAAAAATACTCATTCATACTCATAATACTTACCGCATCCAATTCTCGTACCACTTGTTCTTCTTCAGCGTTGCCGGCGAATTCTTCCAATGCTTGTTCATCCTCAGCGTGGCTCGCCTCTACATTTTCTTCAATCAGACGTTCTACAGCAGGAACGGTGTGTGCTTGAGCGACGTCGAGAGCGTTCTGCAGCAATCCCATCAACGCAGCTGGATCCATTCCGATTGCCTGTCCAATAGCACCAAAACTCAGTCGACCATTTCGGAAGTAATTGTTCGCATCCATAACGTTAGCTAAAAATAGAAACATAATTAAAAGACAAGCGTTTATCCCATTTTCAATTTGGGGGGCGTTTTGGTCTGTTTTTGCGACGGGGCGTTTTGGTCTGTTTTTGCGACGGGGGCGTTTTGGTCTGTTTTTGCGACGGGGGCGTTTTGGCCTGTTTTTGCGACGGGGGGCGTTTTGGCCTGTGGGAGCGTTTTGGCCCTGGGGGCGTTTTGTCACGTACCGCCTTAGTCCTCCTGTTGTTTTTTTGCAAAAATTATTTTCTTCTTAAGGTCTCAACAACTATCATTTTACTTGTTTTTCAAGCTCGAGGGACATATTTGAGCTCATCCTAACATACGCTGGCCTACCCTTGCCTAAGCGTAAGCCAAATTTTATATATTTCTGACATCTAGGAAATAAAATCAGCTTGGGAGATTAAGGCAAAATATTTTATACAATTTTTATACCAAATTATACCAAATTTTGGATTAAAATGATTGAAAAGTGTTTCGAAATAATTTTCAAGACCTTCGAATGAAATTTTTTAGCAAAAAGAAGAGGGGGCACCAAGGCGATTTTTTGGAAGGAGTGCAAAGCAGTCTTTGCTATCACTCTGATTTTTGATCAGTGAGTGAGAGTGAGAATGAAAATGTTTTGGGACAGTGAGAATGGAAATTTTAGATTAGTGAGAATGGGAGTGAAAGTGAGAATGAAAAAAAGAGAGTGAGTGAGTTCACTGAGATTCTCACTATAAGTGAGAATAAATAAAATCAAAAATATTTTCAAAATTTATTAAGTAAAGGCATTGGCATTTTTTGTAGCTTTTGTATTTTTGTAACGTTCGTAGAATTAATGTAGACAAATGTCTTTGTGTTCAACAGATCAAATTTTGTCCCGCTCTTATGCCTGGCAGTCGCCAACCCACATTGGGAAAAGCAGCGTTCGATAAAGCTGCTGCTCGCTGGCACAGCCAATATCTCCAGTACCAATTCGGCAATCAACTGTAACTTGTACTTGTGCGCAGTTAATAAGTCAAAAGAAATTTGAAAAAAACATTTTCGATAAAATCAAGCTTGCCAGATTTTTTTTGCATTTGCCATTGAATGATCCTCCGTATACATAATCTTCGATCCACTTTATCTCTATTTTTGATGCAACGGAAGTTTGCGGTTGCTGCGATTGCATGAGCTGATCCATTTTTCCATATAAAGGCTGGTTACCATTTGGTTGAATTCTATCAGTGTTAGGCCAAAACTGTGTTGATATTGGCCTTCAGCGGAAAAAAAACAGCTCTCACTGTGTTCTGTTCTCACTGAGAATGAAAACATAAGCAAGTAAGAGTGAGAATGAAAATATTGAAGTGAGTGAGAGTGAGTGATAATAAAAGTCGAAAATTGAGTGTCAGAGTGAGAGTGAGTGAGCTCATTCTCACTCTCACTCACTGAGATTCTCACTTTGAGTTAGCTCAAGCAAACTTTGGTGCGAACATATATAAATCCAAATGTTTAATTATTTTCGGTACTTTTCTATTTCTTTGATATAAATTTTTCTTTAACAACACAGTAGACAAAATATAAGATTGCCATTGGAATAAAATTTAAAATGCAGCGCCTGTAGTCTTGGCTTATTGAGAAAAGGGTGTTTCAAGTGTTTCGTTACAAATAGGGTTGTCGAGCCCTCGAAAATTTCGAGTCGAGCGCTCGAAAAATTCGAGCGCTCAACTCGAATCGAAACTCGAAAATTTTGAGCTTTCGAATCGAAAATTTCGTGGCGGCTTCGCATTCGTTATAACTTATAAATAATTGTTTTAGACATAAGTGAATCCAGGATAATTTTTCTACCAAATGACTTTATTGAACAAAATCCACATACAACATTCCCATCCATTAAAAAATTAACAATTTCTATTGGTTCCTCTTCATTGGTTTTGCTCGCCTTCTTCAGAATCGAATCCGCCAAATTTGCCTTGATGATTAGTAAGTTAGCTGCCGTTTGCTTTGCCAGACGAAACCTCAGAGAGTTATGCAAAAAAAAGACTGGCCTTCGAGAAACATCTTTCCGACGCCACGCTCGAGAGAGATATCGACAAGTATTTGCAAGCCAGCACGGCCAAGTTTGGAAAGCGCAGAGCATTGCTTACCCACCAATTGTAAATCTCGTCGTGTCCTGGAAGATCTGGCCTCGGCAGTGATAGTTTCTTTTCGCTCAGATATCGGTTTATTTCGTCCTGGAATTTATTTAAAAATCTATACACCAACAAAAGAACAAATATTTAACCAACCATCACTGCATTTCCGCCCTCCAACACTTCTTGCACGAAATCATCATTGCATTCCTCCCACAGTCCACTCGACTCAATTGGAACGTGTTGACTCGTAGCCGCTGATTGAGGGTCATCTTTCGACAGAAGCTTGACCATTTCCTGCTTGATGTATTCCCATTTATGCTTTGACATGACAGACAATCTAAACAGGAATGCAATTGTAATAAAAGAAAATTTAATAGCAAAAACACTAACTTATAGCTTAGCCGAGGATTCAAAGACGCTGCGTATCCTATCTACGATTGATTGAGTAGATCCCTCGTTTTGACTTCCAAGCTTTCATTCATTTTTATGGCAAACTCACCGTAGAGATTCTCGAGATGCTCGGACAGTTTTCTTACGAAGAACGGGTAGCATGAGAGCGGAGCATTCTGATACGAGGCCTAAATCGCAGATTGACAAAAGTGTTAGCAAAAAAGAAAACTGATCATTTTGGTAAAATCCTTGAACGATTGAAGAACTTCGACAATATCCGCAATCTCTTCAAAATTGTTCTTGATGTGCTTGGAAACGGTGCAACCTGGAAACTTTTCGGCATACCGGAGCAGATTTATCTTGTCGCGCAGCACGGATGTAAGCATTTCTAGCGTAGAGTTCCATCTTATCTTCACTTGCTGAAATATTACAAATACCGTATTTCTTCTAATTGCCGCACAGTCTCTAATTACCGCACACCCCTAACTTTAAAGACTTATATCTCAGAGCAGAGTGAATATTTTGCTAAGCTGTTTGATGCATTTTCTTAACTCCCTAGAGTTCTACCGATTCCACTTTTCAGATCTTGGTTAAGCACCCGAAAATCTCTAGATTGAATTTGAAAATTTCCGATTTTCGGGTGATTGAAAAATAAGCGCACATGTGCGGCAATTAGAAGAAATACGGTAAGCAATGTTTGCAAAAAACCAATGCTTAATCATACCAGTGTTAAAGTTGTTGATCCAGTTCCTTGGACTTCCCGGAATGCGGCCATAGCTGTTGGAGGGCGATGAAAACCGATGCCAATTTTGCTTGCCTTCTCGACGACCGATGGCACGATAGCCGTTGCCATCCCAAACGACTAGATGCAGCATGTGACAAAAGCAATGGAAATTAGAATGATATACAGTAGCGCTCATAAAAAATGGAACAAGTATTTTACCTCTCAATATTAGCCTTGACACAGCCACCACTTTTTGACCCAGCAAGATTTGGAGCACCATCCCGAGTTGCTGCCACTACGTTTTTCTTGTCCACTTCGAGAACATTTAGGATTGAGTTGATTTTGGCAGCAATGTTGTCCCCAGTATGCTTCTCAAAAAATGTTTCAACGGCCAGCACTTTTGAACAAAACACAAATGCACTAGATAGATAGGAGCCGGTGATGCTAAAATGACAGAGGAATACTTGTTTAAAAGCAATTATCCAAAATAGTTACCAGAGCAGTGAGTGTTCCTTGTGCGAGAATTCATCCAACGTAAGAGAAATATGCTGGCCCTGGACGAAGGAACGCAGATATTCAATACAATCGGTTGCTTTGATCGGTACCTCAGCACTTACATCGTGACGCGACGGGAGCTGTAACCAGTTAAGTTAATTAAGCACAGTGAAACACAAAAGCAAGACTACCATTGCTTGTCCATAGTTGCGTGTGATCAAACGGCGCAGGAAAAGAGACTCGGCAATCAAAAAAGGAAGATTGTTGTCTACGATGAAGTCGGTTATGTCGCTGGTCAGTTGCTGGCTCTGCTGTTTGGAGAAGTTCGGACTGAAGAGAGTGGCGACTGATTCGAGCTTGACTTTCTTCGGCGCACTTGGTCCCACTTCTTTCTTGTCCATCGCTTCTTTATGCCTCGCCGATTTAAGATGACCCGAGAGATGTGTTGTCGATCCACTCTTGAGCAGCGTAAGCTCTTCTCCGCAAATGCAAACGGCTTTCCCATCAGATTTCTTGAACGACTTCCAGACTTCGCTCGGCATTTTTCTTAAACAATCAACCAATAAATATTTGTTGAAAAACGGAAGAGTGCAAAAAGAGTGCATTAAGTGCATTAACAAGTCAGCCTAAGACAAAGCACAACAAACATTTTTTCCGTGCGCTTGAACCTCGAAATAAACTCGAAATTTTTTCGAGCGCTCGAAACTCGAAGTGACTAAACTCGAGTTTTTTTTCGAGTCGAGTTTAACTCGAAAAGACAACTTGAAACTCGAACATTTTCGAGTTTTCGAGTTTTTTTCGAGTTTAACTCGACTCGACAACCTTATTTACAAAATTTGATTCAAACAACCAAAGAAAGGTAAAAAGCAGCAACTCAAGAGTTGCAAAGCCCCGTATAAAGGCAAAAATTTTATCTTGGTGTAAAAAACAAAAAGTGCTGGATAGTGTCAAAAGGGAAATGATCTTTTTTGACCCGAATATTTTTCGCCGTAAATTTGATCAAAAAAGTGATTTTGGGACAAAAAGTATCTCTGTGAGAAAAAAACTATTACTCATATAAAAAGTCCCTTTTAAATGCTACATTTTTTTCTAATCATTGTTGTTTAAAAAATTCTTCACATTTAACTCATTTTTCTCTCAATAGCACTATACACCGCCTACGTAAAAATATCCAGAGATAAAAAGGCAGCTATCGATCAATGCAGAGCTACAGCCGCCTAGAAGCTGCTTTAATTCTCTGCCTCAAGCATCAAAGTGTGGGTGTGGAAAAGACACTTATGCCTGCTGCAAGCATACATCTTCTGCCCGTCAGTTGCTTTAAAAATATAGGAAAAGACGAATTGATCCTTTAGTTGGTCAGACATGGCATGCAGACACAAGAAATTTTGGATGGCTTAGCCTGGCTAAGGGCAAACTAAATGCTTTGATCTGGTTTTCAACGGCTGTCCTTGAGTTTTAGAAGCCAGGCAAAACAGATCATTGTCCCAGTTCTGCATTTGTTCATAAGTTTATTGGTTGGTTTGGCTCTCTATCCCCAACTTTATTCATCCCTTCTTCTAACTTTGCTGGCATCCAGCTATTCGAGCATTGAAGCATCACTCTTTTCACACACAACATGGCTGATCGGTGGGTTATTCTTTTTGTTATTAGTAATATTAGTATAACTTTAGCTACAGTCTCGATCAATAACCCCACATTTTGGACAAAAGTTTATGATCGAGACCTGTGAGTCTTAATAAGGGTAGCAAGCGCGCGGGTTTTTTTTTGGCTTGACATAGTTGCTGGATTCTCCAATTTTTCGGACTCGGATATACAATCGAGATTATTATTTTTTGATCTGTTTTTTTTTGGAAACGTGGTATACGATCCGGGTAATCCGTTTAGTACCTATCCGTGTGCTAACCTACCGCATTTATTTTAAAATAACCACCCTCTCTTATAAACCCACCCCCTCAAATTTGAGGATCTATATCTCTGCCTAGAGTGAATATTTTGAAAAGTTATTCATTTTCTTAACTACCACGAGCTCTACCGATTCCCTTTTTTAGATTTGGTTGGGCACCCGAAAATCTCAAGATCGATCTGAATTTTATCAGATTTTTGGGGGGTTAAAAATAAACCCACAGGATGTTATATTAGAAAAATACGGTAATTTTAATGACAAAATACCGTATTTCCTCTAATAAGCCCCCCCCCCTTGCGTTCAAAATCGTGTTCTTGGCATTGTGATTTCGACCCAATTTTTTAAGACTTCTCTCAGGCAAGTTACTGCAGTAGATGAGTTACAAAATGAGTGGTAACTTGCATAACAGAAGTTTTCACAAATCGGGCCAAAAACAGAATGCCACAAACACGTTTTTTGAATTCAGGAGGGCCGCCTTATTATAGGAATTACGGTATCGATTTTTTAAACTTTTGGTAAAATCAGAATACTTGCAATTTTTTGTACCAAACTGAACAAAAAGAACAGACAAAAGACTTTTAAAAACGGGATCGCAGAAAAGGATTTTTGGTGTTAAACTTATATTCGACTGTATTCCTAAAAAAATTAATTTTAGCAAAACTTTCATAATTTTTGGGAAATTTAAGGGAAATTTTTTTTGATAGCTAACTTTTTTAAAAAATTCATGAAAAGAGCTTTGGAGTTGAAAGAATAAGAATACTTCGAAGAATTCAGGATTTTTTCATTGATCGAAGAATACTTCGGAACTGGTGCGCAATATGGTACCCCAAAAACATGTACCACAAAAATGTGTCTAGAAAGATTTTTTCGTTGAAAGTAGCCTATTTTCGGACGCTTAGGACAGCCCCTCGAATTTGTGCATCGAAGATAAAAACTTTGCTTTCCGTTGTTGTTGGAATTGTATAGAAGGAGATTCATAGATTTCTGGCACACGTGACACTTTCGAACTGTATGCAAAAGACCGACCGCTAGTAGCCACTGAATAAACTCTTCATCTGCTTTCGAATCCAGAAAAAGTAGGAGGCAGCGGAGATTTAATCCTTTGAGAGACTCCACGCTTTCCATTTCGGAACAAACCGTGAGATGGAAATAGAAGCTTATGAAAGTAGAAAACGACCATACTTTAAAATAAAAACTTAATGTAAATGCGCAAATTTGAATAAACAAATCTTTCTAGACACATTTTTGTGGTACATGTTTTTCGGGTAGCATATTGCGCACCAGTTCCAATAGTTCTTAAGACAAGTTCTGTAAAGACTTGTCAAGACAAGACTGAGAAAGCTTCCATTCGGTACCTAAACGTGTTTTTCTTAGTTTTGTTTGGCCTGTGCTTAGGCGCAGTGTATGCCAGCGTATGTTTGTTTAAACGATTACAAGGGCAAGAATTTGTAAAGATTTTTGCTATGAAAACTTCGAACCTGGGGGAAAGTTTTGTACTGAGAAACTTTTGGGCGGGGAACTTTTGGCCCAGGAAAAATAATAAAATAACAAATAATAAATTCTTTTTCTTAAAGACAAATTTATTTCAGAAGTGAAGAAATCCGATTTGGTGGCCCTCAGGGCGAAGGAGAGGAAGATGGTGTAAGTGATTAAAACTAAAAAACCACATAGACTTAAATGCTATACAATAACTTGCTCACCTGTTCAAAATTTGCTCCTGACAATTAAAAAAAAATTTCTAATCATTGAATATATGTACGAATATCGCAACAAATATGTCAACAAATATGGCTTAAAATCGAAGTTTGAAAAATATATTAAATTTACTTTGTCGGTTTTCTGAGGGGCTATATATTAGAGGAAAGACTAAAGTAAATAAGGAGGCTTACTTTTCACACAAGTCGAAAAACAGCAGGGATGACTAAGGCAAAAAGACACAACAAGGCACTTATTTAATAGAGACCAACTTAAATGCAGTTATCACAAAACATTGAATTTATTGAAGGAATCAATAGTAAGCCTCTATTTTTGCAGGAAGCTCAGCGCAAAGCCAAGGAGCGCGAGGTCAAGAAGGCCGAAGTGCGCAAGCGTCTCGAAGAGGCCGGCAAAAAGAAGACCAAGAAAGGTAATACTAACAAAATCCTCCAACCACCAAAAACCTCCTCAAAATTGCAGGTTTCTTGACCCCTGAGCGTAAGAAGAAGCTCCGAGTAAGTCAAAACTACTCAAAACATCAAATTTAAACCCAAATTTCATATTTTTAGAAACTTTTGATGATCAAAGCTGCTGAGAACCTCAAGAGCCAGCAATTGAAGAGTGAGCAAGAGCGCCAGAAGGCACTGTCCTCTCGAGTGCCTGCTCTGCCCGATGTGGACAAGATTGAGGACAAGGGTCAGCTGGAGAAGATCTACAACGAACTTTTTTCCAAAATGGTCAAGTTAGAAGAGGAGAAGTACGACATAAACTACCAGGTCTCCACCAAGGACTCTGACGTCGGTTTTGATTCTTAGAAGTATGGCTAAAATAATTTTTTCTGGATTTTAGATTAACGAATTGAGCATTGCTGTCAACGACCTACGCGGGAAATTGTGAGAACTTTTAATAAAGTAAAAGTCGAGTCGAAGTTTTTATTATAATTTTTTTAGCGTGAAACCAGCACTGAAGAAAGTGAGTTTAATTTTTTTTAGTAACAAAACAGAAAAATTGGTGGTTGAATTACTCTGTAATCAAATTTGCTTACACTTAAACTACGTTAATCCATTACCCCTAAGGGTCGGATTTAGGTAGCAAAAGTGGCAGAATATTGGACTCGAGCACGAAAATTCTCCCAAAATCCACGCCAAAATCCACCATCTCGAATTTGGAGGCGACAAAAACAAATTTTTAAAAACAACTTTAATTTTACATGTTTCTGCTTAAAATGAAGCTAAGATGTTAAACTTGAGTGTTCTGTGAAGATATCCAACATAGATTTGCAAAAAATAACTGAAAAACCTGCTCTAAGACAAAAGTGGCAACCCATACACATGCCAAACACTATGTAGAGATGAAGAATGAAAGGAATTTTAACAATGGTGCCAGGGCGAAAAAATTCTATTTGGTCACTTTTGGGCAGAAACTCGAGTCACTTTTGTGAACCGCAAGTGGCCTTTCTGCCCAATTTTCGCCTTTTTCTCTTAGAATCATTTATATAAAAAATGGCTATTTGTAGGTGTCCAAATACGACAACAAGTTCAAGAAGCTTGCCGAATCCCCTGAAGGCGGCCCAGCCAAAACCGCCAAACAAGATTTCCGCTCCCAACTCAAGGTAGTAAAGAAGGAGAATGTCATCGAGGAGCTTGTTGCTAAGGTTCAACATTTTTGTTTGCCCCCTATCTCCATAATTAACTAGTCGGTTCGCAGACTAAGAAGTCAGACAAACCTGAGTGGTCCAAGAAGGGCAAGGAAGGTGGTGACCCCGCAGCCCCTCCAAAGCCTGCAAAACCAGCCAAGCCTGCAGGTGGAGCAGCCGAAGAAGAGCCAGAAGAAGATGCTGGAGATGAGGAAGAAGGTCAGCTACTTATCTTAGTCGTAAAAATGTAAAAGGGGTGGTCCGTAAACTATCATTCACTAAATCCTTTTTAATTTAATTTACTACAAAAATGATGTTTGCTGTCGTTGTCTTTTTTTTTTAAAACGTCCTGTACCGGTTGTAACATAGGTTTATTTAGATGCAGTTTTTCACGCTGGTCATTTTTCAAAAATATGTGTGCGGGTGTTTGGACGGGTTAAGTGACCCGGTTAAGTAAATGTATGACTGTGATATGTTAAAATGACCGCCGTGATGTGCTCCTTCGAAGAGTATATTTAAAAAGCTTAAAAGCGCACCCATCTCGCTGAAAGATGTACCCATTTTCTAAAAAGCGTACCCATTTCGTCAACAACTGACTTTACTGACAACAACTGACACCACTTCAACGAAACAATTCTATGGCACCGATGTCAATTAGAAGCAATATACGTGAAATTTTTAAGCTCATTAAAGGGGCATGCCCACGCTAATAGGAGGTGGTGCCCGGGAATTCGAATTTTTCTCCTTATCATTGAACTTCTGTACGGGTTTTTTCAACTTGGTTTCTAACAAAACAAGGCCTAGAATTTAATTTTAGGTATAGTTTTGTTAGAAACCAAGTTGATTATGATTGATCAATGATTGGGAACATTTGAATTCCCAGGCACCACCTCTTATTAGCGTGGGCATGCCCCTTTAAAGCTTTTTACTGGTAAATCATAATATGGGTGCGCTTTTCAGCCAAATGGGTGCGCTTTTAAACTTTTTAAAGGAAAATTTGCATATGGGTGCGCTTTTCAGCCAGATGGGTGCGCATTCAATTCCCTTCCCATAAAAAATAAGCTTTTGGACTGTCTAACGAGAGTAAAATAGAGCCCAAAAAATATCTTAAAAAAACAGTTTGATGTGAAAAAATTGCAAACTTCGAATTCTGACACCGGATTCGTGTTCAGCATGGTCGATTTGCAGGGTGCGGCATTCTTGTCTACCACATTTGTTTTGCTCATAACTTTTTGAATTCGTGAAATTTCGGCGCGATCCCTTTTTTGTTCGAAGGAGGACATTGTGCGCAACCATTTGGTTCCAAACATTCATAATAACATCTTTTTCAACAACACCAGAAAACATCAGACAGAAATAA
This sequence comes from Ditylenchus weischeri, assembly GCA_029231635.1. Taxonomy (NCBI): domain Eukaryota; kingdom Metazoa; phylum Nematoda; class Chromadorea; order Rhabditida; family Anguinidae; genus Ditylenchus; species Ditylenchus weischeri. The sequence continues at coordinate 719,791 of JAMRYI010000010.1, forward strand.
CAGCAAAGTTCAAAAAAGTCTCGAAAATTTCGATCGTTCTTGGCGATGGCATTGCTTCTTCCCGGCCGACGCTTCTGAGACTTGTGTGTTCGTCTTCTCGAAATCGGGCAATCGCTTCTTCTTCTTTCAGCTCTGTTCGAACCCACCTAAAAGGAAAACATGCAAAAAAACCAAAAATTTAGCAAACTTTGGCATTGTCTTCTTCCTGTTGTTGAGGCTGCCGGTATCGAAGATTTTCTGCCACCAGTCCTTGATTGTCTTTACCGTCGGCGCATCAGGTCGTCTTACGAACTTCTTTCGATATTCTCTCTGCACTTGCGTCGGTGAGCCATTTCTTCCGTACCAGATCACAGTCCAAACTTTCTGCTGTATCGTGTAGACCATGGCTGAAAAACAAGAAAAAATGAAACGAAAGTTTCACGAGCCACCAAAACTGACAACGCAGTTTGAAAATTGACAATTTTGGAACCAAACGGTTGCGCACAATGTCCTCTTTCGAACAAAAAAAAGATCGCGTCGAAATTTCACGAATTCAAAAAGTTATGAGCAAAACAAATGTGGTAGACAAGAATGCCGCACCCTGTACTTAAGAAACTACTCTTTCAATTAAAAAGTTACTGTCAATTTTCAAATTCCGTTCAAGACTAAAAAGATCTAGACTTGAAAAAAAAATTTCGATTTTTTGTCTTGAACGGAATTTGAAAATTGACAGTATTTTTACAAATAAATCAACCATGCTGAACACGAATCCGGTGTCAGAATTTGAAGTTTGCAATTTTTCACAAACTTTTTTCAAGACATTTTGGGCTGCTATTTTCAGAATTTGAAGTTTGCAATTTTTTCACACCAAACTTTTTTAAGACATTTTTTGGGCTCTATTTTATAGAGTGCAAATCGGCTCTTTTTTGGTGCAAAGCGGATTATTTTGCATCCGATTTGCACCAAAACAATTTACACCAAAAAGAAATCTTTTGCACCAGAAAAAATCCATATCCTAAATTAACTGAAGTCTGAAAATTTAAAAAAATCACTAAAATTTTTGAAAAATGTTGCAAAATGTGCAAAGTGTTGGCCTATAGATTTTATAAAACGGCACTGAGGTTGGAGTGTTCTTTTAGTAGAATGTCCATATATGTGGGGTAAAATTTTCTAAATTTCTTAGTCGTCCAACGAAAGTTTTTTAAAAGTGTCCATTTATCGAAGACTTGACTTTATTTTTTAGCAGTTCCATGGTGTACATTTTTAACAACTTAAATTATACCTATTTAAGTCGTCAAACGTTTGAACCATATAACAGTGCTTTAAAAATAAGGATATTTACATCCCTGCTTTAAAAATTTGCCTTGGTTCCCTGCTGTTTTCCGGCTTAGGTGCAGAGTATGCCAGCGTATGTTAGTACTGAGTCAACCATATTTTTTACTTATCATTTAATTCGGAAGACGTGTTCCAGCCCACCCTTAAAAACGATGGCCTACCCTGTGGCTAAGCCAAAATACAACAGGCGGACCAAGGCAAACTTTTATACCGATGGTTTGGTACTGCCCCTTCGATATTAAAAAAAATTTAAAGCAAAAGAATTCCAAAATTTTATCTTATAAGAATTTAAAATTTTATTTTTCTAATTTATAATTTATTTTAGAGGAAGAAGGAGACGAGGAAGAGGAAGAGTGAAATAAACGCGCTCTATGTTAACTATGCTCCATCGTTCATGAACTCCAAATCTCATGTTTGCATGATGAAATTTATTATTATGTTTTCTATTTCTATCTTTCTACCGAAAACACCAATAATCAGCATCTTAACCATACTTTCGCTACTCTTCTTTGTCAACTTCAAGAGTTAAATAAACATTTGAATGATATTGTGAAGACCATCACAGGAATGAAACATAACTTTGCAGTTCCTATCACATTCGATTCCAACCCAGCTAGAACATAAGCATTCTTGGTCCGAAATCAAGTCATTGTCTGTCTCTTCAAGCTTTATAAAAAAAAACCCTTGCGCACATATGCAGAGTGGGGCTTGCTCCTTTGATTCTCAAGGAAATACAATACATCCCTTTAGCTCATTGTCTTTTGGAGATATAGGGTCGGAAAAATGTATGTGCATCTCATCCTAGAAAAAAAATAGAGAAAACAACAGTGCTCAGACATAAACAAAAAATGGCTTAGAAATTTACAAAGGTGTAAAAGTTAGCACTCACTTCAAAAATGAAAAGGAAGCCAAATTTTAAAAGAAACGCATGAAAAAACGCTAAAGCCTGACGGAGAGACCGGCAGCTTCTCGCGCGGAATTTCATAAAGGTAAATACAAATTTTGAAAAGTATTGAACTTTTTTTAAAGGTATCCATGATAGTTTTATTTTGCGTCACAGCGAAGTGTGGAATGAGTTCGAGTCCAATAGGTCAAGTGGGTATATTTTGGGAGACTCTGGCTATGAAAACAGACCCTGGTTGATGACTCCATTCTCTAATCAACAAAACAATGAAGAATCTCGATAATAAATTTTGACAATAAACACAATTACACCCATTTTTATTAAAGCTACAAAGCCTCTCATTGTAGGACGAGAGTTTTGGTTGAGCAAGTTTCTGGACGTTGGAAACGACGTTTTCATAGCATTCATAATGAGCTTCGAATCAAGCTAGAAAGTATAGATTACATTGTTGCAGCAACTACATTGCACAATATTGCAATTTTGCTTGAACAAGGTGACTTTCTTGGCTTTGGGGATGGTTACACAGAGGATCAGCCTGAGCAAACTAGTGCAAATGGCTATGCTGGAAGTGGAAATGTATACCGCGCTCAAATTGTGCAAAATTTCTTTTCATAAAAAACATTCTCTAACTCTTTATTAATACTTTTATTATTTTACAATATCCTCATATACTCTTATAATAAATAAAAAAAGTAATAGTCTAAATTGAAAAAAATAACAATAGCAGAGAGAAAAAAATAAAAAAAATTTCAAGGAATAACAAGTTTCTATCCGCGGATATTTTGAAGAAATCTACGGATTTTTTAAAGAATGCGCCAGGGCTTTAAAAACATCCGGAAGATACATCCGGATGTGGATGTTGGATGTCAAAAATTTTTGGATCGGATGTCGGATGTGGATGTCAAAAATGTTTTCGGCCGGATGTCGGATGTGGATGTCAAAAATTTTTAGGTCGGATGTCAGCGGATGTCCGGATGTTTTTCGGATGTTTTCATGGCGGATGTCATGGATAATCTAAAATTCCGCAAAACTCAGGCCGCCGTTTTGCCGAAGTTTGGACTGCCCCACTGTTTCTTGCATCTTCTGCGTTGGACTATCGCACCCTTCCTTGTGTTTTGGACGACCGGCAGGCAATTGAGTCAGCGATCAAAAAAATGGTAAATTTTTGTTGCGGCTCTTCTCTCAACCTCCATTAACAATATTTCGCTAAAATTGTTTCAGTATGCTGATCGGTTTGGCGAAGAAGTGGATCACCAATCCGATGCTGATGAGGATGTCTCCCGAGACAGCGCAGATGACGATCTCTTCGGCTCTTGCGGCGCGAGTGTTTCCTGGATGAATGATCCTTCACCCAGCTCCATAGCGGCAGAAGTTCTGCTTCATCTGGACAAGGCTAGATTGTGAGATTGGGGAAGAAGGGCTCTACATTGCAATACTGGATTTATCATGCCTTGCTGATTGTTGTTATTGAAATCTTATATTCGATCCAATATTTTTATTCAAAAAAATTATTTTCTCAAAAATATTTATCCTTTCCTCTGGCTACTTGAACATTTTTTCAGTTTCCTCAGCTCACCAAACTGGCATTCGATTTGCTCGTGATTCCAGCGACTTCCCAAGCTCCTGAGCGAGGTTTCTCCCGGTTGTCGATCAACTCCGGTGGTGTCAAGGGCTGCTCGTTGGAGGATTTGCTTCGAAGGAAAGTGCTCCTGGGGTTTAATTCAGATCTGACGAATGTTTAATTTGTTTCACCTTACTGTCTTGGTTTCACGTCGAAATAAATATTTGCCATTGTTATGTCCAGTATTTTATACCGCATTTCCTCTGAAAAGCGCCCTCCCCAAAATCGATATATTTTTTTTTATTTTTTGCCTGTCTGACCCACTTATGGACATCGACTACTAGGGATCTATCTAACACACCAAAATGTAGCTCAGTTTTCTAGCTTCATTTCGGTATGTAACACGCCTAGGACTCGATATCCATAATTAGGTCAAACAGGCGAAAAGTAAAAAAAAAGAAAATACTGACTTTGGAGAGGAAATACGGTAATTATAGTTGCAGAGTTAATTATTGCAGTAAAAAATTTACCTGTAAAAGACCTGATGGATTATAAAGGAGGCAAAAACATCCAGATATCACTCGGAAATTCGGATGTCAAAAAATTTGACATCCGGATGTCATTTGGATGTCAGGATGTCAAAAAAATTTGACATCCGGATGGAAGTGGATGTCAATATTTTTTATGCCGGATGTCGGATGTGGATGTTGGATGTCAAAAAATTTTGGGTCGGATGTGGATGTCAAAAAAATTTTGGCCGGATGTGGATGTATTTTTTTTCTCTTTATTGCTACGGTGGCAGAAGCTGCCGGTCTCCCCGTCAGAACTTGACGTGTTAAATTTCATATATACAGTTAAGTTCTGATATAGCGACACCCCTAATTTAACGACACCCGTCGCCCATCACCGACAAAAAAATTACCCTAGATATAACGACATATCACCATTTTCTTAATTTTTTTTCTTATTTTTTATTCATTAAAAGCTTTCAAAGCTTCATGATATACAAAAATGTTTCCAAATTCATTCGGAAATACTGTTTCGGTTAACATCACACATCTATTTTTTTTCATTTTTGGCGACAAATAGACACTTTCTTCGCTGCATATGTGTTGCCAGTGCCCCAAAAAAGTTGCCTTGGTCCCTTGTTGATTTTTTCATGGTGTAAAAAACACTAAAAGTCTAAAATTACACTAAAATTTAGGTGGCGTTACGCTCGAACACTAAAATCACAGTCAAAATTTTAGTGGAAATTTAATGTTCTTTAGTTTTAGTGGTCTTTCAGTGCTTTCTGAAAATTTTAGTGGTCCTTTAGTGGTCTCATTTGATTTCCCCATTTTTCATTTTTTTCCTTGTTGATCTTTTTTATACAGGGTATTTCACGTTATACAGAAAGATAAACATTACACGTTCAGGGATGTGCACTGGCTGGCCCGAGGGCCGGGACGGCCCGAACCCACTTTTTAAACGCATAAGTCGGCCGAAGAATTTATTCTTGTAGCTGAGATGCCAGGTTAAAAAACGTATATTATCATTTATAAAAATTGAATAAAAATTTTGACTAATTTTTAAAAAGTATCTAAATGTTTTCGACCTGGGCCCGGCCCGAGGATGTTTTTTGGATGTTTTCTTGGCTAATAAGGTTGTCCGGTACGTGAAAAAAATTCCGTTGCCAAGACCACCTGAATTTTAGACATATCAAATAACTCCGTGAGTTAGATAACATACCTAAGATTTAGATGGACACCTAGACAAACCAGGAGGACATCCGGTTAGGTCGGATAATGTCACTAAAAAAGTCGAAATCGATTAATCGAGAGGCCAACCCTATTTTTAGTATTTTTTTACACCATGGATTTTTTAAACAATTTTTTTTTCCATATATTTTTTGCCTAAAAACATCTTCTATCTACTTTTTGAACATCTTAATAAACGTTTTAGAAGTTATGTGTGATGTTTATTGAAAAAGCAACCATTTGGGCATTTCAGTAGCATTCTGAAGCGTTTTGCCATTATGAACGGCAGTGACACCTTGTTTAAATGCTTTTGTCAAGAATGGAGAAAGTAAGAAAAGCAAAAAAAAATCCTAAATTTCGTCTTAATTTATCCCTTTCTATTTGTTGCTGAGTGTTTACGCTTATTGGATTAAAACAATTTGATTTTCCTTTTGCTAGTTGGGTAAAATACCTTACTCCCAATTTAACGAGAACCCCGATATAACGACACCTAAGGTCGGTCCCGAGGGGTGTCGTTATATCGGAACTCGACTATATACAGTCGAACCTCGGTTATCCGGCACTCCAGTTATACGGCACCTCTTTTATCCGGTCCCCAGGGGTGCCGGATAACCGAGGTTTGACTGTACTTCTTTTTTATAGAATTTTGCAGACTTTATCATTGATTTTGAAAAAGTAGTTTTGCCATGATGTAAAAAATAATAATTTGTTCACCGTCATTTTACATTGTCTTATCTGTTGTAATGCAAGAGAAACTGTTTTTTACGACCTTGTCTAATTATTACGTGGCCGACAAAATGGCAGTGGCTAAAAACTTGCAAATTAGTTTTTTTTATTGTTTGCAATGACTCTTTTGTAGATGACATTTGTTGGTCGACCATTTATAAAAGCCCAGATCTTTCACATTTTTACTTAAGTTGTCGGTTTGTTTATAAAGTGTGTTCGTAGCGGCCATGACCACTTATCGTAAATTCATGAGGCATAGTCTCTATTATCTGGATGTCTCAAAAGTTCCCACTCACTTTTAAATACTTAAGTTTATAAAAACAGCTTAGATATCAGCAAGTATTTAATAGCATTATGTCCCTCTTTTGCAACGAAATATCAAATATAAATCTTGTCAACAAAATGACCACAGCCTCAACACACTTCATCAGTCTTTTTGGAAAATTATCGATTGCTTTCTGGATCATTTCTTGAGGTATCGCATCCCATTCTCTGACCAGCGAAGCTTTCAGCGCAGCAATCGTCTTGTGTGGCTTGGAGCAGGCTTTTCGCTTTTTCACCAGTGAACAGAATGTTGCGGTGTTTCTTGGCAAGCTTGAAGCGTTTGAGAAGCTGCTTTGAACGATCCAAGCGCTTCTCCTTGGCATTGTCGTTGAGCTGCTGTCCTTCCACTGACTTTCTGGCCTTCATGTTAAATGTTCCGGTGAGGATTCTGTGGACAGAATTCTGCTGATATCCAATTCTTTTGCAAGTTTTCTTGTGGAGTTGGTGTTGCTGTGGAGGTGCCCATGCTCATCCATTTTGTCTTCGATCTTCTGAATGTTCTCCGCAGTCGTGGCAGTGACAGGACGGCCGCTTCTTGGACGATCAGCATTGCTCCCGGTTTCTTCGAATCGACGAATAGCCCTTGAGACTTGTGATTCGGAGCAATCCGTGCAATTTCTCTCCCAAAATAGTCTTGCTCATGAAATATTACGATTCCAGCGCGCAGTTGAGCCATATTTTGTTGAGCTTTTTGAAAGAGTGATACACTAAATGAAAGAGAAAGCTGAGAGTTACAAAATCATATCAACAGATAAAATTTATCCTAACTTTAAAGGTAAAAGATAAGCATTGAGAAAAGTGAGTCAGAACTTTGGGACACCCGGTAGTTTGAATGAGCCTAATTTTGTTGAGCCAGTTATTATTGCGAATCACTGTATCGCTTACAAATTTTTCAGCATATAAGGTTGCAAAAAGGGTTTGAAAAAGCAATAACCACTTGTTGATCTCACCCGCTTTTAATAGTCTTAAAATGAGTCAAGTTCCCTTTTGTGGGCGTGTGCAAATAATAATCCAATTTCGGGGAGATACACACAACTGCAGACTACTAATACTAGTGCTGCTGCTGCGAACAATAAATATGCACTTGTTGACAACATTTTTATGATTATTTCTTTGCCTGTAATACAAAACAGCAAATACTCAGGTCGACCAAAAGGTCACAGTTTTCTTGCAAAAAAAATTTCACCTGTGTAATTTTATTTGTATTTTTTTAAAGTTGATGGTTCAGAAGTAATATGGCTTCAAATTCCAGAATGGCTTCAAATTCCACCGTGTTTTACGATACCAATCCAGATCAATTGAAACAGCGCAGTTATACCAACCAGTCTTCTAGCCAATTACCAACTAAGAAAAGGGAGCTGATTAAGGTTAGCCACAGTGCTGTAAATAAATTTTTGGGCATTGCTTAACACGAAAACGATTGGTTGTAATTTCTATCGATTCTGACTCAAAATTTTACGCTGAACACAATGGTGTTTTCGGTTTTAAAAAAATTCCGACAAAAAGGTTTCGCTACAGCATTCTGAAAATTTGAAGTTTTTAAATTTTTTATCTTGGCACGAAAGTACGAAAGATAGTCATAACACTGCTTTTCAAGTTGTCCAAAAAGGTGCATTTTGATTTTAAAACAAAAAAACCTGAAATTTGACTAGAAAAATGATTTCCAGACTCAAAATGGCTTCTAGCTATCACTAGTCCTCAACTTCGTAAAATGCTTCCCTGACTATGTAGAGGAGATCCGCGGCTATATTTTGGTGTAATAATAAGTAGAAAAAATGCAAACAGCATTCTCATGCAAAAATAAGTTTCATGTGACTTTTCACCTTATATTTGACGTAAACTCCAGACTTTTGTCGACTTTTTTGTGACAAAAAGAAGCAGGGCCATCTTTTGACTGGTTATCTGTGTGTCATAAAAATTTATCCCAAAATTATAGTGTCAGCTATTTTATAAAGACTCATTTTCAAATGACTATAACTTTTCCACCACGAGACCTACTGAGTGTGGAGCGTTGTGTAGAATGTTATCGAGATTGTGAATCTCCAGAAAAATAATAAATAGGTTTTCCTTGCAAAGTTTTGGCTTCTGTAAGTTAGGTACTATAATTTGCTATCACTGCAGTGCAAACTGACAATTTTGAAAATTTAACACTGGATTCGTGTTCTGCATGGTCGATTTGCTTTAAAACTGCTCCTACAATAAATAACTCAGCGTCAACTCAAATTCCTGTCGAGACAAAAAAATTAAATATTAAAAATATTTAGAAGTTTCATTAATTTTTGTCTCGAGGGAAATAAAATTTGACGCTGAACTTTTTATTGTAATAGTTATGGTGTTCAGTGTGAAATTCTGAGTCAAAATCGACAGAAATTACAGCCAACCGTTCTCCTGTTAAGTAGTGACCAGCATGGGGTAACTTCAAAAAGTTTGTGAACGATACTTTGTGAGCTACCTATTGACATTGATACTCTAGCACAAGGGAACAATTTGAAAAGCCGTGATAACTCTTATATACTAAAGATTTTGAATATAGGACTGTTTGTGGTAGTTTTTCCTGGAATTTTTTACTTTTATTTAAGAAACACACACTTTTGATAAAAATAAAAATTAGCTCTGAGACACCCAACAACGCACCATTTTTTTTAGGAATCCAAATAATTTATATAACCTTTCAAATAAATGACATATTTGCAGAAAACTTTATCTGAAGACTACCCGGACTAGACTACTTAGGTATTTCTTTAACAGACCTTTTTTCTTCTACTATATTAATTCTAGGTTTTCACGACGTTTTAAACGCCAAAAAGACATGGTATAGGGTGCTTTGGTTTACTATAGTAATTGCTTGTCTTCTTGTTGGTCTTTTTACCATTTATAGGTGGATACAAAAAGATGGATTTTTTTGGAAAATTTGTCAAGGGCTTTTGCTCATAGTTAAAAACTCAATTTTACAAAGCTACTTCGTATATCTAACCTACTAATTAAAAGCTACTGCTTTCAACCCCACCCAATAACTTTGAAACACAGATAATGCTATTTTTACGAAATAGTTAGCTACAAAGAGAACACAGAACCTATCGGCGCCTCTATATATTTCGAAATTTCAATGAGGGCTATGACTTCATTCATAAAAATAGGTATATCCCTATTAGAACTCATTTTTTCGCCTGTTCTTTTTTTAAAACGAAAGCTGACATTCTGGGGAACACGATGGTATTAGCGACAAAAGTGATTTCGCTATCTACGACCTGTTCTGGCCTTCGAAGTGAAAAAGCGTTACCCACCCACACCCACCCACACCAAATACTATATAAGATTTTAAGGCGAATAAACCATTTTAAAGAGGAATAGGGCATGGCTCCCAGATATTTCTTCTAAAATAAAAACAGTTGCTCAAAATAAGGACATTTCAGGATATTTTACCATAAATATGCTATTTTATTCATTACTTATTGCTCTTTTGCTGCTAAAAATTTCAAAAAAATAAGATTTGGAATCCCAAACCGTTTCCGGTGACCAGAATCTGGTCTCAAAAAGTGAAATTCCGGTTCCGGTCCAAATAGCAATTTCAAGCCAACTCCAGTGATAATTCAGAGACGGTTCTTTTATTTTTTTGCACAGAAGTCAACATTCAGAATCAGTAATGATAATTGATACTTACTCACCACCACGAGTTTTTTCCTGTAAATAATAAAAAGGAAAGCTCAAATTAAAAGTGTAGAGTTTTCACCCTTGACAATTTTTTTAAAAAATTTCCAGGTTTTTATTAAGCACCCTGTAGACTAGCACCTTTTTGCTAAATTTATCATTTTCAGGATATTAAGTGAGTATGCAGCAAATCCTAGTGCCACTCATGTCTGTAAAGTCGGTAGGTTTTTTGGTCTTTTTGATTTTATATACTCTCAAGGTGGAGCAATTGCTTCTGCCTCAGCTGACCATTTGTCCAACACACGCGGGCACTGTGAACACAACTAAACTGCAAGCAACTTTGTTTGTCGGCACTATTGAAGGCTTTACTCCAGAGGATGTGCTCAACTTCGCATATTTTATGCTAGCTGGATCAGGATTTCAAGTCAGTTGGTTACTGAGATAGAAAACTATGATGAAAAAGTCAAAATTAACAAGAAAATATGCGCAAATATTGATTCCACGTGCCTCCTTTCCTTTAAAGGACCATGCCAGTCGCCGGCAATGAGAATTTCACACGTTTGAATGCGCTCGGGACACTATTTTTACTCCGAAAATGTTCAACATTAATTTTTCCCGGTCATTTCGTCCCCTGGTCATTTCGTCCCCTAGTAATTTCGTCCCCGGTCATTTCATCCCCAAAAGCCGCCAATTTAAAATTTTCGAACAAGTTTGAATCCTGGTGGTAGCAAACAATATTTTTTCTTGAATTAATGTTATTAAAGGGGGTGTGACATTAGGGGGGGAAATTTGACATAAAAAGGCCAACTTTGGGGGTCTCTACAGATTTATTTTTCTTATCATTCTCAAAACTTTTTTTGGCAAAGTTGCTCTATGCAAATGTTCCCCGCGATTGAGAATAAATTCAGAGCTCTGCCGAAAAAATTTTTCGCGATTTTCGGACCCATCATACCCTTATCATGGTTTATTTTACCTTATCAATATTTTAGGTCAAG